>CM032476.1:5625320-6825320 GCA_019059595.1 Marasmia exigua | reverse complement strand
GAAACCCCTGCATATTGGATGTGTTTGTAACTTCTCGCTCCATATTACTTATATTCTTAAACTTACTCATGACGTTATTTACATCATCATTTCAGTCAATAGACGTCCCAATTTTCTCCACACAGATCGATCCTGTGCCGCCCGCATCCAATGGATTCCCGCGATCTTCACCAGATCATCGGTCCACCTTGTGGGGGGCCTGCCACGGCTGCGATTTCCTGTACGTGGCCTCCATTCGAGGACCTTTCCATTTTTCCACATTGAAAATGTTCGTAACTTTTCACCCCAAATCACTTATATGCTTAAACTTACTCATGACACTATTTACATAGGTGCATATTAAGATTAATCAGACTTTAACAGCCACATAATACACCTACACATTGAATGTGATCGTAACTTCTCACCCCAAATCACTTTTATGCTTAAACTTACTCATGAAGTTATTTACATAGGTGCATGTTAAAATTTATGAGACTTTAACGGCCACATAATACACTTACACCTTGAATATGTTCGTAACTTCTCACCCCCAATTCACTTATATGCTGAAACATACTCATGACTTTATTTACATAGATGCATGTTATGATTTATCAGACTTCCACAGTAACATACCTAAGACACATGCACATTGGATATGTTCGTATCTTTTCGCCCCAAATCACTTATATGCTTAAACTTACTTCTTCTTCTACATCTTAGCGTGTAATTCACGGTGGCGTCCAAAGCTGTCGCTTTGGAGCCCGGGATATTTTTAGACCTTGATTCAGGTTTGGGGGGTCTGGTAATTACAATAAGGCGACTGCCATCTGACCTTCGCAACCCTTTAACAGGGGAACCAGACCAACAGAATCATGGTTACACGTTTCAGAAACTTTTCCCGAAACGTTCGTATCTTCTCGCCCCAAAACACTTATATGCTTGAACTTACTCATGACGTTATTTACATAGGTGCATGTTAAAATTTATCAGACTTCCACAGTAACATAATACACCTACACATCGGATGTGTTCGTAACTTTTCACCCCAAATCACTTATATACTTATACTTACTCATGACTTACTTATTAAATGTTTCCCGCCGCAGCTTCGATCCACGCAAAGTTCCTAAGTTTCCCCTAAGGGAACGAAACTCGGTTATAATTCAGTGTCATTAGTGAACTAGCAAAATTAGCGATAGTTACCCCGGATGTGATGTTTAATATTCTTGGAGGAAATACAAAAATACTAATTTCAACGCCTGTACCCGTTCGTTCTACGTGAATAAGGCCATTTGTGATTGTAATTATGTATGTGCCTTCCCTGGGATTTATACTTAATCCAGTCTTTAATAGATAATATTCATCATCATCATCATCATCAGCCCATTTAAGTCCCCACTGCTGGGGACACGGGCCTCCCTCAATCACATGAGGGGTAATTGCCATACTCACCACGCTTGGCAGACGGGTTGGCGAGGGTTTTGATATAAATGCAGAGTTTTCCTTCTTTGGGCGCTGATGATCATGCCAGCAGCTTTACCTTAGTCGCCTTTTACGACACCTCGGTAAGAGTGAGGGATATTATTACATCATAAATTCATTTCTATGACACTGTAACTATTTTTTTTATGTGATAAGTGGCAGGACGAGCTAGACGGATCACCTGATGGATAAGCGATTGCCGCCGCCCATGTATACCCGCTACACCAATAGAGTCACAAGCGCGCTTCCAATCTTATTCCCCCTTCCCCCGGACTAAAAAAATGTTATCAAAAGAAACAAAGTCATATAGTCACTTCAAAATGTTTATTAGAATACTATGCTAAGTTAACATTAGAATATACTAATATATACAGTCACTTTATTATATTACAAAAGGGTCGCTTTGTTTACGAAATTAAGATACAAACACCAGATTGCCGTAGATATCTAGTTGTAAAATTTAACCCTTTTGAGATAACGGTACATTCCATTACAAATTGAACTTTAGTGCCTTCTGCTAAGGTAAGTATTAGTAAAAATATCATGTTACAGTTACTTACCAAAGAACATTTTATGACTAATTGTATATACAATTCCTATAATAATGCAGTGTTTTCATTGCATTTGTATCTTTTTTCATATGATAGGAGGCAGACGAGCAGATGGATCACCTGATGGTAAGCAATTGCCGCCGTCGGTGAGCAGCCGCAATCAATATTATAATAATCTGGAGCCCAATTTTCGGGATTGTCGATATGAAAAAACAAGACGGATGTCGCATGAAATTCATACAAAAAAAGCAGTTTTTTAGTTCATGTCGCATGATAATAAATGTCACTAGCATGAGAATTGGGCTCCTGGTAAGATAATTGTTGTGAATCTTGTAAAAAAATAATTTAAATAATCTTTGAATCTTTGTCGCATTTATATTTTTATAATAAAAAAAACATTTATATTATAAAAATATTTATATTACATACATACATCGACCTAACGTATCGTTTCTGGAACTGGGTGTTCGTGAAGTTTGAACACGATGTGTATTTTAGATAGTATTGCCGATTAAATAACTTTAAAACGTAAGTATTTATTCTTAAACTTATTGCTGTCAATCTATCACTGAGGCGCTAATCAGGTCATAAACTATAATAATTTTCTAAATATAGTAATTAATTAATTAAGGGTTTGTTGTAAAAAATAGTAAAATTTTGCAGGTACAAATCGACTCCAACCGATATATGGTAGCAAAATGCATTTAATATCGTAAAGATACAAACTATTTACAATTTTAATATGTTTAATAGCACGACGCACACACGTCACAATGAGTACTTTAGGTGGCCAAAAGTAAGCTTTATTTGCAAGATTATACGGTCCTTCATTTCATTGCTTTAACAAAGCCAGATAGTCGTTTGTTCGAACTAAGTACATTTTCTTTTGTTGCTATTCGTAACAAATGCACAAAAAAATCAGGCGTGTAGGTATACGTCAATTAACACGTCGATATTTACCTTCAAATATCGAAAGTGATATTGTTGCTTCAGGTAATGTAATCTAATAAATGAATGTGTTATTTTGTGATTAAAATTATTTGATTCGGATATAATGTATGTACTGTAATAACTAACAAACTGATTTAATAATTACTTGAGATTTTCTTAGAGATACAAAAAAAGTTTTTTCCGAGGTAGTCGCAGGGAATCAAAAATTAAAAAAATGAATATTACCAAATTGAAATTGTTTTATAGTATTAAAAAATTATGATTTTTCATAAGTTACGCAATATTTTGTACGTAGCAGGTCTAACTAGTTTTATAAAGACTCAGACTAACTGTAATTATATTTGGTAAATTAATTTAAATGAAAGAATAATTGATATTAATAATATTGTTTGCATACAACAAAAAAAATGTGACATCATGGTTTTTACTACATTTAGATAGACCAAATCATGTCACAAGTGATAAATATGTACGTAGAGGTTTTGCAAGAGCAATCAAAAAGCGCATCAATTATCACTTCTGTCATGTTCAGTATTTTTGGCCACCTAAATACTCATTTTGAAGTGTTTGCAACGATTAAAAATTAATTAAAAGCCTTTATTCAATCAAAATCCATACAAAACTATACATATATAGAAATCTTTCAAAACTGCTGGTGCCTATACAGTAGGCAGCAAAAACATACGTAAACTTTAATACCTTGTCATAATAGTTAGCTATCTGACTTCTGGTTTCTTTCACGATAGGTTTATTGTGACAAGGTACTTTTTTTAAATTTTCTCGTTGCATCATCATAATAAGTTATTTAAGATAGAGATGAACGTGCGTAAGTACGAGTACATAAATTGTTATACCACAACGCACGAAGTTTGCACGTTCCATAGCTTCAAAACTACTTAAGCGTATATTATATATCTACTGTGACCCGGGTTATGGAATCATATCCCGAGGGGGATCTACCACGTTGAGTTAGCGGTCCCTCTTTGATAAGCACATTTATTTGGGCTTGAGTCACCTGGTTTTAGAAATTATATGCTTGACGGGGCACGCCGAACAACGGTTCCACTACGATAGATATCAATATCGTTAAGGGAACGTAGAAGATTTAACAGATATATGAAAAACATTAACTTGAGTGAGTTTAATAGTTTTTTAGATTTTCGCGTTGCATTATAACTATAATGTATCAATACGGGGATTAACACGATATTTATTATGTGAAACAACATTGTGTACTCAAAAACGTCGAGTCAAATATGTGAGTACACAATGTTGTTTCACATAATAAATAGCGTGTTAATCCCCGTATTGATACATTATAGTTGATTGAGTTTGTTTTTCAGAATTTACATTTGAATACAAAATATATTTACGGCTACCTAGCTTTTGTATAGTATAAACTGGATAGTTTCTTAAACTTTAAAGAATACTATCGAATATGTCATGCAGGCTACCTCGTATATATTGGATAGTTTTTTAAACTTTAAAGAGACTATCGAATATAGTCATGCAGGCTTCCTCGTATATATTGGATAGTTTTTTAAACTTTAAAGAAACTATCGAATACGTTATGCAGACTTCCTCACGATGTCTTCTCTCAAAATCGAGCTAGTAAGTACTATTTTTATTATCATATCTACCATCTTTGCACATTAGAGACAATCTTATTATCATGAAATATCCTGAATTGCGTGATGCGTGCATTTTTGTTGACTGTCAGGTTGCGATATAATACAGGATGTGTCAGAGAACAGTATTATCCTTCTACAAGCTTCTACCTGGGAGCTTTCATATCCATGACATAACAGACAAACTGCTGGAGAGTCGCCTACGTTGGTACGGTCATGTCCTGCGAAAACCGGACAGCTACGTGGGAAACAATTGTCTGGCCATGGCACCACCGCCGGATCCCGACAGAAGGGGTAGACCTAAAAAGGTGTGGCTTGACATCGTAAGGGATGACATACGTGCTAATAAACTACCACTAGGGATGCACAAGACCGCGTGAAGTGAAGGAGTCGAAATAGGAAAGCAGAAGCGGGCTTCGAAGCAACGACAGCTTGGGACGCAACCGGGACAAAACGCTAAGATAATTTTATTTATAAAACCTTTTGTTTAAAACCACATTTGTCTATTATTCTTATTTTTTAATAAATCATACAGATTCCGTCGTTTTATTTGGTTTAGAAGGCAACATTTTTAGAGCAAATTTCAAAAACTCGAACCACTCGCAAGGGATTGTCATTGCTTCCCTATCATCTCGATGGATGGCGGTCTAATACTGCACGTTTCTCGCGGAACTTACCTTAGTTCTGTGGAACGGTTTGGCTGCAGGAGTAGCTACGACTTAGGGACCTTCAAGAATGAAGAGCGTACTCTTTTTTAAAAAGACCGGCAACACATTAGCGGTCTCTCTGATTTCGCGGATGTTCATGGGCGGCGTTGATTACTTTCCATCAGATGACTCGCTTGCTCGTTTGTCCGCCTCTAGCAAAAAATAAACTTTTGCGACAAAAGTTGATCTAAACAACGAATAGAATAGGTGTTTATAAGGATGTAACCTCATACACCCTATATAAATGTCTATTATTTCCTCCGTATCTATACTATTACTGTTGTCTTCACGACGTCGTAAGAACCCTAATTAAATTTTAAACCCGTTATCCCAATCCGACCTGAATTCCTTACAAAACTTATAATGTAGCTATATCACTGGTACGACGCCCTAAACCGAAATAATTTAATTAAATATCTTAACCAGTCTTTTGACTTACAATCTAGAAAGCAAATTGCTGAAGTAGAAAAATCGTATAGATTGTAAAATACTTTTATGTGGTGATATTTTATGAGCTGGCATGACATTATAACATCCTCCAACCGATTACTGCTACGGCGGCCAATCTCAACGATCAGCCACGTACGCAGGATATATTATAGTGCTCAAGTGTGTGCGCAAACAGGTGCACTCTCTCTTCCCTTTACCTCATATCCCGATGGGACATCAGCGTGACACGATCGAAGAGGGTTTGGGCACAGAACCAACGGCTTAACGTGCTTTCCGAGGCACGGGGGTATATTCCAGACTCCAGGCTGAAACTGAGAATTTCTTAACAGAAAAACTCAGGAACAGATTTTTGGCCCGACCCGGGTATTGAACCCGGGTCTTGGGACCCCAAGCGCAGCCGTCGCTTTAAAGTGCGACGCACTATCCACCGCGCCAACGAGGCAGTGAAAATGGCATAAGCAAGGCTTAAATACGGATCCCCTCATCTTAGCGTGTAATTCGCAGTTACATCCAAAGCGTTCTCTCTGGAGACCGGGATACCCTTGGACCATCATTTTTGATTTGAAGAGACTGGTAATTACAATGAAATGACTGCCGTCTGAGGTCTTCGTAACCTCTTAACAGGGGAACCAGACTAGGCTACTGAATCATGGTTACACGTTTCAGAAACTATCCGAAAAATGCAGGATTCCTGACGACGTTCATGATGTTTGTAGAAGTACGTAACATATCCAGAGATGCGCATGCTCGGATTTAAACCCGATCCCCCCGTGTGGAAGGCGCGTTCTGAGCTACCATGGCAGCGTAGCTCAGCAGTCTTGAATACGGATCGCCACACATCAATATAAATCTGTCTCTTTTCAATTCACCTTAAAATGTGAAACAATCATATCTTTGTTATTGAGGAAATTCGATAGATTGTAGTAACCAGATGTATGGAACTGCGTTTGTACCCACATCACAATTATAAACCCATGCAAGTTGCACTGTATGAAACATTGAAAACTGAAATTGAATCTATAGATGAAAATCCAATTCCATTTTTAGTATTTCAACACAAAAGATAACTCTGTATTCGAAAGACTTAAATAAGTTAATAAACAACTCATGACAGCTCATATAAAAATACCAGCAACCACATAATTAATACAGATAAAGTATCTTATTTTCTAGCTTATAACGATAAACATAATAAAACTAAACTAAATATTAAAGATAAACTAGAAAACTTGCTACAACTCGAACCGGGAACCCAATAACTCTCATCCTTAGACGACAACATTAAGGAATCTTCTTTGTGCGTCAGTTCATTCGGACAAGCTAAAGTATTTGGTAGAATCTTTACTACATTCACCTGAGGCGCTGTCACTGGCTGGACAGTAGGATCTAACTTATAAAGCTGGTTCGTTTCTTCATAAAACTCATCGTTACTATCTTGCTGGGTATTGCTATCCGTGATCACTTCGAAGATTTTAGACTTGCTGACGTCATCTTCATTGTCTTTTAAAGTAAGCTGATTCGGGACGCAAGTGACGTCATCTAAAGCCGCTTGGAGGATTTCACTTTTCGTCTCGTTCCTGAGCATCTTGATCCAGGTTATGCGACAGTCGCACATTATTTTGTTACCTGAAAGGAAGAAGAAAATTATATATTAAATTTTGAGCATAAATAGACATAAAATGTATGATTTTAATCTGTTTTCTTTAAAATTAGGGGCTTTTGAATATAACTTTCCTATATAGTTACTTTTAATTAAAATATCCATATTTTTTTTGTTCTAGTTTTGGAGCACTCATTTTTTTATTATTTTTCAAAATTCACAGCTCAGAAAAATGTTATATAAAAATATATATACAAGTCGAATTGAGAACCTCCTTTTTTTGAAGTCGGTTAAAAATGGATATAAATCAGAAATTCGTAGATGATTAGTGTGAGTAAAGTTGAGATTAGAGTTATTAATTTAGAAAAAAACTACTCGAAAATGAAAAAAAAACTAGAATTTTAGATTGTCTGGAGTTTGGGTATGCTAAAATGTTTCCGCGGCTGTCGTCATATCGATAACCGGGTTAATCATCAGGTTCATTTATTCAAAAATCAAAGCCGAAATATAAGGTCAGTCTATAAATTATTTCAAGATTTTATTTCAAGATTCAAAAACGTTTTAACTTAATCCAAATAATTGGATAGCATTTAAAGTTCCCCAGACACTCAGAAACATTAATAAAATATTACTGTAGCTTTACTTCAGAACTCCCCGGCGACAGTTCACGAAAATAATAACACTCGTTGATTTTTAATAAAACATTTTTCATTCCTACTAAATCGAGTTATAAGGCCATTGTTAACTCGCTAAAGGGAGCTGTTACACTCATTAATTGTCTTTAATGTGTGAAGGGAGCTACGGTGGGGGATTAGACCTCTATAGGGAGACCCTTTGTTTGCACAAAATATAGTTATTTATCTTCCCATGAGTGCTCTCCAAATATATAGAAGCTTGTGCTATTTACTCCTAAATAACATGTTAGCGACGGTGTACAGGGAATTCTAAACATCTTTATAATAGGTGTGCACTTCAAAGCAAAAATATAATAGAATTTGCTCTTTTGTAACGCCTGGTCAATTGTGCTTTGATACATTTTATAATATAAATTTAATTGAGTTGATAAAATTATATACCGCTGTCGAAAATGTATTTTGCTTTCCGTAAATAGGCATTTCAAAATTAGTAGCTAAAGAGTTTTTGCGAGAATTTCTCAGTATAAAAGAAAATTCCTATCGGGTAGTAGAATTTGTTATCTGGGTGGAAAAAACATTTTATCCGTTACAAGATTTTGCGAAATCTCCGAATTACTTGAAGAGAATTCAATAAAATCTAATAAAACCGGCAACTTACCACTCAAGTACAATACGGACGTCTTCATTTTCAAGTTTTCAATTATCGGCTTAATGTTTTCGTACGTAAAATATTCTATCTCGTTGTTCCTCAAATCCAATAACTCAAGCCCTCGAACACCTTCCAATAGGCCTTCATTAACAGACTTCAATTTATTTCCAGTCATTGACAATTTCTGCAATAAAACAAGCCCATCAAAGGCCCTTTCAGACAAAAATTTCAATTCGTTATTGTCCAAGAGGAGCTCATTCAAATTCCACAATTCGGTAAACGTCAAGTCTCCTATCATTGATAACTTGTTGGACCTCAAATCCAATCTCGTCAAATTAGCCAAGCCTCTGAAAGTGTCTCTAGTTAATATCGTAATTGAATTGGCCTCTAATATCAGATCGTTGAGTACAGTTAAATGTTCAAAACAACCGTCGTGGGCCAGATTAATGGTGTTAAACGACAAATCGAGATATCTGAGTGAGGGCAAATCGACGAAAACATCCCTCTGTATCTCGGTCACTTTATTCTCTTTTATAGTCAAGTTTACGAGCGATGGGAGATTGGTGAACGCTGAAAAATCCAGTTCGGTTATTTTGTTGTTCATCAGCGTTATTTCTTTCACTGAGGACATATTTGAAAACGTTCTCTGCTCGATTTTCTCGACTGTGGCGTAATGGATGAACAGTTTTTGCAGTCGTTTCATCCGATGTATCACTTGAAGTGGAATAAATTTGAGTGCGCCATCCGATCTGACGTTAAAAGTCAGTCGCTCCAAATGCGGTTGTGAAGTAAAGCTCGACCAAATAGGGTCACTTTCATCTATCCCGCCGTTGAATACCCAACAATCTGCCCTCGTCGCTGTTTTCACTTCAGTATTCTCACAGTAGCAGTGTACTTTAGATTCTCTATCTGTTATTTCGCATATATTGTCCTTTATTTGCGTACCGTGGTACCTCCTTTCAGTTTTATCTCTCCGTTTTTCATTTAGACGGCTTTCAGTGTAGGATATTTGCACTGAAGTCAGGGCTAGAGCCAGGAGTAAATATTGGACGACGGTCTCCATGACGGTTTCCAGTTACCTGAAACAAACAAAAAAATACGTGAACGTCTTTCTTAATTAAATTAAAATAAAATATTCGTTAACTATCTAGTTTATTTATTAAACGAATTGCAAAAATGTTTTTAAATTTAAATAATGATGACTACTCGTAGATTAATTTTAAGTCTTCAGATATCTATAATATAGAAAAGAGTATGATAAAAAAATCTGTAAAGTAAGCTTTTCTAACTTTGCACAAAAAAACGAAACTTGGTGTCAAATAGAACAATCAGTGCCATGTCAATAAAGGTAGGTACGGTCAGCATCAAAAGTAGCTTAACACTTTAGTACCATGTCGAAGTAACATTTTTACGTACCTCTTAGAAACTGACTATAATAGGCAGAACAGTTACTTTGACATGGTACTAAAGTGTTAAGCTACTTTTGATGCTGACCGTACTACAATATCGTAATTTACTCAAATATATGATATAACACAGAGATACTAAACAAACACAAATATATGATAATAACTGTCTAAAAGGCAAAGTTGACTTTGATCAAAGATATTCAAACGAATGTTGTTCACTGAATAAGGTTCCATAAACTAAACAATCAAAGAAGTTGTTTGGAGAACCTCTTGAAACATTTGGATTGAAACTGACAATTCATTACAGATAAGGTTAGTTGCAATATAACCCGAGTGACATTTACAATCTGACCCAATATTCAAGCGAAGGTTACAAGCCATTTCTTAATTATCAATAATTGATTATTATCTACGATACAGGCTGCTGTTGAGAGGACTGTCTGGTAAAGCTGGAAGTAAGGCCAATAAAGTTCCTGATAGGAAAATCGAGTATATGTCTTCAGCACACTGTCAGGTTCGCGACAAAAGACAAAAACAAAAAAAAGTAAGAACGCCGTCGATCCTTAACACAGGTGAAACACATAAGCATGCCAGTAACTTTGTTGAATGTGTTTGTACATAAACGTCATTTTATTTTTATTATTAATGTTCATAGTTAAGTTAAAAACTTCTTTCAATAGTGTACCTATTACATATGTACACTATCGGCTCAGTTATTAACAGAATAAAAGTCCTAATGCATACCAATAATAATTAGTCAGAACTTAATTAAGTAGACAATGTCTGACCCGTAAATTTATCTAGAAAATATTAAATTGACCTCCTTGAGTACACTTAACAAAGCTTATTCTTTAAATATCTTAAATAAAGTACACTGGCTTCACTGGACTGAAAAACTAGCCCTAACTAGTACTAGCTTTCTTATAGCAAAGCATTCAAAATCATAAGAAATATAGCAGCGTCAAAAACCAACAAAAACCCTAAAAGTATATATGATAGGTGGTAGACGAGGAGGCGCATCACCTGACGGTAAGCGATTGCCGCCGCCCATGGACACCCAGGCAATACAAATAGAGTAAAAAATGCGCTGCCAACCCACCATTTCTTTCTTATACATTTGCATAAGCTACTTCATAATAAATTTGATTCCTCTTACCTTCTTAATATGATTAAACTAAATACTAAATATAACCCCCGTCTACATTTCAAGAACTTTTATTTACAGACTTATAAAAATAATACATCTTACTACCACCCCTTGACAAGAATGTGTCGTCTTTACAACGAGGTATCAATTAATAATCCCAATTTTGATATTTTCGACTCCAGATTTTGCGTCTTTAAAAATCGTGTTAAATTGCTTTCAAGGATATAATCCACTGAATACTCCCACTATTGATAATTAATCACTGCCACTACTGTATAAGTATTGTTTGTTTAGAATTTTATAAGTACGTAATAAAATGATGTGTAAACAATAGTAGGATATCAATCTAGCTCTAAACTCAACTAAATGTGTACACAACTACACATCCATAATTTACTGATTGTTATGTGTTTTGTTTTCCGAATAATAAATAAAATAAATAAATAAATTTCCCAGGATTAGGTCTCCGGTACCTTCACCCATTCAGTGAAACACAGGACATACGCTGCTTCACGCAGGTTTATGTGATGCAGTGGAGTTGGCCAATTACTCCAGTCGAGCCCGCCCATCTATGCCGATGCACTCTCACGGGACGTTTGATTCACACAATAAGAAATGTAACTAGCTAGAGTCTGCGCCACGAAAGAAAAACCCCGAACTAAAATTTAAGATTCCCTGTGTCTATAAGCATAAAGCTCATACTAGAATGCTGATGGCAAATCAAGCGTGCTTTTCACGGGACTTTATACAAACACTCAACAACTCAACAATAAAAATCTCAACTTCACAAACAGTCCCGGCAAAACCACAAATATAACTCTGCAAATACCGAGCTCTAACTATGTGGAGCGGTTGTCGGCGATGACACCTATCCGACAATAAGTGGCCTATTACACAATAGGACATATCAAGTTAGTTTGTCCAAGTTTGTGAACGGTTTTAGGGCTCATTTTTGTTTATTTATTTATTAACTAGCGGTCGTCCAGGCTTCGCTTGCGTAGAATTTCGTTTGCCACAATGCACAAATTACGTCAATTCGTCATGTTTTTTATATGTCATAGGTAGCAGACAAGCAGACGGATTACTTGAGGGTGATCGATTGCCGCCGCCCATGGACACCCGCGACACCAGTGGAGTCACAAGTGCACTGCCAACCAGTAGGACACATACACTTTCTCATTTAAAACACAATATTATTATTATTACCAATTTATTACAACCCGACTGCGCCAGAAGGGGGCTTTTCATGTGATAGGTGGAAGACGGACACATGATTCACTTCATACTACGAAGAAGAATAAAATAGTTCCGGGAAACTCATACATTTACTTGGCTACAACTATGTGGAGTAACGAGGTATTCCTCGAAGCGCAACGATTTTGAGACGCAACAAACGAGTCGCAACTCTTAGTTGTGTTCGTAATAGCCATGGTAATAGACAATAAGTGGTTGATATTGATTATGTCACAGACGTAGCCCAAAGGATTGTATGCCTCAAGTGGCAATGGGCATGGTACATAGCAAGGAGAACAGACGGCCGTTCATGCGGAAAGGTCCTCGAGTAGAGGCTACGTACAGGAAAGTCGCAGCCGTGGCAGGCCCCCTACAAAGTGGATCGACGATCTGGTGAAGCGGGAATCCCTTGGATGCGGGGGCACAGGACCAATCTGTGTGGAGAACATTGGGGAAGCCTATATTCAACAGTGGACGTCTATTGAATGAAATGATGATGATGATGATTAATAAACAATCGAATAAGTATGTCAAGTTACTTTGTCCAAATTTAAGAACGACTTCTAGGTTTATTTTTGCTAGCCAATTTTTTATCCGACTACGTCACAACTGGACTTTTTTGTGATTGGTAGCAGACGAGCAGACGGATCACAAGTAGGTAAGCTGCTTAGCGTGTAATTCCCGTTCGCGTCCAAAGCACAGTCGCTTCGAACCCAAGGTACACTACGACCATGATTTAGGATTTAGGGAGTCTGGTAATTATAATGAAGTGACTGCCATCTGACCTTCGCCAATCTTTAACTGGGGAACCAGCCGAACTGAATCATGGTCACATATTTCAGAAACTATCCGAAACGTGCTGGTTTCCTCACAATGTTTTCCATCACCGCCAAACATTAATTACCATGATGCTGCGTGAGTGAGGGTACCGGAGGGCGAAAAGGGGGTTTAAAGGTTAAACTAGTGTCGCAGGTGTCTCTGGGCGATGGCAATGTAAATATCACATTTAAAAAACCATTAGGTAGAACCATATTAAATCTGTGGGTGGAACACTACCAAACTTTGCCCCTTCCCTGATCATATCAAGTGAGGATTTATAAAAAAAACAATTGGCCCGTCCTCATTTTGTTCAGGATCCAAAGTTTTTCAATAGATGACGCTGTGTGTCGATTACATCGAGCAAGTGTTTTCGGATTTTCAGATTTTGATAATTCTTGTAATTGTCTATATGGTCCGGTCAAATTAGAAAATAGTAAGAGTAAACCACTAAATACTAATTTAAAACCTTTGAACTGCATCAGCCACTGTGACTCCACTGGTGTTACCTTACCATCAGGTAATATGTCTGCTCATCTGCCAACTGTCATACTTAAAAAGCCAACCTTTCGTTCTACTACCCTCGACAGAATCGATCCATAACCTCAACGGCTACAGGGTTGTGGTCGCCGTCATCTGTCCGGCATAAGTGGCTTCGGTTATTGATACACAATCGGATATTCGGGCAGAAATCAATACGATACGTCTATTTTCCAGTCTATTTGCAGGAGCTCGTAATTTCCGCTGCCTATTCAACCGACGAACAGAAACGAATTTATTTTTAACTACGAGATCGAACGTTCTGGTTATATTTCAGTATGGCAGTTAATCTCGGCCACATAACGTCACGATAGGTACAGTCTACCAAATGATGAACAAATTTTATGGGAAGGCATCCTGGATCAAGGAAATAACTCATTGAACAACTCTTCCGTCTCACAAAAGAGACCAGTTTAAGAAACTGGCAGCCAATATTCAACATTGACCAGGCACCGAAAGAAGAAGTATATCTCAACGATTAGTCTAGTTTTTTTTATTGCTACAAATCAATATCACAGGCAAGAGTCTGCGGATCCATCTATTGGTAATTGAAAATCGCACACAGACAACAATGCCGGAGCAATGTCATACCGCTACTTACCGTAAATGCTCTTTTCAAATCTCGTTTGAAAATAATATTAATCAGGGATCACCGGGGCTTTCGGCTCATTCGTGAGCTTGTATGAGCCTAGGAGGGTTGCGTACCGGATGATATTTCGTACGAAATGCGCATGAGATTGTTGTATAAAGTTTGTGTATAGACACAAAGACTTTAAAGCGTCGGCTGCGCAAGAGGTCCCGGGTTCGATCCCCGGGTCGGGCTAAAAATTTGTTCCTAAGTTTTCGGTAAGAAATTCTTGTACCCCCGTGCCTCGGAAAGCACGTTAAGCTGTTGGTCCTGCGCCCGATCCGATCGTGTCATAGAAATGTCCCATCGGAACATGAGGGTAAGGGAATAGATTGCACTTGTGTTTGCGCACACACTTGAGCACTATAATATATCCTGTGTGGCTGATCATTGATATTGGCCGCCCGTAGCCGTAAACGGTTGGAGGATATTATAGACACAAAGGCACTTTCTAGTACTTCTAATTCATATAGGTACTTATAGTCTTATTTAAGTGAGTGAACTGGTGTAACATCACTAGAGAGAGTTCGAGGAGGTGAACATGAAAGCCAAAACACAGTAAAAGAGAAAGAAGTTAAAACTTTTTTGTTTAGGAACAGAAAGTTCGGAGTCTTAGTTGTACTCCGCGTGCCTTGTACTTGCAATCTCGAAGTGCTGGTGGTTACCTAGGGTTTGCTCGGCTGTGCCTACTTTCAAGAAAAAAAAAGCTGTGAGATGTGACAGTAACAAAAAAATCCCATAAGTTCAAATTATAGATTTCGTATGATAATTATATTTCTAATCAAGAATTGTGTTACTATTTATTGAACAAAAGAACAAAAACACAAGAAAGTTAAAACAATAGCTGAGAAATAAAAATAAACTAAAATTAAATCTAGAATTTGATTATGGTTTTTCTATTTCGAAATGCTTTACAACAAGCGGCACGCACTGTTGGTTCACGGACCCACGTCATCAGGTCAAACAATTTTCTACCTTGGACGACTAAACTGTGTAATGAAATATCGCCCGGCACACAGTCAAACTTTTCCTCTTCCCTGATCATATCAAGTGAGGATTTATAAAAAAACAATTGGCCTGTCCTCATTTTGTTCAGGATCCAAAGTTTGTCAATAGATGGCGCTGTGTCTCGATTACTCGATGTAATCGAGACACAGCGCCATCTATTGACAAACTTTGGATCCTGAACAAAATGAGGAAGTGTTTCGTCTTTTCAGATTTTGATAATTCTTGTGATTGTCTATATGGTCCGGTCAAATTAGACCAAATAATAAGAGTAAACCACTAAATACTAATTTAAAACCTTTGAACTTCATCAGCCACTGTGACTTCACTGGTGTTACCTTATCATCAGGTGATGTGTCTGCTCGTTTGCCAACCCTCGACAGAATCGCGGTACAGGGTTGTGGTCGCCGTCATCTGTCCGGCATAAGTGGCTCCTGTGACTCCATTGACGTGGCATGTGTCCATGGGCGGCGGTAATCGCTTACCATCAGGTGATACGTCTGCTCGTCTCCCCATATATCATATATCATAAATAAAAAATTTGATTAGAAAAGATACGATTCTGACCTAAATGGTGTTTGACGGAATTGTTTTATATCAATGTTAAGACATAATATGAGTCACTATACCATATCAGATACATGTCAGATAACTACAATCTGTCAAAGCCTCAATGAGGGTTTTCGCGTGTGAAAAATCCGCTAGATGGAGTACTATAGGAGTAAGGTCCATATACAATGTGATTGGTTATTTTTAAACGAGATCTGTCAAAATGTCAATTTGACAAACTAAACAGCCAATGCGATTGATGTTGAATCTCAGTCCAATAGTACGCCATCTAGCGGATTTTTCACATGCGAAAACCCTCATTGATACCTACTGAACCAAATGTGTTTGGCAAAAATATGAGAATCCATTGAAGAAATTTGCCAGATTTGTAAATGATTTCTAAAGGACGAAACTATTTAGTAGAGAGCAAATGGTTTGTTTATGATTTGATTCACTTACTTGACTTTTAATGTAGGTGCCTTACCTATATTTGACAAAAAAGTAATATTATTACCCTATTCAGAAAATTCGTCTACAACGGCGAAATCAATTTATCAACCACCTACGAAGTTAAAAAATTACTTACTAATCAACTTCTCATTTCTTTAAATTACCCAATAATTCCTAAAATATATACCATAATGTATAATTTTACGCCAACTACAGGCATTAGCAATAAAAAATCCATTAATACAGTGAAGTTGATAATGCAAACCATTAAAATAGGACAGGGGGACCCTGACACGACACGACATGTGATATCTTCCCCCTCAAAATGGGGCCTGCATATGTAATTACTGACTACACCCGGAAATAAGAACGAAAAAAAAAATCACACTAACCAAAAAAAATACAGTGACTGACACGGCCTCACAGAAACCGAAATGTAGCAGCGCCTGTGTGCTGTGTTTCATCCGAGGCCAGGGGGGGGGGGGGGGTCCACTGGTGTTGCTGTTATCCTCCATGGCAGTTATTTTTTTATGTAATAGGTAGGCAGACGAACAGACGGATCACCTGATGGTAAGCAATTGCCGCCGCCCATGGACACCCGCGTCACCAGTGCAGTCACAAGTGCGCCGCCAACCTTTCCCCCAGATTGGGCCTCCGGTACCCTCACTCTTGCAGCGAAACACAGCACAGTGCTGCTTCACGCCGGTTTTCTTTGAGGCCGTGGTATCACTCAGGTCGAGCCTGTCCATTCATGCGGAAGCGTGGCTCTCCCACGGTCAATATAGTTATGTTTATTTATTAAGTGTGTGTTGCCAGTGATGACATACGGAACAGAAACGTGGCCGCTTACAGTGTGCCGATTAAGGAGGCTCAAAGTCACCCAGAGAGCAATGGAGAGGGCTATGCTCGGGGTCTCCTGCGTGATCGTATCAGAAATGATGAGATCCGCAGGAGAACTAAGGTTACAGACATAGCCCAAAGGATTGCATGCCTCAAGTGGCAATGGGCAGGGCACATAGCGAGGAGAACGAGACGGCCGTTGGGGCGGAAAGGTCCTCGAGTGGAGGCCACGTACTAAGTAGCAGCCGTGGCAGGCCCCCCACAAGGTACCACAAGGTGAAGATCGCGGGAATCCATTGGATGCGGGCGGCACAGGACCGATCTGTGTGGAGAACATTGGGGGAGGCCTATGTCCAGCAGTGGACGTCTATTGGCTGAAATGATGATGATGATGATTTATTAAGATATAAAAATTAAAATAAAACAGGGTATTTACATAACGGTTTCATCTAATAGCAAAACACTTTGCTTACTTTCATCAAAAGAGTGAACGCTAAAATAAAGCTAAAAGGAGCTACATTTTTCCAAAGGTCTCTAAGAAACAAAAGCAACAGTCTTATATCGGATGCAATTGGCGTTAATTAAAAACGTTACACATCTCCTTCTTTTCTAATAAACTGAATAGAGACAAAAACATTAGGAGTTTTTGTTCCTTCCAAACGATTATTAGACATTGCATTCTGGCTTTCATTTGCCTTTTAATTAAAACAAAGAATGGTTTATGACGTCATTAGTAAGTTCGACAGCGTTGTAGCAAAATGGGGAACAACAGAAATATATTGTTTTGGCTGTTCCTTTTTTCAGTTGTTTAGGCAAAGTCCTTAGAAGTTCTTATAAATTACGATGTTTATTCCTATTTCTCGTAATAGGTAATTAAGATACGAGACCGTTAATTTCAAGAATCCGAGCTGACATGATGGCAGATGTAGTGTGTGACGCACCTCGCCCCATAGGTTAGGTTCATCGTCAGCCCATTTAAGTCCCCACTGCTGGGGCACGGGCCTCCCTCAATCACATGAGGGGTAATTGCCATACTCACCGCGCTTGGCAGACGGGTTGGCGAGGGTTTTTATATAAATGCAGAGTTTTCCTTCTCTGGGTGCTGATGATGATGCCAGCAGCTTTACCTTAGTCGCCTTTTACGACACCTCGGTAAGAGTGAGGGTGGCCTATTCTACTCTGCCAGGGACCATACGGCACGGCCCGGCCAGGGACCACACGGCATAGGTTAGGTTAGTATATAAGTTATTTGTATGTAATAAATAAGATAGTTATAACGCATCACTTGTTTGTTTTGCACGTTCCTAAGCCCATCACTGCATTGGTACCCCTGGTGGGACACGAACCCACAATCCCCGGCTTAGGACAGACAAGGAGACGGATCATCTGATGGTAAGAGATTGTCGCTTCCCATGGACACATGCAACATCAGTGGAGCTGTTAAAAGTGCGCTGCCAAACTTTTACCACCTTTAGTTGATAATTTTCAAAGCAATCTTTTACAATTAATTCTTAAATAAATACAATATTGATGAGACTATCGACAGCTCATGTCGAATCAAGCACTTACAAATTTCGTCGGATTAGTAACTCGTTCAGTGGTCTAATTGGTTGAAAGTTCACCGAGATTGTGAAAGGTGTGGGTTTGAGTCCCACCTGAACACGAGACGTAATTTTTAAGTGTGTTATTTACTTAAGAAGAAATTGCAAAATATTGCTATAAAAAATAACAAGTATTGATTTAGCGATCTCATCTTAGCTGGTGGTCAAATATTTGTAATAATATTTCCACTGGATATTGTAAATATACCTACAATATTGATGAGACAATAGACAGCTCATATCAAATCAAGCACTTACAAATTTAGTCGGATTAGTAACGCGTTCCACTGAATGCGAATGTTCTACCAATTAGACCACTGTCGAATTGGTAGAACATTCACCCGGAATGTGGAAGGTGTGGATTCGAGTCCCGCCTGAACACGAGGTGAAATTTTTAAGTGTGTTATTTTACAACCTTATTAAATATATCAACCTTATTTAATAAATCCTCATCTAAAGTTACGGCCGTACTCAGCTCAATTCATCCCGTTTCAACACGCAATGTTAAAAGGTGCTGGCACGATTTTTATTTCGGGACTATCCTTAGTTCACCATCTTTTATAAGGAAGAAAGAAAAAGAGAATATTTATTATTATAGACATCACAACACAGAACATATCGCAATTATAAACAGAACACAATTTGGTACAAACATAAAACAAAACATAAAACAATTAAAAATACATAAAAATAAAACAAAAGGAAAAAAAAACAAAACTATATTCAATCATGTCCAGACAGTGCCAAATGAATATTATGATGTGTTATGACGTCTAGTATAAATGGCCCTCACTCAGCTTATGTCACAGCCCAGACAGACAGATAAGGGGAATAAAGACTGGTTTTCACAATGTGAGCTGCTGCATATACAGTAGACAGCCAGGGCATGTCTGCTCGAATGAAAATGCTCTACTATCCGACTCGAACGTGCGAGTTACTCTTACCTATTAAGGCGACGGGTAGCCCTAACTAGCGGCACCAATCGATTTTAATTGTTAGCTACTAAACCGGATCTATTTGAAACAATTTCGGGGTTACAACCTCTCGGCAAACACTGGTGTCGCGGGTACCGGCAGGTAATCGGTCTGCTCGTCTCCCATCTATCACATAAAAAATGCAACCTTAACACAAGAACCAGTCCAACTGAATAATGGTTACACGTTTCAGAAACAATCCGAAACGTGTAGGTTTCCTCACGATTTTTTGCTGATGGTAGAAACAGGCACACAGATTTGAAAAATTCGTACGTGCATTCTCGGATTTATTTGTATTATAGAAGGCGCATTCTAAACCATTGAGGTATGTGGTCGTGTGGTCCCCGGCAGAGTAGAATAGGCCACCCTCACTCTTACCGTAAAAGGCGACTAAGGTAAAGCTGCTGGCATGATCATCAGCACCCAGAGAAGGAAAACTCTACATTTAGTTCAAAACCCTCGCCAACCCGTCTGCCAAGCGTGGTGAGTATGGCAATTACCCCTCATGTGATTGAGGGAGGCCCGTGCCCCAGCAGTGGGGACTTAAATGGGCTGATGATGATGATGAGGTATATACGCATAGCTCGTCAAACAATCTTTCACTGTCTTAGAAAAAAAAACATTTTTTTTGTACGACGTCAGTGGCAAACACCTGAAACTCCAGAGGGCATGCATACGGGTAGCGAGAGTAGAAATACGATTTCTATACGAATATGTAACGAAATGTAATGCTTAAAAATATTACAAAAACATACGAATATTGTTGCATTTTTTTAAGTCATTGTTGAAATACCAAGCTACATTGATAGCATAACAGGTAGCTCCAACAGTACTACCGGATTAAGGAACTGTACGGAAAGTGTGGTCTTGCGGAAACTTTGGACCTCTAAGCCAAATGGCCAAGCCTAAGGTTCACTCTGAAGCCTCGAGACTGACGCCTAGGGCTATTGAAAAGGAGTTGTAAATGATTAAAATATGGTCACGTTGGAGCCAGTGTATACTGAAGTTAAAGGTTTTGGGAAACAAATATACGTATTGCCCAAACCTTACAACTCCTCTTTTGAAGAGCTTCGTACAGTAGTCTTCTCAGGCAGACCTTATTATCCTAGATTACATATGGTTTTATTTTACAGCAAGAAATAAAATCAACTAGAAAACTATTGGGAGCCATTGGGGGTGTTAAAGTTAAGTAATTAATCAAAATTAGGAAAGCTATTGTGAGAGTGGCCGATCTTATCAATGTGACTCATCAGAAATTACCCAATCTATCTTAATTAAAAATGTTGACTCAAGGTCATTTTAGTTATGAAAGGCTGACTTTTAAAAATCTTTTCAAATGAAATGCTGTTAAATTAATCAATATTGGCTATCAAGTTGATTGTGTTATTATTTTGATAAAAACATCTACACTGTTCGCGATAGTTAAATAGATTTTTAATTATAGTCCGATCGCGAACATTTGGCACACGACAAATGTGGGAACTAATGAAAAACAGATTAAAAATATTGCCGGATGTCGCCAGTGTAGCCAGACTTTCCTCCAAATATTTCTGCACGTCAGTTTTCAGTGAGGCTGTGGTATCACTCCGGTCGAGCCGGCCTATTCATGCCGAAGTCTAGTAAGTTTGGACATTATTCGTTATACATCATAATTATTTAGTTATTTCGAACAAAAACTAAAGTTGCCAAATGCTCGAGACAATATCAGTGAGTAACAAAAAACTCAACCATACCATTTATTCCTCTTAAGTAAAATGGCGATACCTATAGTGATGTCCCTTACAGTTAAAAATCAGAAAAGGAAATCTTCTTGTTGTTGTAGTAGTAATTAAGTTTCTCTCTCTCTCTCTCTTTCTCTCTCTTAAATTTAAGAGCGACGCTGTTGTCGATGGAGTAGTCTCCATTCCTCTCTCGACTCTGCCAGCACCTTTAATTCCTTGTACGACATGATATTTACTTTTTCTTTCCTCTCTATCCTTCCATTTTTCCTTCCATTATTTTTTGATGAACATGTCATGTCGCACCAGGTGTCCCATCATATTTCCACTCCTGATATCTATAGTTTCGAGCATAGACCGCTTCTCCCTTACCATTTCTAAAACTTCCGCATTCGTTTTCTTTTCTATCCAGTTTTCATTCTTCGCCAACACCACAACTTGAAAGCCTCCAATCTTTGTCTGTCTCTTTCTTTCATTGTCCACGTCTCACAACCGTATAAAGCAATGCTCCAGATGTATAATTTTATAAGTTTTTTTCTTAGTTTTAGCGATACGTTTGATTTAAATAGGTGCTTTTTACTGTTACATTCGGTTTTTGCCATAGCTATTCTTGCTTTAATGTATGGTGTACATTTGGAGTCAAATGTTATAAAACTGATAGTTTAATAACAGGTTAATTAAGTTCTATGGATCTTAAAAATACTTTTTTTATTCTTATTTGGGAAAACCGGAAGGCCTCCTCCAAAATTCTTTCTTTTTACATTATGGTGGACAAACGAGAAGGCGGTTCACCTGGTGGTAAGTGATTACCGCCACCCATGGACATCTGCAACACATGATGCATTTCAGATGCGTTGCCGGCTCTTAACGGAGGAAAAAGCTCTTTTCTTGATTGAAAGGCGAACATTATTGGCAGCTTATTACAAGAACTCTTTAATTATAAAATTTGTAAAGTATACATTTAAGTGTAAAGGTATTCCTTTAGACTATTGTCTTGTGTCTGTTTCTTTTCTACTGCATTAAATTTTTCATAATTATGTTCATGCGGCTCATCGGTGATGACGCACTCTCCGAAGCTGGCCTGCAGAGCCTGGACCGCCGTCGACGTTTGGCATGCCTCTCGGTCTTCTACCGGATTCATTTCGGGGAGTGTGCGGAGGTTCTACATAATTCCATCACCTGACGACAAGACGCGGCGAGGGCTTTCATGCTTACATAAGCTATATGCTTCGCGCGGATAAGGGGTAGTTCTACCACATGGTAGAACTACCCCTTATCCGCGCGAAGCGATTCGCTTCCACATTTATAATGCGCACGGCTAAGGAATGTAACTCCCTGCCGAGGTCTGTTTTCCTAAACACTATAATCTGGACATCTTTAAGGCAAGAGTAAACAGGCATCTTTTAGGTAAACGCGTATCATCCTAGACCTCATTGTGACATTCCATCAGGTGCGATTGTGGTCAAGCGTTAGTCTATTGTCCAAAAGAAGTAGGCGCTAACTTGCTTCAAGCAAGCACATTCGTATTAAAAATGCGTTATGGGAGGTTAGATGTGCCTCTATAATTTGTAAAAAGATTTTAACGGAATGGTTGTTAAATAAAAGTTACGACGATATTGAAGGCATGGCACAAGTAATAGTTATAAAATTAATAGCAAACCATACACATAAAACACGGCACACACAATACACACAAACACACACACACACAGACACGAACACACACACACTTGTTGTTATTTCAGTCAGTACATTCTTACAAAATAATTTTGGTTAAATAAAACACAAGCAACGCCATTGCTTAAAAGGAGACTTGTATAAAAATATTGTAAGAAACTGAATAAATATTTTGTATATTTTTGTCTGTAAGGGAACTTTTGGAATGGTGTTTTAGTATTTATTTTGTGAGCTGTTGCCAGTGCGATGGCTTTGATATTTTACAGCACTTACTCCGTAATATGATAACTTCAAAGGTCTCTTTGTAAAGTGCATGGGCAGAGTGTACTTTGATTTTGGTGTTGGGTTTTCAAAAGCATCGAATTTTAAGCGAATGCATAAACGGCTCAGTCGGCAATCTGGTTTCGAAATTACAGGCTTGAATGAAGTAATCTTTTTTATTGAGTGAATGTTACAACCTCAGACTCTGGGTTCGTCGGGGTTCTAATTGCTATAATTGTTCGGAGTATGTTATAGTAGGTAGGTAGGTATGTGCTCTTAAAAATATATGCACATTTCTAAATTTAATTGTGTGTATACTGGTTTGTGTGTTTTATATTATAATTACGGTAAGATTTATTTTTCTGGAGTGAAGATGTAAAGGGTCTCCCTCTTAATTACTATTTTATTGCTACTTACATTTACTAGAATTGTGTTTATAATATTTTAAATAACATTTTATTGATGAGTAATGATTAGATGAGTCATTTCATTGATTTAATGAATCATTTGAATGCTTGTGCTTAAAGGGGGTCCTTGCTAGGCAAGCTGAGCACTAGCTCAGTGTAAGACGAGCTTTTTAATAGCTGTGTTAAATACGTATATACAACGAGCCTACTACCTACAATAATACTCCACAATACTTTTGTTTTCGTCAAAAAATATCAAAGGTGTAAAGACTCACCTAGGCTAGCCGAGCACAAGTAGTGCACGAGCCGACCAAGAAATCTAGTAGTTGAACCGACTTACAAGCTAGGCCGTGTAGGTTAAGCCGTGTGGTCCCCAGCAGAGTAGAATAAGCCGCCCTCACTCTTACCAAAACGA
Source organism: Marasmia exigua (assembly GCA_019059595.1). Lineage (NCBI taxonomy): Eukaryota > Metazoa > Arthropoda > Insecta > Lepidoptera > Crambidae > Marasmia > Marasmia exigua. The sequence continues at coordinate 6,801,012 of CM032476.1, read as the reverse complement.
CTAAGGTAAAGCTGCTGGCATGATCATCAGCCCCCAGAGAAGGAAAACTCTGCATTTATATCAAAACCCTCGCCAACCCGTCTGCCAAGCGTGGTGAGTATGGCAATTACCCCTCATGTGATTGAGGGAGGCCCATGCCCCAGCAATGGGGACCTAAATGGGCTGACGATGACAAGCTAGGCCGACCTAGGTGCTTGGTGCTTGTAGTGTAAGCCTTGTAGGCTCACACTACAAGCACACACTGACTGCCTCGGTGGTGTAGTGGTTAGTGGGTCGCACTATAAAGCGACGGCTGCGCAAGAGGTCCCGGGTTAGATCCCCGGGTGTGGCCAAAAATCTGTACCTAAGTTTTCGGTAAGAAATTCTTAGTGTCAGACCGGAGTGACGTTGGCGGTCTTGTACCCCCATGTCTCGGAAAGCATGTTAAGTCGTTGGTCCTGCGCCAATCCCTCCCGGTCGTGTCACGCTGGTGTCAAATAGGAATATGAGTGTAAGGGAATAGAGAGTGCACTTGTGTTTGCGCACAAACTTGAGCACTATAATATATCCTGCGTACGTGGCTGATCGTTGAGATTGGCCGTAGCCATTATCGGTTGAAGGATATTATTACGCTACAAGATTTCACTTAGAACTTAACATTATTCTTGCTTCGGGCATGTTATACCTTCGATACAATCATTTTAATTGTGATCAATGAAGTGGTGGCTATACTACGGCCTCACAGAAAACGGCGTAAAGCAGTGGCTGTTCTATATTTTGCCAAGTGAGTGAGGGTACCGGAAGCCCTGGTATCCATGGCGGCAATCGCGTACCTTTAGGTGATCTGTTCATTCGTCTTCTAACTTTCAGATACAAAAGTGGCTCGTCTAGTTCAAACACGCATTATTTCTTGCTTTTGGCAAGTTATACCATTGCACATTGGTACGATCATTTAAATAGGGGTAATTTATCATTTAAGTATGGGGTGGGGGAGGATTACTTCTCCCCCTACCTCCCTCGTGGTGTTACTACCACGTCCTCACAGAAAACCGGCGTGAAGCAGTGCATGCTCTGTGTTTCGTTGCGTGAGTGAGGGTACCGGAGGCCCAATACAAATTAAGAACTGGGTTAAAAGGTAAGCAACGCACTTGTGACACCACTGGTGTTGCAGGTGTCCATGGGCGGCGGTAATCGCTTACCATCACGTGATCCATCAGACGAGCTGACGTCTGCCACCTAAATCATAAAAAAATATATGTGGCGATTCAATATTATTTCGGGTGTGACAGCCCACATGATAAGATTTAATACTTTTTATAAACGTAAAAAACAGGCCCCTTCACAGAGAGTGAGTAAGGTTACATCGATAGCTGATGCATGCGTAAGCATCGATGAGGCACGAACAAACAAACGAGGGGTTCGAACCCCGCAGCAAAAATGCATCCTTGTTATTTTACCCTCGTTAAAAACATCAGCTCTTTTAAGGAGTGACATATATGATACATAGTTTGCAGATATTTTGGACGAGAATGTGTTTCTTGAAATTTTGATACAAGTTATCGAATGTAACTTGTATATATGCCACTTGTGGACGGATTTATTGATTTTTGTATTGTTTTGGATTCATATTGGCTGGCTCTAAACAGCTCACAAAATTGAGGTAGGAATTAGAGAAAGATAAAAAAAAAATTGATGATGAGTTCCTCCTAACCCAAAAACAGAAATTTCGGGTTAGGGGGAAACTCGCCCTATTAAAACTCCTCCCATAATTTTAGGATTGTTTTGTTGGCCACTGTTCTAACCTAACTAATATTTTTGGTTTTGTAGAGTTCAGTATGTATTACCGCCACAATAGTATTGGTTGGGTTAGGTTGGAACAGTGGCCAGCAAAAAATCCTAAAATTCTGGGACGAGTTTTAACGGGGCGAGTTTCCCCCTATCCGGAAATTTCAGGGACAAATGACCCTTACAGTAAATAGTACTTATATTTAGTAGACGGTCAAAATATATTTTTAAAAGGTTTTAAATTTCTCATTAAATATCAAAAGGCAATTTGCCTAAGGTAGGTAAATATGTCACATTTTATCAATTAAATACCTACCTAAGAAATAAGCCAAGAACATCCTTCTCTGTGTCTTACCTGATGTTTTTTTTATCAGACGGATCACCTGATGGTAAGTGATTGCTGCCACCCATGGACACCCGCGTCCTGTGGTGGTATCCTATATAATGTTTTTATAATACAGGATACTTTTTAATCTGTCAAACTGCTGGGCAAAGGGCTCATTGAAATGATTAAGGAGTTATTAATATGAATCCCGAATGTTTATTCCATCCCCATAGAACACACGGGCCGGCACATTAGGTAGTGGCCACACGTTCGTAGCTCGTATTATTTTAATGTCACATTTCGGGACGCGTGATGGCGATCCCCCACCGATTCTAGATTTTTTCACACGTGTGAACTCGCCGTAAAATCGTTTTTACTGCCACTATCTGTCATCTCTTGGTAGTTTAGTAAGGTTTCATCGGACCTTGAAGAGTAAGCTGAACATTTTATCTGAATCAAAGTTATGTCACACTTTAGGTACAAACCCTCACATTTCGGGCTAGTATCAGGCTGCTTCAATCTGTACAATTTCCACAATGAATATTTATTCATATGTACTTTGTATAAAAATTGAAAATAGTTTTCTGGTTTTCATATTTAAATGCCAATTATTATTAGTAAATATAAAAAGTACATACATAATTTTTACACAAAAAACGGGTTGCTGTCGAAAAATGAAACGCAAAGAAACATAAAGGAATATTCTCCGAAAAAAAAAACCGCCTTTAAAAACCACGAACTAAAAAGTTTAAAATAATATTTTAACACTTCATACATTTTAGATATCTTTTTATACGTACACTCTAGATACTAATCTTATAACACCTTCAATTAATTCAACAGGGATTAGTCAGCGACGACAATAACACCTTTTTTCGTGTGCACTGTTATGAAAAGTTATCTGAAGTGTTAAAAATATTATTTTACACTTTTTATTTCGTGGTTTTTGAAGACAGTTTTTTTTTTCGTATAAATTTCTTTGACGTATGAAACAAAAAAAAATCAAAGATATTTTTTGAAAAAAGAATGATTTGCTTTATAACACCGTTTTAGTTAACAAAGGTTTAACAATAAATAGTTCAATGAATAAGACCCTTACTACACTCATCATTTGGCAACATTGAATAACAAATTATCAATATTGCTAACGTAATCAAATAAAAATACTAAAAAAATCATAATTATAAAATACCTGTGCCGTGTGGTCCCCGGCAGATTAGAATAGGCCACCCTCACTCTCACCGAAATGTCGTAAAAGGCGACTAATTTAAAGCTGCTGGCATGATCATCAGCACCCAGAGAAGGAAAACTCTGCATTTATATCAAAACCCTCGCCAACCCGTCTGCCAAGCGTGGTGAGTATGGCAATTACCCCTCATGTGATTGAGAGAGGACCGCGCCCCAGCAGTGGGAACTTAAATGGGCTGACGATGATGATGATGATGATGAAAATATCTATTTTTTTTTGTCTTTATGTCAGTTCTGTCAACCTATGGTAGTCACCGAGCTTGTAAAGAGCCGACTGCTCATACCCTAAATGAAAATACCTCGATTGATACAAAATAAATATGATTACAAAAGGCTTAATAAAAAAATACAGAAATTAATGGTATAAAAGTTTATTTGAAGCATCGTGTCCACGGTGGGCCAAAAACGGGCTATACCCTTTTATGTTTTCATCGATGTTATAGTTACTATAGCGTGAGTCAAACCAACCCTCCTGAATAAAAGGCCAAAAATGTATGGAGTTTTATTTAGCCATACAAACACTATGCCGAACGCGGGTGGCAGATATAATCCCTGTGGACCGATAGCTAATCCACATAAATCGAAAGACGATCAGTTTGCGCACTGATAACTGGTGTGATGTGTGGTCCTGGTTTGTTTGATGGTATTTTGAATCAGAATAGATTTGGGGGAAAATTATAGCCCTGTGTTTGAGCAGACTATCATGATGGGAAAGATCGCTGGAAGACGCAGAATTGGAAGGCGAAAAATTTCATGGCTCAGGAAGATTGAAGACAAGACAAGACATTTGGCTAGCATGAAATCCGCCGAACAACTTTTTGGGCTTGCCATGGAAAAGCGATGATTTGAAGAGCTGATGGCCAATCTTCAGTAATGAAGTGACATCTCAAGAGAAAGAAGAAGTGTTGAGCAGGGTTTTCATTTCCGGGATCATTGACTGCCTCGGAGGCGAAGTGACTCGCACTTTAAATCTGCGCTTGGGAAGCCTAGGTCGGGAAAAAAGTTGTAACAGAGTTTTTCTTAACTTTAGTTGAGTGTCAGCCCAAATTCTGGATAATGGAGGTCTTGTACACCGGAATCGGGTCAATGTATGAGATATAAGAGAAAAATTAATACAAAATATTTCTATTCGTAACTTCACTTCACCAAAAGACTTGCATGAGTGAGGGCACCGGAGGCCCAATCCAGGGGAAGGGGAGTTAAAAGGTAAGCAGCGCATTTGTGTCTCCAATAGTGTTGCAGGTGTCCATGGGCGGTGGTAATCGCTTACCATCAGGTTATCCGTAGGTTCGTCTGCCACCTATATCATAAAAAAAGAGAAATATGTAAAGCTTATTACGTCAATCGAAAGATAGAAAGTAATAATACCATATAGATACTATGTCTATAGTAAGTACAAGGCAAGCTCCAAAAAAGGTTCTAACTCTAAAAAAATATTAACGAGTCGTCGAGCTTCTTACAAACGAGGCGAGCCCTGTAACTCTGAGCTCTCGGCAAAAGGACTCGGAAGCCTTGAACATCACTTGTCTTGACTCAGTATAAAGATAACAAAAATTTAAGAAGGGCTAAAACTCTGCTACGCCATAGGAAGAAGTTAGAAGATGAAATTTAAAAACATACACTTGTTCATTCCATTATCCGTTTTTTTGTCGGTTAGAAATACGGTCTTCCCATTTAACAGTTTCTTTCAGAATTTAATAACGTATCCCTTGTGTAAGTAATTGTGACAATCTTTTCGAGCCTCAGGGTATTACCCCCTGCATTTTAAATCCATTCAAAACCACGTACCTGTCTGTTATTTGAAAAAATGGCAATAAATGGGCGACGATTTGGCTACCTGCCCTTTAGAATTGGCTACCTCTGAGGATATTTAGGACTTCTCATTACAAATATTTAGGGATCGGCACGTTCGGATATATGTAGGTAATGACGTTTTACCTGCTTCATCGTCAGCCCATTTAAGTCCCCACTGCTGGGGCACGGGCCTCCCTCAATCACATGAGGTGTAATTGCCATACTCAACACGCTTGGCAGACGGGTTGGCGAGAGTTTTGATATAAATGCAGAGTTTTCCTTCTCTGGGTGCTGATGATCGTGCCAGCAGCTTTACCTTAGTCGCCTTTTACGACACCTCGGTAAGAGTGAGGGTGGCCTATTCTACTCTGCCGGGGACCACACGGCTTTTACCTGCTATTGCAATATAATAATACTAGTGGTCCGCAAAGTGATCTGAAACTAAACTTTGGAATAAGACGGCAAGGAACCCAAACTTACGTCTTACCCCATTTGGGGGTAAATTTACTAAAGATTATTTCATGGTGCTCCCTTACGCTAGAAATGGAACCCCTGTTCAAAATTTCAAGTCTCTAACCCCCACAGCATAGGCCTTGCGTTGATAAATCAAGTCAGTCAGTCAGATTTCGCTTATATTCTTATAGATTTGAATGAATGAATTAACGAATAAATAAATGAATGGACGAATGAATATACTTTTGTTGCACTTAAAAGAATTAATTATAATTTGGTGTTTCTTTATAGAAAACAGAGGCAAACGAGCAATAAAGCAAAGGATCACCATCGCCAATGGACACACGCTAGAGCGCAGATCTAGTGAGGCTACTTAATAAACCCATATGACACATGATTTGTATTTAAAATATCGATATTACGTCACCGTACCCTATTTTACTTCCTCTAAATGTCTTTAATTCATATTACCTGCTATGCCAGCCTTAATAATTTATTCGTTGGGCTCTTGCCAGCGCCTCCATACCAGCCGTTTTTCAACCGATCGGCCTGGTGCGACGTGTGGCGAGTGACGGCAAGAGATCCGATGGCATGACCTTAGTTCCGTGGAAGACGGAGCGACCGCAAGTGTGGCAAGTGACGCATTGTGTGTTAACACTCTGGCTCCATCCCATCTCCCACGTACCGCATTAGAGGCTGGGGCCGCTATTGCATCAGTGGAAATACGCAGGTTTAAGTAACACCTGCCTATTTGAGCCTTTTGAAGTTGAGACCCTCAGACCGTGGGGAACGGGAGCCCACCACCTGTACCGTGAACTAGCCCAGAGTATAATGTATCAATACGGGAATTAACACGATATTTATTATATTTCGGCTACGTTACAGCAGCCGTGGTCACGAGCGGACGGCTGCTGTAACGTAGCCGAAACGTCGAGCCAAATATGTGAGTACACAATGCTGTTTCACATAATAAATATCGTGTTAATCCCCGTATTGATACATTATAGTTATAATGAAACGCGAGAATCTAAAACACTAACTAGCCCAGAGGCTGGTTGACCCTCGGGGTGACAGGAGAGCTAGCGTATTTTAGGGCCAACGTATAAATTTTGCGATTCAGAAAGGAAATACGTTAAGTCTCCTGGGCACTATGCGTGTGGGCAATGATTTGGGGGATATATATTTTTGTTAATATTTATCTATAAGTTATCTATAATCTTACAATAATTAAAGAAATTCTAAAATTAAAATAAAACGAAAAACTAAATTCAAATAGCAGGACTACTGGACCGAACGAAACCTCTGATTCCGCGCAACAAGTATCGCAACTCCGGTGTATACGGGAAGTGCAACAGCATAACACGTTGCTGTCGTTGTGTTCGAGTAGAGGACATGTTAGGGCACTCGCTGGAACCCTCACAGGGCACTGCAAATTAAACAAGCACCTGCACAACATGGGCCTTTCAGATACCAAAATCTGCAGGTTCTGTCGCGAGGACGAGGAAACGATTATCCACGTCCTTGGCGAGTGCATAGCGCTGCACCGCTGCAGAAGCCGGCATCTAGGAGCACACATGATCACAGCAGACGAGATTAAAAGCTCCCCCATCAGCTCCATTCTCGGGCTTATCTTGGAACTGGAGCTAAATGAGGTGCTGTAATAGGTTATGGGGCTGCCACAATGTTCGCGCAAAAAACCGACAAAATGAACCTCCCATTTAATACTGTAAACCACAAAACTAAACGTACACATAGACAATATGTGTACGTTTAGTTTTGTGGTGATTTAAAAAAAAAACAATTAATTAAGAAATTAACTCAAATCACCGGCCACTTCAATTCCTGCAATGTGTCTCTACTCACTTGACATTGACAGAGTTGACAGCGTCGTCTGACGTACAACACTACAAGCCATTAAAAAAAACAGACCAGCGACGGATCATGGCGACATGTTCACGAACACCGCCTGTACGCGGTCATGTTATCAACTGTTACCAAGGAAGTTATAACAAGACTCCCAAGTTGGAAGCCTCACTTTCTTAAAGGAAAACTTTTGTAGAAATGTACGAGAATAACAAAAATCTATAATTGCTTCCCGTCGTACCTACTCGATACGCTCGTCATGATTTCTAGGAACGCCAATTTATTTTCGATTGCTTTTTTTTATTGCTTCATATAGGCAGACGAGCTTGCGGCCCATCTGATGGTAAACGGTAACCGCCGCTCATAGACATCATCATTTGCTTTTGTTATTGATTTTGCTTTATTAATTGGTAAATAACGCAGTGAAAATTTAATTGCGTGTTCAGTCGGAATTTTAATTTTCCACATTCCCCGAATGTGTGACTAGCCGAATGTGAAAAGAGGGTGGTTTCAAATCCTGCCTAAACACGCACGCAAAACTTAGGTTTTTTACTCAATTGCTAATGTCAGTCAAAGTCACATTCACTTTACAAGACCCCTGAGCGTTTTATCGATATCAGTTCGAATAAATGGGCCGGCTCTACCGCAGTGATACCCAACCTCACAGAAAACTGTGTTTCTCTGCGTGAGTGAGGGTACCGGGGGCCCGATCCGGGGCAAAGGGGGATTTAAAGGTAGGCAGCGCACTTGTGACGCCACTGGTGTAGCGGGTGTTCATGGGAGGCAGCAATCACTTACCATCAGGTGATCCGTCTACTCGTCTGCCACTTATCACCTAAAAAACCTGCTATTATTTTGTTAGAACACCATTTAAAATTAAGATAAACCTCTAAAGGCCTTTTGAGATTTAATATTCCGCCCGAAGTTACATAAAGCAATTTTTAACATATTTTATGCTGACAGTGGCCACATGGGAATAAAATAAGTCGTGAATTACCAATAACAGGGGTCACAAAATCTTACGGCAATCTTGCCCGGCCGAATCATAAAAATCCCTACAAATATGATGCAAAACTCAGCCTTAAGGCGTTGCAGCAAGGATGAGTTTACAAAGCAAATAGATTTCCGAGTTATCTATTCCTTTAAGAGGAGATTTTTTTTAGGACTTTCAATAACTTTCTCTTGATAAATTACCTTGGTATTACGGTCAGAAGGCTGCAACGTGATCGCTACTGATATAGACTTCAATTCAATGTTACCATTTACATAGGCTTAAGACACAACATCACTTATCTGACTCCGGGATAGGTAGCTCAAGCACCTGTGGAACTGTGGCTCACGGATATCAGAACCAAAAGTAGGATTAAATATATAATGTATACATTTAATACTTTCCTTTTGAAAATACATACTTAACTCATATTTCGTACCTCCAGTGGAATATAAGCGTAACTGATGTTACCATCGATTTTATCATATTTGAAAAGAAATTTTAAAGATACAGTAAGTTTTTATTTTACAAATTAATGGAATAAATTCAACAAAGATACATATTATGTATCGTTAAACGTACTTTTCAAATATGATAAAATGGATATCTCAAAGTAAGACTAATTATGCTTATTTTCCACTGGGGGTGCGATTTAATGGTGCCTATCCAGTAACTCGGCTTGTCATGCGAGCTACTTTCTAATTCGCTCGTGCGAGTTACTCGTAAGTAACGTCCATACTGCACTGCAGCTACTCCGCAGGTGGACCAGTTCTAGCCCGGAACCAGTCTTTACAATATTAAATATAAGTTGTTCAACGTGTAACCAATTAGCTACATTCCTCTAAATACTATTTCTAAGCACGCATGTACACGGCTACAGGAGACGGAAACCATAAAACACCTCTTCTTACGGGTTGCAAGATTCGAAAAGAAAATCGATACTACTTTTAAAGTGATAATTTCAATAAACTTAGGCTTAATCCCATAAAGAAAAAAAACATTTGCGCGATGTAATCGACACCTAGCGCATTCTATTGGCAAAATTTTGAACTGTATCAAAATTAATTCTCGAAAAAAAATTATGGACAGTTGTAATCATAAAATATAAAAACAAATAGTATATATACGTCTTAAGATAGCAGTTAATTTATACTCACTGTTATGTCGTTAAATACTTAGCACCACTAGAACGTTTTCCTGTTGAAGTTTATTTATTCTAAAGGAACACTTGGAAAGCTTAAAAACAGACCCTTTTATTTCTTAATTGCTAGTCCAGCTGTATCCATTTCAAGCATCTTACTACCGCAAGATAGTTGCAAAGAGCTCAGATATTTCTCAAATTGGTACTTCAGTTTGCTTAAGCTCACAAAGAGAAAATATTGTGTAGGTAGGATGACTATACTTTTGGAGTAGAAAGTTTATATGGACTATCGATAATATCGATAAACAAGACTAAGTTAGTTATGTATTTTTTGAAAATCGTTATTACTGTGTTTCTATGTAATCACCGTCATCATCGTCATCATCAGCCCATTAAAGTCCCCACTGCTGGGGCACGGGCCTCCCTCAATCACATGAGGGGTAATTGGCATACTCACCACGCTTTGCAGACGGGTTGGCGAGGGTTTTGATATAAATGCAGAGTTTTCCTTCTCTGGGTGCTGATGATCATGTCGTCAGCTTTACCTTAGTCGCCTTTTACGACACCTCGGTAAGAATGAGGGTGGCCTATTCTACTCTGCCGGGGACCACACGGCTATGTAATCATCTCTGATGAATCTCTCAAAAATACCCGAGGAAATTCTCAAGGGCATCATAGGTACTAATAAAAACTATCCCAAGGAATATAGAACACACACATAATATCCTAAGTATAGATCGAAGCCCGTTTATGGTTGTCCAAAAATTATGCTTTACAAGGAATCTCATTTAAAACACCGCCGTGTATGTTCCGCAACTTTTTGTAGTTTTCGAGTAAAAAATATGTATTTTGTGTAGTATGAAAATTTACCGCCTGAAAAGATTATTCATGTATTATTTTATTTTAATGCAATGTCATCAGAAAGAAATAACCCAAACTGCACATGTACGCACGTCATTATTTCAGCCAATAGACGTCCACTGCTGGACATAGGCCTCCCCCAATGTTCTCCACACAGATCGATTCTGTGCCGCCCACGTCCAATGGATTCCCGCGATCTTCACTAGATCTTCGGTCTACCTTGTACGTACACGTTGCACGCACGTATACTAGTGTAAATATTGCAAGCATCTGTATCACTCTTCCTTTTAAGAAAACAATGTTCAAGTTTATAATGTATAAATATTCTCTCTCTGTGTATTACGAAAATCCTCCCATTCGCGCTTAACTCAGAACAGGGACTTAAGAGGGTAAAAATCTTCAGACAGGTAACAATATAAAAAGTCCATTGTGCCAGGTATATCTGCAATTGAAGGTTACTATTGTTACAAGTCCTCATGCTCTTAAAGAGGCCTGTGACGTCACTGACACGGCTCACACAAAGGAATGCGGGTACCTGCCTACCCCATTATCACGTGCCAGTAATTCTGTCACCTGCTCTTTTTTGTTAGGCCACACAATTTCAAAACAAAAATATTTGATCTACCTGACCCTTTGTCCTACGTGAGCGACATGTGACGACGTGATGTAATGATGTGATGCACGCGACAACAAGATCAAATGTTTCGTACATTTGAGCAAACTGATATTATCCTAATGTATTGGTTTAATGTGACGTGTAGCAACGCCAATCGACTTTAATTTTTAGCTACTAAACCGGATCGATTTTAAACGATTTCGGGGTTACAATCTCTCAGCAAACACTTGTAATATTTATTAAATAACCATGCACAAATGTTGGGTCCAACACGTACTCGAAAAAATTATTCACGCCAAAAGCTGCCACTTTTAGCGGTAATCCAAAATTCAAAAGTGCAAAAGCAGACCAAACAGTATACTATAAGTATTAAATAAATAGTATAGGTGTTTCCCGAGAGGTTGTAACCCCGAAATTGTTTAAAATAGATCCGGTTTAGTAGCTAAAAATTAAAATCGATTGGCGTGCTAGTGTGCATCAATTTTTCGCGTACAAAAACGGACCCACCATTTGTGCATGGCTATTTAATAAATAGAATAAGTGTTTGCCGAGAGAGTGTAACCCCGAAATTGTTTAAAATAGATCCGATTTAGTAGCTAAAAATTAAAATCGATTGGCGTGCTAGTGTGCATCAATCTTTCGCGCACAAAAACGAACCCACCATTTGTGCATGGTTATTTAATAAATAATATAAGTGTTTGCCGAGAGAGTGTAACCCCGAAGTTGTTTAAAATAGATCCGGTTTAGTAGCTAAAATTTAAAATCGATTGGCGTCGCTAGTGTGCCCTGCCCGTCACCTTAAGTCGCCGATTTGACATCCTTGTAGCCGACATTGATATCGAAGAGTTCGTTGACCTACACGCTACAAATTTGTCGTATCGTGTCTTTCCCACACACTTTACCTACCTATAACCTATTTATACGCGCGCATGTTGGTGTATATTTTATATGTTATGTGTTTTGTGCTTGCAGGGTGAAATATCTGTTTTACTTGTTTATCTGCCTCATTTTTCATCTTCGAAGACATGACGCTTCATTTATTACATTTTGAAGCATCCTTGCTTAGGATTTTTTTTGTATCATGTGTTATTGTATTTGTTACATTATAGCAATACATCCTTTTTTTTTGTTTTTTAAATATTTTTGGTAATTTACGTAAATCAGTGACAATTTATAAATACCTATATTATAAGTGGCACTCTAACAAACCCAGGTAATTCACTAGTTTTATATTATCATCAAAAATATCTTAAGGTGACGGGTAGGACACACTAGCGACGCCAATCGATTTTAATTTTTAGCTACTAAGCCGGATCTATTTTAAATAATTTCGGGGTTACAATCTCTCGGCAAAACCTTATATTATTTATTAAATAACTATTCACAAATGATGGGTCTGTCTGTTTTTGTACGAGAAAAACTGTTGCACGTCTAAAGTGGCCGCTTTTGACGTGAATCAATTTTTCGAGTACACGTTGGATCCAACATTTGTACATGTTTTTTTTTCTTTTTTTTTATATGAGAGGTGGCAGATGAGCAGGCGGATCACCTGATGGTAAGCAATTCCGCCACCCATGTACACCCGCAACACCAGTGGAGTCACAAGTGCGCTGCCAACCTTTTCCCCTTCCCCCCCATTGGGCCACCGGTAACCTCACTCACACGGCGAAACACAGCGCAGGCGCTGCTTCACGCCAGTCTTCTGTGAGGCAGTGGTATCACTCCGGTCGAGCCGGCAAATTCATGCCTAAGCGTGGCTCTCCCACATTTTTTGGTTATTTAATAAATAGTATAAGTGTTTGCAAAATTGTTTCAAATAGATCCGGTTTAGTATCTAAAAATTAAAATCGATTGGCGTGCTAGTGTGCATCAATTTTTCGCGTACAAAAACGGACCCACCATTTGTGCATGGTTATTTAATAAATAGAATAAGTGTTTGCCGAGAGAGTGTAACCCCGAAATTGTTTAAAATAGATCCGGTTTAGTAGCTAAAATTAAAAATCAATTGGCGTCGCTAGTGTGCCCTGCCCGTCACCTTAAGTCGCCGATTTGACATCATTAAATAGTTGTTGTCTGTTTATTAATATCATAATCAAACAACATGAATTTACTCCGTAATTCAACAATAAATGTGTCCTTCTCCAAGGACATTCGGTCACAACTGTTACACTGTGCTCAAGGCACACTATAAAATAGTAAGCCTCGTAAATTGTCCCCATCTGCATAATATCTCCCCGCTAATGCATTCTTATCGAGCCATACCCCATGAAGGGGAAGTATTTTATCATTTACAAAATTAATGTAAAGTGAGTTTATCTCGAAGCTTCCGTCAGGAGTTTCTCAAAGTTACTACTTAGACGAATTTGAAAATGGCCGTAGCACGTACTAGTGATGTAAATTAATGATGATTTCGACTTTAGAGTAATGTTGATTAGGGGACACCTCTATTAGATTAACTATGAAGTAGAATTAGCCCTAACTTCGTTTCAGGGCTTAATTACAAATAGATGGCGCTGGGTATATCTTACATCGCGCAAAAGTTTCCTTTTCGTTTAAGACAATCTCAGTGTCAGCCCGTAGTCTGGAAGTTGGCGGTCTTGTACCCCCGTGCCTCGGAAAGCACGTTAAGCAGTTGTTCCTGCGCCTGACCCCTCTCCGGTCGTGTCAACCTGGTGTCGGGATATGAGGGCAAGGGAATATTGAGTGCAGTCTTGTTTGCGCACACACTTTGAGCACTATAATATATCCTACGTAAGTGGCTGTTTGTTAAGGTTGGCCGCCGTAGATGTCATCGGTTGGAGGATATTTTTAATATTCCCTAGGGCAAATCCTCTATTAGATTAACTAGTTGCCCTAACTTCGTTTCAGGACTTAATTTAGACGAGTACCAATAGATGGCGCTTTGTGTAGCTTACATCGCGCAAAAGTTTCCTTTTCAGTCTATAGCCTTGACGTTTTTTTTTTCAAGTAACTTTTTTATTAACTTAGACATCTATAAACTAGGTATACGTTTGAACAATCTGGACATATTTAATTCAAAAGTGAACAGGCATCTTCTAGGCCAACGCTTTATATCCTAGACCTCATCGTCACTTTCTCGGGTGAGATTGTGGTCAAGCGTTAGCCTATAGTTCTTAATTATCTAGCGTTTTGACTAAATAATACGTGCTGCATAAAGAAGGAACATAAATATTGTAATAGATATAATTTCTGAAGGTACGCGATCAATACTTATCAATCATTTTGTATGAGATTAATATGCAGGATAAATTGGCTGGAAGTTAGTCTTCTAAGTTTTAATGAAAATTTTCATACAAAAATGGTTTCCCAGTGTCATCGTCACTAGCCAAAGTTTTCATTTTAGCCAATTCAAACCAATTGAGAATTTCCAAGTATTATATAAGTAAACGTTGATTGATGGGTTTTGTTCTGTCAGTCAAAACTTTCCGGGAATTAAAGTTTCTAACAGGCTAATAACAAATGTTGGCAGTTATTCTTATTGGCCTATTTGTCTTTGGGTTAAAACTTGACTAACAAAGATGGAAGTGAATTTACTCTGCTACTGTTACCTAACTACAATGTAAATTGCCTGGTATTAAGTTAAATTGTACTTTTGTATAACTTTCATTATCGTAAGCTAGTGGCCCACTTTGACCCTATTTTTTATTTGTTTTTTTTTGGAGCGTGTCAATAATATCGGTTAATCCGTTCTTAAATACAAGTGCTTAAGGTGACGTGTAGGGCACACCAGCGAAGCCAATCGATTTTAATTTCTAGCTACAAAACTGAATCTATTTTAAACAAGTTCTGGATTACAACCCCTCATCAAATACTTATACTATTTATTACATAACCATCCACAAATTTTGGGTCCCACGCGTACGCGAAAAATTTATTCACGCCAAAAGCGGTCACTTTTGGCGTGAATCAATTTTTCGCGTACAATAACGGACCCAACATTTGTGCATGGTTATTTAATAAATAGTATGATGTAGCGTGTCACCCAATTAGTATTAGTCGGTTATCTGATATCCGTAGCATTATATTCACTAACAAGAGTGAATCGGAACGTACGCAGTTTCCCTAAACCGCCACGTCGACAGTAGCGACACAGTGAGCGAGAGAGTTTTGACATTAGCCCGCGTTCGCGCCGAGACGGCACGGTATTATAATTGTTTTACGGCACAACACGTTAGTTTGTAACTATACTACTTTTGTCAAAGTGTGGACAAACCGAATACACGCATTTGTAACTGTTATCCGGACTTTCTACTTCCTACGAACCCTCATGTGGCGATTGCCCACCGCCACAATGAGTATTTACTAAGAGGTTGTAACCCCAAAATAGTTTAAACTATTTTAAACCATTTTGGGGTTTAGTAGGTACAATTAAAAATCGATTGGCGTCGCTAGTGTGCCCTACCCGTCACCTTAAGTTATTTAGTACGGAATCTGAGATGTTGTATAATTTATGTAAGTTCACCAACATAAAAACAACGTTAATCCCACTTTAATACTATGGTTGAAGGCAGTGGCAGTGGCCAAGGGGTTAACCACTGATTAATATGGCTAAAGCTCGGTTAAAGTGTTATACCGTTGTTTGAAAAGTTGGTAAATTCAGCACTTATTATGCAATTGGAACAATGAGGGATGATGATTTATTAAATTAAACGAGTAGTTAACCGTGGGAAAACCACACTTCGGCATGAATGGGCCGGCTCGACCGGCCACGGCCTCATAGAAAACCGGCGTGAAGCAGCACTGTGCTGTTTTTCAATGCGTGAGTGTGGGTGCGGGAACCCCAATCCGGGGGAAAGGGGGGTTCAAAGGTTGGCAGCGCACTTGTGACTCCACTGGTGTCGCGGGTGTCAATAGGCGGCGGCAATCGCTTACCATCAGATGATTATTCTGCTCGTCTGCCACCTGTCACATAAAAAGTGATGTCACCGTAAAATTATAAACTACTTATAGATAACTAGTAATAGGAAATAGGCAAACTCACCTTAAAAATTGGGATTTAGAATTAAATTAATATTTATTACTGACCGGATGGCGCAATTGGTAGTGACCCTGCCTCTTACGCCAAAGGTCGTGGGTTCGATCCCCACCCTGGACAAACATTCGTGCGATGAACACTTGTGTTTGTTCGGTGTCTGGGTGTAATATATGTATTTAAGTATATATTTGTGTTCCTCTGTTGTCTGATATCTGTAACACAAGTGCTTAAGCTACTTAGTACGGAATCAGGTTAACGTATGAGATGTTGTGAGAATTATTATTATTATTATTACCTTAAAACCGTTCACCTTAGTGTATAGACTGGACATGACATAGAGTTTTGAACTCTCGGAAATTCTAATTTTTAAATTAAATAACTTATTTAACATTGCAGCGGAATTATCGTTGAGATAAAGTACAATTTTAATTTAAAAAAAAAACATTTTGGGTTTTCGATCCTGTGGATTACTCAATTTTACTATGTGTGCCGTTGCAACTACGATGGGTGCAAGCTTACCTACAACCTATTCACTTTGTTCAGAAGAGGCCCAAGTTTCGTCATTCTGGGAAACTTCGGCAGAATCCAGCGCCTTAGATGTTTGCAAGGCTAAGGAATTCAAAGCGTGAATACAACGTTACATCCTGAGGAGTTCAGAGAATCTGTTGATACATAATTTTGTTAATGGAATAATAATTTCCTGTAGTAAAACCAGCGTACCGCTACTAGATCAAAAACTTTGATTTATGAAGGTTAAAGGTTTATACACCGAGCTTTTTTAATCATACTAAAAACTTCTCAAGGGCATTCTCATACTCATAAAAAACAACAATTTCACCCAAGGAACAATTTTAGAAAAATAAATCAGGGTCATTTTACTTAGTTTTTTTTCCTAATGATGGGAAAAATAGTTCAGCGGTTTTCGTTAGATGGAGCTTATCCTAAACCAAGAGACTACAGGCACTTCAATCCGAAAGACATCGTGACGCTGATGAAACGAATCTTTCGATGAGTAGGAGCGCAAAAGATAGGGGAGGTACAAAAGATTCCTTAGAGTCGACGTGCCTAAAAAAAAGGCCCCTAACAGATAAGATAAGATAAGAAGGGCTTGTGAAAAGCAGATGTAGCTTGAAAAAGCCATCAAGCAGATGGTTCGGCGTTGTTTCGGTAGATGTCACTAAACATTTTTGCATCGCGCTAGTAAAGCTTGTTTCCGAAAGAATGACCTCAAGCCGCCTGCCCACTTAATAAATTTTAAAACAGTACGAGAAATAAACCAGAGGTTCAGATTTATGATATTTAATTTAACTGTCTCCCTGACACATTCTCGAAGGTGGCTGTTCTACATAGCTGTTGAGTTTTGGTCGGTTTTCCCCTAGATGGCGCTAGCACTGGCTAGCCGACATATGCCTCTATCTCAGTACCTAACTTATATATAAGTTACTCTGTGAAATAAATCACCTTTCCCATACAAAATAGATCAGCTATATGTATGGGGAATGGATGCGGGCGGCACAGGACCGATCTGTGTGGAGAACATTAGGGGAGGCCTATGTCCAGCAGTGGACGTCTATTGGCTGAAATAATGATCCGAGACGTGCCACACGATGTTTTCTTCACCGAGCCAATGGTAGAAATGCATATTTCTAAATGGATTTTTCGAATTTTCGTGCACACGAAGATTTGAAAAATCCAGAGGTGCATGCTCGGATTCGAACCACGACCCCCCGCATGGAAGGTGCGTTCTTATCCACTGATCTACCATCGATTGCGCACAGATTTATCGTGTATTGTTTCAAAAAGGCATATTTCTTAATACAATCAAAAATCTCTTTATTCAATTTAAGTTCATATAGAACATTTATGAATGTCAAATATTATAATCTACCGCTGATTCGGAATGTCATTTTCTACCGAGAAGAATCAGCAAGAAACTCAGTAGTTACTCTTTTCAAATAATATGGTAATTACAATTTTTATTCTTATTCAAATTATGATTACAGTGACAGTATGACATACAATCCTTCAGTCAACGTAAAATTATGAAATGCATTATACATTAGAGGTCAGGCGACGAGATCAACATGTCCAGGAATCCTTATCATCTACATTATAGTAACCTTTCTGCATTAAAAACAGGCAGTTTTTTTACGTGCCACTTAAACTTATGTAACAGTAAATCAATAACTTTTTGAGTAACTTATTAAACATTCTAATTCATTCATTGCCTTAGAATAATTATTTACGGGATTTCTACGATGTACCTTATTTTTGAGTTTCCGATATTTCGGCACTGTTGCAAGCGTCATGGTCACGCAGTAACTGAAGTGTTTGCGGGTAAGTAGTTACTGGTTGGTTAAGTTGTCAAAAATAAGGTAACATGGTAGAAATCCCGTAAATCATTAATTGCCTTATAAGATCAAACATTCAAGAAAAGAGCGTACTCCCTTTTAAAAATGCCGGCAGCGCACCTGTGACTCTTTTGACGTATCATGTGTCCATGAGCGGCGGTAATCGCTTAACATCAGGTGATACGTCTGCTCGTCTGCCTCCTATACCATAAAAAAATATACCTACGCGGTACTTTCATATTTATGCTCGTAAGTGTATTGTTATAAGTTCTGTGTTTCAAACTATCATTACATTATCGATACCTACCTACCTACCTATTATGTAATGTAATCGACACGCCGCGGCTTCGAATAGGTAAATATAATTACATTAAGATCTCAAAAGCCGATCATTATATTCTGTGTTATCACATTACGCCGCAACTAATAAGCCACGTTAATTGTTCATAATGCGTTACGCCACATCTACATCGATTCCTTAGAGTAGGTATGAAGATCATTATGAAGATTTAGTGGATGTGTTGTTAAGTATCAGCCTATATACTGTCCCACTGCCGGGCAAATGCTTCCATCACAGAAGTCAAGTCATCGCTACTATGATGGGCTTAATCACCACGCTTGCCTAATGCGGATTGGTGATCAGTGTCAGTCAGATGTGTTGACGCAGCCCTATATTATTCTGGTTCTTTTTTTAAAGGGTTGCGAAGGTCAGACGGCAGTCGCTTAGTGTAATTGCCAAACTCCTCAAATTCTGGATCATGGTCCAAGAGTACCCCCAGGCTCCAGAGCGACAGCTTTGAACGCAACCGGGAATTACAAGCTCTGAAAGAGTTTGGTTATTACAATAAAGCGACTGCCGCCTGACCTTCGCAACCCTTTAAAAGAAAACCAGACCAACCAGAAACAATATGAAACGTCCAGATTTCTTCACGATTATTTCCCTCCTTTTCGAACTAATGGTAGAAATATGCACATCATCATCATCAGCTTGTATGTTGATCCCACTGCAGGGTATAGGCGTCCTAGTGACTGCCTCGGTGGCGCAATGGTTAGTGGGTCTCACTTTTAAGCGACTGCTGCGCTCTTGGTCCCGGGTTCGATCTCCGTACCTTTTAAATTTGTACCTAAGTTATCGCTAAGAAATTCTTAGTGGCAGCCCGGAGTCAGGAAGTTGGCGGTCTTGTGCCCCTGTGGCTCGGAAAGCACGTCAAGCTGTTGCTCCTGCGCCCGGTCCCTCTCCGGTTGTGTCACGCTAGTGTCCCATCTGAATATGAGGGTAAGGGAATAGGGGTGTACTTGTGTTTGCACACACACTTGAACACTATAATATATCCTGCGTACGTGGCTGTTCGTTGAGATTGGCCGCCGTAACCGTAATCGGTTGTAGGAATTATAGGCCTCCTCCTGTGCTCGCCACCCGCAGCGGTCCTGTGCCAGCCTCATCCAGGTCTTACCCACCGCTCTGTCTATGTCGTCAACCCATCTGGTTAACGGGCGTCCTCTTTTTCGTTTCCCTTGCCTTGGCCACCAGTGTGTTATGGATTGGCTCCATCTACGGTCACCTCGACGAGTCAGGTGATGTCTTGGTTCGTAATCGTATTTCTGTATTGAGAATGCGGTCTTGGAGCTTGTGGTTTGTGCCCATGTTTCGGCTCCAAAGGTCATGGTTGGCAGGACACACTGGTTGAATAGTCTGGTCTTCAGGCATTGAGGGAGCTTTTATATATACGAGAAATACGAATATACTCGGAGATTTGAAAAATTCTGTGGTGCATGCTTGGATTCGAACCACGATCTCCATCGCTCTTAGCCTCCTTTATAGGTCAGAAATGAAGTCCATTTAGCAAGTCAGATCATAAAGCAAATTAAATTTGCTGTTCCATACGTTATTGACTTTCTTTCAATCTTCAGTACGTATAAAAACCTAACCAACCCACTTCCATTTCAGCGGATTGTCTCCATATCTTCCTTCCTCAACTTAGTGTGTATTTCCCAGTTGCAGCCCGGGGTACGTTTAGACCATGATTCGGGATTTGGAAAGTCTTGTAATTACAATGAAGCGACTGCCGTCTGACCTTCGCATCCCTTAGACAGGGGAACCAGGGCAACTAGTATGACGGTTACACGTTGAGAACCATTGACTGCCTCGGTGGCGCAATGGTTAGTGGGTCGCACTTTAAAGCGACGGTTGCGCTTGGGATCCTTGGTTCGATCCCCGGGTAGGGCCAAAATTTGTACCTGAGTTTTTCTGTTAAGAAATTCTCAGTGTCAGCCCGGAGTCTGGAAGTTGGCGGTCTTGTACCCCCGTGCCTCGGAAAGCACGTTAAGGTCCTGCGCCTAATCCCTTCGGCCGTGTCACACTAGTGTCCCATCAAAATAAGAGGGTACGGAAATAGAGAGTGCACTTGTGTCTGCGCAAATACTTGTGGACTATAATATGTCCTACGTCGATGGCTGATCGCTAAGGTTGGCCGCCATGACCGAAATATCGGTTTGGAGGACATTATAAGAATCATTATTTCAAATATTGTAGTAATCCACAATTTGAGAAACTATCCGAGACGTGCAGGTTTCATCACGTAGTTTACCCTCACCGTCGAGCTAATAGTA
Organism: Marasmia exigua; assembly: GCA_019059595.1. Taxonomy (NCBI): domain Eukaryota; kingdom Metazoa; phylum Arthropoda; class Insecta; order Lepidoptera; family Crambidae; genus Marasmia; species Marasmia exigua. Next base: position 6,779,999 of record CM032476.1, on the reverse strand, counting down.
GAAATATGCACAAAAAATTAGGGGTGCATATTAGGATTCGATTAGCGAAGTCTGGTCATTGCAATTTCTCGATATCCTTATCCATATATTATCTACCTTTTGCCTCATCTACTGCTATTAATAAAGATCCCATTTCGTAAAGCAGGAAAGCTTTTATCTCGATATTATCAAGATCCTAAAGCACTTTCATGTATGAACATTTATTGCGCCCGGACGTACTTAAATAGCGGAACATTATCATCTGCCGATGAATTTTAATACGACCATATTCCAATAAACCGTATGTAGCAACCGGTGTGGTTGGTGGTGTGAAATTATTAAGCCTTTTATCCCTGTACTGGGCGTTCAGTCATATAAATTATATTGTATAAATTCTAACGTCAGTTTCGATTAAACCATCGACTAACTGTAAGATGGATTAGCTACATTTTTGGTTACTTTATATATTACGCCAACTATTTTGAAAACCAATTGAGAGTATTTGTATTTCAAGGCTTAAATTCAAAATATCTTTATTAAATTTAAGTAAATACAGAACATTTATGAATGTCAAATATTATATGTTATCAACCGCTGATTCGGAATCAATTTCTACCGAGAAGAATCAGCAAGAAACTCAGTAGTTACTCTTTTCAAATAATGTGGTCATTACAATTATACAAAATTATATTTATTACATTGACAGTATGACATAAATACAATGTTTTAATCAGTATCGTTTAGATAAATCGTCAAAGTAAAATTATGAAATAAAATAATACATCAGAGGACAGGCGAGGAGATTAACATGTCCAGGAATCTTGAGAGTAATGATAATTTCTACTTTACAATATTTTATTTTCTGCATTAGGCAGTTTTTTACATGCAACTTAAAAGTATATAACGGTACATCAATAAATGCTCCATTTGTAAACGTATCACACGCGTGATGAGAGAATGGTCGTTTTCTGTATGAATTATTTTTATTTGTACAGTCAACATCAAAATGATCTTGGCTTTCAAACCAACCAAAATTATCTGAGCATTTGACTAAAGGTTAACGTATGCCATTATACGCTAAGGCGCATTTTCATTTGGTGTTAGAGAACAAATCACAACAAATGATATTGCACCGTAAATCGTTGTGTTAAAAGTGATTTTAAGTCAAATGTTAAGGTTTTTATGGTACGTTTCAATGCTAATATCATTTTGATGATGATTAGATTATAGGTGGCAGATGGATCACCTGATGGTAAGCGATTGCCGCCACCCATGGACACCCGAGACGCCAGTGGATTCACAAGTGCGCTGCCAACCTTTGAACCCCCTTTTTGCCCGAATTAGGCCCCCGGTACTCTTACTTACGTAGTGAAACACAGCACAGTGCTGCTTCACGCCGGTTTTGTGAGGCCGTGGTATCATTCCGATCGAGCCGGCCCATTCATGCCGAAGTTTCATCACAATGCATTCAGTAGTGTTTGCATGAAAGAGCAACAATCATCTTACATACCTACATCCTTACAAACTTTCGTATTTACAATATTAGTAGCATTGTATGATTTTATTGATAAAAGCACTTAGACGCGCTTCTAACCGTCCGCTGCGTATTTTCATACAAACGTGCATTTTTTACAATTGCATATATCAAAACGTTACTGCCTCGATAGCGCAGTGGTTAGTGGGTCGCAATTTAAAGCGACGGCTGCGCAAGATGTCCCGGGTTCAACCCCCGGGTCGGGTCAAATAATTGTACCTAAGTTTTCGGTTAGAAATTCTTAGTGGCAGCCCCGAGTCTGGAAGCTGGCGATCTTGTATCCCCCTGCCTCGGAAAGCACGTTAAGCGGTTGGTCCTGCGCCCGATCCCTCTCCGGTCGTGTCACAGTAGTGTCCCATCGGAATATGATGGTAAAGGAATAGAGAGCGCACTTGTGTTTGCGCACACACTTGAGCATATAATATATCCCGCGTCGTTGAGATTGGCCGCCGTAGCCGTAATCGGTTGGAGGATTATTATTAGGTATATCAAAAAGTAGATAAAACATATTTTTGTAGGTAGGTAGGTACTAACTTATTTATAGTTTTACGAAATGTGACCCGACAAGCTCATATTTTAGAATCCTACCAATTTGCCTAAAAAAATACAAAACTGAATTGCCATCGCTCTATTTTAGTATCCTAATGTCATCGACTATCTTTAGTCCCGTCACTAAATCTAAAATGTTGCACAACTAATAAACCGGTGACACTAATTGGTGTTGAGCCTCGTCCCCCGGCCACTCACAATGGAATTCTGAAAGATCACACGAAAATCCCTCGCTCTATTTACGCCGCCGTTTATAAGATAGTAGTGATGCGAAAAATGTATCGACAAAATTTCAGAATAGAACAAAACAAATAACACATCTCGATACTTAGCTTTTTGCCTGATTGAAGGCAGGCTAGATAATGTGAGAAATATTTTTATAGCACATGTTCACGAAGTTTTATTTATTTTTCATGTTTAGTTATAATTTTGAAATGAACACTGATGGTTTTCAACTGTACGAGGATTAATTTTAAAAAGCTATACTTTTCTCATATATAAATAAAACCAAAAAAAAAAGAAAAAAATATATTTAATCATGTCCAGACAGTGCCAAATGAATATTGTGTTATGACGTCTAGTATAGTGACGTCATAAGTCACAGTCATGGCTCAGACAAAGGCCATGATGCTGGGTTTCAGTGAGACCAGCTGAGTGAGTGCCACGGACGCTTGTCTAGTGTGTTTTGTGTACCTAACGCGTTTGGTGTAATATGGGTATATAATATTTATATTTGTGTCTAGATATATCTACTACGAAGAATTTGCGCATTGTTATCGACACCAAGTGCCACTCTTGTTACATTTAGGAACTAATACATAAAATAATTCCCGAAATGACGTAAAGACAGGCCACTTAGTCTGAAATAAACAAGCAAACTGGTCGCATGGTGGTATTATTTTATCTAAGATCAGCGCCACCGCGGAAATAATATCTTTAATTACCATGCCGCCATCCACGCTTATTAATTTATCAACATACCTGTGGCATGCCCGCACTTCGATACGGATTTTTTGTCGATTCTTTCCACTTGATACCAATAGATGGCGCTAGGTGTCGGTTACATCGCGCAAGCGTTTCGAGTTTTTGAATGACATATTATTAGCATTGCCGCTGACTTAAATAAAATGTAAAAAATAACTAAAAATTTCGATACAAACAAATCTGTATGTTATTACAACCAAGCAATAATATGTGGGGGGCCTGCCACGGCTGCGACTTCCTGTACGTGGCCTCCACTCGAGAACCTTTCCGGTCCAATAGCCGTCTGTTCTCCTCGCTATGTGCCCTGCCCATTGCCACTTGAGACATGCAATCCTTTGGGCTACGTATGTGTGTCTGTGAAGGTGGACCGACGATCTGGTAAAGGTTGCGGGAATCCAAAGGATGCGGAGGGCACAGGAACGACCTGTGTGGAGAACATTAGGGGAGGCCTATGTCCAGTAGAGGACCTCTATTGGCTGAAATGATGATGATGAAGTAATAATTTGAATAGAAAGTTTAATTGAAAGCGTCAGAATGGGAAGTCCCAAATGCCTTTACACTTCGCTCCTTTGGTTAAATAAGTTAGCGCTAAGTTATGAAGAACGAGTTACGAAGAAGAAGTTTCGGCAAGTTATTTAAATAGTCATGGATCACTGTTCGCTGCTAAAAGAATTTGAGTTATTTATGTTCTAATGATGATAAATGGATGTGGCCAATTTAGGCAAATAAGCCGTTTGCCATCCTCGCGCAAGGGCCATGCTAATCTTCTCTGTATCGTTCCAATTTTAGTATATGTACTGCCGAAGCAAGTACAAAACTGAAATAACGCCCTGATGGTCTAGTGGGTTAAGTACCGGGCCGTGATCTCGGGGTCCTGGGTTCGATTCCCGGGTCGAGCGAAAAGTATGTTTCGAATTTTTCAAACGTAGCTCGGGTTTGTGATCACCGATCCGCATTTGGCAAGCGTCGTGATTAAGCCTAATCCCATCATAGTAGCGATAACTTGATTTCTATGATGGAGGCCTTTGCCCTGCAGTGGGACAGTTTATAGGCTGATACTTTAAGCCGTTTGCCTGGTTAGAGAAACATCGTGCAGAAAAATGTTATCATTAGCTGCTTGCAGTCTACTCTTCTTGATGACGTCTTCTCGGCAACTTGTTGACATTAATGACACGTTTAGCCGTGGTAGAGCCACGCTTCGGCATGAATGGGCTGGCTCAACTGGAGTGATGCCACGGCCTTACAGAAAACATGCGTTAAGCAGCACTGTGCTGTGTTTTGCTGCCTGAGTAAGTGAGGGTACCGGAGGCCCAATCTGGGGGAAAGGGGGTTTAAAGGTTGGCAGCGCACTTGTGACTCAACTGGTGTCGCGGGTATCTATGAGTGGCGGCAATAGTTTACCATCTGCTCGTCAGCCACATATCACATAAAAAACCTGCACGCATTGAAAAGCTTCTCATTTGTATAGTGGCGGACATATCATGCTATACAAAAATGACAAATTTCTTCATTCGATTATAAACCTTATTTTGTTACACATTGAGTTCGAAATCGATTGAGGAAATTTGACAGTTTTGTATAGCTTGACCTGTCCGCCGCTGTACGTGTAACCATCCAGTAGGTTTGGTTTCCGTGTCTAAGGGCTCAGACGGCAGTCGTTTTATTGTAATTACCTGACTTCCCGAATCATGAATCATGGTACCCTAGCCTCCGAAGTGACAACTTTGGACGCAACTGGGAATTATATGCTAAGATGAGGAGTCAATTAATGACTGCAAATTACATGCTGAGATGAGGGCATCTCAGCATGTCATTTGCAGTTTTTCTTTTATGTGATAGGTGGCAGACCAGCAGATGGTAAGCGATTGCTGCCACCCATGGACAGCCGTGACACCAGTGGAGTCACAAGTGCGCAGCCAACCTTTACCTCTCCAACTCCTCAGCCACTCATGTAGTGAAATACAGCACAGTGCTGCTAAAGTGCAGTTGCATCTAAAGTCATCGCTTCGGAACCCGGGGTAAACTTGGACCATGATCCAGAATTTGGAGAGTCTAGTAAATATAATGAAATGACTGCCGTCTGACCTTTCCAATTCTTGGATGGTAGCCCTAACTAACCAATGACACCAATCGATTTAAATTGTTAGATACTAAACTGGATCTATATTAAAATATTTCGGGCTTACAACCTCTCAGCAAACACTTATACTATTTATTAAATAACCATGCCCAAATATTGGGGTCCGTTTTTGTACGCGAAAAATTTATTACCGCCAAAAGCGTCCACCTTTAGCGTGAATCAATTTTTCGCGTACAAAAACGGACCCAACATTTGTGCATGGTTATTTAATAAATAGTATAAGTGTTTGCCGAGAGGTTGTTACCCTGAAATTGTTTAAAATAAATCCGGTTTAGTAGCTAAAAATCAAAATCGATTTACGTCGCTAGTGTGCCCTACCCGTCACCTGAAGCGGATTTTGAGCTTCTTAATAGTAGAAATACGCATATATATTTTAAGTGGTGCGTGCTTTGAACCTCGTACTTGAAAGCTAACAGTAATGGCTAATAATGCTCCAGGTACCTAATTATCAGACTTGCCTTATCCTGGAACATGGTCCAAGAGTATCCAAAACTAAGATGAAGTGCCTGCAGTAATATTTATAAATATGTTAATCCTTTGAAAGCGGACAGAAGGATGTTGATACTTTTACTATTTACGTAATACGGAAATCGAAGGCGTTTGGTGCAATTGATGTGGTCACTTCTGTTATTAAAGGGCTCCGCTCAAAAGTACGCCTTGTGTAATAGAGATGAAGGTTCAATAACGAATACTTGGACTTGTTTTGAACTCCCGCTGTAGTTCCGTGCACTTGACAGCAGACGGTAACAGTTGGTAACGAACACTGGTGACAAGTTGACAATATTGTATTGCTCGTAGTTCCTCACTTCATACTGTAAATTGGTATTTGGTTTACTTACGCCTGATCTTTTATGAATGTCAGCGAATTTCAGACAAGATCAAATCAAAATGAAAAATCATCATCATCATCATCAGCCCATTTAAGTCCCCACTGCTGGGGCACGGGCCTCCCTCAATCACATTAGGGGTAATTGCCATACTCACCACGCTTGGCAGACGGGTTGGCGAGGGTTTTGATATAAATGCAGATTTTTCCTGCTCTGGGTGCTGATGATCATGTGAGCAGCTTTACCTTAGTCGCCTTTTACGACACCTCGGTAAGAGAGAGGGTGGCCTATTCCACTCTGCCGGGGACCACACGGATAAATGAAAAATATCTTTATTCAATTTATGTCCATTTAAAACATTTATAAATGTCAAATATTACGTAATCTACCGCTGATTCGGAATGTCTATTTCTACTGAGATGAATCAGCATGAAACTCAGGTTACTATTTCCAAATAATATGGTAATTACAATTTTCATTATTATACAAATTATGATTACAGTAACAATATGACATTGTATGCTTATAATCAGTATCGTTTATTTAAATCGTCAAAGTAAAATTATGAAATGAAATTATACATTAGAGGACAGGCGAAGAGATCAACATGTCCAGTAATCCTTCATCATTTCAACCAATAGAAAAGGACTTCAGGAATCCTTATCATTTAAATAATCATCTACAAGTAGCCTTTCACATCACATACATGACCCCAAAAGTAAATCGACGACCCGTTTGGAACAGTGGCAGTGAACGCTACCTTTGGTCCAAGGGTTGCGGGTTCGATCCCGAGTTAATGACTTCTATTAAGGACTTTAAATTTTCGCGTTGCATTATACAAATAATTAATCCCGTTATAAAAATCCCGTTATAAAAATATTTTTATAAGTACAAACTCTTAGTAATTACTTAGAACAATATTATTTACTTATAAAACTAATAAATATACAAATTATTATTTTTATTCTACCTATTTTAAATGCAAATGGGTTTTATAACACCCAGACATTGAATAAGTGTTCATTTACATCACACGAGTGTTCATTCAGAGGAGCTATCAAACACGAAAAGTCTGGCACTAAATAAATTATAATAGCGCTCAATCTCAGTGATCAGCCATCGACGCAGGACATATGCATGTGCACAAGTATTTTCGCAGACACAAGTTCACTATTGTTCCCATTACCCTCATATTGCAATGGGACATCAGTGTAACACAACCGAAGAGGGATCAAGAGACCGCATACTTTTAGACTTCGGGCTGACACAGAGAACGTTGACGGCTAAACTTAGGTACAGTCAACTGCAAAAATATGTATACACTTTAGGACGTTGTCACAATCCTTATCCTTACTAATATTATAAAGGCGAAAGTTTGTTTGGATGGATGTATGGATGGATGTTTGTTCCTCTTTCACGCAAAAACTACTAAACGGATTTTAATGAAACTTTACAGTAATGTAGCTTATAGATCAGAATAACACATAGGCTATAATTTATAAAGATACTAGCTTTTGCCCGCGACTTCGTCTGCGTGTAATTCGAATATAATTAATATCATAATGTTAGTTCTTTTCACGCTAATATAAGCTACTCGAAATACTAATACTGCGCACACGAAGTCGCGGGCACCAGTTATTGATACAAAAGACCTTGCTTTTATTCGAATTACACGCAGACGAAGTCGCGGGCAAAAGCTAGTATATAATATAAGAAAGTAGACCTCTACTTTCTTATAGGTAAGTATTGTGACAAGGTCCTAAAGTGTATACATATTTTTGGAGTTGACTGTACAAAATTTATTGAAATTGTACTAAGTGTAGTATTTGGGTTTAATTTTTAGCTAACCTTTATTGTATTCGTTCTCAAGTGTACTAATAGATGGCGCTTGGTGTTCATTACATCCCGCTATGGTTTCTTTTTTCTGGATTCCCTTTAAGCCTTGTCATTATATATCGAAATAACTCCTTTATTATGAACCTGGGTAGTGACCCTGTGGTGAGTGAGTGTGGAAGTTGACCAAGGGTAAACTAAACCTCGTTTAAAAAGAGTTAGTAGTATGTAGGTATCAATAAATCGTTTTGTACCTGAGTAGTTTGTTTCCATAAAAAAGAAAAAAAAAGCTATATTCTTAAATCATACCTATTATCAGATATTTTCTCTCGCTGTCGCAGCTACACAAAGAGGTTTTATGTTAAGATATTACTTTATGTACAGTACAGAAATAAGATATATTTTGAAAGAAAACTGTTCACACGTCTAAGAAAAACGAAAATAAGCCACACCAATCCATTGACGAAATTGCGAAAAATACTGCTGTAGGTACCGAAAAAGATTACTCTAAGTGGTGTCTAGGGATTTGAGTAAAAGCCTTTAATTTCTGTTTACGTTTCCTTTGAACTCTAATGTACCATTAGTCGATTTGTGCCTTTTGTCCTTTAAAAAGGACAAATACAATTTAAGAGTTTGTTTGTTTGAGTTAATGCTTCTGACGCCCTGTGGCCGCGAATACCAAGTATTCGTTGTAATTTTAACAAAGTTAAACGTTTTAATTCGATGTATAAGCTTGGTTTGTTTTTAGGGTTTCGAACTTTAAAAGAAAAAAAACGGAACCCTTATAAGATCACTTTTTTGTCCGTCCGTCTGTCTGTTTGTACTCTTTATTTCGGGAATGTGTGAAGATATCGAGTATAAGTTTAAACCGTATACTTAGGTTTACGGTCTCGTAAAAGTCTGAAAAATTCAAACCCGTAAGTTAAGTAAAAAAAAAAGAAACAGCCGAAAACCGCGGCTTGATATGTTTATAGCGGGTCGAAATCTCAAATTAATTCTACGAGTTTATGTGGGATATCATAAAAAAGGACTTAATGAGCACATTTTTAAATTTGCTTTATTATATATTTACAGCGCATAGTTTCTTATTTATGCTAAAATGTAAAAAAGAACTAATCTTTTTGGAAAAAATCCGTGAGTATTGAACTTTTTATAAATGTGGATGCGTACGTAAGTACGGAACCCTCCGGTGAGCGAGCCTGACTTACGCTTAGAAGGACTTAATGAGCACCTTCTAAAATTTGTATTATTATTAACAGCGCATAGTTTCTTATTTATGCTATACCTAAAGTAAAAAAGAACTAATATTTTTGGAAAAAAATCATGAGTATTGAACTTTTTATAAATGTGGATACGTAAGTACGGACCCTCCGGTGAGCGAGCCTGATTTACGCTTAGACGGTTTTCTTTAAAGTGATAATTGAACAAAATAATGAAATATTCACTAAATTACTTACATGTTCAATTATAAAATTATCTATATCAGATTAAATTTCATCCCGTGTGCCGGTGTATTTGCAAACTGTCTACGAAATTCAAGCAAACTGAAATATAATTAACATGTAATTATGGAAAAATTTCGGCATATTTCATGCTTTAAATTAACATTTATGACATGTTAACATTTATTTTTGGTACGCACATCCGCCTTACTTTTAATTTCAGGTAATTTATTTATGAAACTCTTCTTATTAAATATATGTAATAAAACTTAATAAATTATTGAACACTAATTGCCATTGTTAGGTGTCTACTGAAAAAATAACAGGTCCATAATGAGTAGGCATTTACTAACACATTTAATTTACAAACCGAAAATAACTTATGCAAATTTCGCGAAATTTTGTTTTTTCCCATGAAAAAAAAACCACTTAATTTTCACAGGTAATATGAAGACAAACATTTAAACTTACCAGAGATCCAAAATCGTCACCGAACGTCACTACACGCACAATCACAGTCGCACAACTTCGGCGAAGTTTTAGAGTAACCCAAACACGCTCCTATACCGAGTGTCCGATGAAAACTGACGCCGGCAACCCGGGGGCGTGGAATCCACAAAATAGTGGGGTGTGGGCGCCGCAGAGAGGGATTAATAGGGGTCTTTACAGCGTAATTGATGGCCAGTGTCACCGAGTGATAATTGTGCGAAATTGACTACGCGACGCTTTGGAAGAATTGGTACTGTTTACCTGAAGAGCAAAAACCGCTCGCAGCTTGCATAGTTTTTTGTTTGAAATCACAGCATTTTTGTGTCGTGCGTGCAAGCGATATTAGTTTAAAAATGGTTGAGTGCCAGACTCTCCGACTGTACAGTATCATAATGTGTTGGTGAAAACTGTTTCAAAATTATTTATTTATTTAATAAGGTTCACAAACGTTTATGTACAACGATACTTCACATTAAAAACATACACTGGTGTGTACACTATTGCCATAAACACTTAAAGGCAAACACAGCATGCACTAAAATTAATAATTATACAGTGGAAAAAAAATATAAAATTAAATAATTTACATATTTCTGTAACATATTATACTCATGGATCCCTCCATGAGTTTTTAATTGATCTGCAGAGCTTGGTGGGTGAGTCATGGTGAATATCAACTATATCACTATGTTCATTGAGTAGCCTACAAAACCTAGCAATCGGAGAGTTGGAGCCGAAAACAGTCTTCCATAATGGGGCTCTAAGGGGTGTGATAGTATTACGGGGATATCTTACAGGCACGCGGTATTTCAATCTCTGCAACAGTGGTGCAAAATTATAGTGAGATTCTTAAGAATATGTAGATTGATAAAATGTTACACTAGTTGATTTAGAGCCATGGTCACGGAGTTACTCCGTGTCCACGGCGCTTGCAACAGGGCCGAAATATCGGGAACTCAAAAAATAAGGTACATGGTAGAAATCAAGTAAATAACCGTAATTCTCATGTTAGTGACCATTAAAGTTTAAAAAAATATATTACTAACAGATTTTTTTTCACTTGATATTGGCCAACTGCCCTTTAAAGAAGAGTCTATATTATAAGAAAAATAAATATTCTGTCAGGGTAGCCCAAAACAATTAACGTTGATAAAACGATTAACCATTGCCTTAAAAAATTCCAGGTGCTGTAATATTTTCGCTTTAAATAGCCAGTTCTAATAACAACTGTACTTTTTTTGCTGATAGGCACTTTATAAATAATTAAAAATTATTGAAGTCTTAATTCAGTTTTTATATGGTTCCTAGAATTACAAACACAATCTCGGAACGAAAATATGAAATATTAAAATACAAAAAAACATTTTCAATATAGGGAGATTTTTACTCAAAAAAGTTTGAGTTGGAAGACCCCCTCCGGCCACATTGGCAACAAGGTTCACAACTAGTTGCCAAAGAAGAACTAACATTATTGCTACTCAACCAGTCGCCAAAGATGATAGATCCATGTATCAAGAGATATTTTTTGTATACTGCGCGTACTCAACTATTGCCTTGTACCACGAGTCAATAAAGATGCCTTACGATACGATATAGAACCCTATAATCTATAAGTGATGAACAGCGAAAGAATGAAACCATTTTCTGATACAGGAATGTGCCCAGACTTGGCTATTAGCCGATATCTCCTGGCACGACGAATCGAATGTGACTTTCAAAGCTAGAGAAAAATGTCACTAAGTGAATTCGGTCATCGTTATAATTTCTGATCATTTTCGAATCATTTTGGAAAACATGCATGTTTAAGCATCTAAACAATTGTATTGTAAGGATTCTTTAGATGTCATTATCAGAAAATAAAGATAAACCAAAATAATGCAGGAGGCATGTCTACAATTCGACCAATCTTTATGCGAGACTAAACATATGGCAAACATTGTTATACATACCACTTACAACGACTTATAGACGGCTATGGCTTAGGGACTTTCAAGAGAAGAGCGTACCTTTTTTTTAAAAGGTTGGCAACACTTTAGCGATCACTTATTTCGCGGATGTTCATGGGCGGCGTTGATTACTTTCCATCATATGTCCCGCTTGCTCGTTTGTCGCCTCTAGCATGAAAAAATGAAAACCATATACAGCCACATACCATATGCAGGAATCGGGCCTCGAGAAAATAGAATAATCGTGGCTTGGTTTCTTGGGGCGAATTCGACCAACAATAGGTATAATTTTACCATTTTGGGAGCGTCTCTTACGCTAATCGGCAAGGACCGGCAAGGACCTCCAAAGTCAAATAAATAGGTTACTAACACAGACATCCGAATGGTTAAACATGCATAACCTGGATATCAATGTTACTAAAACAAAGCTTATGCAATTCAAACCACGTCAAAAGACCAATATAAATACTATAATTAAATATAATAATAATATTATTAATTTTGAAACAACTTCTACCTTGTTAGGAATAAAAATTGATACAAATTTAACCTGGAATAATCACATTGAACAACTTGTAGGAAAATTATCAAGATTTACATACGCTCTCTACCAATTAAAAACATGTACTGATACCAAAACAGCCATAAACGCCTATTATGCCTACGCCCATGCCTGGCTCGGCTATGGGGTTACACTGTGGGGCAATAGCGCGGATGTAAATAAACTGTTTATCCTCCAGAAGAAATGTATCCGTATTATTGTCAATGTAACAGAGATGGAAAGTTGTAAACCACATTTTATACAATTAAAAATTCTCACTTTGACATCCTTATATATCTTTGAATTATGCAAATTAGTCCGTAAAAACCCTGATAAATATACTAAAAAAGAAGATGTAATACCCAAATCGCATGGCCTAAGACCCCGTAATAAATTAGCCACACCTTTCACAAAATTGCACTTAGTAAGCTCAGGTACCGAGCACATGTCAATAAAAATATATAACAAGTTACCCAAAGATATTAAAAGTATTGCTAAAGATACCGATTTTTTTATAAAATTAAAAGAATATCTTTTGCAAAATGCCTACTACAGTCTGAATGAATATTTCAACCCTTAAAATATATAATTTAATATTTATACATAAATTTATCTACTTTATTTTAATTCGATTACTATTAGACATTTAATATAATTACTTAATAATTAAGAGGAAATGTAAATGTTATGCTATTATTTTTATTATTATTTTCATTGTGATACCCTTTGCAGGGTTCATTTGAGGACATTATGCTATTTTTAAGACCTGTATACCAAATGAAACAATAAAGATTTATGATTATGATTATGATAATCAGGTATTAAGTTCAGAAAAAAATATATTAGAAACTTCAACATCAGTTTTATAGACATATCCATAGATAGCCCAGACGTATGGGTTTGATGAAAAAAAAAAGTTTCGGTTTTAAGTGTCCCCAAAAAAAATGTTTTTCTTATTTTTGTGTAAAAATCGTAATGCGGTTAACAAAATACATGTACTTACCAAGTTGCAATAATATAGTTCTTATAGTTTCGGAAAAAAGTGGCTGTGACATACGGACAGACGGACAGACATGACGAATCTATAAGAGTTCTAATTTTGGGCTACGGACACGCAAAAATGAACAACGAGTACGTACGAGTCGCGAGATGACGAAAGCGTGCAAAAGGATTGTGTATTTAGAACCAACGAAATCTAAGCTGTTATATTATGTAATAAATAATAAATAATAATTTCAAAATAACTAACAAAAAGCATCCTGTGATTACAGGGTTTATCTGTGAACATTTACATCTCTTTAACCACATGTTCTAACACCATTCTGAACAACATTTGCTCTATAACTTTTCGAAAGTTGTCGAAAATTATTTCGACTTCCCATACATAACGGCCAAGTCACGTTGTATGAAAAAAGTTGAATTTTTTTTATGCGAATTTCCAAAAGTTATTGAACAAATGTTATTCAGAATGATTGGTCGAACATGGCAAATGTTCACAGATACATCCTGTATTAGCAAATCCCAGTCTTTAATATCTGAATAGGCAAACTATGAAGATGGAGATAGAACTAATATTTAGGATCATAAATCAAGAAAAACAGCTTTTAAGCGAATACTGGATATTGAATAAATGTATCTACATTGAAATGTATAAGGGATTATTTACGTTAAATTATCAAGTTAATTAAGTTGTTTCTTCTGAATGTTTTGTTATTATTGGTCTGTTTATGACTTAATTATAATAATAATTTATTCTGTAGTTACGAAAGGTTGTGGTAACAGCCCAATGTCCTTACTATTTATCTCATATAATACAGGGTAAATGTAAATATTTTTATGCTTTCTTAAAAGGTAGAACTTCGCATCCAGGGTTAAGAGAAAATTAAAGCAATATAGATTGTATAGCGGTTAGTATGTATTGGTTTGTGATCACCAATCCGCATTAGGCAACCGTGGTGATTAAGCCTAATCCCATCATAGTAGCGATAACTTGATTTCTATGATGGAGGCCTTTGCCCTGCAGTGGGACAGTATATAGGCTGATACTTTTTAGTTGGTAGCTCTTCAAAATTTCTTCCTGATTCTTATTAGTAGAAATTGACATTCTGAATCAGCGGTAGATTGCATAATATTTGGCATTCATAACTGTTCTGTATAGACTTAAAGTAAATAAAGATATTTTTGATTTTTTTTTCTTTTTAATTATGAAATTTTGTGGAATACCTCCTATCTATATTTAACATTATGTTTTTCATATCCATAAACATTTCGTGGAAAAGCCAGTACAGGCCATCCAGTAATACCGTTGAAAAAGTGGCATAAGTGGTTATAAAATCTGGTGCGAATAAGTTAGATGCACATATTTTGAATGCTCAGATTTTAACCACGACCTCCAATGACGTATGGTGTACCATCGCTCAGTGGATAAGAACGCGTCTAAATATTATCTTTTGTGCAATAATTCTATCTGTTTATGTGGGATTATGAAAGAGTGAAACGGAATGGAAGACGAGTAGAATGGAAAGGACTAAGAGAGAACGGAGAACGAGTGAACGGAAGGAACCTCTTACTGTGGATGTGAGACGAGGGATGGCTTACTTTGTGATTTACTGAATAAAGAAGATTTAGAAGACACTGGAATCCTGTTTTTCTTATCTCAAGTCCCGCATTTATCTTACCAATGTGTAATAGAATAATACATTCCACTATATTATCGTTTGAAATATAAGCCCGTATTCACGAAGGAGCTAAGGCGTTTGACTTCAACGTGCTATGTTTCGAATATAATCCATTTATGAGTCTATTGTCGCAATAGTTTCCTTTGAAGACTACATAAGATTATCTTGTGTAAGCTTTGTAACCTCAAGATGATTTATTAAATCAATTAATGGATTAAATTCATAAGCCGTAATACAATTTACAAGACACCAATTTCCTACAAACTTAATCAAATAAAAGCATGACTGTTTTGGGTTTACTTTCGCTGAATTTTGACCTTATTTTAATGTAATAAGGGTGAAAATAGAGAAACGAGGGGTGGGTTTACCAATAGCATTAGAGAAGCCAGGTGGCAAAGTATATGAGTCATCGTTTTTATGATTTTGGGGTGAACCGTATAAGGAAGTCATTCCCAATACGGACTCAGTGAATACTTGTTTTGTGTTTGGAAATTCGAGTCAAAATAAACAGTGTCGAGTTAAAATAACAACTTGAGCGTTTTGTCTAAGCAAACCAGCGGTTGTAGTGCGAATAAACCTCCGCCTTACACTAAATATTTCGCAAAACATTTGCGCGTGACAATTTTCTGTAATAAGATGGAGTATTGTTGTTTGAGAGACCTTTCCAACTGAATAATCTTTCTTGTTTCACCGCCTTCACTTCACAGTCTTTGGTATCGATAGAGTTGAGGTTATTGACAGACACGTCGTCCCTTCAACGTTAAGCCAAACTCTTTTCGTTCTACCTATACTACAGGGACCTGTACTGTGACTGCCTCGGTGGCGCAGTGGTTAGTGGGTCGCACTTTAAAGCGACGGCTGTGCAAGAGGTCCCAGGTTTGAACCCGGGTCGGGCGAAAAATTTGTACCTAAGTTTTCGGTAGGAAATTCTTAGTGGCAGCCCGGAGTCTGGAAGTTGGCGGTCTTGTACCCCCGTGCCTCGGAAAGCACGTTAAGCCGTTGGTCCTGCGCCCAATCCCTCTCTGGTCGTGTCACAGTAGTGTCCCATCGGAATATCAGGGTAAGGGAATAGAGAGTGCACTTGTGTTTGCGCACACACTTGAGCACTATAATATATCCTGCGTACGTGGCTGATCGTTGAGATTGGCCGCCGTAGCCGTAATCGGTTGGAGGATATTACTACAGGGACCAGTTGGTGGTGGCATGGGCCAAGGATAAGTGGTTAATGTAGCTAATCGGTTTCCTTCGAGACATCGCCATACCAGCGTAGATGCTACTCTTGTAGTTTTTCTTCTATGTCACAGGTATGAAGGCATATCACGTCACTGCTACGTATTTACGAGAGTTTCTTACCCGGTTTTTTTCATATCTCCAGGTTTATGATCGTAATTTTAGATTAAATCAACAATTAATCTAAGATTGTAATCCATATAAAAAAAAAACTGTAAAATTAACAATAGGTATTGCTCTTATAATATACTAATCTCCCATCGCTAAAAGTCAAAAAGTAATATAATGTTTCCTCCTTTCCAACTGATCTTAAAGAATTTTTATATTTGAATGGCCCCAAAACATTCTTTGAAAGCTGCTTTGATCGGTCATGTGAATTTCTTTTGAGAAATTTTAAAGGCAATCGATATCGTTGATCGTATTATTTACAAACTAATTCGGGGTATCGTTAGATGTAGCCTTATTCTTTGTTCACTTTAAAGTGAACAATGAATGTAGGAAATATTTGAGGAACTCACTTTATATTTTGAACTACTTCTTTACGGGACATAATTTTTCAAAACCTGGTCTTTTCTTCTATTTTAGCAGGAGTTTAAAATGTACATAATATTCATTTATTGAAATACAATAAAAGTGTGTTTAAATTAAATTTGTATAAATAACCAAAACACCAATTTTCACGACTCTCGGCGTCGTCATCTTGGCGTTTTGTCCCGGTGACACCTCAAGCTCTGGAGCCCGTGGTTTGCTTCGATTTTGTGCATCCAATGTGGTCAATTTATTGGCACGCATATCATCCTCTTCGACGTCAAGCCTATAGCTTTAAAAATGACAAATCTTGCATATGACGTTTTTGTCCCCGTTCACACTTTTAGGGGTTGAACCAAAAACAATGCTGAAAGTTGTGGAATTTATTTTGCAAATACAAATGTGTATGACTCTAGGTTTAAGAATGAAGAATCTTCCATACGAAGTTCTTGCCCCCCTTTTACCCCTTTAGAAGCTGAAGAAAAAAAAATGCAGAAAGCACTTGTGTTTACTTTGTTTAAAGATCCCACACACCAATTTTCATGACTCTATCTTTAAAAATGACGAATTTTCCATTCAATGTTTTTACCCCATTTTAAACCCTTTATCGGTTGAATTAAAAAAAATGATCAGGTAAATTTTAATTTTTAATAAATAAACATAATTATAATTATTAATTAAATAAACACAAGTAACTAACTAATAACTCCTTCAATTATGTCTTCACTTCACTTCATTTCAGCCAATAGACGTCCACTGCTGGACATAGGCCTCCCCCAATGTTCTCCACACATATCGGTCCTGTGCCGCCCGCATCCAATGGATTCCCGCGATCTTCACCAGATCGTCGGTCCACCTTGTGGGGGGCCTGCCACGGCTGCGACTTCCTGTACGTGGCCTCCACTCGAGGACCTTTCCGCCCCAACGGCCGTCTGTTCTCTTCGCTATGTACCCTGCCCATTGCCACTTGAGGCATGCAATCCTTTGGGCTATGTCTGTAACCTTAGTTCTCCTGCGGATCTCATCATTTCTGATACGATCACGCAGGGAGACTCCGAGCATAGCTCTCTCCATTGCTCTCTGAGTGTCTTTGAGCCTCCTTAATCGGCACATTGTAAGCGGCCACGTTTCGGTTCCGTATGTCATCACTGGCAACACACACGCATTGAAGACTTTCGTCTTGGGACACTGCGGTAGGTGGGCCGAAAATATGCTGCGTAGCTTCCGGAACGCTGCCCAGCCGAGTTGGATTCGTCGATCGACCTCTTTCTGGAAGTTGGATTAACCAAGCTGGACTTTTTGTCCGAGGTAGATGTACTCGTCTACAACTTCCCTCCCTCACTTGGCAAAACACAGCGTAGGCGCTGCTTCACGCCCGTTTTGTGTGAAGATTAACTATTTATCTTCAATATTTCCAAGAAAACTTATCATCTTACAATAATTCTTAGAAAGCTTGAAACTGTCTTTGATAGTTAAATCCCATCTTAAAAAGATTTGGTACCTGAATTTTCTACAAAACCTAACAATAGTTTCTATTGTTCCTCCATAAAGGTATTGTATTTGAATTTACGTGCTTTTGTTAAAAATATTCTGTATGCAAAGTATTTGTTTTTGCTCTTAAAACGCTCGAGTCTCTATTATCATTTGAAGTGATAGTTCATTGTTCTTCTATTGGCGTACTTCTCGAATACTTTAGACCTCAATATTTGGACCTTATTGTACTTTTATCTTTTAACTTGTTTGAACGCAACACTTTAGTTATCAATTGTGTATTCGTGCCTAGTTATCTCTACGGATTCGAAGTGTTGGTTTTTATCTGTTACAGCGACTAGGATCGGTCCAATCTTAAGATCACTGTTACCTTTGACTAGCGTTGTAAGTTTCCCTTTAATAACATCTATTAATTTCTTATAGCCGTGTGGGGACCACACGGCTATAACGTAGGCACGGCAAAGTAGAATAGAACACGGCAAAGTAGAATAGAACACGGCAAAGTAGAATAGAACACGGCAAAGTAGAATAGAACACGGCAAAGTAGAATAGACCACCCTCACTCTTACCGAGGTGTCGTAAAAGGCGACTAAGGTTAAGCTGCTGGTATGATCATCAGCACCCAGAGAAGGAAAACTCTGCATTTATATCAAAACCCTCGCCAACCCGTCTGCCAAGCGTGGTGAGTATGGCAATTACCCCTCATGTGATTGAGGGAGGCCCGTGCCCCAGCAGTGGGGACTTAAATGGGCTGACGATGATGATTCATTTCTTACCATCAGGTGATCCGTCTGCTCGTCTGTTACCTATCACAAAAAAAAAACACAAGCTATTTTAACCGACTTCAAAAAGGAGCAGATTCTCAATTCCTCAGGATCTTCTTTTTAATGTATTATCCCCTATAGTACATATTTTTATTTATTAATTTAATGAGTGATTTTATTTAAGATGACACGTCGACGAAACTAGGGCCGCCAGTAATTTGTATTTATTTTTCAAAAAATACAGCGGTGAATTAATCCATAAAGATAAGTATTTAGGTTTTATTTAGTAATCATTGTGTAATATTTATTCGTACAAAAGAAAATTCTTATTATGTCCAAAAGTGGCCACTTTTAGGAAAAATATATATTATGGACCTCCTCCTTTTTGAAGTCGGTTAAAAATATCTTTTGATAAAAAAGATAACGGTTCCTTTTTACAAAAACTTACAAAGATAACCAAAGGTAACTGTGAGTTTAAGATAGAACCGATCCTAGTAATTATGTTTATTTAATAAATCCGAAGAGATAACTAGGTACGAATACAAAATAGGGTATTGACTAAGCTCGAGATTTTCCAAAATATAAATATTTTATCAAAATATAGGTTAATATCCTCCAACCGATTACGGCTACGGCGGCCAATCTCAACGATCAGCCACATACGCAGGATATATTATAGTGCTCAAGTGAATGCGCAAACACAAGTGCACTCTCTATTCCCTTCCCCTCATATTCAGATGGGACACTACTGTGACACGACCAGAGAGGGATTGGGCGCAGGACCAACGGCTTAACGTGCTTTTCCAAGGCACGGGAGTACAAGACCGCCAACTTCCAGACTCCGGGCTGCCACTAAGAATTTCTTACCGAAAACATAAGTACAAATTTTCGGCCCGACCCGGGGATCGAACCCGGGACCTCTTGCGCAGCCGTCGCTTTAAAGTCTGACCCACTCCACTAACCATTGCGCCATCGATGCAGAATATAGGGAAATATGTGCTAATAGCATAAATTCAAAATATAACATCTAGCCGGTTTTATGGTCATTCAAAGATTCACGGGCAAGTCCATTTTAAAAGTATGAAATTATTAAAAAATAATATATACCATTGAATTACCCATACAATTTTCACCAACTATTATAGTAGAACCATTGACATAAACGAAACATTTGATATAGCTAGGTACAACCTGTGCGGATAAAGAATGGGATGGGAACATTCATTATCCGCACAGGTTGTACCATACAAAATTCAAATGAAATGCATACAAAATACTTGCGTGACGTCACATCTTAGTTGCCAATTGCATGGAGCGTTTTAAGTTTGCTCAAAATAATGTGATTTTAAAGTGATATCTCAGGTACTAAACCGGATTTATTTTAAACAATTTCGGGGTTACAACCTCTCGGAAAACACTTATACTATTTATTAAATAACCATGCACAACGGACAACATTTCATATTTTTAACATGTCCATATTGTTTTTTTATATGAAACTAGACATAAAATGAACAGACCCATATTTTTTCTTTTTTCAAAATTTGTCCATTTTCATGCATAAAATAATTATTGAAATTCTTTTTATCCTAAATAGACGTAAGCGCCAAATGACGTCATCGGACGGCTGAATACAGCGATATTCCTTTGCTTATCATTGTTTTAATAAAAAAAAGGTACTACTGTCAAAGGTAAATAATACTAGTGTCAACATTGTCAACGTCATTCATACATTCAACGTTGACAAGTTGTCTTTTTTTTTGACAGTTGAATGTCATGGGTTTGGCATTTCGTAAATTTAAAACTATAATGTGCTAAGCAAATAAATATTTTACATTCTGCCGTCCGATGACGTCATCTTACGTTTTTTAGTTTTTAATTTTTTTCTCAGTAAATAAGCAATATAAAAAATTAATAAATATATATTCGAGCAGCGGAAAAGTAAACAAAGAATTGGTATTTTTTGTTTCAGAGCTTAGCAATTTTGAAATGTTGTCCACTGTCGGGCCCGTTTTTGTACGCGAAAAATTGATTCACGCTAAAAGTGGCCGCTTTTAATTTATTAATAGTACCTATAAATGTTTGCCAAGAGGTCGTAACCCCGAAATTGTTCAAAATAGATCCGGCTAAGAAACTAAAAAGCGTCCCTAGTGTGCCCTACCCGTCGCATAAAGAGGTCTTTTAATTACAAAAATAGTCAAATACCGTATTGATAACTAAAGTGTTGTGTTGAACTTTCAACTTTATCTCATTCATATTAAGGTGACGCTTAATATGAATGATATTAAGTTGAAAATGTAGTTAATGATTTCAAATTTATCTCGTATACGGTATACTCCATCTTTAGTTATGATTTAACTAGGAGTCTTAAGTTGTGTTAATGTGCGTAACGTAAACTAACACCGTCCTAAGTTTGGCCTGTCAGTTTCAGCTCGCTTGTGCCGCTGTTTTGACTTATGCTATTATACCTGATGATAAATTAACCCAAGGAATTGTGTTAAGGTGACGCTTCGACGAAACTAGCGCCAACAATAGATTTGTATAAGTTGTGCCGAAAATCAAAGAAAAGATGGGAAAGGGGGGGGGGGGGGCAGAGCACTTGTGACTCCACTAGTGTCACAGGTGTCCATGAGCGGCGGCAATTGCTTACCATCAGGTGATCCGTCTGCTCGTCTGCCACCAATCTCATAAAAAATGAGACTTTTTTTTTAAGTACAACCATGAACCGTGAAATACATAGAGGAAAGTATAAAATTTTTTTGAGACCAAATAATAACATAATTTCTTTTTTTTTTAGTGTAGATAGGTAAGCGTTTGACCATATTTCACCTGATGGTAAGTGATAATATGGTCTAAGATGTAGGATTATTGGCCGTGTGGTCCCCGGCAGAGTAGAATAGGCCACCCTCACTCTTACCGAGGTGTCATAAAAGGCGACTAAGCTAAAGCTGCTGGCAAGATCATCAGCACCCAGAAAAGGAAAACTCTGCATTTATATCTAAACCCTCGCTAACCCGTCTGCCAAGCGTGGTGAGTATGGCAATTACCCCTCATGTGATTGAGGAAGGCCCGTGCCCCAGCAGTGGGGACTTAAATGGGCTGATGATGATGATGATGTAGCACGATTACCTAGAGGATAGCTATTCACTCGCGCTTTGAAAACCCCCAAATTGTAGCCTCTAGGGAACACCTCCTCAGGCAGCTGATTTCACTGTTTCGCAGTACGAATATCCTTATATATCGAACCTTTTTGCAAATAACCATAATTTTTATACCTATTGCTAAAAGTGGCCATTTAAGGCAAATAATAAGAATTATGGTTACTTGTACAAACATAATATTACACAAGAACATCCTAAAAAAAATTAATACTTTCCTCTATGGATTCACCGTTCTACTTTTTTGGAAAATGTCTTCTAATCGGCATAATTAATAAAAATCTGTTGGCGGCGCTAGTAACCTCGATGCGTCACCTTAATAGAATAGATAGAATATATTTTGTGAGAAGAAAAGTGGAAGTAATAATATATGGTGTTAAGCTTAATAATATCCAACCGATTTCGGCTACGGCGGCCAATCTTAACAATCAGAAGGATATATTATAGTGCTCAAGTGTTTGTGCAAACACAAGTGCACTCTCTATACCCTTATTCCCATAATCCGATGGGACATCAGCGTGACACGACCGGAGAGGGATCGGGCGCAGGACCAACGGCTTAACGTACATTCCGAGGCACGAGGGTACAAGAACGCCAACTTCCAGACTCCGTTCTGACAATGATTTCTTTACAGAAAAACTCAGGTACACATTTTGGCCCGACCCGGGGATCGAACCCTTGACCCCAAGTGCGACGCACTTCTCACTGCGCCAACGAGGCAGGAGGTGTTCAGATTATATTAAACATTACATTAAAGAAACCGTTACCATACCTATTGAATAGTTTGCCAGAGGACATATTTATTTACACACACTGCGCATACATGCACGCATGCATGTGTGAAGAACACTGCGCATAGATCTCCGTAGTATTGTAATATAAGCCTACTTTTCTATGTAGGTATATCAAATAATGGTTGCCGGTTTTTTGATATTGTTTTATTATTTTTTTACTTTTGTTACCGTCTTTAATTACGTAATTAGGTTAAAGGACCTGTGTAATTAATAAAATAAATAAATTTATTTATTTGACGACCCGATTGGAACAGTGGTAGTGAACGCTGCCTCTGATACAACGGTTGCGGGTACGATCCCCGCACAGTACAAACATTTGTGTGCATGAACATGTTTGTTTGTATTGGTCAGGGTGTTTGCTATGTATTATAAGTATGTATTTACAAAAGAAAAGTATTATATGTATATATTTGTAATCCCACTGTTGATTCTGATATCCGTAACACAGGTGCTTGACCTACCTATCTCGGAGTCAGATCAATGTATGTGATGTTGTGAAATATTTATTTATTATTGTATTTAAGACAACAAACAATTACACACATATAACACTATAAGTGATGTATGAACACAGTATGAACAACACTTAGTGTGCAATCAGCACCGCTGTCTACAGATTAGGTACTTAAATGAGAAAGGGGCAATAGAGAATGCTTATTCTGCTTAACTGTATTATACGTACCTGCTTAGGAAGGTACAATACTGCTTGGTTCGTATAACAAAACATAACGCGTATCGGAATCAACGCGCATCCTGAGCCTCAAGTAAAAACCTGTTACTAAACAGTAACGCAGACCTACGCCGGGAACAAGATAAACATAAATTTAAAAGAAAACTTAAAACATATTTTTTAGCTAATTTAGAGTAGCATATAGAAACTTGTGCGGATAAAGAATGGGATCAAAAATGGTGGCGCATCTATTCACTTCTCGCTCGCACACTATTTGCGTCTATACTCGCACCCCCCTTCTTAATCGGCACATTGTAAGCGGCCACGTTTCGGTTCCGTATGCACACACACGTGTTGAAGACTTTTGTCTTGAGACACTGCGGTAGAATACTCACATAGATTTGAAAAAATCCAGTGGCGCATGCTCGCATTTAAACCTTGACCCCCGTATGGAAGGCGCGTCCTTATCCATTGAACTACTATCGTTCACGGGGTAGTGAGCGACAATCGAGTGTGGCTTTACCCCGCTGCCCGCCGAGCTATGAATAGATGCATAGAGTAACTTATGTATACTGAGATATAAGCATCAGTCAACCATCCAGTGCTAGCGCCATCTAAAGGAAAACGACAAATACTCAACGGCTTTGTAGTACGGCGGCCACCTTCAAGAATCAATCAGGAAGACGATTAAGGTGACAGGTAGGGCACACTAGGGACGCCAATTGATTTTAATTGTTAGCTACCTAAACAAATCTATATAAAATAATTTCGGGGCTTCAGTCTCTCGGCAAAAACTTATACTATTTATTTAATAACCATGCCCAAATGTTGGATCTGTTTTTGTACTAAAAAAATTAATGAACGCCAAAAGTGACGCTTTTGGCGGTAATCCAAAATTCGAGTGCAAAAGGAGATTAAATAGTTAACTAAAATTATTAAGTTAATAGTATAGGTGTTTACCGAGAGACTGAAGCTCCGAAGTTGTTTAAAATAGATCTGGTTTAGTTGCTAACAATTAAAATAAATTGGCTTCGCTAGTGGGGTATACCATTCACCTTAAATATCAGAAGAAGAGAATATCAGAAATAATTATAATTGCTTTATAACAAATTTCCCATTACCTTCTAGATCTATGCTCTAATTCTCATGCTTTTTTAAAATTAGCATTTTTAAAATTGCTAATGTGGGCAGGCGGCTTGAGGTCAACACGCTTTAATAGCGCATGTAAAAATGCATTGTGACATCTACCGAAACAACGCCACACCATCTGTTTTTTTAATGTCATAGGTGGCAGACGAGCAGACGGATCGCCTGATGGTAAGCGATTGCCGCCGCCCATGGACACCCGCGAGCGTCGTCAGTGGAGTCACAAGTGCGCTGCCGACCTTTAAATCCCCCTTAACACCGGATTGGACCTCCGGATTGCTTAATTGCTTTTTAAAGCTACATCTGTTTTTTACAAGCTCCATCTTACGAAAACCGCTTTACTATTATTCCCATACTAAGAAAAAAGGACTTAGTGATATGTTCCTGATTAGATGGTTGTCACTCGTGACAAGTTTGGTGAGAAAAGTGACCTGTCTAACTTCAGACCTATTTCTATACTGCCTGCTCTCAGCAAAATTTTTGAATATTCACTCAGTTATTGTCTCGTTCAAACTCAAATAAAATATTGCACAGTAGGGTCAGTTTCAAAAAAAATGTCCCGTAACGAAAATGAAACAAAAAATAATAATAGGATCGGTAACAAAAAAATATAACAAAATGGAATGGTAAAGTCGTATTCACAGTGGATTCAAACAGTAGGATTTTGCTAGTGGGAAAGCCACGCTTCGGCAATAATTATTTAATTTGTAACTTTTGACCAAGGAGCCATCCAAAATTTTTCTTAGTAAATTTTTTTTTCAATGTTTGTCGCACACTTCTTATATAGCGTCTCTAACATCTTATCCAAAAGGTCCGTCTGTAAAGAAAAACGAAAATTTTCTTTTTCTATAACTTTTCTTGCTGACATTCAGCTAATATTTTGCATCTTTATACTTTTTTTTTCTCAGTAATAAAATAATAAAAAAAATTTTTTTTTTTGAAAAATCTTTAGAACATAAAAGACTTATAATCTACTTAAACTTAGGGAACAATTTTAAGTTTACTGCCTAAACTAGGAATTTCCTGTATCTTAGGCAGAAACAAAGAGAAAAAGGACTTAAATTAACAAATTAATTTGATCAATGTATGAATTCTTGTCTTTTTTTTTTTGATTTTTTCCTCTTGGTATTTGTTTCTTTTGAAATTTACCGTAAATATGTTTATATATTTTTCTATGGATATTTTTCATAATGCGACGTTTTTCTATATTTTGTGTTTCATTTTCTTTGTTGTTAGGTATCTGTTTTGTTAATTTTACTGTTTTCTTTAAGTTTCCACCAAGTCCTGCGTCTTATCTTCTTTGGTTTTTGGATATTTGTTACACACGTACATAATTATTTTATAATTCTTTCAACATGTTTTAGCCTTATTTCCTCATATTTTTCAGGATTTTGTGTTTCCAACCTTACTCTATACAGTCTTTGTCGTTCACTATTAGATAAAAGCATCTTTATATCTGAAATCACAAAGAAAAAAAAAATGGATTTAATATTTTTAACAGACTTTTAAAAAAGGGGGAGGTATTCACCGGAACCTATCCTAATAACTATATTTTTTTCGTACAGTGTTTACAGCCACACATCAAGTTATACAAGTGCAAATCTGACAATTTCTTCAATCGACGCTTATCCTAATGTCACATGTGAGGTTCAATATTGATTGAGACAACTCAACAGATTTGTATAACTTAATACACAGCGTACTGACACTTATATATGAATACAGCCTTACAGTACATTTTTGTTACGTAACAAAAAAATACATAACAAAATGTTACAAAAATGAATTGATACCTCGTGTTCATGATGACCTTAAATTATTTAATGGACTTATTATCCTTTTTTTAAATCTAAGTTCAGTACATCCTATTGATGTGTATCAAAAGATGAATATAACACATAAAACCAATTATCAAATCACTTACCTACGTCAGTAGCGTATTAGGAATAATGCTAAATAATTGTCTAATTTCACCGCGACGATGTTATCACCTCACTGCTCTGTCACGAAATAAAAGGCCGACGAACTTGTGGCGCCACCTACACGTTCTACGTTAGCTTCTAGAGCTGCCACTATTTAAATTGTCATTTCTAACAAATTAATGTTTAAAATTACGTTACAAATTAGAATAACAAAAATGAAAATATTATGGGACAAACTTATATACATTATTATTAATAAAAATATACATAATATTAAGAATTTTATTTTTTTAATTATACTTTAGTTCATATTTAATAAGTTGGTGATTTTATTTTTCAAATAAATTCGACCGTATATTTGTGATCTGTAAAGTTTGGTGTTACCTTTAAGTGGGACACGTTTCTTTTATACCGGGATCCATTTAGTGATAATAACTTATTTAATTATAAAAAACATTATATCAGCCTGAGTAGAAAATGGTGTTGGTCGCAATATAAGTATGTGATTTATTGAAATGAATCAGGAATATATTTTTAATAGCTGGTTTAGAATAAAAATAATCTACTTGGGACAAAAAATCTTAAAAAATGTACATTTTTTTTGAAACTGACCCAGTAAGCAATTTGGATTCATAACAGGGGAAATCCACTACTGATGCTGGAGTGGCGCTTATCAAACATGTATTTGATGCGTGGGAAAAAAAAGCGAGATGCTATTGGAATATTCTGTGATTTGTCTAAAGCATTCGATTGCGTCAATCATGAAACGCTGCTAATGAAGTTACAGCATTACGGTGTCATAGACACCTCACTAAGTCTAATCAAATCTTACTTATCAGATAGGATTCAGAAGGTCAATGTCAATGGAACTCCAGGGCTCTATATTGGGACCCTTGCTTTTTTTAATCTATATAAATGACCTTCGTTACTATACCAAAGATCTATGTGAGATAGTGTTATTTGCTGACGATACATCCTTGATTTTTGAGGTTGATAGACAAAAGAAAAATGTTGACGAAGTAAATAACACACTCTCGCGAGTACTACAGTGGTTCACTTATAATAACTTGGTTCTTAATTCAAAGAAAACTAAATGTGTTAAGTTCACAATGCCTAATGTAAGGCAGGTCAAAATGAATATTGTTATGAATAACGAACCTATCGAAATCATAAACTCCACAGTTTTTTGAGGTATCACTCTGGATACAAAATTGCAATGGAGCCCTCATATTGCTGTCTTGGCAGGGAGACTTAGTTCAGCTGCATATGCAGTTAGAAAGATAAGGAATCTGACTGATATCGGTACAGCGAGACTGGTTTATTTTAGCTATTTTCATAGTCTGATGTCATATGGTCTACTACTGTGGGGATCCGGTGCTGACTTACAAGCCATCTTCATTTTGCAGAAGAGGGCATCCGTGCCATCTACGGTCTTAGATCACGTGACTCACACAGAGAAGTATTCAAGGAAATTAATATTTTAACCGTATCATCTCAATACATTTTGATTGTATTATGTTTGTACGCAAGAACTTGAATCTTTACTCGCAAAAATCAGATTTTCATAGCTTTAACACGCGAAATAAACATAGGCTTGCTGTCCCAAATCTAAGACTTCATAAAACTGGAAATTCATTTGTAGGATTGAGCATTAGAATGTTTAATAAGTTACCTCAAAATATCATTGATTTACCTGTACATAAGTTTAAGTTGCATGTTAGAAGCTGCCTAATGCAGAAAGGCTACTATAAAGTAGATGATTATTTGAATGATAAGGATTCTTGGACATGTTGATCTCTTCGCCTGTCTTCTAATGTATAATTCATTTCATAAGTTTTCTTTAACGATACATCTAAACGATATTCATTATAAGCATTGTATATCATACTGTGACTGTAATCATAATTTAAATTAAGAAATTGTACAATTAAGTTTCTGTAATGCCTTTTAAAGTTGTGTTTTTTTGTGCAATAAAGTATATCTATCTATCTATCTATAATTTGTATTAGAATGAATATTGTAACTATCATATTATTTGAAAAGAGTAACTACTGAGTTTCTTGCTGATTCTTCTCGGTAGAAATTGACATTCCGAATCAGCGGTAGATTACACAATATTTGACATTCATAAATGTTCTGTATGGACTTAAATTGAATAAAGACATTTTTGATTTTGATTTTTTTTTTGACATTGCGCAGATGGTCTGGTAAACTAGTTTTACTGAGAAAATGACGAACTTAAAAGTCTGGTAATCTACTAATTTAGACGCACAAGCAAATAATTAAAACGCGACGAATCACAATATTCATTTCGTTTTCGTCCTTTGGTACTATTTATCTTCAGAATCATTAGTGAAATGATATCTTAATTTAGCCATTAGGCACATAATATTTTGATGAGCATCAAGTTAGGAGCGAAACAAAACTAATTTAAGATACAACGGAGCTTAATTGAAGGAATAAAAAGATCAAGAGGTCACTCGTCAGTAGCGAGGGAACGATTAAAAAGGACAGGTCAAGTATAGTCAACAGCAAAAGTTGATGCACACTGTTCGCTCTTACGCTCCACGGAATAAGAACTACAAACTGCGAAATATGTGCAGCTACTTCTGCTAGTGACTGCACAGGCATGACTTGCCTAATAAGGGTTCCGTTCGTAAGATCTTTCAGGGAACGATTCTCGCGGTTTTCACATTTTTTTTGGTAATGAAAATGTGTCGTAGTAATATGAATAATATAAGAATGATATAAGACAATATACATACATAAGAATATCAACCTGACCTCAAAGACACTGACAAAATTGAATTATATTTTAAGATTATTTTTACATGCCATGTATGGCGAAACATGTTGATCTGACAAGTTTATGACCATCACATTGATAAATGTACCGTGTTTCTTGTAAATAAAGATTTCCATTTCATTTCATTTCAAAGTTTGTGTTATTTACTTACCCACAGTATCACAAGGGACAAAAAAACACAAATAAACGAATAGGTCTAAACCTATGAAAGGTTTGTGTCAGTGGTAGTGAATGCTGTCTCTGGTGCAAGTGTTGCGGGTTCGATCCCCGCTCAGTACAAACATTTGTGTACATGAACATGTCTGTTTGTATCGGTCTGGGTGTTTTCTATGTATTATAAGTATGTATTTATTTGTATGTTGTTGTGTATTATTAATGTATATATTTGTAATTCCGCTGTTGATTTTGATATCCGTAACACAGATGCTAGAGCTATCCTGGAGTCAGATCCAAACTCCTTTAATAAGCAAAAAGTCACTACAATTTTGCAAAATTGCAATGCAAAAAAAAAATCTTGAAAATGACTTTGTTTTACTTTGCAGATTCGTGGCGTTCTTATCAATAATAACTTTTTATTAAAAAATTCAGGAAGCTACGCAGCATATTTTCGGCCCATCTACCGCAGTGTCTCAAGACGAAAGTCTTCAATGCGTGTGTGTTGCCAGTGATGACATACGGAACCGAAACGTGGCCGCTTACAACGTGCCGATTAACGAGGCTCAAAGTCACCCAGAGAGCAATGGAGAGGGCTAGGCTCGGAGTCTCCCTGCGTGATCGTATCAGAAATGATTAGATCCAGAGGAGAACTAAGGTCACAGACATAGCCCAAAGATTGCATGCCTCAAGTGGCAATGGGCAGGGCACATAGCGAGGAGGACAGACGGCCGTTGGGGCGGAAAGATCGCGGGAATTGAGAGGAGAACGTTGGGGGAGGCCTATGTACAGCAGTGGACGTCTATTGGCTGAAATGATGATGATGATTTAAGAAATATTTTATCTGAAAAACTTCCTATACGTCCCTAAACATTGTCCATTAAAGCACAGTTAATTATGAAGTAGTAGCGTTATACTTAGCTACATTACAAATAAAAAAAACACAACTTCTAAGAAAATTGCCATATAAAACGGCAATTTCATATGTCATCATCATCATCATCATCGGCCCATTTTAGTCCCCACTGCTGGGGCACGGGCCTCCCTCAATCACATGAGGGGTAATTGCCATACTCACCACGCTTGGCAGACGGGTTGGCGAGGGTTTTGATATAAATGCAGAGTTTTCCTTCTCTAGGTGCTGATGATCATGCCAGCAGCTTTACCTTAGTCGCCTTTTACGACACCTCGGTAAGAGTGAGGTTGGCCTATTCTACTCTGCCGGGGACCACACGGCAATTGCATATGTAAAGACCTAATAATAAAATTGAAGCGTTGCTAACCAAATTGCCGTATGTCCAGACATACAAGAATTCAAGATTTACTTACTATGTTTGTATACAATACAATAAGATAGATTCCACCTTTTAAATAAATAAATAGCAATCCCTTTAAGTCTTTACAGGTCCAGTCATCGGTAGTAGTCGATGGTCCGTCTAAGATCCTAATTTATATTAATGTATATCTAGTCCTTTATATTATTTTATCCAAGCATAACATATTTATTTATTAGTATATATTATTGTGTTTATTTATGTATTAGCATTATAAATACTTTAATATATATATACAGTTCACTTTTATTTCCCTTTTTCAATATTGCCTACCCCTCCTCTACTATCAAATCTCCTTTGCCTGAAGGATGTCTGGTAGAAATCTCTTCCAGCGATAAGACCGTCGAAATTGTACAATTAAGTTTCTGTAATGCCTAGATTTGTAAGTTGTGTTTTTTTTGTGCAATAAAGTATATCTATCTATCTATCTATTCCATGTCGAAACTTGAAACCAACGCATTAAGTTCTCAAACCATTAATATTCCTAAATACAATCCAATAAAAGCAATATTTACTGAAGTAGATAAATATCATTATTGGAGCCAGACAGGCATGAATGGACACAAAGGATTCCCCTCCCACAATCGACTTATCCCATACATTAGCGCGAAATATGATGCTTCGACAAAAGTCGCGTAAAAAATCAAAATATGTAATATTAGAAAATCTGTTCCCCTTCTTTATGAAATTATGGTAATGTGGTAAGCCCCTGAATGATGCGATCTTAATACAAAGCAATAGAGTATAATATAACACGTGAATTTCATAAGGAGGGTCATGGTATTATAGGTCCCTACGGTGTAAGAAGATTATTATGGTTTTTTCTACCATCGCACATTGTCGGTAATGTTTGTATGAATGCAATATTGGGTTGTATCTCCGGGGTAAGTTTTTATTAAAATTATATGAATAAGGCGTCTGTTTGTACAATGGCATAAAGAGTATTGTCCGGTTTGTTTAGCTGAAATTTGAGGAAAGGGTTTTGATATTTATTTTAAATTGAGGCAATAAAAAGATTACATTTTATAGCTATTTTTATTATACACATTTAATTCTAAATTGTTATTGCTTATTTAAAATATATACACACATTACACCTTGCGGATTCGATCCCCGCACAGTACAAACATTTGTGTGCATGAACATGTCTGTTTGTATTGGTCTGGGTGTTTTCCATGTATTATAAGTATTTATTTACAAAAGAAAAGTATTATATGTATAAATTTGTAATTCCACTGTTGATTCTGATATCTGTAACACATGTGTTTGAGCTAACTATCTTGGAGTCAGATCAATGTGTGTGATGTTGTGAAATATTTATTTTACTTTTATTTTGATCTGTGTACCTATCCATTTTAATATTTATCTTATAGTTATCTTTAGTCATGTAATGCGACCAAAACTGTCACTTTAGAGCCCGGAGTAAGCTTAGACTACGATCCAGGACAAGAAAATCTCACCATTACAACGACTACCATTTGACCTTTGCACCCCTTCAACAGGGGAACCAGGCTCACAGTTACAGATTCAGAATCTTAATAAACGAAATTTTGCAGTTCAAAAAACCTTTCCTTTTACAATAGGAATACCGCATTCATTCTCAGCTCAAAAATATATTGGAGCATAAACACACTAACTAAAAGAGTTGGAAACCATACCAGCGTCTACAAAGTACAAACGGCGTCAGGTCAAGTTACCCGCGCAGTGCAAAAAAAGCACTTGTGTCTAGTAAGGAGGGTCCAAATTCTAACCAGTTCTAACTCCTGGCGCCCTATGTACACAGGTTCGTGCAAACGACGGTCCAGGTATTAATCCATTTCCTGGTTTCAGGTACCTTAATCCACTTCTTGTGTATTTGTCGACTGGACATTAGTGAATTGCTTGTACCATCCAATCTATCTGTAGAAAATGTCTGTTTGGCCTGAAATTGTAACGAATATTACACTACATGGCGCGTATGGTAATGACCCTGCCTCATGGTTGCGAGTGCGATCTCCACCCTAGACAAACATTCTTATGATGAAAAAAAATCTTATCATATTTGAACAAATGGTACCGCGTGGGGTGCTTTTTTAGCACATTTTAAATATGTAATTTTATTTACATTACTAAAATTTGTTAAATAAAAATAAAGTTTTAGAACTCAAACCCTGTCAAAAACACACGCTCTAAAAAGTACGTAACTAGAAAACTGTCTGCTGAAATTATTATGCCGTATTGCCGTGGTACTTTTTAGAGCGTGTTTTTTTGGTAGTCGGGTATTATGTAGTATCATTTGACTAAACAACATAATTATTAGGGTCGGTTTCAACCAATCCTTATCCAAAAATAAATCTACGGTAAGTATAACGCTGTAATACCATACATAGCGTATTGATTATTCTCGAATAAAAATTGATCGAAATGGGCCTCACAGAAGAATCGACTGAATCCGAAATAGGAGTACCTAATAATCGCAACCCATCCGTCATGGCAGCATTATCGGCAGTCAGTGCGACTATTTCGATTTATGGATTGGCCATCGGCCCATTGGGATTACGCCTGTCAACCTCGTTTCGTACACTTCACTTTATGGGGTTTATTCCAATCGATTTATCAAGTCCCATAGACTCACTTTGTGAACCTATTGATCATTGTGTGGAGGGGCATTGTCAACATTCCTGTAAAAGTACGAGATTATTTTGTACCCTTGATGTATAGTCAACTCCAAAAATATGTATACACTTTAGGACCTTGTCACAATACTTACCTATGAGAAAGTAGAGGTTCACTTTCTTATATTATATATTGTGACAACGTCCTAAAGTGTATACATATTTTTGGAGTTGACTGTACATACAAATTATTGTACATTTCTATTTTCTCGCAGGTGTGATTAAAATCTGGAACGACGGATAGTAATGGGGTTCATCATCATCATCAGCCCATTTAAGTCCCCACTGCTGGGGCACGGGCCTCCCTCAATCACATGAGGGGTAATTGCCATACTCACCACGCTTGGCAGACGGGTTGGCGAGGGTTTAGATATACCTAAGTGCAGAGTTTTCCTTCTCTGGGTGCTGATGATCATGCCAGCAGCTTTACCTTAGTCGCCTTTTACGACACCTCGGTAAGAGTGAGTGTGGCCTATTCTACTCTGCCGGGGACCACACGGCCCCCGTTAGTAATGTAATGGGGTTAGTTGATGGCTAATACCAAAACCGTAGTCCTTTAAGTTTTTTTTTTATGTCATAGGTGGCGACGAGCAGACGGATCACCTGATGGTAAGCGATTGCCGCCGCCCATGGACACCCGCGACACCAGTGAAGTCACAAGTGCGCTGCCAACCTTAAAACCCCCCTTTCCCCCGGATTGGGCCTCCGTTACCCTCACTCACGCAGCGAAACACAGCACAGTGCTGCTTCCCGCCGGTTTTATGTGAGGCCGTGGTATCACTCCGGTTGATGGCCCATTCATGCCGAAGCGTGGCTCTCCCACGATATAATATAATTCTCACAACATCTCATACGTTGACCTGATTCCGTACTAAGTAGCTTAAGCACTTGTGTTACAGATATCAGACAACAGAGGAACACAAATATATACTTAAATACATATATTACACCCAGACACCGAACAAACACAAGTGTTCATCGCACGAATGTTTGTCCAGGGTGGGGATCGAACCCACGACCTTTGGCGTAAGAGGCAGGGTCACTACCAATTGCGCCATCCGGTCAGTCGATAAAAATGGTTTGACCAGATATCTTATTTATCACGGTAAAGTGGAGAAGAACGGTTTCCAAGATCAAACGTTTTAGGTCACTAGCACAACTATCGGTTTAGAAAAGAAAATCCAATACCTACTTGAGGATATTATTTAGTAAAGGTGCTTATTTGTTACATGATAGGATTTACGTACTTTACTCGAACATAAAAAGCCCAAAAAGAGTGTTTTTTTTAATGATATAGGAGGCAGACGAGCCGACGGATCACCTGATGGTAAGCAAATTTCCGCCGGCCATGGACACATGCAACATTAGTAGTGTCACAAGCGCGCTGCTTACCTTTTAACCCCCCTTTCCATGGATTGGACCTCCGGTACCTTCACTCACGCAGCGAAACACAGCGCATACACAGCTGTAAAAGTCTTAACTAAAATAAACGACTAGGCAAAAACCGACGTGGGTTTGGTTTTGTTTGAGGCACGAGATTGGGTCAGTACCAAATGCGCCATCGAACCAGTCAACATTATAGTTTTTTAGATTTGCATTATATCTATAATGTATCAATACGGGGATTAACACGATATTTATTATGTGAAACAACATTGTGTACTCACATATTTGGCAGTAGCCGTGGTCACGAGCGGACGTTACAGCAGCCGTGGTCACGAGCGGACTCACTCCGCTCGTGACCACGGCTGCTGTAACGTAGCCGAAACGTCGAGCCAAATATGTGAGTACACAATGTTGTTTCACATAATAAATATCGTGTTAATCCCCGTATTGATACATTACCGTCAACATTATATTATCAAAAAATATTTATTTATCTCATCGGATCTTGAAAATTGTAATCTAGATGCAAATGCTCAACAACTATAAAACCCCATTAAATATCGTATCTCATCCCCTTACGCCAAAGAAAACCAAATGGACCGGACACAACCCGTCGTTTCGAATCAGACTTGTAACACAATGACCTCCTATCGGGCGTAATCTGAGAGCCATAGCTGTAATCGGCATAATGACTATTGTGATCGCAAAATCTTGCTACAGATGTTTGTGTTTGGAGAGGGATTATTTTAAATTAGTCTTTCAATAGCTACATTTGTAGAAATGAGTTTTGTTACGTGGGGGACAAAATTCTAGTCCAGTTTGTTTTTAGAATCGTGGAGTCAAATGCAGTAGACGTGATGGTACTTTTTTCTTATAGTGACACAGTATATTGGCTCACCTCAGTCTGAAGGTAGGCAAAAGGAGAGCCTACGTTGATAAGATAAAAAACAATTTATTGACCACAACACATTACACATAGAACAAAACAGAGAAAACAAGGTACAGAGACAAAGAGTTGCGGCCGACAAGGCTCAGCCTCAGCATATGCTGCAACTGCCACACACAGCAGCTGCAGCGCTGGTTTTCAGGCTGAACCTTGGGTGACGCCTTGACGTTGCAATTACAACGGACGTGATGTCAAGAACCGTGTGGTCCCCGGCAGAGTAGAATAGGCCACCCTCACTCTTACCGAGGTGTCGTAAAAGGGACTAAGGTAAAGCTGCTGGCATGATCATCAGCGCCCAGAGAAGGAAAACTCTGCATTTATATCAAAAACCCTCGCCAACCCGTCTGCCAAGCGTGGTGAGTATGGCAATTACCCCTTATGTGTTTAAGGGAGGCCCGCGCCCCAGCAGTGGGGACTTAAATGGGCTGATGATGATGATGATGATGTCAAGAAATTACTTCCATTGGTACTGCCATACTGAATTTTTGACTGCCTCGGTGGCGCAGTGGTTATTGGGTCGCACTTAAAAGCGAAGTGTGCGCAAGAGGTCCCGGGTTTGATTCCCGGGTTGGGCCAAAAATTTGTACCTAAGTTTAGGTAAAAAATTCTTAGTTCCAGCCCGGATTCTGGAAGTTGGCGCTCTTGTATTCCCGTGCCTCGGAAAGTACGTTAAGCCTTTGGTCCTGCCCCCAATCCCTCTCCGGTCGTGTCACACTTGTGTCCTATCGGAATATCAGGGTAAGGGAATAGAGAGTGAGTGCACTTGTGTTTGCGAACACACTTGAGTACTATAATATATCCTGTGTAAGTGACTGATAGATATAAGATTGGCCGTCTTAACCGAAATCGGTTGAAGGATATTATATTATTATTATACTGGCTACAAGCATATGTTTGTTTCATCTTGTTATATA
Source organism: Marasmia exigua (assembly GCA_019059595.1). NCBI lineage: Eukaryota > Metazoa > Arthropoda > Insecta > Lepidoptera > Crambidae > Marasmia > Marasmia exigua. The sequence continues at coordinate 6,743,161 of CM032476.1, read as the reverse complement.
AAAAAAAATAGTTTGAGGCAAATTGATCTCTATTATATAAAGAAAAGAATACAAAATACTGTTTTACATACTCGGAGCTATCGTACGGGTCAGCCTGTCGAGTAAAGTGTTTGGACGTCACTTACAAGTAACTCGCACGATCGAGCTAGAAAGTAGTTCGCATGACAATCCCAGTAACTGTCTCCTGGCTAGGCAACACTGCGCAAACCAGTCTTTAGAACTAAAGACTAGTCCATATCGAAAAAAGTAAAGTATCAGCCTATATACTGTCCCACTGCAGGGCAAAGGCCTCCATCATAGAAATCAAGTCATCACTACTATGATGGGGTTAGGCTTAAACCAACAACTCAACAAAAATAAAGATCCCGCCGCCATCCAACCAAAACAGGTAAAACTCGCCACATAGTGAGTGACGGTACCTAAGGCCCAATCCGGTGAAAGGTTGGTAGCACAGTTGTATCTGCACTGGTGTTACAGGTGAACCATAGGTCATGGAAATCGCTTATCATCAGGTGATCCGTCTGCCACCTATCACAAAGATAGATAGATAGAATTCATTTATTTCAACTCAAGGTCATAAATGTCATTATGATTAATAATTAAAATTAAATTATATAATAATTATTTTTGTATATTTTTAGTGTCTAATAGTTTGTTCATTAGTCAGCAATTGAATCATTGTGATTTAGGTACCGACAGTCAAACCTACGCGATAACATGTTCAGGATGGTGTTGGACAAAAAAACACTGTTACGAAATGTATCTATAGTATTTTAACGCAATCATTTCATTTGTTGCACGAAATCATAAAAAGATCAAATCACATCATAAGTGTAACTTTTCTTATTGTGTGGATTATCGGAGATGCTCATTCAATGTAAATAAATCATTTTGATCGATACTACGGAACCGGTCGCGTGCAAAACGGGGATATCGTTACAAAACCGTACAAGGTAGACGTAAGCGAAGAGTTATAAGCGATTGTAAAATTAGGCTTGTCACATTTTTTATGTCAAGCGACACTTTTTTATGTAATAAATATATTGATTATATTATTGAAAAATTGGTTACAAAAGAATCTGAGCGGATTTAGTTTCTATTTTTTAATGGTTATAAAAACGACTGACTTTTATTTTTACAACATATTCATAGAGTCATAATATTTGTAAAGTTTACATTGTTTATCAAAGTATAAAATAGCTTATGTTGATATATCATCAGTCGACCTTAAAAGTAAGACAACAGGAGCACGTCAGGATTTTCTGTGTGAAAAAAAATGGTGGGTGGATATTACCTGAAAACCATACAAAAATATGTCGTATGATGACAAAATACCACATCCCGAGAACTGGGTTCCAGGAGCCCAATTATCTGGATTTTCGATATGGAAAAACATGGCGGATATCACCTAAAACCGTACAAAAAAAAACTATGTTTTATTAATATCTCCACCCATACTATCTGGAACCAACCCCTTCTAGAACGCTCCATTTCCAGCGCTCATTTTTTCCACGCTCGTGCACACTCTGGAATGAGCTTCCAGCCGTGGTGTTCCCTGTTTGCTACGACATGTCCTTTTTTGAACGAGGTTTGGAAAGAGATCTCCTTTCACGGTAGGCAGCGGCATGACTGTGCTCCGGCATTGTTGATGTCTATGAGCGGCGGTTACCATTTTCCATCAGATGGGCCGCATGCTCGTATGCCTATTATTCGCAATAAAAAAAAATGTACATTGTATGATGACAATATATCACGTCCAGAGAATTGGGCTCCAGGCATCTTCTAGGCAAACGCGTAACACTAGACCTCATCGACGCTTTCCATCAGTTCCATCAGGTGCGATGGTATCTTGCTCTTAAAAAATACGGAATTTTGAAGTTATCCATGCGATTAGCGCCATGCCACATACTGCTGCATCGATCAAGAGACAGAAGCTTCACCAACTTTTGAAGATTTTTTTTTATGTGAAAGAACACAGACGAGCGGACGGCTCACCTGATGGTAAGTGATTGCCGCCGCCCACGGACACTCGCAACACCAGTGGAGTCACAATTGGCCCACCGGTACCCTCACGCAACATACTACATACAAATTAGTATATTAGCTGCTTAAGTTAATAATGCACTTTTTTATTTATTTATTCATTGACAAATTTTTCGACAGTCTTCGGTTGGGACTCGAACCCACGATGTTTTGCTATTTGCATTTGATATTTACATAACTATAGTATTGATGATACTATCGTCGGCTCACGGCGAAGCAAAAAGCACTTTAAAATTTCGATGACTTACCAAGGTATCCGGTAGCTTAGTCGGTAATGCAGTTGCCTGATTAGCAAAGGATTGTGGGTTCGAGGCCAACCCAAAGACTGTCGATAAAATGTTAAGTGCATTATCAACTTAAGAATAAATTGCAAAAAATTGCTATACCCCAAAAATGTATACTTGTTGCTAGCTGCGCGTTCGTTCTGGGCACTGCAACGTACTTATGTGCCATTGGCTATATTTTCCAGTAGGAATGAGACTTGTTCACGTACTGAAATTCATGGAAAAATATTTGAGGATAACGTAAGGCTTAAATTTAATAAAGTTTTTAAGTTATTCGTTATCAACATTCTCCTTCTTTAAGTGCCATCTTGCAAAGAAGCTTGGCGATGAACACCCTTGACACAACTGATCTTAACAAACAATGGGTTATTTTTCTTATTTCTTTGGAAACAAACAGACATTTACAAATTTTGCACAATATATTTGATTGATAAAAGACTTACAATTTCACCAATTGCAGTCAAAAATAGCGCTAAGACTAATTTAAACTTTAGAACAAACATTTTAGTTGAACATATCACTTTAACTATTGTTGTAATAAAAAGCAAATAATGACATACACTTCTTTATTGAACTTTTGACGCAGAATTTTAAGCCGAGATGTTTTTCTTACCTGAACAATACCTCGCCTGCTATATAAGTGAAAATAGGTCGTATTTCGTATTATAATGTATATCGAAACTATGCCTGTTTTCATCTTTTGATAAAATTAAGATCTATAGCTTTTTATCAACTGTTGATTCATCAGAATGAAGCGCTTACCCGCTCCCGCTACCTCCTATAAATTGCCACTATCAACAGCGAAGTCATTCGCTCGGAAGAATAGATTCCTTTGTAAACTTCAATATGCCCGTTTCATTTTAAACTTAGAATAATAATAGAAGACCCACGGATTAATTGTGTTATTTTTATAAGAGGGCCTTTTGGGACCACTGGATCGTTCGTAATTTGTTGTTTCGCAAATATTTTTTCAACACAATTGTGTAACGGTGATTTTAAATAGCTTTATTATTATCTTCGAATTGCCCGTTTTGGATATTGGGGTTGTTTTTATGGACGGTTATTTGGTGTAAATTATGAAATATTTTACCGTGGGAGAGCCACGCTCCTGCTTGAAACGGCCGGCACCGGTCGAAGTGATACCATTGCCGGCGTAAAAAACTGCGCCTGAGCCTGCAATTTCTTTGAGTGATTGAGGATACCCGTCCTCATCTTATGTGTAGTTCCCGGTTGCTTTCAAAGTTGTGTTGCGTCAAAAGTGTGAGGATACCAGGTCCCCAATTTGAGAGAAGGGCAAAAGGTTGCCAACGTACTTGTGACTGCACTAGTATTGCAGGTGTCCATTGGCGCCGGCTTACGATCAGGCAATCCTTCTGCTCGTCTGTCACCTATCACATTATATATACAGGATGCCAAACTTTGCAGCAACGCGACAGCTTTAAACACCTCTAGTATGACATATCTACTGTAATGGTGATGATGAAAAAATATAGAATCAAACATAGTTCTAGTACTATTCAGTACAATGTAATAAAACAAAATTTGGATTACTTTCACTTAATGAAATCTCTTCAAGTATATTTGATACACGATTTCTAGCGAGTTTTAGACTCTAAGCCTATAAAAGTTTTAGGAGTAAGTAATCTACTTTTCCTAACCTGATGTTTAAAGTGCATAAAGTATTTAAAACTTTACTTAAATTTGTTAGAAACAAGGTGCCTACCTTGCACCCCCGACGCCCCTAGAAGGCACCTACAAAGAAAAGGACAAAATGACGAAAATGATTAAATTGTTGCTAAGATTTTCTTAATTTTTTATTTTCCATACTATTTTATAATAAACTGTACTTTAATGGACAACACTTAGGAAGGTGTAGGATACCTAGTTTTTCAAAAAAAAAATTTTTTTATTTAAAAAGTTATTATTCGTAAAAACGTCACTTCTGCCAAGTAAAAAATAGTAATTATCAAGATTGTTTTTGCATCACAATTATAATAAAATCTAATATAGTATTGTATAATATATAATGTAAACCTTAAAATAAGGTCTTAAATCAAAATAAAATTATAGTATGGTGACTATTTGCTTATTAAAGAAGTTATACATCTTATTGCTGTATAAAAAAAACGCCTATTATATATTAAGTATATTTTTTTATATCACGTCCGATGGCAAAATAGTGTGTGGCTTGCCTGAGTTCAAGTGACTGCCTCAGCCTCTAGACGCCTGCAACTCCAGAGAACTTGTAACTTCTCTCCTTTTGAAAAACCTCATACTGTAGTTGCTCGTTAAAACCTCTGAATGAAGCTTATTCCACAATCAGAACGTTCGCGAGATTTAGTTTATTTCGATCTTCAAGACCTCACCTTAGTCATGGACTAAGTCCATGCCTTTGGAAAAGTTTAAATACCTTTCTAAAACAGCACAGGTACCCCTATAAAAAAACTCCGGCAGCGCACTTGTAACTCACCGTGGGAGAGCCACGCTTCGGCATGAATGGGCCTGTTCGACCTGAGTGATACCACGGCCTCACAGAAAACCGGCGTGCAGCAGCACTGTGCTGTTCTTCTCTACGTGAGTGAGGGTACTGGAGGCCCAATTTGGGGAAGAGGGAGGTTCAAAGATTTGCAGCGCACTTGTGACCCAATTAGTTACCATCAGGTGATTCGTCTGCTCGTCTGCCACCTATCACATAAAAAATATTCCACTACTGATGGATACGCGGCGAGAATCACTTACCATATCAGGTAATCTATATAATCGTCTGGCCCTAAAAGCACACAACAAAAACAAAAATATGAAACCCTTTTATAAATGAAATCAGTTTATATATTTTAGTGCATAATTGGAATGAATCGCAGAACAATATCAAATATTTATTTAATTAAGTAAGCTTTCAAAATATCAGACGTCGAGATTTTGCCAAAATAAATCTCCATTGAAATTTTCACCCATTTCAAAAAAATATATATTTTACAAGACAAAGCAATATTATTGATGAAAAATATTGGTGTATTTTTGCTATTCCCGAAATAGTAGGAGATAGTACAGTCGTATAAATTCATTTTATTATGGCATTCGCATTCACATGGTTAAGGTTGTATGATGATTTAGTAGAAGCGCCACTTCGTTCAACACTGAATATAGTGTCCGGAAATGGGAAATGGAATATCATGCACACAACAATAAAATCACAATAAAGAAGGAACAATGGATTTGTTGGGAAACATAAACGATATACTTATAGCCGTGGGAGAGCCACGTTTCCGAATCGGAGTAATACCACGGCCTCACCGAAAACCGGCATGAAGCAGCATTGTTCTGTTTCGCTGAGTGAGTACCCTCACTCACTCAGCCGGAGGCCCAATCCGGGGGAAAGGTGTTTAAAGATTGGCAGCGCACTTGTGACTTAATTGGTGTCGGGTGTGTCCATGGGCAGCGGCAATCGCTTACCATCAGGTGATCCATCTGCTCGTCTGCCACCTATCACATAAAAAAAAATCTATTCACTCGTATTTATTTAAATTGTAGCAGTAATTTTCTTTTCTCTTCTTTTTTCTATGTGATGGGTGGTAGAAGACCAGGCGGATCGCATGGTAGTAAAGTGAATGCCAGCTCCCATGTACACCTTTTTTGTCACTGGGTAATTCCGCTGGCCCGAAGTGCAATAGGCAATTATCATGCATATCCTCCTGCTGTGGAATAGGTGTATCGGGCTAATGTCGGGCTCTGCTCTAGCGGGGGCTACTCCTAACGAGAAACCGGCCAGAGGCATACCGACTACACCCCAGCGGTTTTCCCTCATCGCCCCTAAGTGGGAAGGAGTCATGGGGTCAAAATGGGCGAACCCTGGCACCATAACGACGGGCCAGGCATTTACTCCCCTGGCTTGGCCGGGAGAGCGGGTAGGGACTGCCGGGCAAAACTGAGCCTTCCGGCTGCGGAGGGAGCCTGTGCAATGCCGGCGCTGGTGTCCCCACAACACCAGAAGAGCCACAATAAAATTGCGTTGTGAACCTTTTAACTCATAATGACTATTTACTAGGTAGGTATTTGATGATCTTCTGAACCGGTATCTACTGATTAGTCATCACAAGTTTTAACCTCAATTCAGCGCTGCAGCAGCTACTATTTGCTGCGGCACATGATTTGGTTTGAACTAAGCTGACTATAATGTGGACTATCGTGTCTGAACAATCCGCTATAGGACGTATTGGACTGAGGTCCAACTTTAACAGCATAGGTTGCTTCGTTCGTCAAAGTGACATTTTCACTTTATATAATGGACGCGCTTCTTGGGAAGTAGAAACAACATACGTATCCTAGTAATAGCTCTAACCCGTCACTGTTGCCTCAATAAGCACATGTCCACTATGAGACTGAGCGACATTAGAATCTGCAGAATGTGTAACGAGGCGGATGAAGCCCCTATACACATAGTCACCGAATGCGGACCACTGATGCGCAAAGGTAGCATACATCTGGGAAAGCATTTTAAGCCCCAATGAAGCTAGGGATCTCAGTCCCAAACAATTAATACACTTTCTGAAAAGTGTAGGGTTAAGGACTGATATGTAGCGCAGTGGCGATCACAATAGATCAAACTGGTTGCAGTGATACTGGTCTGAAAAGGACCTGCATAGCCGCTTGCTTGAAAAAAAATAGAATGAACCTCAGTTCTAACGCCATCAGCGGATTTTTACACACGTTAGTCCCTATTTCTACTTTTTTATTATTTTGGTGTCTAATGTTATGCTGTGATCAACAAAGTATTATTTTTCACAAGTTTGTTATCTTCAAATAGACCTTGTATTCCTGCGAAAATCCAGTCTTAAAATTGGCATCTGCTAAACCCTAATCAGTTAGGCAAAATACATCCCAAGGGCCGCCTCTGACCAATTTAGTCCATCATGCGAGAGGCACTTGACTGTTATAAAGAACCTAAAAATTTACCAAGCATTACACGAATACATCTTACCGATAAGAAATTTACGCGGTATATGTGAATAAATCTTTTTTGAATGATTAATAATTTATTGCCAATAAATTTTTCCCAAGTGAAATCAAAAATGAAGATCTTTCTCAAATACTTATTTCTCTTTATGTGATTAATAGTAGACGAGGAGACGGATTGCCTGAAGGTAAGCAATTGCCCGCCGCCTGCAGTGGAATGGACAACAAGTACGCTGCTATCGTTTGAACTCCCATTGCCCCCTATTGGGCCTCCGAGAACTTCACTCAGTCAGTAATACACAGCGCAAGTGCTGCCTTACGCCGGTTTTCTGTAAGGCTTTCGTATCTGGTATCACACTGGTTGAGCCGGCCAATTCATGCCAAAGCGTGGCTCTCCTTCGGTTAGTATTTTCACGTTAATCCTTTTTGGGCGAGTCAACATGACTTATTTACGTTACATAAAATTGACTTGTTAAAAACTTTCCTTAATAGCATAAATCTAGAAAACCTACTCCAAAAAGTTCCCGTCTTGCAAACTTTTAATAATAACTTTAGGCTTTAAAAATAACTTTAGATAAATTTGTGCATGATCGTGTCTGTTTGTATTGATCTGGGTGTTTTCTATGTATCATAAGTATGTAGATACGAAAGAAAAGTATTAAATGTATAGATTTGTAATCCCACTTTTGATTCTGATATCCGTAACACAGGTGCTTCAATTACCTATCTCGGATTCAGATCAATGTATGTGGTGTTGTGAAATATTTATTATACAATATCTGACACATCGATCTGAGTCCGTACAAAGCACTTGTGTTACTGATATCAGACAACAGAGGAGTCCTCTTTATACTCTAAGAAACGAAATAAATTAAAGGAACATGGCCATAACATACCATCTTAGATCATCTATCATCAAGTGCGAGTCGGGGCAAACCACGAGCCATTACGAATGGGTTTATTCCCACTGTCCACCCTCTGCTTGTCCACCCCGGGTGGACAGTGAAATAATTGTTAAAAAAATTCCCGCTGTACACCCCTTCTTGATTGAAAGAGGGGGTGGACAGCGGGAATTTATTTAACAATTGTTTCACTGTCCACCCGGGGTGGACAAGCAGAGGGTGGACAGCGGGAATAAACCTTACGAATGACTCATGGTAACATTGCAGGGGGACTACGAGTTATATAGGTGTTTTACTTTTATCTAAGCCTTAACAAGTTAGGCAGAATACTCCAGTAGTGCCACTTCTGCCGAATTTAGTCTACTGTGCGTGAGCGACTGGTATAAAGATCGAGCGTGAACATTTAGCGTGCATTACACGATCATAACTCACCACTGGAATTTACGGGATAGATGCGTGGAGCGTGATAAATGGGCTAGCCACTGCTACAAGGGAACTGGGCCACTGATGGTGGAATCCAATGGATTGGAGTTACTATAGACAGGGATAAATAAATAAATTTTAGGCTAGATGACATATATTGTGACTCCTACTGGTGTCGCGGGGCTGCGGCAATCGCTTTCCATCTAGTGATTTGTCTGCTGGTCTGCCACTTATCACATAAAAAAATAGAGACGATAAACATTTTCTTTTTCCGTGTGGCCGTGTGGTCCCCGGCAGAGTAGAATAGGCCACCCTCACTCTTGCCGAGGTGTCGTAAAAGGCGACTAAGGTAAAGCTGCTGGCATGATCATCAGCACCCAGAGAAGGAAAACTCTGCATTTATATCAAAACCCTCGCCAACCCGTCTGCCAAGCGTGGTGAGTAAGGCAATTACCCCTCATGTGATTGAGGGAGGCCCGTGCCCCAGCAATTGGGACTTAAATGGGCTGATGATGATGATGATGATAAACATTTTCTTTTTTTTTCCACCTTTCACGGACATGGTCTAGATAATCAAACGTATATGGAAATAAAGACTTGCAGACTTATCCATCTCTGCACTAGTCTGGATCCACAGGGAGTTTTACTTAGTTATCAAAACCACTGAACGGCACCCGACGAAGTATTTAATATCTTGCTACTGTTTGTAACTTAATTTACAAGCACGAAGTTGTAAATTATTATAATTCGGCCGTGTGGTCCCCGGCAGAGTATAGGCCACCCTCACTCTTACCGAGGTGTCGTAAAAGGCGACTAAGGTAAAGCTGCTGGCATGATCATCAGCACCCAGAGAAGGAAAACTCTGCATTTATATCAAAACCCTCGCCAACCCGTCTGCCAAGCGTGGTGAGTATGGCAATTACCCCTCATGTGATTGAGGGAGGCCCGTGCCCCAGCTGTGGGGACTTAAATGGGCTGATGATGATGATGAAGTTGTAAATTAAGTATTTTCCTTAATAGACCATAGCGCACGTTTTCTACTTCCATGGTACGGACAAGTTACCACAACTGGCTTTCCTCAATTGATATTGATCCCAACGAGTTTTGCATAAAGGTGATAATCGATTGAAGAAATTTGACAGATTTGTATAAATTGATATGTGGCAGTCCGTATTTTGGGAACCAGAACCAAGGTACCACAAAAAACTGCGACGCTGGCGATGATTGTTTAAATTTGAGTTTTTAAATTTGATTTCTTCAAAGAAATAACGTACTTGTAATGGGGCAAAGCAGTTTAATAAATGAAAATCTTAATTCTGTAACATTAAATAAAAATATATTGGCGGCGCCACTGCCCCTTAAAAGAACTAACTAACTAGGTTGGCGCAGCGACCCATAGTGAGTCTTGGCCTCCGATAGTAAGAGCCTCCATCTTGGTCTATCCTACGCCAGTCATCTGCCGAGAGTCCGCGCAAGTCTTTTTCGACCTCATCCTTCCAACTTCCCCTTAAAAGGGCTCTTAAAAATTCGAAAAAAAAAATTGCGGAAGATTGGCAAGTTACCCATCAATACTGCATTATTCGTTTAGCTACAGTTTATTTTTCATACTGTTGAGCCAAGCCTTTAGTTCAACGTCGACACGGTAAAAGGAACATATGTACGAGTATAATCGTAGGTTTGCTACGTGCAGTTCCTGAATGTGAAGCTGAACTAGTTCAGCCATTTCAAAAATAGTTATATAATTTATTTTTGTCTAACGTTCTATACATTCAATAAGAATCGACCCTACAGACCCTAAATCGACACCGGTACATGGTAGAAATACCAAAAGTCCGCACAAAGAGGTTTGAATCCTGTTTTCTTATTCGTACTGCGAAACAGTGGAATCAGTTGCCTGAAGAGGTGTTCCCTAGTGGCTACAATTTGGGGGTTTTGAAAGCGCGAGTGAATAGGTATCTTCTAGGTAATCGTGCTACATCTTAGACCATATTATCACTTACCATCAGGTGAAATATGGTCAAACGCTTACCTATCTACAGTAAAAAAATAAATAAAAAAAAGAATAATCTGAACATCGCAACACGATAATTTGATCTTTAACTATAGAGACCAAAAAAAAGGAAAATACGCTTACAATACGTTTTACGCTGTATCTTCAGCGTAAAACGGATAGATTTGTCAACCATATAAGCTAAAAAGAATATAAAATAGAAAGGAATATTAAAGTAAACACCCGAGTAATGCAAAAGTAAAAAACTGCTACTCACAGAAAAAAGCTCAATAAATCGATTCTATTTTCAAATTGTTTCTATTATTCTCCATTAATCGGAAATTTAAAAAAAATGGTCTCGTCCAGCTAAAGTCCAGTGACTAATAATGTATGTAAAAATAATAAGAATACGAAATTTTTTACGTACCAAAAAATACTAGGCATGTAGGCATTTAAAAAGGTTCACCCAACATCTGCACACGTGGAGTCCCCGTGGCGCTTGTATTATGTAAGTAGCTCTTCTTCTTCACCTAAGTGAACTGTAAATATCAATCTTTTCACCTGAGGGAACTATTAAGCGTCTTCAGATGCGTTGCGACTATTAAGAGAGGAAAGACTTAAGGCTCTTGTATCGCGAGTTATTGTTTGCCGATGACGCTACGAAAACTGCGGCACTATCTTACAAGTGAGGTTCCTTGAGAAAGGCGTAAGCTTCTCTTAGTAATTCGGGTTAACGTCAGTCACGATTAGGCACATAATTGACTGAGGGCACTACTAATGTATGTCGAGTGGAAATATTAGTGTTAACAAGAGTATGCGATTAAATTGTTTAGAAAATAAAGCAATAGTAGCAAGATATTGAACGCTTCGTCAGGTGCCTTTCAGTGGTTTTGATAACTAAGTAGGACTCCCTGGATATGTTATTAATATGTTATAAAGTGTTCTCTATATTTACCTATAAAAAAATTTAAATAAATAAATAAATTATAAATTAATATTTCACAACATCACATACATTGATCTGACTCCGAGATCGGTAGCTCAAGCACCTGTATTACGGATATCAGAATCAACAGTGGGATTACAAATATATGCAAATAATACTCTTCTTTTGTAAATACATACTTATTATATATAGATAACGCCCAGACCAATACAAACAGTTATGTTCATGCACACAAATGTTTGTACTGTGCGGGGATCGAACCCGCAACCCTTGCACCAGAGGCAGCGTTCACTACCACTGTTCCAAACGGGTCGTCAAATATTGTTAGTAGGTATATAAGCTACATACTCTATTATTTATTATATATTATCGGAAGATGCGAGTTTAAAAAAGAGGCTTAAGTACGCCAATTTGGAGCCTCTTTACGAGTTTGTGCCTGTGGCTGTGGAGACGATGGGCTGTTGGGGGTCAGAAGCTAGAGTCTTTGTGCGTGAGATAGGCCGCAGAATAAACGATGTGACTCACGCTCCAGTTCATTCCTGGTGCAGAGGCTGGCCATCGCTTTTCAGCGTGGTAATGCGGCGAGTGTGATGGGATCATTTTGTTTGGGGGCTGACGGGGGGGAAAAAAATAATTTAATTTATTTAGGGAACTAAAAATATGTACTAACATAGTTTGTAAGGTAATATTATGACTAACACCTATGGACTCTGTGACTTGAATATATATGAATAAGTATGTAAGGTATGTTATTGGTTTTCTTATTTTTACTTAGTAGGTTTTTAACTCAACGTATAAGCATACTTAGATATTGCAAAGCCAGTAAAAGGTGGTTAAGTAGTAAAGTATCATTATGTATTGTAACACCATTGTAACACTTAACTGGCAATAAAACTATTTGAAATTTGATCCAGACTAGTGCAGAAATGGATAAAGCTGCATGCTAGGTCTTCATTTTAAATAAAATTGATTATATATACTAGATCACGTCCGTGAAAGATGAATAAGGATTTAAGAAAAAGAAAATGTTTATCGTCTCTATCCAAAAAATATATATTATTCAGTAAAGATATACAAATAGTATTAACTCGTATTTAGAGAACCAAAAAGGTGTTTTATGATGACAAAGATAAAATTACAAAGATGGTACATACAGTCCATAATTGAAAACCGCGAATACGACAAACGCAGATCGGTGTAGCATCCCGCCATGCCATTCAACCATAGCAAATTTACATTCGTCGCTTTGGGCTACCGACCGACTGTTTTACCAACACAAATGCCCCTTAAGTCGAGCCACTGACTGTATTATCACTGTGGTAATACGTTCCTAAAGAGAATAAGTTTAAAAGGCCAACATTTTCCCAATCCATTGCTTGCGTAACGAATTTTCCCCAAGTATGTTAGTTCCTTTGAGAATTCGGTTTACGAGTATATCGTAAAGGCGTACAAACTAACAGTCGAATGTTCAACGAGTGTCATAGTATAGAAAAGAAAACGGTATAAACAACTGTTAGAAATACCGATATTTATTTATGTATTTTATTTTATTTTATTTAATTTAGAATTTTTTTATACTTCGTACGAAACGGTTCGAATGTACATTCATGTTGCGTGCGGCTTAGAAATGAAACTCTTTGCCAGCAGATGTGGGCCCTGCATGTATTCACTACAGTCATCACTTACCATCAGATGGGATTGTGGCCAAACGTCAATATAAGTTACTCTATCCCAAACGTCTGACTATTCAGAAAAAATCCCAATCTTATAAATAGGAAAATGTCTGAGTGTGTGTCTGTTTGTTTATTCGTGTTTCACAGCAAAACGGAGCGAGGAATTGACGGGTTTTTTTAAATGAAGGTCGTTGAAGAGATAAGAACCAAATTCCAGGCGATCTACTACTTATTAATCATTTTAATAAATAATCTTCCACATTCGAAATTCGTGTGGTGAATACGTCTTTTGTTTAAATTAGTGCCTGGTTGAGGTCTTTGCTGTTTCCCGTGGTGTAAGGGAAAATCTTAGTTGGAATGATGTATGAAGTTAATTTTAACTTTAGTGTATCTATTTAGCTTGTTATACACCCTCCACAGAAACACCTTTGAGTCCACTTTCCCGTCAGATAACTTTCAATTTACTATAACCCATACTTATTTACTCCATTTTGTTCAGACTAGTGTATTGTACTATCTTAACGGAGTTTTTTTACTTATTTTGTTACCTAAACTTTTGTCTGAAACTTTTAATATGCCTGTTTTTTTATGTGATAGGTGGCAGACGAGCAGACGGATCGCCTGATAGAAAGCGATTGCCGTCGCCCACAGAGACCCGCGACACCAGTGGACTCACAAGTGCGCTGCCAACCCCCTTAAACTCCCCTTTACCCTCACTCACGCAGCGAAGCACAGTAACAGTGCTGCTTCATGCCAGTGAGGCCGGGGTATCACTCCGAGACGGCCATTAATGCCGCGGCGTGGCAAACCCACGGTCTTGATTGTATTTATCACTTACAGGTTTTCTAAGTTAGATCACTGTTCTTTGCTCCTTTTTTGTATTGTGGTTCTCTCGCTGGTAAACTATCTAATATGATAGGTTCCTTTGTACATTCTTTGGTAAGTCTTCTTTGAGCTCCCATGTGTCTAACTCGATATCGTGAAATATCAGTTCAAAAATTGTGCCTTGTTGTTTTAAAACTGTAGTTGGTTTTGAATTGTGTTAGTTTTATCTTTGATGTGTATTTACTACCATTTTTGAACAGATTTTCAGATTTTTGTTTTAATTTGAGAAAAATGTACATGATTTTTAATGTCCAAAAAATGTTTGTTATCAATGGATAAATGATAATAAAGGTCCGCACTATAGCATCGAGATGTGGCGCTACACGGCGCCTCACGTAGAGTCAAAATATGAAAATGTCTATGAAATTGGATGGTACATATCGCATTATGACACTACAGAGTAAGTCCACTTTACACGCCGTGCAGCGGTTTTACGGGAGTTCGTGTTATAATTCGTCGTTATAATTATACCTATTTTAGGTATAATTATAATTTTATCTCAATATTTCTCCACTTCTAACGCCATCTAGCGAAAAAAATCTATTTAATTATTTTTTTAATTCTTTGACAGAATTATTCTTTTAATCGATTTGATGATTGACTTTGATTTGAATTTTGATGAATTTGACTCCTGATAGGAGTCTTGTTACTCTGAACTTTTTCTAAGCGACATGCACTAAGCTGTGACATTTGTAGTTATCATAATATCCTCGTGATAGGAGTCTTGCATGATTAAATTTAATTTCTATACGGGCTGGATTAAGCCTATTATTAAAAATTTTACTAGTTTAAGATAGCTCACAAGCTCTTGCATGAAAACTAATATACATCTAAAGCCAGAAACAAAGTTCTTCTTTTTAAATTCATGTATTTTTATCTTTTTTATATAAATATTCAGCTCTCATATCTTAACTTATTCATTCAACTCCCATACTTTCTAGCTTGGTAGTCTAAAAGCTAGTGGCGCCCTCCCTCAGCTCCCTATTAGGATCCTGCGAGTGCCTCAGAACTCACGGAGCTAGCACAACATAAGACCGCATAACAACTCGGGTCACAGGGTTAAAGTCATACCGTAAAATATATAGAACCAGAACATTGGCTACGCACACATGCACGCGTTCAGTATCTCGGCGTGGTTCAACGGGAAACAAAGACATGCCCCTTAATTATACCACGAGCCACAACAGAGCTTCTTCTATATTGACTCACACAAAGAAACCGTATAAGTTTTTATAAAACAAAAAGAGCATGTTTCCTTACGTTCTTTGTGCATTACTTAATTATCTACACCGAAATAAGCCGATCACTCAACGGCACATCTTCACGCCAAGTAAACAAGGGGACGAATACTAGGAAGTATTTTTAAACTGGATATGCCATGAAATATGGTGGTCAGTTTTTTTTACCCACAGCGTCATTTGACGTTACCCTGGTTGGACCTTTTAAGATCCTTATGTAGTAAATACAAGTGCTATTTTTGCACTGCAGGAAACCAAATCCACCTGACATCGTTTGTATCTCGTAGGTGACCAAAAATCTGATTTGAGAGATTACGGTACCTTTGATTTAACATGGCAGACGGCTTACCTTTTGATAAGGGATTATGCCTCATATGAGGCAACGTTACAGGCTCCTCAAGAAGGAATAAGTTCTTTTTTTAAGGTTACCAGATTGTATCTGCTCCGAAACACCATCTTGCAACAGCCGTTTGCTCGTTTGTGTGCTATAATGTAAAAGTGAGTTACGGTGCCATTCCATCTCAAACTATATCCTGCGTGATCTTCTTTTTGCTGACCAACGCAGCACAACTGTGAACATATGTTTATTGCCCTACTTGAGCAGCATAATCTGTTTTTTGTAAGTGTCGGACACGTACGTAATCAGCTTACTTGTAACTTGTGGTAGGTTTCACAAGTCATGTTTAGTTTCCCTTTTTAATTCGTTCTACCGATTTTTCTCAGATTTCTCTAATCGTTTAGCTGGCATATGGGTGGGACACTAGTCTGTAACAAAAGGGCATTTTAACGCGCAATATTTTACAAAAGAATTCCTTAATCGAAAAACAAAAGATAATGGTTTATTCAATATATTATATTTTAAAAATACTCGATATAATATAGAATATGCCAGAAAAAAAATACGATGAGTGCTTTCTATGTATTATAAGTACATATATATTTACAAATGAAAAGTATAATATGTATATAGTTGTAATCCCACTGTTGTATCCTATATGTCCGCAACTAAGGCTTGAGCTACCTATCTCATAGTCAGATCGATGTATGTGATGTTGTGAAATATTTATTTATTATTATTTATCCCACTATTTTACGTGGATCTACCATAAAAAAAAATATATTCATGCTAAATTACAGTTTTCTAATACTAAGTATCTAAACTAGACTGCAAACAGACGAACGGGCATGATGAAACTATAAGGGATCCTCGTAGACAACGGAACCCTAAGAAGAACAAATGGACAACATTTCAAAATTGCTAAGCTCTAAAAAAAAAACAATTCTTTGTTTACTTTTCCGCTGCTCGAATATATATTTATTCATTTTTTATATTGCTTATTTACTGAGAAAAAATTAAAAACTAAAAAACGGAGGATGACGTCATCGGACGGCAGAATGTAAAATATTTCTTTGCTTAGCACATTATAGTTTTAAATTTACGAAATGCCAAACCCATGACATGTAACTGTCAAAAAAAAAGACAACTTGTCAACGTTGAATGAATGAATTACGTTGACAATGTTGACACTAGTGTTATTTACCTTTGACAGTAGTACCTTTTTTTTATTAAAACAATGATAAGCAAAGGAATATCGCTGTATTCAGCCGTCTGGTGACGTAATTTGGCGCTTACGTCTATTTAGAATAAAAAGAATTTCAATAATTATTTTATGCATGAAAATGGACAAATTTTGAAAAAAGAAAAAATATGGGTCTGTTCATTTTATGTCTATTTTCATATAAAAAAACAATATGGACATGTTAAAAATATGAAATGTTGTCCATTACCAAACACTTCCAGTTCTTTTACATCCCTATCAAGGTAAAAGGAGGTTGTTTAATTTAGCCATTGATTGCTCATTGTTCGAGGGTTGCTGATCCACTCGCATCATGCGCTAGGGTGCATCACAGGGGTGTATCATCCCCTTATATTTGCTTTAAGGGTGAATAACTTACACGACCTAATGTATCCAAATCTTAATTGAAAATCGTACTTTAATTCCGATTATATCAAATTTTTTTTTATAAGAAAATTTGATAAAACAGGTTTACTTTCAATTCGTCTGAAAAGCTAGTACCTATCAATCATGGATTAGTTTTGCCTAGTGAGAACTTCGTAGTAAAAATGAAAAAAAAAACTACGCAATTTAAATCAACCAAGGACGAATATAATATTTTATTGAAGTAGGTAGGTATTAGAAAAATACAATTATTTTACATCTAAAAACTATTTACTATTACATAAATATTTACAGATTTGGCGGATAAGGCTAAAACAAGCCGCGTGGGCTGATGCAATTTAAAGGTTTTAAATTAGTGTCTAGTGGTTATTAGTGTACAAATTTGTGCAGTGAAGTGATCCTAATGATAAGATCGTTCGATTGTGTCGCTATTGTGTGTCGAGTTAGTTGCCTCGTGACAACTTGCTTGGACTTGGACTTTTAGAGTGATATCCGCTGAATCCGTAGGTCGATAAAACGTAAAACACCGGCATTTTATTGAGTGACTGTGACTTTGACCGACTTCGACTGTTGACTACCTACTTATTATCAATAAGTTACTTGACATTGACGAATTATCTTCGAGTAGAACCATAATAGAAAAAATAATTACAAATAAAAATAGTGAAGTGATAATGAGTTTATACTAAATGCAATAGACGCTGTAGAAATGCAATGGTGCTAGAGAAGAATGCTTGGAGTTTCGTGGCACTAGTTTAACACGAACGTCTGCATACTTCAAGAACTCTGAGACCTTACATTGAGTTTGAAATACTATCCTCGCTATCCAAAACTATTGCTCTGTCTCTTTCACATGCACCACAATGAAAGGGACAAAGCGATAGTTTTCGACAGCGAGAAGAGATTTTCAAACTTATGGTAAGGGTACTGTATCAAGCATCGTCTGTTTTCTATAGTACAGTCTCGTATCCTGATGTTTTCGGACATGTTTCTCGGCGTGGCGATCAGTCCATTGAGCACCTTGTCATCCAAGGAAAAGTAGAAGGCACTAGATCTCGCGGGCGGTCACATCGGTAGGTTTAAAGTTAAGTAGCTGTAACACTCAAGCCAAAGACATGTCACAGTCGGTGCCATATTTCATTCATAATGAATGAATGAAATAGTCTACCGTCAGCCGCGGTCCTCGCGGGTAAGATAGTTATTTTTTTAATGTTATACGCGGCAAAAGAGAAGACGGTCGGTAAAGACTCGTTTACATAGTGCGACCTAGCGTATAGGCAGCCTGCCGGGTAGTTGCTCTGCAGTAACTCGCAATGTTTGGACGTCACCTATGAGTAACTAGCACGACCGAGCTAGAAAGTAGCTCGCATGACAATTCCAGTAACAGTCAACTTGCTTGGCTATCTCGCTAGGCTTGGCTCGCTTGGCTATAGTCATCATCATCATCATCAGCCTATCGCAGTCCACTGCTCGACGCAGGCCTGTCCAATTGTTCGCCACCGTGATCTATCCATGGCGTCTCGCATCCAGCTCTTGCCAGCCATCCTGCGCAGATCGTCCCCCCACCTAGCCAGAGGGCGCCCTACATTACGTTTGCCAAGACGCGGTCTCCACTCTAGAAATTACACGTTGGTTATAGTATTCACTGCATAAACCAGTCATATGTACATGATTCCTGATGGAAATTAAGCTGTACCCTGAAATTTAGCCAGAATATGAACACGAAATCTTCTTCTTCTTCTTTGCCTGTTCCCACTTTAGGTGGGGTCGGCTCTCCATATCCTTCTGCGTCAGGACAATCTGTCCTGGGTTGTCGGGTCAGGTAGTTGGGACTTCTTGACTAGGTTGGCTGTACTGGTCCACCAGGTCAAGGGCGGCCGTCCCCTTCCTCTCTTGCGTTCTGGGATTGCCAGTGCTTTCTGGACTACATGCTCGCTGTCTCTCCGCATGACGTGATGAATATGAACACGCAATCAGAAAAGATTTGATCTAGTTGGTGTGCCCCTCCTGTCTAGGGTTGCGAAGGTCAGACGGCAGTCGCTTCATTGTAATTACCAGACTTTCCGAATCCTGAAACATGGTTCAAGCTTACCCCTAACTCCAAAGCGAAAACTTTAGACGCGACTGGGAACTATAGGTAGTTTCCTGTCGCTCTTACTCATCATCTTCATCATCATCTTACTCATCGTGTACGCTAAGATGAGTGAGAGAAGTTTTCTCAAATTACACAAACATTATATTTTATTTTGTATCTAAAAAAGCATTTTATTTTTTTATGTGATTAGTGGCAGACGAGCAGACCGTACACTTGATGGAAAGCGATTTTTTTTACAACATCTCATACATTGATCTGACTCCGAGATACGTAGCTAAGGCACCTGTGTTAAAGATATCAGAATCAATAGTGGTAATACAAATATATACATATAATTTTAACTATAAAGTTTTCTTTTTTTTACTTTTTTGCATAACTGCTATCAAGAATTTGTCTTTTTGCTTAACTTTTTATTCCTGAAGTGCAAGTTTCTCATTAACATTAATTGTACGAACTAGTAGTGGAAACTAATTAGGCTAGTGAGTTACTTAAATTTAATAAGTCTAAATGTATTAGTATTCAAGCTGTTTGTTTCCTCAATAAAGAAAAAAAAAAAAATAATAATAATACTTATCTTTTGTAAATACATACTTATAATACATAGGATTGCCGCCACCCAAGAACACCCGCGACACCAGTGGAGTCACAAATGCGCTGCCGACCTTTGAACCCCCTTTACCCCCGGATTGGGCCTCCGGTACCCTCAAAGCACAGTTCTGCTTCACGCCGGTTTTCTGTGAGGCCGTATTATCACTCCAGTAAAGCCGGCCCATTCATGCCGAAGCATAACTCTCCCACGGAACAATAAAAAAATTAGTTTACAGCACTAATAGACCAAAACAGTATCATTAAACATAGCTCCAGTTAATTCGAACTCAAATAACTGAAATTGCGGACTAAATGAAGCTAAAATAGTTTTGGTAATTTCAGATGGTACGTTTTAAATTACGCAACTTAATTTGCAACCCGTAGCTAGTGACCAAAAGCCAAATTGGAGTACATCCCAAACCTCTCCAATATAACTAAAGAACAGGTATTACGTTCCAAAATCACCATAGTCTCCATAATACTTCGAGTGTGGTGCAAGTTATAAGAGACCCATCAAAAATATAAATATGAAATGGAAACCTTACTTACTCCGCTGACTCAGCGATCCCAACCGAGTCTTGAGCTCAGAAACAAGAGTGCCAACTTTGGTCAATCCTGCACTACTTCTTGCTAGTAATTAATCTGAGGTCCTCGTAGATTAAACTCGACGTCTTTTCAACGATACCTTTAAATAAATGATTAGATCGGTCAACCAAAAAAAGAGGAGCCGAAACGACAGTAGTTGGGCCACATCCACTTATACCGCTTCCATTTTCGCTGATACGAACGTGGACCCAGTTATCCACTGACCTACAGAACAAACGATTAATGGAAACCACAGACGGTAGGCAATCCAAAATTGCACTGCCCAAATTAGACCCGCGGCTTACAAAACGACTTCTAAACCTTAGTAGGAAAAACCTCAGAATAATAATGGGGACAATCACGGGCCACTGTCCTCTAAATAAACACCTTTACACCCTAGGCGCTACCGACAGCCCTCTATGCAGGGGATGCTTCAGGGCCAAGGAATCAGTACCACACATGGTCCTGTAACGCGATGGGTGACCAGACAACGCGAAGAAATCCGCGGATCAGCGGGGTCACTCCGCGAAGCCTGTGAAGCTCCCAGGAAGGTTCTGCGCTTCTGGGCGGAGTTAGGCTGGCTAGAATAGCCAGGACCCAACACGTACAATGGACTAAATGAGAGTCTAAGTGCGGAAAAAGGAGTCCACTTTACATTACATTACATTAAATCGGCCAACTGGGCGTCGGCTCTCAGGGCCTATTCTTGTACAACCTGTGCGGATAAAGAATGGGATCAGAAATGGCGGCGCATCTATTCACTTCTCGCTCGCACACTATTTGCGTCTATACTCGCTCTCGTGGGGTGCGAGTATAGACGCAAATAGTGTGCGAGCGAGAAGTGAATAGATGCGCCGCCATTCCTGATCCCATTCTTTATCCGCACATGTTGTACACTACATACGACATTGAAGTCGAATTAGATTTGTATGGACAAAAGTAGGAAATCTCTGAATTCGAGAACAGGCCATCTGGCATGCATTCTTTACGAGACGATCCAAAATGAGAGCCAAGTTCAATTATTGTTTGGCCTTGGTCGCCATTTTCAGCGACAAAATGTATAGATACCAATATCCATGGTAACTTCAGAAATTGAAACCTTAACTAGTTTCAATAGCATTAACTTGACTCAAATAGCTGAATTACTACCGGTTCCGATGTCATTGTTTTGCAGCAGAGGTATGCTACAGGCATAATTAGCGATCAATCATGTTGACATACGGGGACGTTGTCACAAAATATCAAATATTACGCAATATCTACGAGTAACTATGTGTTCATGTACAATGGGACACGTAATATTCAAGTACGGTCCAAGTATCGTACCCTCCGTCACTCACCGTCACGCTGGCTTTATATCAGAAAGGGAGGCAAGCGAGTCACCTGATGATACGTGATCACCGACGCCTATGGACATCAGCCACACCAGAAGGAGTGAAGATGCGTTGCCGGCCTTTTAGGAAATGTATAGGCTCGTTTCTTGATGATATCAATTTTGTACCGTTTTGGAAATACCGCTGCGGGAAATTTATTCCACAATGAAATTAAAGTTTTTTTTTGTTTTATGCTAGAGGCGACAAACGAGCAAGCGAGTCACCTGATGGAAAGCAATCATCGCCGCTCATTAACATCCGCGACATCAGAGAGATCGCTAATGCGTTACCGGCCTTTTTAAAAAGGAGCACGCCCTTCTCTTGAAGGTCCCTAAGATTACTGTATCATCATCATCATCAGCCCATTTAAGTCCCCACTGCTGGGGCACGGGCCTCCCTCAATCACATGAGGGGTAATTGCCATACTCACCACGCTTGGCAGACGGGTTGGCGAGGGTTTTGATATAAATGCAGAGTCTTCCTTCTCTGGGTGCTGATGATCATGCCAGCAGCTTTACCTTAGTCGCCTTTTACAACACCTCGGTAAGTGGTGGCCTATTCTACTCTGCCGGGACCACACGGCGTACTGTATTTTTTTTAAATATTTAACATCACATACATTGATCTGAATTCGAAATAGGTAGCTCAAGCTCCTTACGGATATCAGAACCAACAGCGGAATCACAAACATATACATATTAAAATCTTCTTTTGTAAATACATACTTTTAATACATAGAAAACACCCAGACCAATATAAACAGACATGTTCATGCACACAAATGTTTGTACTATGCGGGGATCGAACCTGCAACCCTTGCACCGGAGGCAGCGTTCATTACCACTGATCCAAACAGTTAAATCTATAGATTTTTTACTACGTAAACAGACGTTTAAGGACACAGAAGGTCAACTCTACGTAACATTGACATCTAAGTTCTAGCAGAACACATACATCGCCATTACCATAACCATCAGGACTGCCTCGATAACGCAGTGGTTAGTGGTTAAAGCGACGGCTGCGCAAGAGGCCCCGGGTTTGGTACCCCGGGTGGGGTCAAAAATGTGTGTCTAAGTTTTCGGTTTGAAATTCTTAGTGACAGCCCGGAGTCTGGAAGTTGGCAGTCATGTCCCCCGTGCCTCGGAAAGCACGTTAAGCTGTTGGTGCTGCACCCGATCCCTCTCCGGTCGTGTCATAGTAGTGTCCCATCGGAACATGAGTGTAAGGGAATGAGAGTGCTCTTGTGTTTGCGCACGATTGGCCGCCGTAGTCGTATTCGGCTGGAAGGTATTATTATTAACCATCAGGTAAGTGATCAGCGTGTTACTCTTCCTTCTCCTTTGGCCTCACCTTTTCCCGCTACGGGAGGTCGGCTTTCCTGGTACTGATCTCTCTAAAAAGTTGTAACATATGGTCAACGAAATGAATATATGAATGCAAGAATTAATGAATGAATGGATGAATGAATATACTTTTATTGCACTCAAAATAAAGTAAGATTTTAGATTAGGTATTACACATTACTTATATAACAAACGTTTACGTTGTACATATTACATATGACAGATTTTCTGTTTCTCAAAATTTTCTAATAAGTTAGATTAAGATCGGCTGAACCTGACCTAACTGATAAGTTAGGTTTGATCCAACAAAACATTACTGTAGAGTTAGGTGGAAATATTCACAATTTTTTGAAAATGATAGATTTTCTGTTTCTCAAAATTTTCTAAGAAGTTAGGTTAGGTTTGGCTGAACCTGACCTTACATATGTACAATACATATTACATATGTACAACGAAGGTGGCCTTATCACTATGAGCGGTCTATTCCAGGCAACCTTTGGATAAAGGACTGCTGTGACATGTTGTGTTCTATGCACTTAGACCACCCACCTCCAGGGGTGCAATACAATGGCGACGACGCGGCGGCATAATTTCATGGTCCGCTGCCTCGACGGCTGCTCAATAATAAGAACCGTGTTTACACGGAATCTTTGCAACAGAGGGTTTAATTTACACACGTCCCTCCTGATGGGAGAACGCGTGGGATTCATTAAAATTAAATTAATTCCCACATGGCTAGAGATAGATGCTGGATCTCGTGTTGTAGGGTTTTAAGTTTAACCGCGACAATTTACCTATCCCAGTATTATTTTCATAAAAGCTCTTTTTGTCAATAGGAACATCTCATCGTTAGGTAAATGTCATGCTTATGGCCCATGTCACAAATCGAACCAATATATTTCATTAAATAGATTTATTTATATACTTACAACCCGTCTTCACTTCGTTATGGAAAACTTATTCTTACAGCAACAACATCTCATATAAGTAGTTAAGCACTTTAGTTTGATAACACATTTATTTCTTAGTTCCAAAGTGTGCTAATAGATGGCGGGAGCGAAGAATTGTCGGTTGCATCGCAGAAGTGTTTTGTCTTTAGAAGCCATGTGATTATCTGTATAAATTGCCTCTTCGTTTATAATTGTGGGTTCGATCCCCACCCTGGACAAACATTCGTGCGATGAACACTTGTGTTTGTTCAGTGTCTGGGTGAAATATATGTATTTAAGTATATATTTGTGTTCCTCTGTTGCCTGATATCAGTAACACAAGTGCTTAAGCTACTTAGTACGGAATCAGGTCAATGTATGAGATGTTGTGAGAATTATTATTGTTATTATTAATTATTATAGATAGATACAGCAGTTTAACTGATAATTTTAACATTATAATAATTGCATGGTCGATGCAATTTGGTAAAGAGGTTGTAAATTATAATACATAAGATGCCAGAATAAAGCTGATAAAAAAATATACCTACCGCAAAGCGCTTATTCATCATGCAAAGTCAAAGTCAAATATTGTAAATTGCAAAACCATAATGTACAATAAGATGTTACAATAGTGATGGAACAATGTTATGTACCCTCAATATATATGTCAGATACGACCTGCAAACCTT
Source organism: Marasmia exigua (assembly GCA_019059595.1). NCBI lineage: Eukaryota > Metazoa > Arthropoda > Insecta > Lepidoptera > Crambidae > Marasmia > Marasmia exigua. Next base: position 6,718,258 of record CM032476.1, on the reverse strand, counting down.
CAAGAAACGAGCGTATTCATTTTTAAGAGGTCGGCAGCGCACTTGGGACTCCTCAGGTGTGCATGGGCGGCGGTAATCGCTTACCATCAGGTGATCCGTGTGCTCGTCTGCCCCCTATCCCATAAAATAAAAACCCTGTCGGGTACGCAAACTTAAGGCGACGGGTAGCCTCACTAGCGTCACCAAACTATTTATTTAAAAATTGTGCACTACTTTTTTATCTCTTTTTCATTTAAAATTTGGATTACCGCCATAAGTGGTCGTTTTTGGCGGTAATTCAAATTCTAGTACAAAAGCAGACCCAAAAGTTAAGTATCAGTATTAAATAAATCATCATCATCATCAGCCCATTTAAATCCCTACTGTTGGGGCACGGGCCTCCCTCAATCACATGAGAGGTAATTGCCATACTTACCACGCTTGGCAGACGGGTTGGCGAGGGTTTTGATATAAATGCAGAGTTTTCCTTCTCTGGGTGCTGATGATCATGCCAGCAGCTTTACCTTAGACGCCTTTTACGACACCTCGGTAAGAGTGAGGGTGGCCTATTCTACTCTGCCAGGAATCACACGGCTAAATAAAAAATATCCGGTTTATTTGCTAACAATTAAAATCAATAGGCGTCGTAGAGTGCCCTGCCCTTCACCTTAAGTTTAGGAGAGAAGAAGCACCGTTATAATAACTTTAAGTTAAATTAAATCATTTGGAGAAATCTATATAAGTATGATCAGCCAAATATTCATTCTTGGTATAGGAACTTTTATCAATTGGGTACTTCTTTAATTTTTACTTCTTTAGTTTTATATTTTACTAAGTCATAATAATGTGTTTAGGACGAACATCTAAAAGAGAAATTGAAAGGTTAGGTTAGAACAGTGACCAACAAAGAAAACTTGTAATCCACGGGCGAGTTTTAATGGGACGAGTTGTTCCCTATTTGGAAATGAACCCGGAAAACGCTTGCCAAATCGAATATAGTCGGCGAGACAAAGTCAACTAGACTAACAATCGCACTATTATTCGTTAAAATAACGAACCAACTAGGTTGGCGCAACGACCCAAAGTGAGCCATGGCCTCTGACAATAAGAGTCTTAATCTAGGTCGATCCTGTGCCCAAAATCATCCGCCAGGAGTCCACGCAAATTCTTTTCGACCTGGTCTCTCCAGCGGTCCCTTGGACAGCCAACTTCTTCTTATTCGTTAAAATAAATAAAATATTGTCAAGGTTCAAATACATTATTACATTCTATCTAATTTTTTTTTGGTCCTAAACCCGCGCGCGGTGACGGCCGCACGTGTGATTCCGCCAATGTCAAGTGTTTAGAGAGACATGTTATATATTAATATTGGCTGGTTCAATTTTAAGGGTTCCGATCTATTTTGAGGTCTTCTCTATTGTTAGGGCCAGCATCTAAAACAAATAAAAAGCAGCACATATAGACAACACAGCAGGCACAATGGCACAGACAACCACACAAACGAAAGACAGAATAGAACAGCATTTATCAATGATAATGTAGGGGTGGGAATAAAATTATATACATTCTATCTATGGTCTTCGCCACCAAAGAAGTCCCTTGATAGGCGCCACTTCTGTCATCGTCATCATTCAAATTTGAGCTTTAGTTAATATAGATACAGGGAATAAAATTTTTCGCTCCGGCTTTTGTCACGGGATTTTTTTCATGACGTGGATGCTTTGTGTCTTCGTGTTATAGTATGTAACAAAGAAGATTTATGAGCATCTATCACCTATACATTAAGTACAAATATTTATCTAAGTTCCTACTACAGGTTTGTCCCTAGGGGGCGATTACGTCAGCTCTTGGCAATCTCTAATCTCTCCCTGTAATGACATCTATTGAAATCGAGTTAGAAACAGGATTGACCTAACGCCTGGCTTAAGACGTGCCTTTGATGTTACAGGTTACCTCTAAATTCTATTAAGATAAAGGTACGAGTATCAATATCATGAAGATATGCTGAACTCTTCTTTAAATCACCTTAAATTGAAGTTTTATGTATTTGGAATTCTTACTAAAAATACATAACTTTGTGTTTAGAGGTTTTTACAAAAAACTGTATGTGAATAACATTAACAATAATTATTTTATATTAAATTAGGGAAATGACACATTTAAAAAAATCATGAAATTTTTAAGTGTCTTTAAATTTTTACTTAAGAATAAATTGCAAAAGATTCCTAAAAAAAATCAACTAAAAATTAGGGAAACTACTTTATTAATATTCGGGTAGTTAATTTATTAAAATAAAGACAAAAACGAATCAACCTACAATCTACATTTAATCAATTCCGAAGGTGGTGCATAATTCATTTCCTTATCGGCAGATAATTATAATTTACTAGCTCCTCCCCGCGGTTTCAACCGCATGGTGATACATCATTATGAAATTTATCATTTTGAATTATGTATGCTATATTAGGGCAAAATCGATTCGGTAGTTTTTGCGTTGAAGAGCAACAAACAACTTTACATACATCCTCACAAACTCTCGCGTTTATAATAGTAATACCATAGACTAATATAATACTCAGTGTGTGTGTATATACGCAGTGTCTCAAGACGAAAGTCTTTAATGCGTGTGTGTTGCCAGTGATGACATACGGAACCGAAACGTGGCCGCTTACAATGTGCCGATTAAGGAGGCTCAAAGTCACCCAGAGAGCAATGGAGAGGGCTAGGCTCGGAGTCTCCCTGTGTGATCGTACCAAAAATGATGAGATCCGCAGGAGAACTAATGGTCACAGACGTAGTCCAAAGGATTGCATGCCTCAAGTGGCAATGGGCAAGGCACATAGCGAGGAGAACAGATGGCCGTTGGGGCGGAAAGGTCCTCGAGTGGAGGCCACGTACAGGAAGTCGCAGCCGTGGCAGGCCTCCTACAAGGTGGACCGACGATCTGGTGAAGATCGCGGGAATCCATTGGATGCGAGAGGCACAGGACCGATCTGTTTGGAGAACATTGGGGGAGGCCTATGTCCAGCAGTGGACGTCTATTGGCTGAAATGATGATGATGATGATGAATATAATACTAATATTCTAAAGATAATATTAAGTTAATAATTAGGATAGGATAAAAATGTCCCCGAACTTCAATCGTATTTGGCATTTAAAAAAAATACAGCTGCAGAATGCAAAGTATGTTTTAAGTATGCTTGGTAGAACTTAAACTCAACCCCCTTTCTTACAAATCGCGAACTAAGTATAGTCCCGGAACAAAACTCGTGCCAGCCCCATTTGACATTGGGTGTTGGAACGGGATGACATGAGCTTTAGTACGGTATTAACTTGGATCGCGATTTGTAATAAGGTGGATAGGGCCATTCAGAGTTCTAAAGTAGTTTCTAAGTTTGATAGTTTCTGGACCTTGTAATTATGATACAGTTGGTTTGGTTTCCCTGTCAATAGGGTTGCGAAGACCAGACGGCGGTCGCTTCGTTGTAATTACCAGACTCCCCCAATCTGAATCATGGTCCATGCGTACCCCGGGCTCCAGAGCCACAGCTTTGGTTGCAACCGGTCAAAGTACATGCTTAGATGAGGAGGAGGACCGCTATTATACTCGAACCAAAGACTCGTGGCGGTCGGTGCCATATTTCATTCATAATGAATGAATGAAAGTACTCTAACGTCTGCCGCGAGTCCTTGCCGATAAATATTGCGAAAGAAACGTTTTCTTGCGGCGTTAAGTAATATTTTTTATTATGTAAAAAAATCAATTAAAAAAACCGCCTTCAAAAACCACGAACTAAAAAGTGTAAACAAATATATTATATTCTTATCATGGTACCATTCCGGGACTATATACTTTCAAACTAAAAAATAATCATCTAAATCGGTTCTCAAATGGCAAAGTAATAATGTGTAAAAACACAAAAATATACGAGTCGAATTGAGAACCTCCTCTTTTTTTAATGTCGGTTAAAAATATCCCTTATTGACTTTGCAAGGCCGATGACCACCATGGATCGCCCAGTCCTTTATTTTTCCCTCGTTGGAGCTATGGATTCATACCAATAAAAGAGATGAAGAACTATATAAGTAACTCGAATAAATTATTACCGGTAATCATATTAAAAGTTAAGAAAATATATATCAACACCTTAAAACATGTTGATATACGTTTGTGTCGTATATTTTAGGATATAGTTTCCACTTTACGGAAGTTTTTCCTATCCTCCCTAAACATTTTATATTTAAGTAAAAACGTTACTTGAGAAACAAAATTGAAAGATTAAATTAAGCTTCGCCTTTAACAAAACTTATTCAAGCAGATAAACAGAGCACAAAGACCTTTTCTAAAATGGAGACCGTTTTCTTAATAATCTTATCAACCTTATATTCCGTTCCCATACGGCAAACCCCCGTATTAAGGTTTGATGCCGTAGATTACTGGCCTTACATGTCATCTTTTGACAAACACATAGTGAAAGCCGTTACATTGTAGCACCTAATAAATCATCAATCAATCGAAAATTCTCATTATAATATGCATTTAATAGGGAGAGTGCACAAGAGGACCTTGCGAGGGGACGAATGACAAATGACGACGATCGTTTATCTTCCTAACTGTCAACTGAGCCAATCAACACACGTGTAGAATCCCCTTAAAATGTATAATCACCGTGCAAAACGCCTCCAGCGGCAATCTAAACTCTACGCTTCTAAAAATAAGGTTTAGTTACACGCAGTTTGAACTTGCTTCTCGACTCACAGCGTCCATTCTTAAATGATCCATAAAAGTGATTAGAACCAGTAATTGGTGTAACGAAGGCAGGGATCTCGTCGAAATGGTATGTCACAAAAGGTCGGTTGCTAAGCGACGGATCTGGCGGTCAACCGTTTGCTAATCGTGCAATCAATCAACCATTTGGATTGATGAGAAAATTCTGCAAACCGTCAAAGGGTTACATCGTGCGTAGCAAAAGTTTCATTAATTTGAACTGTCACAGAGTTGAGACCGCCGATATTATGTCGTAGAATGTGGTTTTATGCATAATTAGCTATTACTGTGTATCTAAATTCACAGTTAATATGGTCTTTAAACAATTATAATCACTTGTAGCTTTTTTCTATGTGATAGGTGGCAGACAAGCAGACGGATCTCCTGATGGTAAATGATACCCGCCGCCCATAGACACCTGTGACGCCAGTGGAGTCACAAGTGCGCTGCCCACCTTTAAGATTGGATTTCCGGTACCTTCACTCACACAGTGAAACACAGCACATTGCTGCTTCATGACGATTATCTGAGCCGGCCCATTCATGCCGAAGCATGGCTGTACCACGGTCAGATAATTAAATTTAATTTAGGCTCAGGAAAAGTTGGGATGAGGTGACAAATAAGCAGGAGGGTATGGTAAGTTAGTATCACCGTTGCCCGTGAACATCTGCGAGATAAAGAAGAACCTACGGCCCTCTTTTGAAGGTCTCTCTCTCCATGTAATCATCATAAGCCTGTTACAGTCCACTGCTGGACTAAGGCCTCTCCTAATATTCGCCACTCCAATCGATATTTGTCTACTCGTATTCAGCTCCAGCGAGCTTAGGTCGTGACTACATCTGGTTTGCGCCTTACACTACGTTTACCGAGACGTGGTTTCATCTCTAGAACTCGTATAATCAGTTCTGCAGGGAATCCAAGTCATCGGAAAATACTGCTGAAGCCAAACCGTTCAACAAAACTGTGGCACGTGGTAGAAAGTTGACGGCAAACAATGATAAAAAAAACAATAAAATTCTTGATTTCACTGGTCAAGCTTATCTTCATTTATTTTCCATACAACTCCAGTTCATTAAACAAGTAACAGTTTAAGGCTTTTATAGGCCATCATGGACATTAACGGACAGGCCTTCATTGCAATGGGTGTTAAAAGAGGAAATTTTCAAATATGTTTCGCACTTTAGCTACGTATTTCAAGCAATAAAGTCCACGGAATAGCATCTCCGGGGCACGGATGAGATGTGGGCAGGGGAGTCAAGTTTGATTAGATGCGGTATCTGGTCAAATTAATGACCAGTTTATCAACTATTTTTCGTTTGATTGGTAGCAGACGAGCAGACGGATTACGTGATGCTAAGCCATTAGCTATGTCCTACCCACTCTAGTACAGGTTTAGGCTCTTCCCTAGAAGTTGTGGACATCTACCTTGGACAAAAATTCCAGCTTGGTAAATCCAATTTCCAGAAAGCTGGGTTGGCTGGGCAGCGTTCGGGAAGCTACGCAGCATATTTTCGGCACATCTACCGCAGTGTCTCAAGACGAAAGTCTTTAATGCTTGTGTGTATCCAGTGATGACATACGGAACTGAAACGTTAAAGCCTCCCAGAGAGCAATGGAGAGGGCTATGCTTGGAGCCTCCTTGCGTGATCGTATCAGAAATGATGAGATCCGCAGGACAACTAAGGTCACAGACGTAGCTCAAAGAATTGCATGCCTTAAGTGGCAATGGGCAGGGCACATAGTAAGGAGAACAGACGGCTGATGAGGCGGAAAGGTCCTCAGTGGTGGCTACGTACAGGAAGTCTTAGCCGTCAAGACAGGACGGACGGACCGACGATTTGGTGAAGGTCGCGGGAATCTATTGAATGCAAGCACAGGACCGATCTGTGTAAAGAACATTGGGGGTCTATTGGCTGAAATAATGATGATGATGATGAAACCATTGGACTTCATCCCGCTGTCTACCCCTGCTTCACCCCGAGTGGATGGTGACACAAATATTTAAAAACTAATCGCTGTCCCCGTTTTCTTTTCTCGCTTTTTTTCCCGCTCGGACAGCGGATATTTTTTAACATTCTTATCCACCCGGGATGGACAGCGGGAATAATCCAGCTATTGCCGCCACCAATGGACATTCGCAACACCAGTGGAGTCACTAGTGCGCTGCCAAACTTTAAGCACCCCTTCCCTCGGATGGGACCTCCGGTATTGGCGATAAAACCACCTTTGTTAAGATATGAAAACTTTTATGCAATAAAGAGTATTAGAAAGAGAGATAGCTAAAATAGTAATACTTACACAGAAGCTGCAAGCTGATCGTGAGAACAATCTTCACACAAATACAGCAATCCAGTTAGTTTTGGCACTAGTGGCAGAGAGAGATATGAGGGAGAGATGAAAAAATATATACTTTTATAACTATAGCTATAACAAACACTTCAATATCAAAGTCATCTAGAGCTGACTTTTGTATGCGCATTCATGTTTGCGCTGCAAAGCTTTAAACCCCCCTTTCCCCCGGATTGGGCCTCCGGTACCCTCACTTACGCAGCGAAACACAGCATAGTGCTGCTTCACGGCAGTTTTCTGTTATGGTATCCAAGGGAGCCGGCTCATTCATGCCAAATTGTGGCTCTTCCACGTTGAGCTAACTATCTCGGAGACAGATCCATGTAATGTGATCTTGTGAAATATTTATTTATAGTCACGGCTAGCATAAAATCTCTCTTACGCCACATCCAATGTGTTTCTTTCTGCATCTACCCCCGTCTTTACACCGCGTTGATGTAACGTCTGCTCGGAGGCCATTATTTGGGGATCAAATGGGCTATTTTGCCCGGACCACGACATCATTAAAGAAAATTTTATTTTCTCAATAATAAAAGTTGTACCCACATTGCTTATTAGATCTTTCTCCACAATTCATTCAAGGTATTTCAATGACTGTTTTAATGATGTGATAAAGAGTAACTGTGGGGTTGATGTAGGTACTTAAAGCAAACAGTCCTGGCAGACGGTGTCATATTTCTTTCGAATTATTGAATTATTCCGCCGACTGGCTCAAGTTAAAAGTTGTTACCATTGAATTTATTGATTATTTTCAACAACTTCGACTATAATTTATTATTTTATTGATAAATTAAATTTGACACCGGCCAAGAGTCTTTGCGCTCAGTATAAAAGACATTTCCCGTTTTTTTAAGGAAAATGAGCGCAAACGGTATACTTGTATCTTAGTTATTATTGCCTTTGTATCCTACGGACGTTTGCTACTAAAATTTTGATTATGTTTGAAATGGTCATCATCGTCATCATAGCGTTTAGTCGTGGTTACTATCCCAGCTGTCGCTTTGGAGCACGGGGTCCAGCTTTCCTGCTTCTACTCCTCCACTTCGCATGATCTTGTGAATCTAATGTAGTCAATTTATTGGCACGCATGTCATCCCTTACGACGTCAAGCCACACCTTTCTAGGTCTACCCATTCTGTCGGGGCTAGGTGGTAGGTTGCATGGCCAGACTTTTGTTTCCCATGTAGCTGTCCGGTTGTCACAGGACATGGCCGTACCAACGTAGGCGACTCTCCTGCAGTTTTTCTGCTATGTGACGGTCGTGAAGGCTTCCATGCGTGCGTGACTTTCTCACGCGGTCTTTCCGCGTGCCTTCATACATCCCTCCAGCATATTCATCTCCGTGACATGCGATTCCTGCTTGTGTCGCTTAAGTACAGGCCATGTCTTACTGCTATACAGAAGAACCGGTCTAATGATGGCCTCTCCCTTCAACTCAACTGGCATTTTGGGGTCATAGATGACGCCTGTCATCTCATGCCATTTGGCCGTGCATAATCGATGTCTCCAGACTGATGAAGTACTAATCCCAGGTACTTAACCGAATGCGTGCGATCGATCTTATCGTCGCTCATACGGACAGACGTGGGATCAGTAGAGTTGCTGATCATATACTCTGTCTTCACCACATTCAGTTTGAGAGCACCGTTCTCATGCGACTCCTTCCACATTTTATCTCGTCTCACCAACCTGCCCTTGTCCTCGTTGTTTGGACTGATTCCTGCTTCATTCCGTCATCGTTCCACTCGTCAACAGTTCCTTGCCCATTATCTAGATGGTTGGCGGTCTTCAACTGAGCTTTTCTCAAGAAACTTTCTACTTTGTACGACAAAACTGTGAAATGAACTATCGCCTGCGGTGATGCCGAGACGACCAGCAAACCTTTAAGATAGAGTGTACTCCCTTTTAAAAAGGCCGGCAACCCACAAGGTGATACGTCTGCCCATCAACCCCCTATATCATAAAAAAAAACTAAAAATGGTACAAACATAACATGGCCGTGTGGTCCCCGGCAGAGTAGAATAGGCCACCCTCACTCGCCAACCCGTCTGCCAAGCGTGGTGAGTATGGCAATTATCCCTCATGTGATTGAGGGAGGCCCGTGCCCCAGCAGTGAGGACATAAATGGGCTGACGATGATGATGATAACATGAAACACTCTTATAGCGTACGTTCTTGTCAACTGAGTTACCATCGCTCTAAAACTGTAAAGTCTTTCCTGGAAAATCTGACCGAGCAATTTATTTTTTCGATACTCTAAACAATTAGCATTTTTTAGAAAAGCCGTCCAAACAATTTTGACGCACCTCGCTGACGTTCATTTGATAACGGTCCAAGAAACAGTCTCCCGGGATCGGTCCAGCCTGTTTCAAGCAGGAAACGCAACGTTTGTTAGGGCTTGTTCACAATAGACACACTGGAAGATAAAATCCAATCCAATTCAAGATCGAATCTGAATTGTGAAATCTGGGCCCTTAGTGCGAAGATGTGGTAGACAAAGTGGGAGAGCCACGCTTCGTCATGAATGGGCCAGCTCGACCGGAGTGATACCACGGCCTCACAGAGAACCGGCATGAAGCAGCACTGTATTGTGTTTCGCTGCGTGACCGTTCGTAAAGGGTGTGACTTCACTGGTATTGCGGGTGTCCATGGGCGGCGGCAATTGCTTATTAGGTGATCCGTCTGCTCGCCTCCACCTATCAAATAAAAAAAAGTTGTACTTGAATATCGAGAGCACGAGAAAGTGTCCTCAGGGTATCCAGTATCATGATGGGTCGACTATATCACAATATAGAGGGGCTACATGGATCTCCTTGCGTGATCAGCAGGAGAACCAAGGTCACAGACATAGCCCAAAGAATTGCATGCCTCAAGTAGTAATGGGCAGGGCACATAGCGAGAAGAACAGACGGCCATTAGGGTGGCAAGGTCTTCGTGTGGAGACCACGTAGGAAGTCGCAGCCGTGGCAAGCCCCCCACAAGGTGGACCGACGATCTGATGAAGGTCGCGGGAATCCATTGGATGAGGGCGGCGCAGGACCGATCAGAGAACATTGGGCTCCGCCAGCTCCCTATGTCCAGCAGCGGGCGTGTGTCTATTGGCTGAAATGATGATGATGATGACATGGGTCCGAACAGCTCAGACAGGACCAATATAAGCAAAATTTTTATATCCACTGTCAAGTCAAAGTAATTAGAATTTACTTTCTGTTTCTGTTAAAATTACTATTAGAAATATACTTTTTTTTCATATTTTCAGCTGAAAACTGCTTTCACACTGTAAATCAAAATATCGATAAAGATAAAAAAATCTTCAATCAAGTTAGGTCCATACAAAACACTTATGAATGTCAAAATAGATACATATTATATTATTATACTACCACTGGTTCGGAAAGTCAATTTCTACTGAAAAGACACCTACTAAGAAACTCAGTAATTAGTTTTTTAGATTTTCGCGTTTAATAATAATTAATTAAAACGGGAATAACCCGAAATGTGTTATGTGATACAACATTATGTCCGCTTGTGATCACGGCTACTGTAACGTAGCCGAATCATCATCATCATCATCTAATGATGCCTACGTCCAGCAGTGGACTGCGATAGGCTAATGCCTATCGCAGTCCACTGCTAGACGTAGGCCTCTCTCATTGTTCGCCACCGTGATCTATCCAGCTCTTGCCAGCCATCCTGCGCAGATCGTCCCCCACCTAGCCAGAGGGCGCCCTACATTACGTTTGCCAAGACGCAGTCTCCACTCTAAAACTCGTTTACCCCATCGGTTGTCGGTTACGTAGCCGAAACGTCGAGCAAAATATGTGAGTTGTATCACATACTAAATTTCGTGTTAATTCCCATCTTAAATAATTATAACTCAGTTGGTACTCTTATTATATGTATATTACTGATGTAACAGAGTTTCAATTGAGAAGAGAAAAAAATACTATTATCAAAGTTAACATACTACTATGAATAACAACTAAGAAAACTAATCGATTAACATGTTCAAGAATCCTTATCATTTAAATAATCTTAAACACTATAGTAACCTTTTTTCATTCATTAGGCAGGTTTTAATACGGAATTTAACCTCGTAATCCTTGGTGGGTTATACAGAGAACATCAATAAAAAAACGAATTTACCTTCAAAAATATTATATAATTATAAATGGATACCAAATGTTTTATAGGAATAAATTTTGAAAAAAAAAACAGCTTTTCACATTATTTTTAATTTTCAAATATTTTTTCTTAATTTAAATACCATTTCAAAAAAAAAATGTTCGAAATTGCATCCAATGCTGAAACATTTATGAATATCTCCAGGAGTTAGGAGGTTAAACTTATCCATCGATAGGTTAATGACATTTTGAGGTAGCTTTGAACATTTTATTAAATTAATATCATTTGCAGGACTTGCAAATGCCGTGTAAAAAATGATGCATCCGGTAATATTACACTTTGACATCGTAATACGTCTTTGATCTGGTCTGGTAAGGAAAGGATGACAGGTCGTTTTGAACTAGTAACTTTGCGAAGGATGATGTCAACTTTGTGAGAAGACATCAAACGGGTTAAACGTTAGCCCTTCTAATATAAACGAACTGTCTATTTCAATATCTATAAAGCATAATGTTTGCATTACTTTCTTTGAGGAGAACAGACGGCCGTTGGGGCCGAAGGGTCCTCGAGTGGAGGCCACGTCCAGGAAGTCGCAGCCGTGGCAGGCCTCCTACAAGGTGGACCCACGATCTGGTGAAGATCGCAGGAATCCATTGGAAGCGGGAGGCACAGGGCCGATCTGTGTGGAGAACATTGGGGGAGGCATATGTCCAGCAGTGGACGTCTATTGGCTGAAATGATGATGATGATGCCTTTCTTTGATGCTAATTCATACCTATATCATATTATTTTTTATTTAGTATTATTATTTATTTATTTAAAACTTTATTGCACAAAATGATACAATTAGATATGTACAATTTAGTGTGTAATAAAATTTATGTAATAATGTTCCTAAAATTCAAAAAGACTCCAAAAAGAAGGAGGTTATTCATAATATATAATTTACTTGAATCTATGATTTCAAACTTTTGCACTTATTTATTTGAAATTATTCATAAACTTAACTCCTCTCTACTAACTCTATTTCTATAAATTTTCCTTGATGTTTTGTTTAAAAAACTAAAAGAAAAATTACATAACTACAAAACATAGCACCTCAAGTTTGCATGGCGCTTAACAGTCTTCCTTTACAACCCCTGAATATTTGAAAGTATTACACTTCGCGCTCAAAGTGGGTTTATATATTATTCAAAAAATTTAACAGAGCCACTTTTGAGTGTACCCAGTGTGTAAGGAAAAGCAATAACTCTTTAACATTGCATAAGATACAACACTTAAAGTCATAACCGCGCACTAACGTGAGGATCTTAAGGCGACGTGTAGCCTAACTAGCGACAACAATCAATTTAAATTGTTAGCTACTTATACTATTTATTAAATAATCATGCACAAAATAAGTCGGGTCCGTTTTTGTACGCGAAAAATTGATTCATGCCAAAAGTGGCCGCTTTTCAGTGGGTTTCATTTTTTCGCGTACGCGTTGGACCAAACATTTGTGCATGGTTATTTAATAAATAGTATAAGTTTTTGCAGAGAGGTTGTAACCCCGAAATTGTTTGAAATAGTTAGTAGCTAAAATTTAATCGATTGGAGTCGTTAGTCTGCCCTACACGTCACCTTAAAGGGAACAGTATTTAAATGTTTGACACACATTTAAGATTTAACGGAAAGAAAATATATTTTTAAATATAATAAATCTATAATATAAAAAGCTATATGACGACTGCCTAGGCTTTTTTTCAACTCTTACTCGTAGTTCAATGTTACACCAAGAGCAAGCCCATCACCAATAAAAAAACAAAGAATTTCGGAATTCAGACTGTGTTGTTCTAGAATCGGACCGGAAAAATTTCAAAAAAATTAAGATTAAAAATTTTACTCCAATAATCAACACATTATTTAATAAAGATGAATTTTATAGAGAATCAGACTTAATACAGCATAATTCCTTAAAAAACATAAATTGTTTCCTCAAAGTAATATTTGTTTATTCTCTCCCATGTTATTCCACGTTGTCATTTTTACACTCAGAATTTGCATTTCCTAACTAATCCTAATAATTATAATTTTTTCTAGTTTTATAATTCATTAATTATAGAAGTTAGAGGGGCGGGGACACACACTTTACCACTTGGGGTAAATTTAGAAAAATATATGTTAAAACTTCAACATCATTTTTAAGGACCTATCCATAGATACCCCACACGTATAGGTTTGATGAAAAAAATTTTTTTGAGTTTCAGTTTCAAGTATGGAGATAAAAACTTGGGGGGGGGGCATTTTTTGATTTTTTTTTCCAATTTTTGTGTAAAAATCGTAATGCGGTTAGCAAAATACATCTATTTACCAAGTTTCAATAGTATAGTTCTTATTGTTTCGGAGAAAAAGTGGCTGTGACATACGGACGGACGGACAGACGGACAGACATGACGAATCTGGGTATGGTTGACTTGGAAACCCTGAAGGTCAGAAGGGTAATGGCAACCATAAGACACTATCTATCCGTAATTCACCAAAGGCTAGACTGTCAATCGGTTCTTGAAAGGGTAAAGCTGTTGGTGCCCAGAAGACTGACACAGAGTGGGGGAGTGACAGTGGCGGCTCGTCGGAGACCGCGTCTCTTGCAGAGGCCAGTGACGCGAACTGAACGGGCGGCATATGCGCCAACGAATCGCGCATTGCGCCTAATAGGGGACATACTCACTCAGCACGACGACATGGACTTATTTGCTGATGGCTTGATGTATTTAATTACTTTATTTAATCAAATTATTGACAAAACGATAACAATCTGATTGACTACATAAATTACTATATTACTTTAATTCCTTTGACATTATTTTTGTATTTTTTAATTATTTTATTGACTTGACTTTTCGAATATCGTTTGACAATTTTATTGATTTGGTAATGTGCTGTTTATTATTATTTTATTCATCGTAATGCATCAATGTTTATTGTTTATTCATTTTTCCTTCGAAATGGTATGTAATTTTAATTTATTTGTATTTTTTATTTCTTTTTAATGTAGATTCTAAACTTGTGTGCGTGTTGGAATAATTCTGTAAGCTACAAGTATACTGAAATAAATGAAATGAAATGAAATGAAATCTATAAGGGTTCCGTTTTTTGACATTTGGCTACGGAACCCAAAAAAAATAATATAAGTATCAATTCACAAATACGAAAAAAGAAGAAAAGTTAATTTTATAGATACAAGAAGGAAAAACTGAAGTAAAAAATCGTTTAGCGGAAACCAGAACACGATTATTCGAAGAAAATCGGGTACCAAAGTAAAATTTAACCAAATTACAAATTGAGGACTTTAGACTAAATCCCGTTCGGCGCAATTCATCCAGAATCGAAATTGTGGCAAGCGAGATTCGTAGGGACATGACATACATTAAAATCGTGATATTTCTTGTCGATGTTTGTCGACAAATTCAAGTTGTTTTTTTATTTGTTGAGTCTATGACCGATATTATTAGGTATGCATTAACTGTTTGAATATTTTACAATTTTGCAAACGTAAATGTAGCCTATATTCTTTATTAATGTCAAAAAATGTTATGATGATAATGTATTTTTTTATAGTAAAATATCAACCTATAAACTGTCCCACTGCAGGGTAAGGGCATTAGTCATAGAAATCAAGTTTTTTTTAATGATATAGGTGGCAGACAAGCCGTCAGATCACCTGATGGTAAGCGATTACCGCCGCCCATGGACACCTGCAACACCAGCGGTGTCACAAGTGCGCTGCTACCTTCTAACCCCCCTTCCCCTGGATTGGGCCTGGATCGCTACTATGATGGCATTAGGTTTAATCACCACAATTGCCTAGCGCGGATTGTGATCACAAACCCGAGCAATGTTCGAAAAACTCGAAACATACTTTGTGCTCGACCCGAGAACCGAACCCAAGACCCCAAGATCACGGCTCGGTACTTAAACCACTAGACCAATAGGGCGTCTAGGCTCTTTTTTATATAAGTTCGAATATTTTAAAATAAAATAATAAAGATATGGAAAATATGAGTAAATCATAGATATACATTGTGTTTTTTACTGAATAAACAATTTATTTATTTATTTATTATTTATTTTTAACCGTGTTGCTCCCTTATCTAGGGATAGGGTTAAAATACTAATGATTTCTCCAAAGTACATTGGATCCAATCTTAGAAAAAAACACTTTTTCCATACCAAAGTGATCAGCAACACCAAACATGGTACAATTTCTATCAGAAGGCGATTTTTTAGAGATTTGCTTTGAGGAAAAATATTTGTTTTCATTTTTCACTCATACATCGTACAAGATCGGTAACAAATGCAAGTGTAAATCACACGAATCCAGAAAAGGAATCGATTTCACGACCGTTTGAGCCAGTCATTTTTTTTTATGGCTGCTACTGTGTCCCTCGGCAAACACTCATATAACTCTGCTAATGTCGAGTGATTAAATAGACACGTTTTTAATTAGAAATTGACTGGTGTGTAAGGATTCTCTCCATCTGATTTTTAATTTTTTTAAATTGAGAATTACACTATCTAAAACAAAACAAAAGGTATACAAACAAACAAACACATATACAGCACAATGTTATGGGGGAGATTCGGTTGACAATATTTAGTATATCTTTACTTTATTTTTACTTTTTATTTTTTCACATCCCTATCGACGGATATAAATCAACCCTTGGAATTCTCTTCCATAAAAAAACACTAATTGATCTTTGAAAGAGTACATTAATTATTCAAAAGAGTGTTGCTATCCCATCCTCCCTTAGTTTCGATGTCAAATAAATTGAATTTAACGACCCGTTTGGAACAGTGGTAGTGAACCCTGCATTTGGTCCAAGGGTTGCGGGTTCAATCCCCGCACAGTACAAACATTTGTGTGCATGAACATGTCTGTTTGTATTGGTTTGGGTGTTTCCTTTGTAATTATAAGTACATGTATTTACAAAAGTCCACAAGTTAAAGGTCGCTCAGCGGGCTATGGAACGAGCAATGCTCGGCGTCTCTCTCCGAGATCGAATCCGAAATGAGGTGATCCGGCAGAGAACCAAAGTCATCGACATTGCTCACCGGATTAGCAAGCTTAAGTGGCAGTGGGCTGGCCATATCAGCCACAGAACCGACAACCGATGGGATACACGAGTTCTAGAGTGGAGAGTCTTGGCAAACGTAATGTAGGGCGCCCTCAGGCTAGGCGGAGGAACGATCTGCCAGGATGGCTGACAAGAGCTGGATGCAAAAAGCCGTGGATAGATCTCGGTGGCGAACAATCGGAGAGGCCTAAGTCCAGCATTGAACTGCGATAGGCAGATGATGATGATGATGATTTACAAAAGAAAAGTATAAATGTATCTATTTGCAGTCCCACTGTTGATTCCGATATCCGTAACACAGGTGCATGCGCTCCCTATCTCGGAGTCAGACCAATGTATGTGATTATGTGAAATAGTTATTTATTTAATAGAGCCCTTATTTATTTATTTAAAAGAGCCCTCAAACAACAATATCGCCGGCAAAAGATGATGATACACTCCGAGGTATGATCGGATCACAAGACTCTTAACTTGACACTATCATGGATTTCATGCGAGATATGAAATCGCAAATGAGAAGTGGCCAGGCGTCACTGGCATTCATGTCACAAAAATTTGAAGATATACTGAGCCGCTTTGATTGCATGGAAAAAGAAAGAAATGAAGACAAAAAATACATCGAATCACTGGAAAATAAATAGAATATTTAGAGAGGAATAAATCTTTTTTTTTAATTAAAAACGCCGAAAAAAGTAATGTCGGGGAAAAAATTAAGTCACAGTTACTTTTATAAAAAATTTACGTTCCACTTTTGTTTTTTTTTGTATTTTATGTGCAGTGTACCGGCAGGCCTGTGCCGGCGGGGTTCGGGAACGTATTTGTGGCGTTTCAAAACACAGACAGATCTTTGTAAATGAAAATACATTTTTATTTTATTTTTTATTTTCTTTATTGTAAGGAAACAAACAGTACTTAAAATTAACACTATTTAAGACACAAAAACATAATCTTAAACCTATGAAGTTAAAAAGGAATTTAATCTATAAAAAATAAATTTCCAAAAATTTTGCTTGGCGTTACCGTGTGGGGTATCAAATGAAAGAGCTTTTTAGCACATTTCAAATATGTTTATATGTACATAACTAAAAATATGCCCAATAAAAATAAAGTTTAAAAACTAAAACACGACTACCAAAAACACGCTCTAAAAAGTACGAAACAAGAAAATTGTCTCTGTCAGAACTATTATGCCGTATTGCCGTGGTCGTATGCCATCTACTGTAGCAAAAAAAAATCTTTATAATAATAAAATAAAATCTATGTGGCATATTATTATACATACTACCTATGTTCCATGGCAGCATACGCCGTCTACGAGGCCGTGGTGGTATCACTCCGGTTGAGCCGCCCCATTCATGCCGAAGCGTGGCTCTCCCGCGGTCTTGTGTAATACTTGTGTTTTAAACTATAGTAAGTGAAGATTGGTTTACTCAGTGTGATTTTCTATGTCGCCACTCGCACCTAACTCCTTGCGCGTTACTCGTAGTTACCGTCGAGTTACTCGAAGGGACGGTCGAGTTACTCGTAGTAACGGTCGAGTCACTACAGTGCAGCTTCTTATTAAGTTGACTCTTTTTTTATTTTGCTGTTTTAACTTTATTTGGGTTTGTATCGGGAGCCTTTAACAATAAAACTCTTTTCTGAGCTCGGCTGTAAAGCATTTTCATTTAACTAATGAAATTGGCCTCCTTGCATTCACAAGACGTAGGTACTTTACCGGTTCTTTATTAAAAAACTAATAAACGGAAAATACAAAATTAAACAGAAAGGAGAATGTCCCTTTTTAAGGGGAAATGGTGAAAATAAATAATAGAACATTTTGAACGCGACTTTTGGCAGGGTTGGTGAGAAAAATCTTAAAAATATGGTTGGATTCATTAATCAATTTGAACCATAGATACAATCTTCCGGACTCTAGAGACACCTTGGGACGTAACTGGGAATAACACGCTGTGTAGATATTGATGATCCACCCCCTCTTTGTCCATTCTGGGTGGACAGTAGTGTTGCGCAACTATCGATAGTTTCCCTATCGATTGTTGACCTCGAAAATCATTCTCTAGTACTCTTACATAACATACATTATACAGGTCGCATCCAATCTCGTTAAAAACGTACTTTATTATTTTCTAAAGTTGGACAGCTGGACCAAAACTAGACGAATTACACGTATTTTTTTTAAACGGTTTTATTTAGCTCACCCCGTTTTTTTATTATTAAGTTGTAACTTAATTGCATTTTTAACTTTCGGGACTGTTACCGATAAATCCTTTACAAATTCTCAAAGATATTTTATGTAAATTTAAGTTATATTAGATACACAAACAAGTTTTTTTTTATGATATAGGTGGCAGACAAGCCGACGACCACCTGATGGTAAGCGATAACCGCCGCCCATGGACACCTGCAACACCAGTGATATCACAAGTGCGCCGCTTACCTTTTCACCCTTCTTTAGCATTAATATTAAAACATTAACATTCTAACGTAATTCATTATTTTTTGTTTCCTATAAAAATACTAAAAGTGTATTTATCGGGTTTTATTCAGGAGCTCCTCATATGAAGAAATATAAAAACCAACCTAAAAAATAAAATCAAAATTAAATACTTACCTCCGACAAAAGAATAAAACATTCTTTTATTATTCATCCACAAAAAATAAATTAATGATTAAATTGTTACCTTATAAAATGTTGTCTTTATTTGATGGACAGCCCTATTTATTTTAAGTCACTCTAGTGTTTTTAATACAATTGAGAAAAACAACGGAAATATAAAATACGTAATCACATTATTATGAAAAGCAGTCCCCTGTCTACTACTGTTCCTATTTCTCGAAAAGCGGTTCCTTGCGTATTTTACGACATTATTTTAATATGAGATGGTATTTTGATATGCTTAAAGAAAAAACAAATGACAAAGTTAGAAGAAGAAACGCCATTTTTAAGGGCGAAGAAAGTAAAATGTATTTTATTATTGAAATATTTTTTTTATGCTAGAGTCGGACAAACGAGCAGGCGAATCACCTGATAGAAAGTAATCAACGCCGGTCATGAACATCCGCGAAATTAGAGAGATCGCTAATGTGTTGCCGGCTTTTTTTAAAAAAAGAGTACGCTTTTCATGAAGGTCCCTAAGTCGTAGCCGTCGGAAAATACTCCGGCACCTAAACCGTTCCACAGAACTGAGGTACGTGATAGAAAGTTGCGCGAGAAATGCACAGTATTGGACTGCCTTCCATCGAAATGATGGGAATGGAATGACAATCGCTTGCGATTCAGCTGCTGAAGTTCGGATTGTTATACGAACATTATAAAAAACAGGCATCTAATAGAACAGAATTAAAAAAATAGAAACTGAAAATAAAAATAACCGAATACTTAAAAACAATACCATACTGGTTCGTTGTCACTTGTTTGTAAAAACATAAAAAATATCATTGAAAAATATAATTATTTTTTTATGTAACAGCTGGCAGACGAGCAGTCGGATCACCTGATGGTTAACGATTGCCGTCTCCCATGTACACCCGCGACACCAGTGGAGTCAAAAGTGAGCTGCCAACTTTTAAACCCCCCTTTCCCGTGGATTGGGCCTCCGGTCCTCTCACTCACACAGCGGAACACAGCACAGTGCTGCTTCACACCAGTTTTCTCTGAAGCCGTGGTATCACTCCGGTCGAGCCGGGCCATTCATATACTTAAAGTAGCCGTGATCAGGTGACATGACTTCCTTTACGACAAACCTTCACGATGTTTTTAAAAAAATATTTAATTTTGTATGTATGCCGCCACCCATGGACACCCGCGACCCCAGTGGAGACGAAGGTTGGCAGCGCACTTGTGCTGCCAACCTTTAAACCCCCTTTTCCCGGATTGGGCCTCATTCAAAAGTAAATCGGTTTTTAAGCCCCATAAAACGTTGTACGGAACAAATTAATTTTCATTTTTTAATTTCTGGGCAAATTGGATGGTTTCCGACTTTGATGAAAAGCTTGATTCCAAAATATCAACCGAAGCTTTGAATTTGCCCATCCAACTCGAACTTGTCCGCCTTTTTTCCGCACGAAATACTACTTGTAAAAGTAATATCCGTAAATAGAAATAAAATATAAGTCTGTCCAATATCATTTCTCTAAAGACTTTATCTACTTAGAACCATTTCAAGTGGAGACTTATACGCCTGTTTTGAACCGATATAGATCTGAGAAATTACAAGGTCTAGTTAATAAAAATGTAGTTCAGATCTGAGATGATTACCCTTGTTTGATGATATTTGATAAACAGATATAACTTTTTAATGCCTATTATGATTTGTGTCCGTGTGCAATTTTAATTCAGTCAATGTTGAGTGATAAAAGAGACAAGTAACCAACAAGTAACAAATAAAGAGGCATGCGATGATTTTTTAAAGTTAAAGATTGGCAGCGCACTTGTGACTCCACTGGTGTCGCGGATGTCCATGGGCGGTGGCAATCGCTTACCATGAGATGATCCGTCTGCTCGTCTGCCACCAATCACATAAAAATAATCAATTGACTGACTGACCGGATGGCGCAATTGGTAGTGACCCTGCCTCTTACGCCAAAGGTCGTGGGTTCGATCCCCACCCTGGACAAACATTCGTGCGATGAACACTTGTGTTTGTTCAGTGTCTGTGTGTATTATATGTATTTAAGTATATATTTGTGTTCCTCTGTTGTCTGATATCCGTAACACAAGTGCTTACGCTACTTAGTACGGAATCAGGTCAATGTATGAGATGTTGTGAGAATGATTATTATGAGAATTAATTCAATTTTATTAAAATAGCTAAAAGTGGCCCACCTTCACTTTGTTTTGGAACTTAGTTCCAAACTGAATCAATAGATTGTGCTGAGTGTTCAGTACATCACGCAAGTGTTTCGACTTTACGGATAAGTTTTTTGTTTTCTATAGAATTTATTTCTTTATAAATAGCATAAAACACACTAAACCTTTGTTTTGAGTTTCTTTATGAAATCCGTTGAGTAGTTTGAAAGATTTCTTGTAATAGTTGCATTAGTAATAGATTACTTCAGCAACTTTTTGCATAATCAATTCACCGTAAGAGATTTTGTTGGAATTTATTTATTGACTAGTCAGGCTATGCCACGACCAATCAACTTAAAACCTCCGCAAATGAATATCATCCCCAATAGCGATCCAAAAAGCGTTCCCCGTATACGTTCCGTTCTGAAAACGGACGGAAATTGAAATGGGCGTTCCGCAGAATATTGGCGACGGCCTCCAATAACTTGCAGGATGTTGCTTGGAACAGCCTACGTATAACGACGACATTTTGACTTTAAAAGCATGTAAAGTTGTATGAGAAATTGCTTTGAGGTTCGCTGTGTGAAAACAAGATGACGCTATGTGCTAGCTATCAGGGATATTCCATAAATTTTCATACACAGTCTTAGTGTACGTATATTTAATAACAAATTGAAATGGACAAAAATTATTTTCGTGTTGCCAGAAAGATTGTATGGTGGATAAACTTGTGAGATAGTATAGTGGTCTCTTTATGCTAGAAGCGGACAAACGAGCAAACGGGTCACCTGATGGAGTAATCAACGCCGCCCATGAACATCCGCGAAATCAGAAATATCGCTTGTGTGTTGCAGGCCTTTTTAAAAAGAGTACGCTCTTCTCTCGATGATCCCTATACCAATACAACACACAAATAAACAAATTTCAGTGATTTATTCCTTTTATGACAAGCCCTCAAGCCAAGTCGCTCAAAGAGCTATGGAAAGGGCTATGCTCGGAGTATCTCTGAAGGACCGCATCAGAAATGATGTAATCCGACAGAGAACCAGAGTCACCGACATAGCCCACCGAATTAGCAAACTGAAGTGACAGTGGACTGGTCATATTAGCCGCAGAACTGACAGCCGTTGGGGCCGTAAAGTCCTTGAGTGGAGACCGCGACTCGGTAAGCGTAGTGTAGGACGCCCTGCGACAAGATGGGATGATGACATTCGAAGGCTGGCTGGTGTGGGCTGGATGAGAGTGGCCGAAAATCGGGAGAAGTGGCGTGCATTAGGGGAGACCTATGTCCAGCAGTGGACGAGTGTGGGTTGCTGATGATGATGACAAGCCCTGGGTTCCTCATATTGTATGCCAGAAATGTGTGGTATGTCTATAGTTATGGTCCAGTGGAAAAAGAGATGCAGTAATGTTCGAAACACCCATGATTTGGAGAGAACCTCAAAATCATCATGACGACTGCTATTTCTGCGTGGAGAAAATAAACGGAATTAACCCTGGAAATCGGAATAAGTGGTCATATCCTAACTTATCTTCTTCTCAACGACCTCAATTAAAATCACGAGAGGTACAACCCAGCACATCTAAATCTTCTCATGATCTTAATCCCAGTGAACCCAAACAAAATTCATCAAGTGAAAGTTCTGATTCAAACTACAAATTAAGCCAAGAACCAAGGGCCACAGATTAGGCAACTCATCAAAGATTCAGAACATTTTGTCAAATCAATGACTGAAGTTGAATCCAAAGCTTGGAATTCATTAACCTATCGAACTTGAAAGTGCTTGGTACAACATGAGCATAAAAATTCACTTCCTGCACTCGCACCTAGACCGATTTCCACAAAATCTTGGTGATTTAAGTGAAGAGTAGGGTGAACGATTTCATCAGGACCTTCGGACAATGGAAGAGCATTATTAGGGTCGGTGGGACTCACATATGATGGCAGCCTCCTGCTGAAGTTTGCAACGAGATTTACCTAAAGTCGTTCATTCAAGGAAATTTTTTAAAAGATGATTTCATTGTACCTTATAGAAATTTTCTTAACATAATGTATAATTTTCGCGCTGTGTTTGCCGATTGAATGGGTAAGCGAGGGTACCGGAGGCTCAATCGGAGGGAAACCGGAGCTCAAAGGTTGGCCCTTGTCACTCCACTGGTGTTCCTCATGTGCGGCGGCAATCGCTGACCATTACTTGATCTGTCCGCTCGTCTCACCCATATTATAAAAGAATTAACCAAAACATCTAAGTGACGTGCAGTATACATAGACAGCAATAATAATAACTTCTCTTTCGAGTCTTATACGAGTAGGTAGGTGTTAAAGGTATGTGTATCAGCCTATAAACTGTCCCACTGCAGGGCAAAGGCCTCTATCATAGAAATCAAGTTATCGCTACTATGATGGGATTAGGCTTAATCACCACGCTTGCCAAATGCGGATTGGTGATGACAAACCCCAGCTATATTAGAAAAATATGAATTATACTTTTTTTGCTCGACCCAGAAATCGAACCCAGGACCCCGAGATCACGGCCCGGTACTTAAACCACTAGACCAACAGGGCGTCTAGATATAGGTATTATCATAGGTAAAAAGTGAAGTAACTATTATGCTCGAGTCTCGTGGCAGTCGATAATATACCAATCATTCATAAACAACTATGAATTAATATGACCACGAGATTTTACGTATTTAATAATAGATTTCAGTCAGAAATGTCTTTTGAACTTCTTATTCTCTCAATTTTACTTTACGTTACAGTCACAAAAGACATAGCCGATTTTAGCTGGACTTGACATTATCTTGTAACGGGAGAAGCATTCTAATGTTGGATACCAGCTCAATTTCATCCTTTGAGGGAGCGCTTAAGTAATTCCAATTTTAGTCGTATTTATTGTGATCGTTTCGTAATAGTTTTTTGGTTTAAATATCTATTAAATTCAGAAACAAATAGGAACATTAGATGGAAAATACTACCAATAGAATCTCATAATCTAATTACTCCTATTGCGATTTTGTCGCACCCCTGACAATGTCACTGAAGTGTGAAAGAAGTAGTAAAATAGCGGGCCTGGCATAAGAGTTTGCAACTCATTAGTAGTACCCATTTCACCAATTGGCGTAATATGATTCTATAACGCCTCTATAAAAACCGCACAGACGAAACACCAACGCGATTCAATCGACACCCAGTGCCATCTGTTGGTACAGGTTTGGAACTAATAGCAAAATTAAAGTGTACTGGCCACTGTTAAACGCAGGGTAGGCAAGTTAGCAAAAGGACATAACCAAAAATTGGTTAGGATATAGTACAGTTTTCGAAAAAATCAAGAAAATTCTGATGATTTCTTGAAGGTTACAAAAAAAAATATTTACGAACGCGGTGCAAATTTGAAAACAGTTTAATAATTTTATTCCCAATAATATTGCGGCAGAGGAAAAACCCCCAACGGATTCGTGTCCACACCAAGTTTGTCACACTGGTGTGACTACGAGTAATTTCTATTACACGTGGTCAGACCGCTTCGCGCTTTGCCGAAATGCATTTGGTGTCGTGAAGTTTGATAAATAAATAACTTTGAGTCATCTAGCGTGCCGGAACCATTAGACTGCAAATGATAGCCTCTGTCAATTAATGTTACTTGTTACTTTGACATAACCAATATGTTTGTTCTGTCAAACTTGACAGTTGACAGACGTCATCATCGAAATAGTATTCCCGCAATTATGGTTTTCTATGAATCTTCCAATTAACAAAGTTTGTGTTGTCTAAATGTGTATGTCAGTGTACGTTTTTTTTGTTTTAGGTGGTGTTTAATATTAACCCAAACTCAATTAATTGAAGAGAACCAGCTCATTACTCAACCAATTTTCTAAGGAACGTGTCCTTTAAACACTTGACATTGGCAGAGTTGTCTCGTAAGAGCAACAGCAAGCCATAAAAAAAAAGATGGTATTTGCTTTCTAATTTTTTTGTGATTTTTATTTTTTCACCAGAAAACGAAGCCATTGTAAAGAAATTGGATAGTGACAAAGTGTTGCAGGTATATTCGATTTTTGAACCACTGTACAAGGTTTTCCAAGCCCCCATACAATTTTGGGCCTTACGTTTATAGTGTATGTGTAAGAAATAAGAAAAATAATTGCAGAGAGAGCAGTCGGAGGTCGTTTTTGCGACTTCCTAACTATTTAACCTATCTGAAGAAAAAAATAATGACCGAAGCAGTCACTGTATTAGGCGGACAAAAGTTAGGCACGGATTTGTCGACTAAAGCTTACAAGGGTCGGGTACGGACCCAATTAATTGTTAGGCACCTCTGAACATGTTAGAAGGACAAGTTTTTCGGGGTACGGGACATGTTGAATGAAATTTAATCTGGCACGGGATCTATTAGAGGGATGAGGAACATCTTGGCTGGTATTATCCCGGCTTTTTACAAAGGCGGAAACAGAAATCTATTCAATTATGTAATCTTTCGAATGTATTCAATGTCACAGAGTTTGAAAAGCTTCTATAAACGGATATTTATACTTTTTTATATACTCACCCACCCTCGCTGCGCTTTGGTAATTTATTTTTAAAACAAAACATTTATAAATTGTATTGTTTTATACGAAATTGATTTGCAATTAACCAATTCTGAGATTATAAGTACTTACCTACTTAGGTAGGTAGGTATTAAGCAGAGACTAAAATGAGACTTAAAAATACTAAAATGCCTTTCATTCATTTTGCATATATTTTCATGACTGATGAGCACTACATATGGCGAATCTTCCACACGAGGTTTAAACCGCATTTCACATAAAAAATTGCTAAATAATTTATATAAAAAGACCAAAATAATTGTTCATGACACTTGCTTTAAAAATAACGACACTTCAATACGCGGCGTTGTAACCCCCGTCACCCTTTCAGGATTGAATAAAAAAAGTGCTTAAAATTGTCTTTATGAATGTGCAAATTCTTATTTTCATAAACTCGAGCATCAAATATGGCGAATATTCCATACGACGTTTTAAACCCATCTCACTACTTTAGGAGTTGAGGAAATTTTTTTAAATATTTTATATAAAAAGCCCAAATATCAATTTTCATGACTCTAGCTTTAAAAATAACTAAACTTCCATACGGCGTTTTAACCCCCGTTCACTTTTTTTAGGGGGTTTAATAAAAATATGCTGAAAGTACTGATATTATTTTTGTATTAACAGTGCAAATACTAATGTTCACGACTCTAGCATTCAATATGACGAATCTCCATTACGACGCTTCAATCCCCACTTTACCCCTTTGGGGGTTGAAGAAAAAAAAAAGCACAAATCACTTTTCTTAAACTTGTACTAATTTTAATGACTCTTACTTTAAAAATGACGAATCTTCCATACAATGTTTCTAACCCCATTTTACCCTTTTACAGTTGAAATAAAAAAAACTGAAACAGGTGAACTTTTTTTTTTATTATTAACATAATCGTATTTTCAAAACTCTAACATCAAAAATGGCAGACTTTCATACTAACGCTAACCCCCCATTTCACCCCTTGGGTTGAATTTTTAAAAACCCCTTCTTAGTGCGCGTCTACATAAAACAACTCATGTTACAAATTTCATGATTTTCGGTTCAGTAGTTTCGGCTGTGCGTTGATAGATCAGTCAGTCAGTCACCCGCCGCGAGGCGTTATGTCTTTATTAAGGTGACGGGTAGGGCACACTAGCGACGCCAATCGATTTTAATTTTTAGCTATGTACTAAACCGGCAAATGCCTATATTATTTATTTAATACTGATAGTAAACTGTTTGGTCTGCTTATGCACTCAAATTTTGGATTACCGCCAAAAGTGGCCGCTTTTGGCGTGAATCGATTTTTCACATACAAAAACGGACCCAACATTTGTGCATGGTTATTTAATAAATAGTATAAGTTTATGCCGAGAGTTTGTAATCCCAAAATTGTTTAAAATAGATCCGGTTTAAAAGCTAAAAATTAAAATCGAATGGCGACGCTAGTGTGCCCTACCCGTCTCCTTAATAGTATAGATTGAGCCCCGATTCGACCAATCTTTATCCAACGATAAATCTATAAATGGTATAACGTCGAATTTGTATGGAACGACAGCGCTATACCATAGATTTAGCATCGGAATAAGGTTGTTCCTTATAAAGAGGTAAATCCTACAGAAGATGTTAATCCAAAAATACAAAACGCTTGCGCGATGTAATCGACACCTAGCGCCATCTATTGGTATAAAGTGGAACAAATGTCCAGAAATTAAGTGATGGCGGACCACCATTCAGCCAATAAAAACATAATTAATATTAAACCAATAAAAACATAATTAACATTTACGCGTATATAATTATGACAATTAAATACTGACCGGCCCCGGCGGTAGTGACCGCTTAAGCTGTGAGGATGGTAATTTCTTACCATTAGGCTAGCCGCACTGTTTGTTTGTTTGTTTACCACCGACGAAGTATAAAAAAACACGGGATCATAGACTGCCTCAGTGGAGCATTGACTAGTGTCCGCACCTGAGTTTTTCTGTCAAGAAACTACAATCAATACCCGCTACAAATTTCACCAACGTACTACACGGCGTAAACTATGATTCCACCCGTACCATCTGGATGGCTGGAGGTCCACCACCGTGCGCTTTACACGTAATTTTTTGCCACGCACCTCCTCATTGTAGAATCAACTTCCCGCAGCGGTATTTTCGAACCGTTCCGACAGTGCGATCTTCAAGAAACCAGCCCATACCTGCCTAAATGGCCGGCAACGCAACTCCACTCCCTCTGTTGTGGCTGATGTCACTTACCATCAGGTGACTCGCTTGCACGTTTGTCTCTCTTTCTCGTAAAAAAAAATCTTGTATTACTTCTTCTTGGATAAAGATAAAGAAATGGTTAGATCCTTTATTTTATTTATTAATTTATTTTGGGGATCACAAACAAATGTATTACATGAGAAACTTAAGGATGAGCTTATCATACACTTAATAGTAACACATCCAACAACGTAATCCACGTCTAGGCATGAGAATAAAGAAGGGTGCGAGAGAAATACGCAAATGCATCGTTTAGCATGCTTAATGTGCAGTGTAGCTCCACTGTCAAATTGCAATTAAATACCTACATTTACAAAAGAAACAAATGAGAGAGAAGAAGAGAAAAAAAAAGTACGTTATACTGAATATCTGCTAGTGCTTACTCAGAATATTTAAGACAAGTCTTTTAAATTTAGAAGGACTTTGGAAAAAATCAAGTTCATTGAAGTTTTCGTTGTAATGGTCATCAATCTAATTGGATCTAAAAGATTAAATGTCTCGAACTATTGCTTGACTAGGTTTGAGATATTAACAATAAATATTGCGTGGATACGTCAGTGGCAAGAGTAATCGACGTACTCAAGGCAGTGGAAGCGAACGACCGCCAGGGGAATCCACCTGGCGATGCTGTTGGATATTGAGGCTCTGCGGTCTTATACTAGCTGATACGGTTTTTACGTTTATATATTTCATCCTTCTTTATTGCAATGGGCGAGAGATGGCGTGACGAGATGCATAGCTCTTGGGATAAGACGTTAGAGGTTTGCTGTATCTCTTTAGTGGTGGTAATACTTTTCAGAAGATGTACCACACTCAGAGGCATATTTATCTTGCCTTAGTTTTCGTGCAAAGGTGCTCAATTAAAGTTTTATAAATTGGAAAGTAAAAGGTTTAAGACGTCGTGTTACGGTTTAGTGGCGACACCACCAGCACGTGAGTAATTAAACTGATTGTAATGAAAATAAGACAATAAATCAAAAAGGATTTGTAAATTTTCAATCTTATTTTGCACACGTCAGTCAAGTCACAGTCATTTGCAGTAAGATAAAAAAGTGACAACTTACAAATTCTGAATTTAAATTTAAATTGCATTTTTTACATACATAGTATGCTCATTTGCTCATCCTTTATGAAACATTTTAATCAACCATAAAAACTTTATGAAAATGTTAAAAAAGTAACTTGCCGTGTGGTCCCCGGCAGAGTAGAATAGGCCACCCTCACTCTTACCAAGGTGTCGTAAAAGGCGACTAAGGTAAAGCTGCTGGCATGATCATCAGCCCCAGAAAAGGAAAACTCTGCATTTATATCAAAACCCTCGCCAACCCGTCAGCCAAGCGTGGTGAGTATGGCAATTACCCCTCATGTGTTTGAGGGAGGCCCGTGCCCCAGCAGTGGGGACTTAAATGGGCTGATGAAGATGATGATGAAAAAAGTAAATTGTTTTTTTTTAATTCCAAAGAATTTTAATACATATAATAGATGTGTGATTCTCCGAAATTTGACATTCCGGTTTCATCGCGTTTGATTTCCATGGGCTCAAAAATATTGTTCAATTTAGAATTTTAAATTGAAATAAGAACACGTGAAGACACCTATACCCTTTTTTCAATTTAAAACTTCTTCTGATTTCAATTCAAACTTCTAATTAGAACAATATTTTTGAACCCATAGAAATCAGACGCGAAGAAACCGGAAGGTTAAATTACGGATAATCACCCAGACTCTAGGTCTGATATCCGCAATTATACGCTAAGATGAGGAGGAGAGTGCTTAGATATCTGTCTGACTATATTTACAACAAAACAAAGTTTGTTTTAGCTTTGCATCCAATGCTCTTGACAGTATTTTCATAATCAGCAAGTTTAACAGTACGAAGAGGATTTATTACCCCAAGTTTTCCTCACACGTCTTAAGATCTAGTCCCAAAGATGTCTGCTAAGCATAAGTTAAGTCAGAGTTATTTTCAAGATAGTGCAAGTGTTGCCGGAAAATCGATTGTACGTCGATTGTTAATTGATCATGCAAATGGGGCCCAAATAATCTAATAATAAAATTTCATTATCGATTATATCGATTATCGTTTTGGTCGATTTAATCGTTTATATTGATGATACTGTCGATTGAATCGATACTGGAATCAAGGCGTTACTATCAATTATGTCGATTATCTGCGATGAAAATCGATAGTACCATCGATTATTAGATTATTAAGGGTGAAAATAATCTATTAATTAATTGTCTATTATTCGGAAACATATTTTTTTATGTGATGGTGGCAAACAAGTATACTAAGATTTCTTAATGTCGCGAAAAAACCAAACCTCTAAGGCCGGATTCAACCATCTTTATCCTTGGATAAATCTATGGTAGGTATAACGTCAAATTAGTATAGAATGTAACAGTGGGAGAGCCACGCTTCGGGATGAATGGGCCGGCTCGACCGGAGTAATACCTAACACGTCCTCACAGAAAACCGGCGTGAAGCAGTGCATGCGCTGTTTCGCTGCGTGAGTGAGAGTACCGGAAGCCCAATCCAGGGGAGGGGGGTTAAAAGGTAAGCAGCGCACTTGTGACACCACTGGTGTTGCAGGCGTCCATGGGCGGCGGTAATCGCTTACCATCAGGTGATCCGTCTGCTCGTCTGCCACCTGTATCATAAAAAAAAAAGACAACGCTATACCAAAGACATACGGCCGCACTCAGAGACGTCATTTAAGCTAATGTTCATAACCTTTATCGGTAGTCTTTATGCGTATCAAAATAAGTGTCAATATTACCAAGTTGATCAACGACTCTGAGTGTGGCAGTTAGTATCCGAATAAGGATGGTGGTATCGGTCCTTAGTTGAGTATTAACTGGTTTACATAATTTAAGAACCTAACTTTTACAAGAAATAGGTCTAGTGTGGCCGTGTGGTCCCCGGCAGAGTAGAATAGGCCACCCTCTTTCTTACCGAGGTGTCGTAAAAGGCGACTAAGGTAAAGCTGCTGGCATGATCATCAGCACCCGAGAAGGAAAACTCTGCATTTATATCCAAACCCTCGCCAACCCGTCTGCCAAGCGTGGTGAGTATGGCAATTACCCCTCATGTGATTGAGGGAGGCCCGTGCCCCAGTAGTGGGGACTTAAATGGGCTGACGATGATGAGGTCTAGTTTGGATATAAATTTGAGAGATTCCGCCAAAAGCGGTTTTCTCCTAAAATTCTGTTACTTTAGCTGGATGATCAAAAGAAAGGAAACATTGTGTATTTTTACTATCTAAGGTAATCCTCCACCCGATTACAGCTACAGCGGCCAATCTCAATGATCAGCCACGTACGCAAGATATATTATAGTGCTCAAGTGTGTGCGCAAACACAAGTGCATTCTCTATTCCCTTACCCTCATATTCCGATGGGACACTACTGTGACACGACCAGAGAGGGATTGAGCGCTGGACCAACGGCTTAACGTGATTTCCGAGGCACGGGGGTACAAGACCGCCAACTTCCAGACACCGGGCTGCCACTAAGAATTTCTTACCGAAAACTTAGGTACAAATTTTTGGCCCGACCCGGGGATCGAACCCGGGACCTCTTGCCCATCCGTCGCTTTAAAGTGCGACCCACTAACCACTGCGCCACCGAGGCAGTGAGTATCTAAGGTATACTTACGTGGAAGCAGCCTAGTGAGATAACAATGTCGAAAGGTTTTGATGAGTTAAAGGAAATACGATATTTTTCAATTGTGGTCATTTATTGAATTAAAACACAAGTGCTTAATTATTTATTGTTGGAGTTTTATCCTTCCTTTACTTTTGATACTTATATATTGTCTTTTAAAACAGTTGCCTAAGATTCAATTATAATGTTGAGTTGAAAATTGGTAAAAAATAATAACATACTCCTCTACTATCAAATGTCCCTTGCCTGAAGGTTGTCTGGTAGAAATCGCTTCCAGCGATAAGACCGCCGAAATTGTACAATTAAGTTTCTGTAATGCCTGGATTTTAAAGTTGTGTTTTTTTTTTTGTGCAATAAAGTATATCTATCTATCTATCTATCTAACATAGATCGATATACTTTATTGCATAAAAAACCACAACTTAAAAGAACTATACATTACAGAAACTTAATTGTACAATTTCGGCGGTCTTATCGATGGAAGCGATTTCTACGAGACAACCTTCAGACAGATTCAGACAACATTTGATAAACATAGCTCACTTTAGACAATCATAAAACTGGTGACATTGACTTCCCTGTCAGAAAAATGGCCGAAAGTCGATATATTCGATCGATTGATTACGGAGGCGCCTAATATCGCCATTATTTAGTTAGTTTACCTACTTAAATTTACTATAAATAGCTTATATTTTTTAATTGTGTTCAGTACATAACTACTAATTTTATTTTATTATGTAGGTAATCAAAAACTTGTAAGGTGTTTCTTTAGTATTGACAAATAAACATTTTTAAGTGTGAAGGTACGTGTGTCATGTAAATTTTCCGTCATCAAATTGTTAACTGGGTTAATCTTGAATCATTGTCAGGTTTATTTTTTTTTAGATTTTCATTATTTACATGGGCGCTAGATTAAGTAAATTAGGATGAAGTTTAATTTAATGTTTATTGTTAAATTAATAAGCTCATTTTGTTCTTTTCTTTCTTTCGTTTTGGCCTGAGATACAGGATATTCCTACCGGGCGCCTATTTGGCACAACACTTGTACATATATTTATTGCGTTATGTTATGTTATATTATTCTTATTGTTTTTGTTATGTATTGTTCCCATATCTTAATTCTTGTGATATTTGTTATGTATTTGTTGTGTTAGTAAATATTTCATTCATTCATTCATTAATTCATATTGTTCTCGAGATTATTTCAATAAAATGTATTATTTATTCATTCAACTTCACTGCATCGTGTGATTGAGTTTAAATGCTCAATTCGTAGCATTAAAATCAGATATCTTGTAAAAAAAATCCCACCGTCCAATGTTATTAAAACAACTACAACCTGTGCGGATAAAGAATGGGATCAGCAATGGCGGCGCATCTATTCACTTCTCGCTCGCACACCCACGAGTATAGACGCAAATAGTGTGCGAGCGAGAAGTGAATAGATGCGCCGCCATTTCAGATCACATTCTTTATCCGCACAGGTAGTATATTTATTTAAATTGGACGGTCATAGACATGCTTGTCTAGTCATTTAGGTTAGACACAGTATTTTCTCAATATTAAAGATGACGCAATTTCCAATACACCGTAAATATTTCAAGGGGTTAGTATATTTTATCGTACCATGGAGCACAAACACCGCTGAAAGAAATACAGTGTACGAGACACACGTTCCGAGGTAAACGTGACCTTCTTATAACAAGCCTATTGCTGCCGTAAGGGGGATGAAAAAAATACGTAATAATATGCGAGTTGAGACGTCTTTACGGTAATATTGCCATGATAACATATTAAATTTGTCGCAGATTGTCTTACATTGAGTCTTTTGCTTTGTGCTTAGAAACACCGTGGTAAGGTTATCTCTAACAACATTTGCCTCGGTGACGCAGTGGTTAGTGGGTCGCATCTTAAAAGCGACGGCTGAGCAAGAAGTCCCGGGCTCGATGCCCGGGTCGTGCCAAAAAATTGTACTTAAGTTTTCGGTAAGAAATTTTTAGTGGCAGTCCGGTGTCTAGAAGTTGGCGGCCTTGTACTCCCGTGCCTCGGAAAGCACGTTAAGCTGTTGGTTGCACCCGATCCTTCTCCGGTCGTGTCACAGTAGTGACCCATCGGAATATGAGGGTAAGGGAATAGAGAGTGCACTAGTGTTTGCGCACACACTTGAGCACTATAAATATATCGTTTGTTCGTGGCTGATCATTAGGAGCGCCCGCCTTAGTCGAAATCGGTTGGAGGATATTTCTCTAACAATTATTATGTCTATAACATAACAATCAAAGGATTATTATCTCTAACAACCAAACTGTCGGTTTCTCTCTATACGTATACTAGTAGCCCGCCGTCACTTCGTTTCGGGACATTGACCTTGGGAGAGGCACTGTGCTGTGTTTCGCTGCGTGAGTGAGGGTACCGGAGGTCCGATCTGGGGGAAGGGGGGGTTTAAAGGTTGGCAGCCCACTTGTAACTCCACTGGTGTCGCGGGTGTCCATGGACGGCGGCAATCGCTTATCATCAGGTGATGCGTCTGCTCGTCTGTTCGTTTGCCACCTGTTACATAAAAAGAATGTATATTTTTCAATGATATTTTTTATGTTTTTACAAACTAGTGACAACGAACCAGTTTGGAATTGTTTTTATGTATTCGGTTATTTTTATTTTAAATTCTGGTTTTTCAAAATTCTGTACTATTGTAAGCCTAATATAATAATAAAAAAAACATTACTTCCACTTTATATCTGCCAATAGATAGCGGATCACTATCGCGGACCGATTGGCAAAAAAATAGCGGAAACGACCGACAGTGGTTGGCCCACACCCACTCATACCACTTCCATTCTCGCTGATTCGAGCATTAACCCACCAGTTATCTACCTACTAACCTACATAACAAAGGATGGATGGAAACTACAAACTGTAGGCAATCCCAAATCGCCCCCCGAAAAAAATAAACCCGCGGCTCACAAAACGCACAAAACGCGAAAAATTTAGTCACGCTAAAAGTGGCCGCTTTTGGCAGTAATCAATTTTTCGCGTTCAAAAACGGACCCAACATTTGTGCATAATTATTTAATAAATAGTCTAAGTGTTTGTTTGTAAGGTTGTAACTCCGAAATTGTTTGAAATAGATCCGGCTTAGCTAAACATTAAAATCGATTAGCGTCGCTAGTGTGCCCTACTCGTCACCTTAAACAAAGATATTTATACCCTCTAGGAGCCACTGACAGCCCTCTATGCAGGGGATGTTTCAGCGCCGAGGAATCAGTCGCACACGTAGTCCTTGAGTGTGTTGCTGTGACCAGTCAAAAACGATATAGGTGGCAAACGAGCCGACGGATCACCTGATAATAAGCGATTACCGCCGCCCATGGACACACAACACAGCGCATGCACTGCTTCACGCCGGTTTTCTGTAAGGACGTGGTATTAGTCGAGTCGGCCCATTCATGCCGAAGCGTGGCTCTCCCACTGCTTCCATTTATAAACTCAAGGAAAACATTGTTATGCACATAGATTACAAAATCCGGAGGTGCATGCTCGTTTTGAAATCACGTCCCGTATTAAGGGCGTGTATTTATCTACTGAGCTACCTTCGCCCTATTAGTAGTAGTGACTAGGATTTGGAAAAATCGCGGATACATGTGGGATGGGGTTTACAAATAAATTCAAGGACTTGGGAATAAGTAATACTAAATTAACAATGAATCTTCTTAGTCAATAACGTCTTTCATCGTCGTCCGCCATTCGTCCTCTATCTCACTCTCGCACGTCATTCTATAATTCAAATATCGATCTGTTACACGTTCCTTATCATGCATCTACCGATCACCAATCCTACATACATATCTGTAGGTTTTTTAGTAAATGGATCAGTTATCTTACTTACTAAGATCGGATTCGACCAACCTTTATGTATGTGTATGTATGCCGCTTCATTTCGCCATCTTTCCACTCGACAACAGTTCTATCGACATAATCTGGATGGTTGGCAGTCTTCAACTGTGCGTTTCTCATGAAACTTTCTGCCTCGTACGACAAAATTATAGAATGAACTATCGCCTGAGGTATTAGCGGACAGATACGACCTGCAAACCTTCAAGAAATGAGCGTATTCCTTTTTGAAAGGTCGGCAGCGCACTTGTGACTCCTCTGGTGTTGCAGGTGTTCATGGGCGGCGATAATCGCTTACCATCAGGTGATCCGTCAGCTCGTTTGCCCCCTATCCCATGAAAAAATGTTAAATTTCCCAATTGCTCTAAGTCAAGCCGAGGATAGGGAAGAATGGAAAGACCTTGTTACCGCTTTGTTAAGGGCATTTCAAGAAAGTCACGACCTTCAGCAATCGATTTCTGATGAAGAAGAAAATGTAAAATAACCTAACCTAACCACCCAGCATTAGGAAAAGAACCAAGGTTACTTAAACTTCTACAAAAGGACAATACCGGACTGCAAAACGATAAACGAACCCGGCTAAGGAAAGACAACCGGGTGCGATTGCATCGAAGACGATATTAAGGCGATGAAAAAGTTTACGAACTGGAGACGGACAGCCAGGGATCGTCGCGCTTGGGAGTCCATAGTAGAAGAGGCCAAAAAGGGTTATAGCGCCGAAGAAAGTAAGTATTATGATATAACTTCAGATTTGTGTATAATGAGGTATTGTATAAATGAATTGACTGACACTTTAAAGCGACGGCTGCGCAAGAGGTCCCGGGTTCGATCCCCGGGTCGGGCCAAAAATTTGTACCTAAGTTTTCGGCAAGAAATTCTTAGTGGGAGCCCGGAGTCTGGAAGTTGGCGGTCTTGTACCCCCGTGCCTCGGAAAGCACGTTAAGCTGTTGGTCCTGCGCCCGATCCCTCTCCGGTTGTGTCACATTAGTGTCCCATCGGATTATGAGGGTAAGGGAATAGAGAGTGCACTTGTGTTTGCGCACACACTTGAGCACTATAATATATCCTGCGTACGTGGCTGATCGTTGAGATTGGCCGCCGTAGCCGTAATCGGTTGGAAGATTAAAAAAAATATATATATTATTATATTATATATATATATATATATATATATATATATATATACAGCGTGTTTATTTGATACGGGCGAATATTTTAATGGCGATTACTATCGGACCTAGGGAACCTGTTTACATACATTTCTTTAGGAAATTAAGGTACTTTTTTTTTCATACAAAATAATTGAGCACGCAATGTATTGCATCCACTGGTAGTTAACGTTAATAACATCAATTAACGTAGACATAAGTATCTAAACGTCATACGAGTGTCATGACACTCATGTCACTTGTCATGTCAAACAAAGTTGGACGGCATACATTGCTGCTGGGTTGCACTTTAGAAAAATCATTACACCTAATTAACCACAAAATTCAATGAAATGATTATCTTATACGATTCGTAGGATCAGATATTATAGCTGGATTAATTATTCGCCCGTATAAAATACACACGCTGTATATATATAGATATATATATATATATATATATATATATATAATGAGAGCGCTATACCATAGATTTAGTAACAGATTAAGATTGCTCAAATGGGCCATATGTATAAGAATTGAAACTGCATAGGTGAATTACTTTGTTAACAAAATAATTTTGTCAAGATATTTCGCAATTACTAAGTTACAAAGTTTGGAGAAGTTCAAAAGTTAGGAAACTGAATCCAGAATTCAGCATGTCCCACTCCCAACTTTAAATGAGTCTTGTTGTTATGTTCTTATTGGAGGATACATGATCTCCGACGTTTGCATCAAACTTGTTCTATACAGAACAGAGGAATTATAGCGAATGTACGGGGTTGGGAGGTCAGATGGGAATTGCTCCCGTAATTACCACACTTGCCATGAAATAGGAAAGCGCGAGGCCCGGCCTCCGAAGAGACGGCTTCGGACGCAACAGGACCATAACACTGGGATAAATTGTTAGCAGGGTCCTTTCACTTAGTACTTCGTTCCTTAGTATGGGGAAAATAGTTCAGCGTTTTTCGATAGATGGAGCTTTAAAAAGCAATCGAGCAGGTGGTTCGGCGTTGTTTCGGTAGATGCCACTATACATTTTAACAACGCGCTAGTAAAGCGTGTTTCCGAAATAATAACCTCCAGACGCCGGCCCACATAAAATAAGTAGTTTTAAAAAGTACGGGAAATAAATCAGAGATCCATAAAATATTGGGAATTTTATTATTTATCAAATAAATGATTTCTGACTCAAAGGTGGCCGTTGTACATATCCATTGAGTATTGGTCGTTTTCCTCTAGATGGCGCGAGCACTAGCCAGCCGAATGATGCCTCTGTCTCAGTATATATAAGTTATTCTATGATTGTTAGCTACTAAACCGGATCTATTTTAAACAGTTTCGAAGCCAACTTTCATACTATTTATTGAATAATTGTGCACTAGGTACTTTTTGATCTGTTCGACCGACTTCAAAAAAGGGACGAGGATCTCAATTCGACTCGTATATTTTTTTGAACTAGAAATTCGAATTAACGCCATAAGTGGCCGTTTTTGGCGGTAATTCAAATTTTAAGTACAAATGCAGACCTAAAAGTTGAGTATAAGTATTAAATAAATATGTAGTATATGTTTTCCCAGAGGCTGCACTTTCAAAATTGTTAAAAATATATCCGGTTTAGTTGCTAACAATTTAAATCAATTGGCATCGTTAGTGTGCTCTACCCGTCACCTTAGTAACGATGATGTTGGGATGGCTCACGCACTTATGTGGGTATTCCATGAGCAATGCAATGATATAGAGTTTTGGGCGGGGGACGCTACGCCATTGTGTTATTTCAGTGTAGTACCTTGAGTACGAATTTTTTTAATATGATAATAATAATAATAATAATTCTCACTACATCTCATAAATTGACCTGATTCCGTACTAAGTAGCTTAAGCACTTGTGTTACAGATATCAGACAACAGAGGAACACAAATATATACTTAAATACATATATTACACCCAGACACTGAACAAACACAAGTGTTCATCGCACGAAAGTTTGTCCAGTGTGG
This sequence comes from Marasmia exigua, assembly GCA_019059595.1. NCBI lineage: Eukaryota > Metazoa > Arthropoda > Insecta > Lepidoptera > Crambidae > Marasmia > Marasmia exigua. The sequence goes on along the minus strand of CM032476.1, from coordinate 6,679,587 downwards.
AAAACGAACCCACGACCTTTGGCGTAGGAGGCAGGGTCTCTACCAATTGCGCCATCCGGTCAGTCGATAGGTGGCAGACTAGCAGACGGATCACCTGATGGTAAGCAATTGCCGCCACCCTAGGACACCCGCGATACCAGTGGAGTCACAAGTGAGCTTCTAACCTTTAATTCTTTTCCTCCGGATTTGGCCTCCGGTACCCTCACCCACGCAGCGAAATACAGTACAGTGCTACTTCATCATTGCGGTCGAGCCGGCCCATTTATGCATTATAATTGACTGTCCCGTTGACGCAGTGGGTAGTGCATCGCGTTTTAAAGCGACGGCTGCGCTGCACACGCGTTCGGTCCCGGGTCGGGCTATAGTTTGTACCTGCCTTTTCTGTTAAGAAATTCTCAGTGTCAGCCCGCAGTCTGGAATTTGGTGGTTTTGTACCCCCATGCCTCGGAAAGCACGTTAAGCCGTTTGGTTCTGTGCACGATCCCTCTCCGTGTCACACTGGTGTCCCATCGGATTATGAAGGCAAGGGAATAGAGAAGTGCACTTTTGTTTGCGCACACACGTGAGCAATATATCCTGCGTAAGTGTCTGATCGTTGAGATTGACCGCATTTACCGAAAGCGGTTGGAGGATATTATTATTATATTTTGTATCTCTCTTGCGGAAAATCACGGAACAAGGCCGATATATACAGATTATTATTATTATTATTATCTATCAAAATCAAAACAACTTAAGTACCGTGTAGTAATGTTGTTTATCCTCTGGGGATATCATAACTAAACCAAAAGGATTTCGGTCAATAGTGACACAAAATGAAATTTTTAGGCAGCAATAACGTTTCCCATATTTCGGGATAACTCCCAAATTACCGAATTGCGAATGTAACATGGGTCAGCTTGAAAAATTCAACCTATCAGTGATCTCATCTACCGAAATGGTTTAAGTCCAATATTGAAACCGTACGGTTAGCAAAACATACTGGTGCTCGTAATTTATTATCTGAATTAGTATTTTTCCGGGTCACAAGGTGGACTCCCTTGGATGCGGGTGGCACAGGTACGATCTGTGTGGAGATCATTGGGGAAGGCCTATGTCCAGCTGTGGGCGCTTATTGGCTGAAATGATGATGATGACTATTTTTCCGAAGAAGCATAATTTTAGTCTACATCATCTTTATTTCGAAGCCATACTTATTTTATTAATTGTTTAAAAATTATAAAAGAAATCAAATCCTTATAGATAGATAGATATACTTTATTGCACAAAATACACAACTTAAAAAAACTAGGAATTACAGAAACTTAAATGAACAATTTCGGCAGTCTTATCGCTGGAAGCGATTTCTACCAGACAAACTTCAGGCAAAGGGCATTTGATAGTAGAGGAGGGGTAGGTGCTACAATATTGAAAATAAATAATAATATTAATATTATGAAATAATAAGTAACTCTTAGGTTTTATGGTAAACGAAAGGTCATACATTTAAAGTCTGCGCCAGAAAAGAAGTCCCATGAAAGCTCGCTTGAGTCGCCATCAATAATCCATTTTGAGTTTTATGGTCATAGACACAAGGAATCTCAAATTTTAGTTCCGTGTTTTTCCGACGGACTGTTATAAATAGTAGCAAAAAGTTTTCAAGTGCATTATTAATAAGGACTGTTTGTAAGTAATTGACAGAGATGATTTTTAGTGGTTGTTTCATCAAACACCACCCGCAGCTTAGTACCCATAACTTTTTTTTACTTTTAAGAATGTTCCTACCTAAGGTCAAAAGGATCTATGTAAACACATAACTTCGAATACTTGCGTCGTGCTAACAAAAAGGGTCCCCACATGTATTCCAATCCAGCTATTTCTCATGCCATTCGTACTCAGCCCTTTAAGCGAATTCCATTTCCATGTGCGACCGTCCCGGAGTCAACAACATTTTTTCCTCTCGCCAACTTTAAAAATTCTTTTGTTCTTTCAAAATGTACGCGGCATAATTAAAATTTAAACCCCCAGAATGGGTTTAGGAAAAAATCCAGTGACGTAGATGAAAATTCGCGTCCCACCCGGCCCAGTCGGAATGTCGTGATATTTTAATTCTAACCTTAAATTGCTCGGTCGTTTTCGACCTAATTGCTCTGTGTAATTTCGCAGCTTTATTTAAGGGTTAATTTAATTCGTCCGACAATACACGCGATGGGAATCCCTAGACTTGGGATCTGGGGAGGTTTGTTTTGACACGCAAATATTACAAATGCAAAAGCTTGCATGGGATCCCTCTGGATAGGGTCTAATGGACAACAATCCGATTTCCCAAATATCCCCATGCTGCGTAAATTGTCACTCTATCTGGCTGGCCTGTGGGGGTTCTTCGCTACGTTTACCCAGGCACACATTTTTTTATTATTTTAAACATTAATATAAATTTAAAGTGCGAATGTGAATCTGCAGACATTTAAGAACAACACGTCACACGAATACGATAGTCATTAGATTATCGTATTCGTATGACGTGACGACACATCCTAACTATTGAGTTAGGATGTGTCGTTACTATAACAAGTTGTTACTCCACCACGATGAGCTGGATATTTTATGACGACCCGATTGGAACAGTGGTAGTGAACGCTGCCTCTGATACAAGTGTTTCGGGTTCGATCCCCGCACAGTACAAACATTTGTGTGCATGAACATGTTTGTTTGTATTGGTCTCGGTGTTTGCTATGTATTTTAAGTATGTATTTACAAAAGAAAAGTATTATTTGTATAAATTTGTAATCCCACTGTTGATTCTGATATCCGTAACACAGGTGCTTGAGCTACCTATCTCGGAGTCAGATCAATGTATGTGATGTTGTGAAATATTTATAAAAAAAAAAATCTCTACTGAACTAACCTAGGTACTTAATTTGATTTTGTTTTCTAGTTTTTCTTTGCTGTGTGTACACGCTTTGGGTTTATATCTAGTACAATTATTTTTTATGTTACTATTTAATATAAGTTAAGATTGTAACATGTAGTGTATGCCATAATAAACAAATAAATAAATGTGTAATATAAAAACCTATTTAAAATCCTCTTAGATCCATTTTTTATTTTTACGCGGATGAAGGTCTCGGGAAAAGGCTGGTAACTACATAGTATCGTTGGCTTATTGCAAGATCTCATTATTTACAAACATCATCAATTACAGTTCAAAGTCCCAAGGGTAAATTTATTGTAAGACTCATTAAAGTAACCCAGCTTCGTGATCTACGCTTCGACAGAAGTGACACCACGGGCTCATATAAAATCTACTTGAAGCAGCGTCTTTGCTATGTTTTACCGAGTACTCGCACCCTTACTGGTTACGAATACTTGAGCCCTTATCCGGAGGAAAGGAGAGTTAGAGTTTGGCAGCAAACTTGTGATTGTAAAATAATTATACTTATCACGGTAAATATCATTTAAACTTTTAAATGTATTTTAATGTACCTATCACTCCGTTTACACTACAATTTGAAGTAGTGTTGAGGAACTATCGATAGTTTTCCCATCGATAGTTGAGCATGAACATCATTCAAACTATCAATAGTACAATCGATAGTCTTACTATTGGTCAAAACTATTGATACTTTCAATATTATCGATAGTAAAATTTGATCAATACTATTGATAACGCCAATACTATCGATAGTATCGATAGTTTTGGACTATCGATAGTCAGCTATGTTTCGATAGAATCGGACAATAAACAATCGATAGTATCGATATCGATAGAATATCGATAGAATCGATAGTATAAGTATTAGCGTTAGCAATAGTATGGATCTAATTTTACTATCAATACCTTCGATAGGATCGATACTATTGACAACTAGCAACACTATCGACAGACTATCGATACTTTTGATTTTACTTTCACTATAGTGGAATATCGATAAGCAACACCACTTTGAAGTTAATAAAGTAATTTATTTCACAACAGTTCACTTCGGATTTACATATTCTTTCAAATAAAGAATATTCTCCCTACGGACGCACCTTCGTCAAGGGTAGGTATTTATTTTTTATTTATATTATAGCACTTGCTATATTAATATATTTATAGTCCCAGAGCAAATTTCAGTTGAAGATATTTACTTCGAAATAAACCAACAAATTAAGATTATGTTAGTCACAATAATAGGGAACTTGCATTATTTTTATTTTAGTTTTATATATTTAACGTTTACTTATACATACCAAAAACAAAAAAGTTAAAATTTACACACATATTGATTTAAACGCAAATCAAAAATGTATACTTAACGTTCGCGCGGAAGCGCTCACTGAGTTGTGGATACGTCACTCCCTTAGGCGCTGCACAATCATAAAATTTACATATGTTCTTATACTTCTTCTTTTTCGTCTACTTAGTAGCCCTTTTCATGAACTTTTTTTTATGTGATAGGCGGCAAACGATATGGAATGGAATTGATGACTAAACCTTTTACACTTACTTTTACTTTTTTTCCCCGCTCTATTTACAGGGGCTGTTAAACCTCTTTAGTTTGGATGCGACAGATATATTCTCGTTCGTTAGGTGATGGTTTTGTGGTAGATCCTCATGTTATAAGTGGGATAGGTACTTAATTTCGGTTTTGTTACTAGTTTTGGTCACTTGCCAAATCACTTGTCTTAGATATAAAGATTTATAACTCGGCTTGACATATGTTTTACGGATTAAAGCCATATCTGTCTGTCAACTTTTTTTACTGCTTTGCGTCATGTATGAACCAACTTCAAAATTGTTTTGTATTTGAAAGCTGATCTAATTGGTTTTTAGCGCTCTATGTTTGGAGATCATAAGTTGCTTTGTAAACTATTATTTTTGAAAGATTTTTAATTAATTTACTGGAAATTATAGATGGCAGTTTGGATGATATTTAACATTTTTCTTCTTTTAAAATTTAACCAGTTCTTGTGGTGATCGGGTTTCTTATCTCTTATATCGTCCGTGGCACTCACTCAGCTGGCCCTACTGAAAATCAGCGTCATGACCTTTTTCAGGGTCATGGCATAGGCTGAGTGGGGGCCATTTATGTTGGAGGTCACAACACACAATAAATATGTACTGCCTGGTTATTTTGTTATTCCTTTTTTTTGTTTTCTTTTTTTCTGTATCTATTTTTTTTTGTTTGTTTGATCTCTTGTAACTGATGTTGTACTCGCACTACCTATAGTGTTTTGATGTCCAAAATAGTAAAAAATTTCTTTCTTTCTTACTTTTTTTATCTCTCAGCAAACTTTAACATACATACTCTGTCAATAAGGTCGTAAAAATACCGCTTACGTCGTCGGGCATGTTAACCCCATTGGCTATAAATCAAACGAACTCCGCTTTAGTTCCTCGAGAATAAAATTCACAGAGTATAGTGTTTTTCATAATTATTAATCACTTCTCCTATAACACTAATTAGTCAGATAAAATAAAATCCTTGTCCTTAAAATGTGTTCTAGTCATAATAATTACATGATTAAAAATTATCTTGCATGCATATTTACATCTTTTTAACCGACTTCGGTAACACCTTTTCTCAAGTGTACTGATATAAAATGTTATTTGAAGTGCATAAAGTGATAAAAATATTATTTAGGCGCTTTTTAGTTGGTATAAGAAGGCAGCTTTATTTCGCAAAAAAAATTTTTTTTTGGTCTATAGGCTAATGCTTGGCATGCAAGGCATATGTCTTTTTTTGACGCTGGGGAATGCCTCCTCAGGCATACCCTCCTGCTGGGGGGCAAGCGGGTTATGTCTGAGGCTTCTCTTACCGAAAAGCCGGCCAGAGTCAAACCGACTAAACCCTAGCGACGCTCCCTCATCGCCAGAGTGGAGTACGGGTTCAAGAACCTTCACGTCCCAACCCAGACAAAGGTTCCCACCTACACTGCGGTCCATACTTACATATACATAATAAATACATTCTACAACAGCTAAAAGCGGAGTCACGTTCAAGAACTCTAATATTGGTGGTCAAAGGATTGTCTGTCTATTCTGTTAGGAACTAGAGATTAATTTAGAATTTAGGCTTAAATTTTGCTGTAGTTCGAGTTCATATGCAGTTCGAATGGCAGCTGCCAATTCCCAAATAGCGGAGTCAAAATGAGAAACTGTTTTGCATGTTCTCATTGAAATCAAATTCATGTTATGGCTGAACAGTCACAACTTCGATTGATGTCACACATTTTAATGTCATTGCGATCCGTTCGGATGATTGATGTGCGACTTTCTGTGTAACTTAATTCTATTCGCGAATATATGAAGGCACGTGCAGTGCCAAGATTAGCCAAGTGGAGCACAAACGGCTTGCAGGTATTTGATAATGGGGTTTAGCCACTTAGACAGCCAAGTCACTATAATTTTGAAATAGGTGTAGACATTACATACATTACATCTTGTGTGTGTACTTGTGGATGTCATTTTTAGGGTTCCGTAGCCAATGGCAAAAAACGGAACCCTTATAGATTCGTCAGGTCTGTATGTCTGTCCGTCCGTCCGTATGTTACTTTTTTCCGAAGCTAAATATAGTTCCTAAACTTGGTAAATATATGTATTTTGTTAGCTGCATTATGATTTTTACACAAAAATAGAAAAAAAAAAATTTTGGCGGGTCTCCCCTTACTAAGAACTGAAACTCATAACTTCTATAGTAAAATAATTATGAAACTAAAAAAATATATGAGAACTGGTTTGAACTAGATCTACTAAGTAGATTTTATTTAATACGTTAAAAACCGTAAACCGCAATTTACCCTCCGTTTAGTCTACTCAATTGTAATATCTTACTTACTGCTACGGGACCCTTTGTGGGCGGGTCCGACTCGCACTTGGCCGGTTTTTAAATAAATAATTTAAGGATACATACTTAGCGACATCTCAAAAAGTAAATATTATCTACCGAATAGGAACACTATTATGTCACAGGCATTTTGGTGGATTCGCCGCTCCCATACGGCCTCGTCATTTTATAAAGCTTGTTATAGTGTACCTATACAAAATGACATCTCGTATATATTTTTATAATTACAACTTTGGTTAGGTAAGGTAAGATGGCAATTTATTAAAAGTTTAACATGGAAATTTATTCATATGACGAACATTTTTTCCGCCAGTAAGCCGTTTGTTTGTTACCTATTGTACATTACTGTAATAATTATTAAATTTGCGTTTATATCGTTAAATCATAGTGTTATTGATATAGAACCAGGTAGATGATAATATGTGTACTAATTTTGACATTTATAAGTGTTCTGTATGGACCTAAATTGAATAAAGTTTTTTTCATCTTTATAGTTTGTGAGGATGTAGGAATGTAAGTATGTTTGCTGCTCATTCAAGCAAAAAATACTAAACAGATTTTAATGTAGCTGCTCAATATAGCTATACATTTCGATATAACTAATTCATAAAGCTATACTGTAGGTATATTATCCAAAATATACGTGGGTGAAATCGCGGGGCAGCTGGTATGCTGATAGATACCTATAGAACATCCCAGACAATTCAATTTTACGTCACAAACGTCACGATGGATTCGTACGCATGATTGATGTGCGTTCTCGCCCGTGATTAAAACCCTCCTCTGAAATGTTTCTATTGAGTTGACTCCCGCACAATGATTTTGGGCACGATGATTAATTGACCACATAAATTCATCATTTTTATCTTTGACGTTAATATGTCAAACGATAAAGTGTTAATATTGTTTGTAGGTGATGGAAATGCTTTTGTGGTTTTCATTTATCAAATATTACATCGATCGGTTCGATTGGCGCATGTTTGTTAGAATCCTTTTTTTTTTGGGAAATAACGCCGCACTAGTCTGTTGGGAAATGGGCTGGTGGTGTTGTAGCGCTCTCCTATGGGCTCAGCTTTTGACCAAGGACCAGTGCCCGGGACCACCCGGTTACTGGTCCTTGTCCAATCCAGCAGTTTCTGTGCCAACAGACACTGCTGGATTGTTGTCAAGGTTATGCGAACAGAGGCAAACAATCACTACGACGACCCTCCTCAGGGCAGACGCAGGCCTACGTGGCCTCCCTCCAGCCAGAACGGCACAGTTGTGGTCCGGGGCATAACCAACACTGTTGGTAAAAATAATATGGTAATTACAATTTTCATTCTTATTCATGATAGTATGACATACAATACTTATTATCAATATCGTTTAAATAAATCGTCAAAGTGAAAAAAATGAAATTATACATTAGAGGACAGGCAAAGAGATCAACATGTCCAGGTATCCTTATCATTTAAATAATCATCTACTTTATATTAGCCTTTCTGCATTAGGCAGTTTTTTACGTGCAACTTAAACTTATGTACCGGTAAATCAATATTTTTTGAGGTAACTTAATAAACATACTAATGCTCAATCCTAAATTTCCAATTTTATAAAGTCTAAGATTCGGGACAACAAGCCTATTTTGTGCGTTAAAGCTATGAAAATCTGATTTTTGCGAGTAAAGATGCAAGTTCTTGCGTACAAACATAATACAATGAAAAATGTATTGGGATGATACGGTTGAAATATTGATTTCCTTGATTACTTCTCTAAGTGAGTCATGTGATCTAAGACCGTAGATGGCACGGATGGCCCTCTTCTGCAAAATCAAGATGGCTTGCAAGTCAGCACCGGATCCCAACAGTAGTAGACCATATGACATGAGATTATAAAAATAGCTAAAACAGCCAGATTCCTTATCTTTCTAACTGCATATGCAGCTGAACTAAGTCAGCAGTATGAGGACTCCGTTGCAATTTTGTATCCAGAATGATGCCTAGAAAAACTGTGGAGTTTAAAATTTAGATAGGTTCGTTATTTATGACAATATTAATTTTGACCTGCCTTTCATTAGGCATTGTGAACTTAACACATTTAGTTTTCTCTGAATTCAGATCCAAGTTATTATAAGTGAACTACTGTAGTACTTGAGAGTGTGTGTTATTTACTTCGTCAACATTTTCATTTAGGTCTATCAACCTCAAAAATAAAGGAAGTATCGTCAGCAAGTAACTACTACCTCACATAGATCTTTGGTATAGTAAGGAAGGTCATTTATATAGATTAAAAAGAGCAAGGGCCCCAATATAGAGCCCTGGGGCACACCCATGGTTAGAAGGGTGCCAGAAGGATTGGTTCCACTGACGTTGACTTTCTGGATCCTATCTGATAAGAAAGATTTGAATAGACTTAGTGAGGTGTAATCTCAAGTTCCTAAAGAATCCTGAGCAATTAGGCGCTATAATCCGCACAAGTGCTGGACCTTTAGTCTTGCCGAATGGAGACAGTATGCAAGTAATTGCAAGGGAGCCTCCCCCCCCTCCCTTCCGTTCGGATAGGACGTGATAGTCCCCGGAAAAGCCTAATCACACACCGGCCCGTGAAGGCCCAGCAGTTAAAACATAGCCCATTACCCATTCCATTCCTCGCCATCCGGATACCTAAACACGAACACAGGTACTGGCCCGAGTTCAAGGCTCATCCTCAACTCACCTGAGTGAGAAAAAACTACACACCCCAAATGCTTCTGCGGGGTGCAAGGGTAAAAGTGGTTACGGAGCATAGCTTCAGAGGCCCTAGGGAGTTCAACTAAGTCAACTGTCGCAACTTCAGTCCCGAATCTGATTCCCATGACTCAAGTTCTGAAGATAGAGAGACTACTGTTTATTGCACAAGAGGTAACAGAATTGAATTCTATTTTGCATAAATGGTAAGGGGTATGTATGTTTGTGCTGGTTGTCTGATAACTATATTATAAAACATTTGTTAGATAGTAAGAATAGTATGTAGGTTGAACGAATGTATATAACATCACAGTCAATGAAAAAAAAATCTACGAAATAACCATGTAGCGTATGAAGTGTTAAAATTATTATTTTACACTTTTTAGTTCTTGGTTTAGAAGGCTTCTTTATCATAGAGATTTTTTCATGCTTTTTAGTGTCTCATTTTTTCGGTGTCAGTCTCCCCTCCCTTCCATTTGCCTCGCCAAATAACTAACAGCCTATTTGTGCAAACATTATTGAAAGAATTGTCCTTTTAATCCTAAACGTTAAGAAATTGACCTTCTATTATCAGCTTAGCCACAAAACCAATGCAGTCAGGCATAAATACTTGTGCAGCTTTGAAAAAAAAATTACATATGCCTATAAAATTTGAGCCCTCGATTTTTTTGGGATTCCATTAACTCGAACATAGAACTTCCTCCGTTTTTGAAGTTGGTATGAGTACTCGTAAATGAATACTCGCGATCCCCAGAGCTCCGTTTATAATTCGTAAACGATTATTCATTGATTCCCTAGGAACAAACAAATACGTTTGGCTGAACGCTATTTAGGTATTATGCTGATCATTAGTAGATATCGAACCACGAATTAGTGTTGCGGATCGATTGTCGACGATCGATTTTCTATCGATAGCATCGATTCTACCTCATAAACTACTAGTGACCCGCCGAGTTACCCAACACCACCCAATTAGTTCTACTTTATACAAATAGATGGCGCTAGGTGTCGATTACATCGCTTAAGCGTTTCGTGTCTTCGGATTACCTATAAGCGTTGCCGCTGTCTGTAATGTAGTTAGTATAGATGCTAACGATAGAACGATAAATAAAGTTTGATTTAGGTAGTAGTTTTGTAAGAATGATAATGTTCATCACATGATTAACGTTCTGACCTTCCTGAGTGGTAATTGACACAAATAATTGGAAATGGAACCCACAACCTTTGGAGGCAGATAACCACTAAATGATAGTATCGATAGTGATGGCATAACAAATCAAAACCATCGATAGTAAATAAATCTAACAATAGTTCGACATCACTACTACGAGTTAGCTATTATGTAAATAAATAGGGTTGAAGTCGGAAATCATAATATTATATGTAAATGATACATTTAGAATATAGAATTAGCTTTATTTCAAACTTCTTATATTACTTTGATAAATGAACAGCTCGGATAAATCAAAAGAGACGCACAACGCGTAAGGGAGAGATGGGGATAAACATGTCAACGCAAGTTCTGTTTTGTTTTAGTCGTCAGAAATTTTTATTTCTATAACTAACTCGGGGGTAAGAGAAAATATCTTAAATGAAATCTACACGTTATAGATAGTTCGTCTCATGTGGAATAATTCTAAATCTGTAACCATGATCTTGTTAGTCTAGTGCCCCTGCCTAAGGGTAGGGAAGGTCAAACGACAGTAGTTTAATGAAACTGATATTTAATGAAAGAATAATGATAATTACAAAAAGAGTCACCAAGTCTTGGATCAGAGTCCAAACGTACACAGGCTTCTAAGCGATGGTATTGGAAGCAACCGAAATAAACTTCTGGGATGATGAGTGTTTAATCCTCAGATTCTCTAGAGGGTATCTGGTGGCACATTTTCACTATAATTTAAGAGCACCGTTCTTGTCAGTTGAGTAGTCATCATTCCTCTCGATTCTGCCAGCACCTTCAATTCCTTGTACGACTTGACATTTATTTTTCCTTAAGATGTTGGACGTAATTTTTCTTGGTCTTTCTCTTTCTCTTTTTCTTGCCACGTTACCTTCCATTATTATTTTTATGAACATGTCATGTCGCATCAGGTGTCCCATCATAATTTCTTCTCCTGATATCTATAGTCGAGCAAAGACCTGTTCTCCATTACAAGTTCTAAAACTTTTACATTCGTTTTCTTTTCTGTCCAACTAATGCCTTTCATTCTGCGCCAGTGTCACAACTCGAAGGCCTCCAATCTCTCTCTGTCTCTTTGTTTCACTGTCCACGTTTTACAGCACTATAGAGCATAATGCTTCAGATATATATTTTTTAAGTGTTTTCCTCCTCCTCCCCCTTAATAATTTTTATTCATCTTGTTCCTCAGTTATAGCGATACGTTTGATTTAAATGGTTTTTACTGTGAAATGCTGTTTTTGTCATGGTTATTCTTGTTTTAGTGTCTGGTTTACATCTGGAGTTGAATGTTATTAAGCTGCCTAAATATTTATATGAGCTGACTTGCTCTAATTATTAATCTTTTATTTTTATAAGGCTATGTTCTATTGCAAATTTTGCAAACTTTCTTAGCTGTTTTAGTTTTTGTTTGGTCATTTTCATTCCAACTTCTTTAAATCTTTTGTCTATTTCCTTTAATAGGTTTTAAAGATGGGTGGTAATTACTGCAACAGCTGCAATGTCATCTGCAAATCTTATAAAAGTAACTGTTTCTATATTAAATTTATTAATAGCGTATATATGTTTTCAAAATAAAATAAAAAATAACTGTTTGGAATGAAGTTTCATCGAAAGTATTTATTAATATTATATAGATAAGAAATATGTACGGATGACATTTTTTAAATATTATACCATCTAAACCTTTTTCATTTTGCTGCACACTCTGTTCAAAACGGAGCTATATTACCTATATGTAGCTGTTCTTAAAAAATCGTATTTACACTTTTCATCATAATAAACGGCTAATATTTAGTTTTTCCCTGCTGTTTGCACTCATGATTAATTATCTTTGAATTTCCACAGTTTAATCACATTAATAATTAAAATGGGGACCAAATCCCTCGAGAAATAAGTAAAGACCCTATTTTCACGTCGTTACGTAAAATGTAACCTAAATTCCACATATGCGCTTCTGTGACAAATGTCAACATTTTATTAATGTAATGTTGCTTATCAGCTTCTACTTAACGATTGTAGGCACGCAAGTTGTGAAGGCATTTCGAAACTACCCACAAACTGACATAAATAATTACTGCGTATTTTTATACTTTTTTTACATTTATGGCTCACGTTTGTGTCGCATGTTAGTTGGGTGTGTGCGTGTGTGGATTGTGATGAAGTAAAACGAAAACAATAACAATATCCTAAAAAAATATAAAATGGTTAGCAGCTTCACGGAGCTCCATGTTTTTTTGTGATAGGTAGCAGACGAGCAGACCCATCGCTTGATGGTAAGCGTTTGCAGCCGGCCATGGACACCTACCACACTAGTAAAGTCACAAGTGTGCTGCCAACCTTTAAACCCTCCATTCCCCCAAATTGGGCGTCCGGTACCCTCACCTAAATAAGTTAAGCTCGGTTCTCTTACCTCCTAAGTAGGTCACGCAATTTCTGATCAAAATACAGTCAGGGACATGTCAAGTTACCCCAACTCTCCACTTCACTCCACAAAATAGCATGTGTCCAAAGTCCGAACAGGGTAAATTGTCAATAGTGTTGCCGGATAATCGATTGTATGTCGATTATTACTGGATTATGCATATAAGGCCCAAATAATCGATTGTACTATCGATAGTATCGATTTAATCGATATTCATTTTAGGGAGACACAAGATTTTGCTTCATCAAAAAAATACTAAATATTAATGAATTTATAGAAAATTAAACTTTCGCAGGCGCGCCCGTATTCTGCCGTCACCGTAAAACATTTTTTTTTAAATTATGTATCTAAGGAAATACATGAATAGAATAGAATAGAATAGAAATAGGTTTATTTGGCACCAATAATACAGATAACAAAATATAGATCTATACAATACTTATTACTTTAATCCTAATCTAGGTATCTAAATTCTAAGTGGCGATGGCGCCAAAAAGGTCCCCGCTCAGCTATTTGTCGAGACACAGAGCCTCGACGCTGATATTCTGCGGATACCTAACAAAATACATATTTCACATAAAAGTTACTTACAACAGAAACAGAGATCGCTTCAGAATGCACCATACATCATGTTTAAATCTAATACTCTTACAAATTTAATATTTGTACATATATTGAGTTAAAGTATGTCTAAGTATAGACAAATTAAAAATAATTTATTTAAATAAATATGTTATTTATACGAGTAGTAGGTAATTTTGTAATAAAGATGTGTAGGTATGTATGTGATAAATAGATGAATTTTAGTAATTTATTTGTTTTATGTTATTATGTGTGATAAATTACAGTATGCTTATTCGGCTTTTTGTTCATTTAAAAGATATATTCTATATTTAAGTTTAAATAATTTAACGTTGGGGCAATGTCTAATGGGTGGTGGAATGATATTCCAACACTTTGAAGCCGAATACCTGAAACTACCACGAAAAGCTGCTGTATTAAATGTGGGACAGATAATTCGGTCGTTAATCCGTGACTGCCTTTGGGTAAATTTTAATTTATGAAATAAATACGGTGGATTTTTTTCTTTTATGACCCCGAATAGCAAACTTGCAAAATGTAATTTACGACGTGATTTCATATTCATTAAATTATTTTTATTCAAGTATGGAGTTATATGCGACCTAGGAGGTATAGGAAAACAAAATCTAGTGCATGAATTCTGTAGGCGCTGGATCACACCTTTGCTGCGAGCTAGTAAACACGAACCAATCACTGTATCCGCATAGTTAAGTTTTGACAAAATGAGTGACTCGCAAAGGTAGATCCTAAGATCTACGCTCAAATATTGACGCACTTGGTATAGCACCCTCAATCGATAGTAGCATTGCTTTACCACCTCTCCCACATGTTTTTCAAATCGCATGTTAGCGTCCATCCAGACCCCAAGGTTCCTGGCTTCAGTGACACGTTCAATATTTGTATTACACAAGGTAAGCTTTGGATTATGACTATTGATTTGATTTACTTGAGCTTTTGAACCCAGGGTAATGAATTTTGTTTTACATGGATTGAGAACCAAACCATTTGCTTTTGACCATTCGGCTATATGTGTTAAGTATTGATTTATTTTATTTACTGCATCTTTAGTGTCAACTGGTTTGAAAGATAAATGTATTTGGAGATCATCTGCGTAAATATGGTGTCTGGTATACACAATAGCTTGCGGCAAGTCAGCAGTGTAAATAATAAAGAGAATAGGCCCCAAAATCGAGCCTTGTGGTACTCCTTTATTAACAAAAGATGGGAAAGAAACTTTCTTGGTACCATTAGAATTTATTACTTCGACTTGTTGTGACCGGTTTGACAAATAATTAGAAAACCACTTGAGTGCAACATCGTCAAATCCGTAATATTTTAGCTTAGCAATTAGCAAATCTACGTTAATGGTATCAAATGCTTTAGTATAATCCAGTAGCACTAGTATCGATCCCTGACCCAGATCTTGACCGGCCAGCACATCATCAACAACATCCAATAGAGCAGTCGCTGTACTCCTACCTTTTCGGAAACCTGATTGTTTATCAGGTAATATATTATTTTCCTGCAAAAACTCATTGATTTGTAGACTAACAGCTTTTTCTACTATCTTTGACATGAATGGTAATATGCTAATCGGACGAAGATCATTTAGCTGTGTAGGATTGTTAGTTTTTGCTAGCGGCGTGACCAAAGCATGTTTCCAAATATCGGGATAAGAGCCAGTTTCAAGCAACTTGTTAATAATATCAGTGATGACACGTAAAGTCCTTGGCAAAGTTAATAGGATCATGTTCAGTGAGATTCCATCAACACCCTGTGCATTCGTTTTTATATTTTTTATTATTTGGAAAACCAGTTCTTCATTCACAGGCTTAAAGGAAAATACTGCACTATTGAAACGATGTGACTGGAAATATGCTAAAAGAGATCCACTTACACTACTATCACCAGATACACTCAAAAAATGGTCATTGATTTGGTTTGGATCGCTAATATTATCAGGTAAATCTACATGTTTGGATTTAATCTGTAATCTGTAGCCTGGCGGAGCAGGTGCACGCTTCTCTTCCCCCTCCTTGAGCCATGTCTCATTTATAGCCATAATATCCACATTATGACGTTCTAAGGCCACTAAAAACTCGTCATGCCGAGTGCCTAGCGAGCCGGGATTAAGAAAACCTAACGATAGATTTCTGTGAATTATGAAACGTATGATAAATGAGTGGAGCAGTTCAATATATTTGCAATTAGTTAAATGTTGTTTCAGGTAACTTATGTGGCGGCGATTAAGCCTATAAATGTACCTGAGAATATAATATTTACCTTTGTATTCACTTGAATATTTACTATACTTATATAGTTTATAAATTTGTAATGAGTGCTTATATTGTATTTTAATTATAATATAGAAATAGTCGGAAAATATAATAAACCAAGGGTGAATAATACTTAACCATTGCCATAGCGAGCTAATTATATACGTTAATATTGTGATGTAATAATAAATTACGAACATCCTTAAGTTATCTAAAAGTACACCATCATTGCCTCTTATACAACATAATGCTACCACAATTTCATACAAATTGATCAGCCAGAACAAAAAGCCATTATAACAAAACATGTACATGTAAAAGCATATATTATTACACACATCAATTGCCATCAGAAATAACATGCTCAAACCAAGTAGAGTTAGATGTACACTTTTTCGAAACTGTGAAAATAACAAAAGAGCATAAAATAAAACATTCAAGATTGTTTTCTTGGAACTAAACTCTGAATTTAAAAAAGGTAGTAGAGGCTTTATCTCAATTTTAATAAGGTAAACAAATTGGCGAAAACGAATTAAAGTATTTAGGCTCATACCTCGACACAATAGCAAAATAATTAACAGCGCAAACCAGGCACATACAATCATAAACACATTCCACATAAATAAATTTAAGTTATTAATTAAACAAAGCTTATTTTTAGATAGTGTTTAGATAAATACAATTTATGGAAGTTAAAATAATACATAACACTTAAGAAATTAATGAGGCATTCATAAAAATAGAGTAGCAGTTTTAATTTCTTTCCAAACCGCAAAATCACTTTCAAAACAAAAATTAAATAAAAAATAAACATCTCACGATAAAAAGAAAAACTTAAAAGGTCAATACTCTTTAGAATCAAAACACTTTTTTTATGTTGTTCTAAAATGACGTATCGTAATAATATTTTCAGTATTTTTTTTTTTAATTTTAAATCAAGTTGATGGAGATAAGGGCGATTTATTACCGGGAGACGCCAGTGGACTAAGCTAGTGTTGCGAAGTACTCGAACCCGTGTATTTATAAAGAAATCAAATATCTCGGAAACTACTCGACGTATCGTAGTATTTTTTTCAATCAGACTTTTTATTTTTAACCGAGTTTAAGGAGAGCTAAAAAATAAAATTTGTGAAAATTCTCCCTTCCGTTTGAAATAAAACATATACCACATACTTTTTGGTAGCGGAAAATATCGACACCCACATGTTTCTGATAGTATATCGAAATATATACCCAACATTTTTATTTTAGGATAATATATCTGTAACCATTAATTTCAAATCTTAATATTCATCATCATCATCAGCAACCCACACTCGTCCACTGCTGGACATAGGTCTCCCCTAATGCACGCCACTGCTCCCGATTTTCGGCCACTCTCATCCAGCCTACACCAGCCAGCCTTCGAATGTCGTCATCCCATCTTGTCGCAGGGCGTCCTACACTACGCTTACTGTGTCGCGATCTCCACTCAAGGACTTTACGGCTCCAACGGCTGTCAGTTCTGCGGCTAATATGACCAGCCCACTGCCACTTCAGTTTGCTAATTCTATTATCGAAATATTATTGCCATACATTTTCAGGGTACATGTGCTGGACTCTTTCACAACACCTGTAAACAATATGCTTGCAATAAAGAATTGGAACTTTGAACCATTACCCAGCTGGTCAGAATCAATCCCGACGGTATGCGACCTTTTTTAAACAACAATCTCTTTTATCATAATAATCAGACCAAATCCTGAAAGATGTCCTGAAGCAATAAATATAACATTAAGAAGAGAAGAGTTTCACCGAGAATTATATTTTACTCAAACCTTTAAAACAAGGTCACGACCGACCTTCAACAAAGCCTCGTTTACATCTGTTGAAGTGGGGCATCAGTAGGACAGTGAGCAAGGCATGTTTGTAAACATGAAAGTTAATATGATGCTGATGCCCACTCGCGCTGGCTGGCGCTATCATAAAAAATGATTTCTTGTGGCTAATTTAATCTGACGGGTAGGGAGCACTAGCGACGCCAATCGATTTTAATTTGTAGCTAATAAACCGGATCTATTTTAAACGATTTCGGGATAACCACCTCTCGGCAAACATTTATACTATTTACTAAATAACCATGCACAAATGTTGGTCCGTTTTTGTACGCGAAAAATTGATTCACACCAAAAGCGGCCACTTTTGGCGGTAATCCAAAATTCGAGTGCAAAAGCAGACCAAACAGCTAACTATAACTTTAGGTATAAATAGTATAGGTATTTGCAGAGAGGTTGTAATCCCAAAATTGTTTAAAATAAATCCGGTTTAGTAGCTAAAAACTAAAATCGGTTGGCGTCGCTAGTGTGCCCTACCCGTCACCTCAAAGGACCGGCAGCGGTGGTGCGGGTTCGCATACTCCCTCGCTCATTCACGCCGAGCGATTGATGGAGCAAAGACGTGTATTTTTCTTAGTTACTTTGTATCTCATTATACTCGTACATAGTCGGTAAAATTAAGCTATTAAAAAAATGATATTGGTGTCAGAAAAATGATCTTTAAGACTATAATACTTAAAATCTGACTGCCTTGGGGCGCAATGGTCAGTGGGTCGCACTTTAAAGCGACGGTTGCGCCTGGGGTCCCGGGTTCGATCCCCGGGTCGGGACAAAATTTGTACCTGAGTTTTTTTGTTAATAAATTTTAAATGTTATCCCGGAGTCTGTCTACCCCGGTGCCTCGAAAAGCACGCTAAGCCGTTGGTCCTGCGCCTTATCCCTTTTCGGTCGTGTCACACTAGTGTCCCATCGAAATAAGAGGGTACGGGAACAGAGAGTGCACTTGTGTCTGCGCAAATACTGATGCACTATAATATCCTGTGTCGATGGCTGATCGCTGAGATTGGCCGCCATGACCGACATATCGGTTTGGAGGACATTATTATTATTAAAAATTTATGGAATGTAATTTGGTCCAATGATAAACCTTTCATTCTAATCAAGCTATACTTTACGGAGTATAAGGTTAAAAATGAATGGTAGTTTTCGACAATTCATTTAGCATGCGAAATTTCATAGAATAGTATTCTACCTGCTGTTGATATTTGATTGATTATAATAAATTTTATTATCGTCAAATATGAACGAGCTATGTAATTGCGAATATAGTTTTGCGAAAAAATCATTGGAGACGGCAGCGCGGGTGCAAGTCCTCTGCAGTTGCAAACGTCCATAGGCTGCGGTAATCGCTTACCTTATCGCTTATCAGGCGAGTCGTACACTTGTCTGCCACCGACATAGTATTAAAAAAAAATTGCACAAAATAGACACAAAAAGTTTCAACAATTACTTCAACGTTCAATTGCCGAAACTCGAAGGCGAAGAGGTAGGGCAGTATGTAAACACCCTGCTCTTGATCCTTCTGCAGCAGTAATGCCGACTTTACTGCCGGCAGCAGCGGATGTAAATGTGGTTTAAATGGAATCAAATAAAATAACAAGTAAAAAGTATTCCCAACTTTCACAATACCTACTTAAACAAAATGACGACGGAAGCACTCAAATGTAATTCGTCAAAATAATATTGCTCCAGGAAACTTTTGATCCTCGAAATTCTCACTTTTCCAATTAGCAAAAATCCGAGTTGATATTACTCCCTACTTGTTATTCTTACAGATCAAATTGAAAAATGCCCCAGTCTTGGGGAAATTCTCCTAATTGGGGACATCTGGCATCTTTGCATCCCCCACCCTTAATTTTCTATACAGCTTCGTATTTATAGTAGCTTGTGCAAGGGTATGTCTGTGTGTTGGCGATAAATTTAGCTAAGATAACGCTGGGTGTGGAATTTAAAATTAAATTATGTCTCGAAGTTATTTGTGTAAGGTGCGACAACTTTTGTTTTTGCTCACCCCTTATTAGGGAGTACAGTCAAGCACACAGTTAAATGCATAGTGATTCTTATTTCTAAGGACGTTAGCACTAACTGCGGGCACATAACTGCGGAGCTGATGTAAGAGGGGTGTCCTAATCTAGTAAATTTTAATGCGTGCCTCTTAGGAATTCTTATGGAAGCTTTTGTAACTAGATAATGTGTTTTGAGTTCTCCGGCGACCAGTAAGCTGGCAGCTCTTATTCAAAGAGGCAACGCTGCCAGCTTTCTATCCAGGTTGAATAACATCTGCATTAGCGAGCCGGACAATGTGTTTTTATCAATCGGATCGGTGCGAATCTGGTCGGAGCAACGTATTGGGCTGCGTAGTTCCGGTGATCTTTTGTGACCAAAGTATTTGAGGATGCTATAAAGATATTCTGATGACAGTGGAGAGGAAATATTTCCGTTATAGAATAGATAGATAGATACTTTATTGCACAAAATTTAGAGATCTTAGTCTATGGTATTATACTAAAACAATTTAGGCGGTCTTATTGCTAATAGCTAATAGAATGTCATCTCAAAAGCGTCAATGCATTTCCCTTTCACTTTAGTTACTTAGTACGGAATTTGATTTAGTATGAGATGTATGCTTTTTTATTTGTTTTTTTTTTATGTGATAGCCGACAAACGAGCAGACGGATCACCTGATGGTAAGAGATTTCAGTCGCCCATGGAAACCCACAACACCAGTGGAGTCACAAGTACGCTGCCAATCTTTAAGCCCTCCTTTCCCTCGGATGGGGCCTCCGGGACCCTCACTCACGCAGTAGAGATGCTACTTCACGCCGGTTTTCTGTAAGGACGCGGTATCACTCCGGATGATCCGGCCCATTTGTGCCGAAGTGTGGCTCTTGCATAGTCAAAATTATTTAATATTATAAATTATGAGTAAATAATTAATGTACACGGGACAAAATGCGTGTCGGGGTGACCTCAATGACATTTTATTTAGTTGCAGTGTAAATAACAAAAATGAGAGGGTATCCGAAGATTCACAATGCGGGCGTAGCAGAGGACGCCATGCACCTCCTGTGACCACGACCGCTGTAACGCGGTCTTAACGTCAAGCTGTGAGTTTATTCTACTACGAGTATGTAGCTAGTATCAGCCTATAAACTGTTTCACTGCAGGGCAAAGGCCTCCATCATAGAATTCAAGCTATCGCTACTATCGGATTAGGCTTAATCACCACGCTTGCCAAATGCGGATTGGTGATCACAACCGACCCGAGCTATGTTTGAAAAATTCGCAACAAACTTTTCTTTTCGGGAATCGAACCCAGGACCCCAAGATCACGGCCCGGTACTTAAACCACTAGACCAACAGGGCGTTACGACGAGTATGTACTTACATATTGTAATAACCGCCTTTTGTCCTGTGTACATTTATTATTTGTAAAATGCAACGCGAAAGTTTAAAATCTTATATTATGAGTAAAGTCGGCAAAAGTGCCTAGTCGCAAGGGTCCGGTAAATTATTCGGCAACAGGTGCTTTCTCGGAGTCACACTCGCCCCGTTTGTTGTTACTTCCTTTTAATTGGATAAAAGTGAATTATACTTGCCTTCAAAGTGGAACCTAACATAATTAGCGAGTCCCTAATTAGTCGGAAACTTCGAACTTGAACACAAACAAATTTAGAAACCGTTTGCGTTGGATGGACGGGATGAGACGGCTTTTTGGTTATTAGAAATCCATTAGACTAATTTGCTGAAAAGGTTAGGTATTATCACAGTATACCTAGTATAATGACGACCCATTTGGAACAGTCGTATCAAACGCTGGTTTTGGTCAAAGGGTTGCGGGTTCGATCCTCGCAGAGTACAAACATGTGTGTGCATGATCATGTCTGTTTGTATTGATCTGGGTGTTCCCTATTTATTATAAGTATGTATTTACAAAAGAAAAGCATTATATGTATATACTTGTAATTACACTGTTGATTCTGATATCCGTAACAGGTTACACAGTTGCTTGAGCTACCTATCTCGGAGTCGGATCAATGTATGTGATGTTGTGAAATATTTATTTATTTTATTTTATAATAATAATAATCTTTATTTCTCAAAAAGGTACATACATTTTACAATAGTGACTGGAGCTTTCTTTTAAGCTTGTGCCAGAAGGCTTCTTTCTTCCGTATTCCGTATTCGTTAATATGCATACATAGGTAATTTATGATCCCCAAGATGGCGCAGTGGTTAGTGGGTCGCACTTTAAAGCGACGCGACGGCTGCGCTAGAGGTCCCGGGTTCAACCTCTGGTCGGGCTAAGAATTTGTACCTAAGTTTTCGATAGGAAATTCTTAGTGGCAGCCCGGAGCCTGGAAGTTGGCAGTCTTGTACCGTCGTGCCTCGGGAAGCACGTTAAGCTGTTGGTCCTGCGCCCAATCCCTCACCGGTCGTGTCGCAGTAGTGTCCCATCGGAATATGAGGGTAAGGGAATAGAGAATGCATTTGTGTTTGGGCACACATTTGAGCACTATAATATATCCTGGGTAAGTGGCTGATAGTTCAGATTGGCCGCCGAAGCCGTAATCGGTTGGAGGATATTATTATGATATCTAAATGTACATACAATCACAATATTAAAATGAACAAACGGACGGCCTTAACGTTTTTAAAACCAGGTAAATAATAATTATTATTACAGAGATAGGATAACTGATCAATTGAAATGATCGTGGATGAAATCAGAGTACGTACTTCTTAGTTTTTCAAATCTATGTGCATATTTCTACCATTTGCTCGGCGGTTAGAGAAAACATCGTGAAGAAACCTGCACGTCTTGGATGGTTTCTCAAAATTGTGGATAGATAAAGATAAAGATTTGTCTATTGGCCACAGAACACAAATTTAAACACGAGTGACATAAATACACGAATAGGACTAATTCTGTAACCAACAAGGCCTAACCTCAGCGTCAATAATATTTGAGATAATGATCCTAACGTGGAACCGTTAGCCGTGTGGTCCCCGGCAGAGTAGAATAGGCCACCCTCACTCTTACCGAGGTGTCGTAAAAGGCGACTAAGGTAAAGCTGCTGGTATGATCATCAGTACCCAGAGAAGGAAAACTCTGCATTTATATCAAAACCCTCGCCAACCCGTCTGCCAAGCGTGGTGAGTATGGCAATTACCCCTCATGTGATGAGGGAGGCCCGTGCCCCAGCAGTGGGGACTTAAATGGGCTGATGATGATGATGATGATGATGTGTAACCGTGATCCAGTTTGTCTGGATACTTTAGCTAAGGGTGGCGAAGGTCAGACGGCAGACGGCATCACGGTCCAAGCATACCCGGAACTCCAAAGCGACAGCTTTGAACGCAATAGGGAATTACACGCTTACATGAGGAGGTAACAAAGAAATGAGATTTTTTTTTGGTCATTAGGCTAACGCTTGACCACAATCGCACCTGATGGAAAGTGGTCTAGGTTGATAAAAGAGGTCTAGGTAAAGAGGTCTAGGATGATACGCGCTTGCCTAAAAGATGCCTGTTCACTCTTGCCTTAAAGACTTTTGATATAACGACCTGTTTGGAACAGTGGTAGTGAACGCTGCCTCTGGTGCAAGGGTTGCGGGTTTGATCCCCGCATAGTACAAACATTTGTGTGCATTAACATATCTGTTTGTATTGGTCTGGGCGTTATATATGTATAATAAGTATGTATTTACAAAAGAAAGTATTATATGTTTATATTTGTAATCCCACTGTTGATTCTGATATCCGTAAAACAGGTGCTTGAGCTACCTATCTCGGAATCAGATCAATGTATGTGATGTTTTGAAATATTTATATTTATTTATATAGCAAGCGTCTCGCAGTCTCACCTCCCGCTCACGCGAATGTTATATTTTTATACTCATTTAGTGTGCAGTAAGCTTAGATTAATACAAAATAGCGGAAGATACGGCACCTCCCTTCAATTAAACAACTCAAAACAGGCTTGATGCACAACTACGTGCACGCGTACTCACTTGTTTAAAGTTGTACGATGATGAAAGACAGACAAACCAATGATTTTGTCCCACGAAAGTGCACGAATGCAATTTGGTAACCTTGTTCCCACTTAAAACAATCAAAGAGTATTTTTGTGTGACACGACCGCTTGTCAAACTCGCGAATTTGCGAATGTGTACAATTAGGCTACGGGAACATAATTCAAGCGGTCCACGCGGTTGAGACGAGTCACATATCTTCTGCTATTTTGATTTAATCTAAAGCAATCTAGGGTAAGTCACCGCCTATATAATAATATTAAGAGACGCAGAGGATACCGTGCATGAATAGACTGGAAGACATAAATTGTACATTGAATCTTTGTATAAGTAGCTTTTAATTTTTGTATGTTGTGCAATAAAAAGTTTATATTTTTTTATCTATGATTATCAATTCTACATCATAAAAAAAGTTTGTTTTGCTTCGCCAACAAAATCAAATTCAATTTCATCGAATTTAAAACAATTAAAACATTACCGATTGTTGAGATAGCGCCACCGACGAAAACAGGTACCAAAAATTCATTTTTAAACTTCCAAAAAACACTACATTTCAAACGTGCGTGCTGAAAACAATAAAAATGTGTACATGCTCACTCATTCAGGGTCGTTTGTGTTACTACCATAATAAATACATAAAAAAAATTTGGAGAACCAACACGCAGACACGAGGTACGTACTAACTAGGTCATTATTATTATAAACCTTTCATGCAAGCTTAGCAATTGTTTTTTTAGTATCTTTGGAATTAGCCATCAGTTTACTTTGAGATTTAAGTAAATTTAATGTCTTCATTTCACATATTATTATTGTAACCAACATGTTTTTTTCAAGCTTAGACTAAACTTTCATTGCGTTTCGCGTTCTGTCGTTACCGATAACGACCCTTAAGTGTAAAAAAGTAGCCTCAGAAAGCATGTTAAGCTCAGGAGAATCAGATGCAGGTCCTGCATCTGATTCTTCTTTGCATTTGTCACATTAATATGTCATTATAATAATGTAATTCAAATTCAAATTCAAATAATTCTTTATTTGCATAGGCTTGTACACAGCACTTACAAATCGTCATACATTTGAATGACTTAAAACTATTTATAAGTACTTATGTATAATTTACATGTTAATACATATATATGTTGATACATAAAATATACTAAAGAAATAAATAAACATAATGCGATTCTACCACCGGCTCGGAAAGTTGTTTCTGGTCGAGAAGATCCGGCAAGAAACTCGCCAGTTACTCTTTTTAATCGCCAACTTTTTTACAATGGTTTATTATCTTCATACCAAGTCATACCGTCTAATGCAACACAAAATAGAATGAAGCAAATTAAAAGCTAAATATGAGGTAAACCGAAGCGGACCAGTCCCCAAAGGTGGCACCTGTTCACAAGTATGACGTATGTGTCAGCCATCATTTCACTCAACCATATTAGAGGGAATGTAATGACCCGCCACATAACGCCACCACCTCAGAGACATTTGAGTGAGCATGACTACTTAGGTTCTCCTCATAGGTCACAAAGAGTAGTAGTTACTTAATCTAATACTAATAAACTGCAGGACGAGGTGTACAATAGTAGGTGGTTAGCATCTTGTCAATTATTGAATAATCAATATAAATCAATTTTATACAGTAATAAATGCTGCTAAGCCTAATTTACTAAAATTCTGTAATTATATAATATTAATGATTTTTGTTAATATATATGAAAATGTTACAAGTGTGCAAGCATGGAGGTCATTATGTCCATGAATCCTTATCATTTAAGTAGTCTACAATTTTATAGTATCCTTTACTCATTAAACAGGCTTTCACGTGAGATTTAAATTTATGCGTTGGTAACTCAATAACATTTTGTGGCAACTTATTGTACATTTTAATACTTAGACCAACAAATGAATTATTAATTTTTTGAAGTTTCAGATTTGGAATCGCGAGCTTGTGTTTATTTCTAGTGTTAAAACCATGACAGTCAGATTTTTTTATTATTTTTTAATATCGAGATAGGAAGCTCAAGCAACTTTGTTATGGATATCAGAATCAACAATGGAATTACGAATATATGTAATTATAAATACATTTAATATTTTTCTTTTGTAAATAAATACTTACAATGCATAGAAAACACCCAGATCAATACAAACAGACATGTTCATGCAAACAATATACCTATGGTAGAATAGAGAATGCACTTGTCTGCTTACACACTTGTGCTATAAACGATGTCCTGCTACTTTAAACTTTCCATAAACAAATGCATGCACAACAAAATTTATGTCAGCATCTTATTAACAGAATCAAAATGAAGAAATTCTTATTCCACGGAATAAAAACGCAATTTAAAAATGTCACGAGGCGGAGCGAGGACGAAAATTTTTGCAATTTTCACGGGACTGCTGGAAACAGTAGGATTAAAATAAATTGTCTAGTGGAACAAAAAATATTATTGTAGCTTCCGACTAGTCATTTGTGAAAATCTTTTAAATTTCCTGATACTTAATTTTACTAAACAAGTTTGCCAGATGCGAGTCTATTTAATTTTAAATATCAATCTAACATTAATAATTTAACATTTTGATATCATATAGGGCAGCAAAAAATATAGGTACCTACAATAGAGATTTATTAATACATTTTTCCAAAATAAATCGTATTGTTATTTCAATCAACATCAGATGACCATAGTTTTTTACTGTGAAAATGGGTTTGCTTTTTAATCTTAGTATGGTTAGCGAAACAAACATCGATTGACTAGATCAATACGCAATATACGAACAACTAGTAACGGCACTCATTCGAGCTGTCAGACTTTTTCCATTAGATTCACGTGTAAGTATTGTATTTATTAGGGTTAGGATTAGGGTTTATACATATAATTTTTTTTTTAATAATAATTCTCACAACATCTCATACGTTGACCTGATTCCGTACTAAGTAGCTTAAGCACTTGTGTTACAGATATCAGACAACAGAGGCATAGAAATATATACTTAAATACATATATTACACCCAGACACCGAACAAACACAAGTGTTTGTTCGGTGTCACGAATGTTTGTCCAGGGTGGGGATCGAACCCACGACCTTTGGCGTAAGAGGCAGGGTCACTGACAATTGCGCCATTCGGTCAGTCACTTGTTAATTTATTACTTCGAGTAAAACTGTCATCCTACTAAAGATGCATTTCTTGTTAATAGTACCTGGTTACAATAGTTACACACATGAAGTTTGCATTCAATTAGAAAATGCACGGTGATTGTTTAGGCTGCATTAACTAAACTATTTTTACCAGATGACGATAGCTAGGAGATCGTACAAATGGCGGCGGCAATCGCTTACCCTCAGGTGATCCGTCTGCTCGTCTGCCACCTAACACATAAAGAAAAAGTTTTTTTTCTATATGCTCTTATGTTGCATCCCAATTTGATATCGATGCGACCAAACCAACATATTGATTCTTTGGATTTCAAACACTAATGATGTATTGCAGATTTGCAGGGCACTCAAAACGTATCGTTTCCTCATTTGAATTCTGTCATGCTCTTCGTTTCTTTTGTCGAATATATTGTTAGATTTTCATGACATTTCCTATGCTCAATAATAGTATGAAAAATATGTCGTAATATCTCTACTTATAATAAATATTATAGCTAGATCTGTGACGGACTCAGTTGAAATTGTTTTAAAAAATATTGTGAGGAAGATTATCAAATAGTTTCCAAAACAAAAATTACTTTTTTTGTCTAGTATTTTGGTGCTTATTTTCAATGATGTTATTCATGATTAATTGGTTAAGACTACAGTTCTTTAAAAAAAAACAACACTTTTTCGCTTTACAACGTAGTTGTACTTTTCCATCCAAAATTCGAAACAAAACAAACCTTTTTACATAAATGCAAATTTCAAGATGCTAAATAGTACAACTGTCTTTTTTCATAAAAATGCTAATTCAATTTATAGAAGTAAATTTAATTTTCGGCACACACTGAGAAAGTGAATTTCTTGTTGAAGATTGAATTTTTTATACGTTCTTACATATAAGTATTTGCATCAAATTAATTTTATAAGACCAAGCTGTCAGTAAAGAAAATAAGAAAAATATTCACGCAAAGGATAGAACCTCGACCAAATACGGAAAATTGGAGTGAAGCAGACAGACGCTGCTGTGTTTCGACGAGTAAGTCAGGGTACTGGAGGCCTAATTCTAGTCACTGCACTGGTGTTGCGAATGTCCATGGGCGGCGGAAATTACTTGCCATTATTTGATCAGTCTTCTCGTCTGCAATATCAGTCATAAATAAAATTTCAGTTCTGCATACGTGAGCAATGCAAACAAAGGAACAAGACGTGGACAGTAAACAAGGACACGATTTACAGAACAAGATCTTGATGACAACCGTACTGGAAATCCGTGCGGATTTCCCGCGATCACAGTCTCGGATTGGACACGGAAAGCGTATTTCTAGCCCGGACAGTCGCTCGTCTCAACTGCTGAATTTACGTGACGGCGCAACATGGGGCCTTTGAAACTTGAATAAATTAGAAGAGGAATAAAATACTGTAGATGAAACATATTTAATACGCTAAATAAAATATGATATAAATTCATTTTGTGATTTGTGGCAGACGAGCAGATATATCATCTGATAGTAAGCGATTGCCGCCGCCCATGGACAACCGCGGCACCAGTTTCTGCGAGGCCGTGGTGGTATCACTCCGGTCGAGTCGGCCCATTCATGCGTGAAGCGTGGCCCTCCCACGGTCAAATCTGTAAGTTAGTTGTAAATGTTACTTATATTTGTAGGTATTACAAAGAGGTATTGCCGCCATTCTGGACTCACTATGACTCACACAGGCAACACTGCTTTGTAAATATTTTCATCACATCCCTCATTTTTAGAAAATTGTAATTGGGTGTTTCCTATGTATTATAAGTATGTATTTACAAAAGAAAAGTATTATATGTATTATATTTGTAATCCCACTGTTGATTCTGATATCCGTAACACAGGTGCTTGAGCTACCTATCTCGGAGTTAGATCAATGTATGTGATGTTGTGAAATATTTGTTATATAGATAGATATTTTTATTGCTTTTACTATATATTTTGTATTTATATAAAGGTAACCCTTTATGTTGTATTTTTCTGCCTATAATTTGATGAAAACTGTATGTATAACAAGTTCATATTCATATTCTTTATTGCTCTCCAATATGATACAAAAGGTGGTAATAACATAGTACAGTACAATTATGGACCCTGTCGGGCACGGCATAGATAAGAGAGGGGAGGAGTCACCTTACGCTTTCATCTACAAGAATAATTTGAATAATATTTTTTTATTAGACATTCACTTAACAAAATTTTATTTAAATATATAAATTATATTAAACTCTTATACTGTATGTAGGTATGTAATGTAAGTTTTGGCAGAGATGATAATCTGCAGTGACTATATTTGACCCGGATTTCAGTGAAATAAACAAACTATATAGAACTGCCTAAACATGGAAATACTCATACATACGAATACAAAACATCTAAGTTTAACAATAGTGTCCCACGGGTATCATGATTTGAAACAAAGCAGCCAAGGGATAGTCATAATTCGCATAGTGGGAAAGGATGTAGCCTCTACTTGTCAGTTATTATCCCGATTTTAGTGTTTCAAAACAATAGAGTCCTTTCTTGAGTGACAAATGGGAGTAAGGTTCATTTCCTTAATCCAATGGGACTTGGTGTTTGTATGTGAAGGAAGTATGTGTGCATTACGAGCTAATATTTAAATGATGGTTTTTGTGATGTTGGGTGCAAGAAAATAATGCATATTTATAATGCGTGAAAATATTAATAATGTGTAATAGTGTAGTTCTTGCTTACGATCAAAGCTGTCGTTCTGGAACCCGGGGAGGGCTTGGACCATGATTTTTAATTTTGAAAGTCTGGCAATTACAATGAAACGACTGCGCCGTCTGACCTTCGCAACTCTTTGACATGGGAAGCAGACCAACCAAATCATGGTTACACGTTGCAGAAACTATTCGAAACGTGTAGGTTTCCTCACGATGTGTTCTTTCACCGCCGAGCTAATGGTAGAAAATAGATTTGAAAAATTTAGAGGTGCATGCTCGGATCCGAACCCTGTGTCCCTTACGGAATCTGCGTTCTGAACCAGTGAGTCATCCCTGGTATGAGAATCAGATAAATCAGGTACCTAGCTAAAAAGCCGTGTGGTCTCCGGCAGAGTAGAATAGGCCACCCTCACTCTTACCGAGGTGACGTAAAAGGCGACTAAGGTAAAGCTGCTGGCATGATCATCAGCACAAAGAGAAGGAAAACTCTGCATTTATATCAAAACCCTCGCCAAGCCGTCTGCCAAGCGTGGTGAGTATGGTAATTACCCCTCATGTGATTGAAGGAGGCCCGTGCCCCAGCAGTGGGGACTAAAATGGGCTGACGACGAGCTAAAAAGCCTAGAAAAAGCGTCGACCCACCTATTATTGACCCTGATGGGTTAAAGACACCGAGGTGGCCGACTCAGATATTTCTGGAAAAAATCTCGTCGTCGAGACTGATATGTAAGAACTTCAGGTCAAGGACTGGCAAGAAATAGTGTAGGACCAGTAGCGATCTCTTGTTTCGGCCAAGACTCTGTTCAGGTCGTTGAGCCAGCGGAGCAAAAAAGGATAAAAATATATCTGTGATAGGTGGCAGACGGATCACCTGATGGTAAGCGATTGCCGCCGCCCATGGACACACGCGACACCTGTGGAGTCACAAGTGCGCTGCCAACCTTTAAATCCCCCTTTTCCCCGGATTAGGCCACCGGCAGCCTCACTCACGCAGTGAAACACAGTAGAATGCTGTGAGCCCGTGGTATCACTCCGGTCAAGCCGGCCTATTTATGCCGAAACGTGGCTCTTCCACGGTAGTCCCACTCTACCACGGTACATTATATGCAGCAGATTAATGAGCAGACAGTACACCTGATGGTAAGTGATCAACAAAATGCCTGAAATGTGGGACCTGATTGACCACACACACTCACACCTCTTCCTGTATATCTGCTACTTACCATCCTTGTATTAATGTTGTGTCATGTGTGCCTATTGTATCGTACTTATAATACAGTAAACTTGTTCTATGGTCTATCATGTTCTCTGTGCTGTGAATGTTGTGATGGTCAATAAATGTTTTTTTCTTTCTTTCTTTCTTATCATTTCATCGGCATCTGAGATACTTGTGGTATTGCTGTAACTATATTTAGGTGTAGTGACGCCGTTTGCCCAAATAGGAAGTAAAGTTGTTTACCTCGCTCCGCTTTCGAGAACTTTCGAAGTTTTTCTTAGTTTTAGTTATAGTGATGCAGTCTGCCGGTACATTGCTGCGGATTTAGCGCTCCGTCCTTACTTTGTACTATTGTGTGGTGCTGAACTCTGCATTTATATCAAAACCCTCGCCAAGCCGTCTGCCAAGCGTGGTGAGTATGGTAATTACCCCTCATGTGATTGAAGGAGGCCCGTGCCCCAGCAGTGGGGACTAAAATGGGCTGACGACGAGCTAAAAAGCCTAGAAAAAGCGTCGACCCACCTATTATTGACCCTGATGGGTTAAAGACACCGAGGTGGCCGACTCAGATATTTCTGGAAAAATCTCGTCGTCGAGACTGATATGTAAGAACTTCAGGTCAAGGACTGGCAAGAAATAGTGTAGGACCAGTAGCGATCTCTTGTTTCGGCCAAGACTCTGTTCAGGTCGTTGAGCCAGCGGAGCAAAAAAGGATAAAAATATATCTGTGATAGGTGGCAGACGGATCACCTGATGGTAAGCGATTGCCGCCGCCCATGGACACACGCGACACCTGTGGAGTCACAAGTGCGCTGCCAACCTTTAAATCCCCCTTTTCCCCGGATTAGGCCACCGGCAGCCTCACTCACGCAGTGAAACACAGTAGAATGCTGTGAGCCCGTGGTATCACTCCGGTCAAGCCGGCCTATTTATGCCGAAACGTGGCTCTTCCACGGTAGTCCCACTCTACCACGGTACATTATATGCAGCAGATTAATGAGCAGACAGTACACCTGATGGTAAGTGATCAACAAAATGCCTGAAATGTGGGACCTGATTGACCACACACACTCACACCTCTTCCTGTATATCTGCTACTTACCATCCTTGTATTAATGTTGTGTCATGTGTGCCTATTGTATCGTACTTATAATACAGTAAACTTGTTCTATGGTCTATCATGTTCTCTGTGCTGTGAATGTTGTGATGGTCAATAAATGTTTTTTTCTTTCTTTCTTTCTTATCATTTCATCGGCATCTGAGATACTTGTGGTATTGCTGTAACTATATTTAGGTGTAGTGACGCCGTTTGCCCAAATAGGAAGTAAAGTTGTTTACTCGCTCCGCTTTCGAGAACTTTCGAAGTTTTTCTTAGTTTTAGTTATAGTGATGCAGTCTGCCGGTACATTGCTGCGGATTTAGCGCTCCGTCCTTACTTTGTACTATTGTGTGGTGCTGCCTCTTGAATAGAATTGAAAAAAGTTATTACAATTCTGAAAAAAGTTATACAAGAACACGCCGTGTGGTCCCCGGCAGAGTAGAATAGGCCACCCTCACTCTTACCGAGGTGTCGTAAAAGGCGACTAAGGTGAAGCTGCTGGCATGATCTACAGCACCCAGAGAAGGAAAACTCTGCATTTATATCAAAACCCTCGCCAACCCGTCTGCCAAGCGTGGTGAGTATGGCAATTACCCCTCATGTGATTGAGGGAGGACCGTGCCCCAGCAGTGGGGACTTAAATGGGCTGATGATGATGATGAATATGATTACAATTCTGATTTTTTTTAATCTATTGCAAACAACGAACAAACATAGGCTTAAGCTAATACAAAAACAGTAGACTTAATTGATAATGTAAACGAAATTGACAAACGAACGTAAACTTGAGACGTCCACATTGTAAAACACTACTAACAGAAGTCAAAGACCTTACCATGAGTTTGAAATACTATCCTTGCTATCCAAAACTATTGCTCTGTCTCTTTCACATGCACCACAATGAAAGGGACAAAGCGATAGTTTACGATTTAATACTTTTACGACATTAAATACTTTTCATTTGTAAATACATACTTATAATACATAGAAAACACCCAAACCAAGGGGACCACACCACCCGGGACCCCAAGCGCAGCCGCCGCTTTAAAGTGCGACGCACTACCCACTGTGCCAACAAGGCAACTTGTACCTAAGTTTTTCTGTTAAGGTGACGGGTAGGGCACACTAGCGACGCGAATCGATTTTAATTTTTAGCTACTAAACCGGATCTATTTTAAACTTGTACCCCCGTGCCTCGGAAAGCACTTTAAGCCGTGGATCGTACGCCCAATCACTCTCCGGTCGTGTCACATTGGTGTCCCATTGGATTATGAGAGAGTGCTCTTATGTTTGCGCACACACTTGAGCACTATAATATATCCTGCGTAAGTGGTTTATCGTTGATATCGGCGACCTTAGCCGAAATCGGTTGGAGGATTTATTATTATATATTCATCATCATCAACATCATGAGCCCATTTAAGTCCCCACTGCTGGGGCACGGGCCTCCTTCAAACACATGAGGGGTAATTGCCATACTCACCACGCTGGGCAGACGGGTTGGTGAGGGTTTTGATATAAATGCAGAGTTTTCTTTCTCTGGGTGCTGATGATCATGCCAGCAGCTTTACCTTAGTCGCCTTTTACGACACCTCGGTAAGAGTGAGGGTGGCCTATTCTACTCTGCCGGAGACCACACGGCATATTCTATATTATCAGACACCATATAAAATAAATACCTAGGTATAAAATATTCCTTGAGAACCTACGCAATAAAACTGGAAATTTTCATTAATACTAATAAAGAGTTATAGGAATAAAAAATCCTTTCTACAATTGCTAAAGGTAATGTTGCATTTTAAATTATCATTTTCCTCGATATTTCCTGGCAACAATTGTAACAAAGTGCCGGTATTGGTGTTACAAAAACTACCGCATTTTTATTTATGATGGGAAAAAATTGTGAAATACTGGTTGCACATGGTTTTTCCATGAAGTTTTAGAGGCCCCTAGGCGGTCGTGTGAAACGCATGAATAGGTAAACTAAATTATGAGCCCTTTGTCAACGAGTCTTAGTGTAATTTTTCTGTATGCGAATGCGAATAAATTTATTTATTTGGAAGACTAACAGCTAAATAATACACTAAACTTATATCAATAAGAAAAATCAGTGCCAATAATAAGTCTCCGACGACCCGTTTGGAACAGTGGTAGTGAACGCTGCCTTTGGTCCAAGGGGTGCGGGTTCGATCCCCGTACAGTACAAACATTTGTATGCATGAACATGTCTGTTTGTATTGGTCAGGGTGTTTCCTATGTATTAGAAGTATGTATTTACAAAAGAAAAGTATTATATGTTTATATTTGTAATCCCACTGTTGAATCTGATCTATCCGTAACACAGGTGCTTGAGCTAGATATCTATCTCGGAGTCAGATCAATGTATGTGATTTTGTGAAATTTTATATCTTTAAAAAAAAAGTCTCCACCTATGGTTGTAACAAAAGCTTCGGGAAACTAAATGTAACTTAAACATGCTGGTGTCCCAGGAAACTGTAAGCAAGTGGGAAACTATTTATTACAAATGGAGAGAGTGCCGCTATGTTACACTTAATCAGAATGCATGTCCTCAGCGTAACTAAAGACATGCACTATGATGCAATCTTATAAGCGATAATAGCTCAGTGAATGAGTATGTGACAAGTCGTAGCTTCAAATACAGGCATGGGCTTCTGGATTTTTCAAATTCGCTCTTATGAATCTACTTATGTTGTGAGATCACATAAAAACACGAATGTGTAAAAAAGTTTAATTCTAGCTAAATTCAATTTTCATATGAAATGCCCTGTTGGTCTAGCGTTTAAAGTACCGGGCCGTAATCTCTAGGTCCTGGGATCGATTCCCGGGTCGAGCGAAAAGTATTTTCGAATTTTTCGAACACAGCTCGGCTTTGTGATCATCACCAATCCGCATTTGGCAAGCGTGGTGATTAAGCCTAATCGCATCATAGTAGCAATAACTTGATTTCTAGATGAAGGCGTTTGACCTGCAGTGGGACAGTTTATATAAGTTAGGCTGATAATTTATTTTACTTTACATCATTTAAGCCAAATTCCACCCACTGTTGAGTATAGGCCTCTTCTTTATTTCACCACTCCTTTTGGTCACCTGCCAACCTCATCCACAGTTTCCTAGATACTATTACAAATTTAAAAACCCATAGCCAAAATAGGTTCTTTATTAAAAAAATATACACATAGTTTCATGAATAATGCTGAAAATTTTCATTAATGCTTCATTAAAATATATGTGTACCAAAAGCTTTAACAACCGTCTAGAGACATTTTACCGCACCTCAGAGGTTTTAAATAAAAATATTTAAACAAAGTTTTATGAACTAAAGTTCATATTGTGGTTACATTCTCATTTTGAACGTTTATTTTTATTTACGTTACGTTTATTTTTATCTTTTGTTAGGACTTTTCAATGTGAATAAAAACTACTTTTTTATGTAATGGGTAGGCAGACGAGCAGACGGATACTTTCCTAATTACTCGTATTATTATGAATAAACGTTGAGTAATTGTCACATCATGCTCGGAGTATGCTCTGAAGGACCGCATCAGAATGATGTAATCTGACAGAACTGGAGTCACCAACATAGCCCACCGAATTAGCAAACTGAAGTGGCAGTGAACTGGTCATATTGGCCGCAGAACTGACAGCCGTTGGAGCCGTAAAGTCTTTGAGTGGAGACCGCGACTCGGTAAGCGTAGTGTAGGACACCCTGCGACAAGATGGGATGATGACATTCGAAGGCTGGCTGGTGTGGGCTTGATGAGAGTGGCCGAAAATCGGGAGCATTGGCGTATATTAGGGGAGACCTATGTCCAGCAGTGGACGAGTGTGGGTTGCTGATGATGATGATGATGATGAACGATAAAATGATGAGGACTAAGCTCACTGAGTTAATGTTGTTCCGCTAACCTGCCGACTTATCATTATTTCAACCCATAGACGTCCACTGCTGGACATAGGCCTCCCCCAATGTTCTAAACACAGAGCGGTCCTGTGCCGCCCGCATCCAATGGATTTCCGCTACCTTCACCAGATCGTCGTATAGCACCGACGTATAAAATATATTGCGCTGATCCCATATAACCTGGGAAAAGGATAAGAGAATGTTGACTGTACGTAAGCTCAGCTTATCGATGCCATGTAATGCACGCCACTGCTCCCGATTTTCGGCCACTCTCATCCAGCCCACACCAGCCAGCCTTCGAATGTCATCATCCCATCTTGTCGCAGGGCGTCCTATACTACGCTTACCGAGTCGCGGTCTCCACTCAAGGACTTTACGGCTCCAACGGCTGTCAGTTCTGCGGCTAATATGACCAGCCCACTGCCACTTCAGTTTGCTAATTCGGTGGGCTATGTCGGTGACTCTGGTTCTCTGTCGGATTACATCATTTCTGATGCGGTCCTTCAGAGATACTCCGAGCATAGCTCTTTCCATAGCTCTTTGAGCGACTTTGAATTTTATCGTTATACCTTATTAAACATAACTCTGGAATCGTAGAATAAAGTTAAAGTGACAAAAATAAAAACCCCTTTCCGACTTTCATCTACTTACGTCGTTTATTTTCTCACAACTGACACAATTTCAGATTTCACAACTGACTTCCTGCAGCCAAATACAGGCCATGATATCATGTCTGACACCAAATGGGCCATCGAATTCCCCATCCATACATGAATAGAATCCTGCGAATAAGCTTTTAAAATGCAAAACGTGTTACGCAGCGATGTTGATTTTGACACCTCACACGTCAACCGCTAAAATACTCAAAAATCCCGTTAGTTCCAGTCCCAGCTGCAAATATCGGATGATATTCATAAAATTGCGAACAAAGGCATTTGTTATACATTCGCATTTATATTTCGATTTTACATTTTTGTGAACTATCTGGGAAAAGGCAGTTTTGAAATGCAATGCCGTATTCGTTAACAGGTCTTTAAAATACATAATCTACATGGATGCGAGACAAATTGGCTAGTATTTTAAACAATAATAAAATCAAACACATCCTAAAATGAGTTCAAAAACCGACGCCTATTAGGTATATGGCAGAGTAGAATAGGCCACCCTCAATCTTACCGAGGTGTCGTAAAAGGCGACTAAGGTAAAGCTGCTGGCATGATCATCAGCACCCAGAGAAAGAAAACTCTGCATTTATATCAAAACCCTCGCCAACCCGTTTGCCAAGCGTGGTGAGTATGGCAATTACCCCTCATGTGATTGAGGGAGGCCCGTGCCCCAGCAGTAAGGACTTAAATGGGCTGATTATGATGATTAAGTATATGTTACTAGCGACCTACCCCGGCTTAGCACGGGTATAATATGTATAATAATAATAATAAGAAGTTTTTATTGAAAAACCACGAGAACAATATAAATACTTATAATCTACTTATACTAAGGTAACTAATTTCAAGTATGTATGTAGGATGGATGGGACCCAGGATTTTTTGATCTCCTTTATTTTTTTTTACAATAAAAATAAATTTATAGGTTTGTACTTTTATAGATAATAATTTAAAATGGAAAAATCATATTGAACATATAAGGAAAAATCTAATAAATTCTCTTACGCACTTTACAATTCAAGGACGATATCGAATGATCTACTGTTAATAACCTTCCATATTAACGTAGTGTCTACATTGAGATATGGGATCATATTCTGGGGTAACTCTACTGATAAAGACCTTTTTTTTATGATATAGGTGGCAGACGAGCCGACATAACCGATGGTAAGCGATTGCTTACTTACCTTTTACCTTTATTACCTGTTATTACTTACTTTCAGAGCTCAAAAACACTGTAAAAGAGCATGTTTAACTTACATAAAGTAAACAGACTCTTGTCAAGACTTCTTCCGTATTTGTATATATTCGAGATCGTAGTTTTTGTCAAAGCCAATACGACAATATTTCAATACAAACACGTGAATGGCATAAAAATAAACTATGTATAATACCTAATAAGTCAGCGTTGATGAACAAGAGCATCGCAGCGTGCCTCAGGTATACAACAAAATTCCCGGTTTTATCCGCCAAATTACTGCTATTCAAATAAATTAAAACTGCATGAAGTCCTGGTTCAAAAACGCTATTATGCTGTCGGCGACTTTTGATGTGACAAAACTTTAAAATTAAAAACTTTACATTAACTTCACCACACCTGTGATATTGTATGCCAATTAGGCGGAACGCAGTGAAACTATTATTTCAATTGTAACATTTTATGTATACCTGTGATTCACAATAAAGATTTTTACGATACTTATTATGATTATCGACCCATAGTACGTCTTTCGTCTTTTTCTCCCAAGTTAAATCTTCCCGCTTTCCGTTCACTCCTTTCATTCTTTCACGTTCATACTCATTCTCATCATTCCTTTTCAATCATTCTTTCTAGCACTGGATTAAACTTGAATAACATACAATTAATTCCAAATGTATTATAGGTAATATTTTTAAAATGGATCTTCCTCTTGAATTGCTTTATCCATTAAAAACCCATCAAAATCCGTTACGCAGTTTTAAAGATCTAAATATATATAGAGACATACATCGAAAGCAACTTTGTTTTATACATGTGTTAGTGATGATTTGGCAATCTTAAATCTCCCAATACATTAGGCGGCCATTAGGGCGGAAAGATCCTCTAATGGCGGCCACATACAGATATTCGTAGATATGGCAGGATCAACGAGATGAAATAGTTATTTAGGAGTAAATTTAAAATTTCAAAAGTGTAAAAATATGACAGAACCCACCACAAAAGCTGAGGGTTCGAGCTCGCGTGTTTACCCGTAAGCATTGTGGTCATAAATATGAATTTACGACTACTAATACAGGGCCCGGTCTATGGAAACTGCATCTATCGTGATGTTATCGCTTCTAATGAGGATTTTTTTTTTAAATTTTACTGCGACAATAATTGTTTTGTTTGTGTTAAAGTAAGTGCATGTTATACAAGTTTAAAGTAAAAAATGGGCTGTTTAACTGTAATTAGAACGCCCATCACTCGATTACTGTAATTTTTTGAATTAAATGTTCATTTTTGAACATAGTTTTTCATAGTCATCATCATAAAATCTTTATTGTAAATCACAGGTATACATGAAATGAAGCTGTTACAATTAAGATACAATAGTTTTACTGTGTTCCGCCTGATTGGCATACAATATAACAGGTGTGATGAAGTTAATATAGTCTACACATAATAATTTATGGTCTACAAACCTGTCAATTCAAAGTCTGGTCAGCATTATTAGCACTGACAGCATAGTAGCATTTTTGAACCAGGAATACATGTAGTTTCAATTTCTATGTCAGTAATTTGCTAATGTGGCGGATCGGCCAGAGAGTTGGTTGTATATCCGAGGCGCGCTGCAGAGGATAGAGCATCCTTCTTCCATCTTTATGTTCATCAATGCTGACCTACTAAGTATTACACATAGTTTATTTTTGTGCCGTTCACATGTTTTGTGTTCAAATAATGTCGTATTGGCTTTGACAAAAACTGCGACTTCGTATATATAAGACATGGAAGGGTCAATAATTTTACTTTTAGAAAGAGTATTTAGAAGAGTACAGTATATTTACTCTAGAATGTAATCCCACATCTCAATATTGATACTACGTAATTATGTTAGGCCGTTAACAGAGTGGATTCATTCGATATTTTCTCTTTTATTGCACATCTTTCATCGAAATAAGGTAATAGCACTCACTGTTGAATTTTTGGATTTTGAATTTGTTAACTTTAAGGATAGAAAGTACTCCAGTTCCCCTTCATCTTACGACAGGCCGGGAATACCTAGGTACGAGTAGTATTCAAAATACCCATACACACTTAAAGTTTGATTAGACAAACTTGGGCCGGCGCTCCAAAGTTTGTAACATTGCATCATCTTCTATATAGTGATATCCGCTGAATCCGTAGGTAGATAAAACGTAAAACACCGGCGTTTTATTGAGTGACTGTGACTTTGGCTGACTTCGACTGTTGACTACCTACTTGTTCTCAATAAGTTACTTGGCATTGGCGAATTATCTTCGGGTAGAGCCATATTAAAAAAAAGCATCTTGTATACTATTAATAATACGGAAAACTCGATAGAAAGCGATAAGGACTAGGACATACGATGCGTCGCGGGCCCGAGCGCAGTTATATACAAAAGTAAGTAAATAAGTATCAGCCTATAAACTGCACTTCAGGGCAAACGCCTCCATCATAGAAATCAAGTTATCGCTATGATGTGATTAATCACCACGCTTGCCAAATGTGGATTGATGATCACAAACCGGAGCTATGTTCGAAAATTCGAAACATACTTTACACTCGACCCGGGAATCGAACCCAGGACCCCGAGATCACGGCCCTGTACTTACACTAGACCAACAGGGCGGACAAAAGTAAAGTAAACTAAGAAGTAAGTCTATGAAACCGCACTCGCGTAACGCAGCGGAGGCCTTAATTATAGGTAAGGTAAACCAAAAAACACGAAACACTTACGCGATATAATCGACACTATATATATATATTTTTTTTTTTTACATTCTTTGCTAATTTTTTTTTTTTGTACACCACGATTACTTCCTCTATTCATGTCAATCCTTGCATACTTCAACTTTTCTCTTTAATAACCCCCAGTGCATGATGTGTGTCTGTTCTAGATCATCTATAACTTTTATTACTTCTTTTCTACTCTTATATTATTAATTTATTTATTTATTAATTAATTTTTTTATCTTGAACAGACACACTATATGCTACAGGGTCACCCGCAGAATACCAGCGTCGTGACGTGTCAGCAATGTCCCGGCACGACTTATGCTGAGCGGGCGCCTATTTGGCACAACACTTATACATGTATTTATTGTGTTATGTTATATTACTCTTATTGTTTTTGTTATGTATTGTTCCCATTTCTTAATTCTTGTGATATCTGTTACCTATGTATTTGTTGTGTCAATAAATGTTTCATTCATTCATTCATTCATTCACACCCAGTGCCATCTATTGGTACAATTTGGAAACTAATACCCCGAAACGAAATAAGAGTGGGCGTCCTCGATAAAACAAGTGGTCTCATTGTCAACAAAAGTACTTACATTCTATCTGCCGATTTAAAATGTATTGCCCCAGCTGAACATTAACACGTAAAGTTATGCACATTCGAACACCCACGAAGTTCCCACAAGAATCCAGCGGCGCGGAACTTTGATAATAAATTCACTGTTCACTGCGCAGTTTATTATACGATAGATATTGAGTGGTATTGCGGAACAACTAACTACAACGTACGAGGAAGTAATAACGTATTATTTCGTTGTTACTTACAGTAGAGAAGGTTAAGTTCTACCGCAATGATAATGTAGCTGCCACCGTCGTGGGTTTATTATCTGTCGATAAATTTTAATCTTAATTTTATTACGATTATGATGTGAATGTGGGAGAGCCACGCTTAGGCATGAATGGGCTGGCTCGACCGGAGTGATACCACTGCCTCACAGAAGACCGCCGCGTGAAGCAGCGCCTGCGCTGTGTTTCGCCGTGTGAGTGAAAGGTTACCGGAGGCCCAATGGGGGGGGGGGGGGGGGGTGTGGAAGGTTGGCAGCGCACTTGTAACTCCACTGAAGTTGCGGGTGTCCATGGGCGGCGGAATTGCTTCCCATCAGGTTATCCGTCTGCTCGTCTGCCACCTCTCATATAAAAAAAAAGACAAGTGATTTACAATTGTGCGAATTCATTTGGTTAATTTTTCGAATGCGCACCGTTATTACGCGAACATACCATTGAGTGCGCCTTTATACGCGATTTTGTATAAAAAAGGTAAAGGTTGTCTAGAAAAGGTATCATATTTCCTAAAATACGCAGTAGATTTCGACAAAACCCTTCACTGTTTTAAAGCTTATTAAAATTTTTAAAATATGGATTGTAGTACTATTCTTACCTTTGTTTCCAATAAATGCATTTCTCGTGACAATCTAATAGATCGATTTTTTTTTCTATTCGTAACTTCACACACATAAAAAGGCCATAATTCAAATCACAGATACTCATAAGCACATTAACATAGTTATAAGAGAACACTTAACGAAAGAGTTATAGCGATAAAAAGTTGTAAACATATCAATAACATAATAAAAACACGTAATTTCATCAGCCCTCGGCCGGCCATACACGACAACTGACGAAAAAAATTCACTGTTTTAGGCTATGTATCATTAAGGGTGCGTTCAGAAGTGAACTTAAAACATACATAAAATGTCACAATGGTAGTGTATTGCGCACTTGACGGGTAAAATTTCACGGTAACACGGTGTTACTACGCGCATTCGTAAGGACTATAATCTATAGCACTCAAATCCACCCACCATCCTAGCACACCATTCCGAGATGCATCCAAAGCTGTCAGTTTTGGAGCGCCGGATACTCTTACACCATAGTTTGTACCATAGTGGTCTGGGTTTTTTATGTATTATAAGTATGTATTTACAGAAGAAAAGTAAAATATATATATATTTGTAATCCCACCGTTATTAAATGGGGCATACAATTTTTATCAGACAGTGCATCTGTCCTCATGGCTTTAGACAATAAACTAACAAATTGTAAACTAATAGCTGAATGCACAAAGCTCTAAGTGAAATCAAAGCTCAAACAATCACATCATCCTGCAATGGATAAAGGGGCATAGCAGATCACTGGGTAATGACGCCGCGGACCAGTTGGCAAAAAGAGGAGTGGAAACGACAGTGGTCGGCCCACATCCACTCATACCGCTTCCATTTTCGCTGATTCGAACATGGACCCGCCAGTTATCCACTGACCTACAGAACAAACGATGGATGGAAACCACAGACTGTAGGCAATCCAAAATCGCACTACCCAAACTAGACCCGCGGCTAACAAAACGACTTCTAACCCTCAATAGGAAAAACCTCAGAATAATGATGGGGACAATCACGGGCCACTGTCCCCTAAATAAACACCTTTACACCCTAGGCACTACCGACAGCCCCCTATGCAGGGGATGCTTCAGCGCCGAAGAATCAGTCACACACGTGGTCCTGGAATGCGATGCGGTGACCAGACAACGCTAAGAAATCCTCGGATCGGCGGGTTCACTTTGCGAAGCACCTAGAATTACTGTATCACGTTCAGAATCATTATTTCATAAAATATTTATTTTTCACAAAAATCATTATTTCATAGAAATAACGATTTTTGTGAAAAACAATTTACCTAAAGCTGAAATCGTTTCATCCTGTCGTCGTCATGCGTCGTACTGAGGGTCGTGGTCTCGATGAGTTTTTTTTCTCGGACTATCTTTTTTTTTATATGAGAGGTGGCAGACGAACAGACGGATCACCTGATGGTAAGCAATTCCGCCACCCATGGGCACCCGCAACACCAGTGGACTCACAAGTGCGCTGCCAACCTTTTCCCCTTCCCCTCCATTCGGCCTTAACCTCACTCACACGGCGAAACACAGCGCAGGCGCTGCTTCACGCCGGTTTAAATAATCCTCGGCCGCGTGGATCACATCAGACTGTAGTGTTTAATGTTGAGCTGATTTGATCACACCAGCGCATAGGGCTTCTGCCTATTGGCCTTCTTCAGCTCACCTTTCCCGTCAGAAGTAGCTTCTCATCATCATCATCAGCAACCCACACTCGTCCACTGCTGGACATAAGTCTCCCCTAATGCACGCCACTGCTCCCGATTTTCGGTCACTCTCATCCAGCCCACACCAGCTAGCCTTCGAATGTCATCATCCCATCTTGTCCTACACTACGCTTACCGAGTCGCGGTCTCCACTCAAGGACTTTACGGCTCCAACGGCTGTCAGTTCTGCGGCTAATATGACCAGCCCACTGCCACTTCAGTTTGCTAATTCGGTGGGCTATGTCGGTGACTCTGGTTCTCTGTCGGATTACATCATTTCTGATGCGGTCCTTCAGACCTAAGTAGAAGACAGAAGTAGCCTCTGCAGGTTGTCATCTCTACTTCTGGTGATGTGACCAAAGAACCTAAAGCTCCTGCGTTAGCATGTGGTGCTCAGTCTCACTGGATTTCTTTTAATAGCCGGCTTTATTTTTGCTGTTATCGATAGTTCAAAACAAACATTATTGATTTTTTACTACCAGATTTACCATATGG
This sequence comes from Marasmia exigua, assembly GCA_019059595.1. Taxonomy (NCBI): domain Eukaryota; kingdom Metazoa; phylum Arthropoda; class Insecta; order Lepidoptera; family Crambidae; genus Marasmia; species Marasmia exigua. Next base: position 6,635,339 of record CM032476.1, on the reverse strand, counting down.
CGCTTACAAATTTCATGCCCTTAAAATGGGCAATTTGCTCCAGATATGATATAAAAACCGAACCCACTTTAGCACAGGTCTGAGAAAATCTAGTTCCACCGGCATCACTCATAAACGTTCTCGAGCTACAACTGAGTCCCGAATCGTTTTCCAATCGGAGCATATTAGTGTTGTAGGACTATCGATAGTTAAGCTATCGATATTACTCAAGGATAAAATGATAATTTAAATATTCATCTGCTTTTCAAACGAGATTAATCCAACAAATAATGTCTTCTAACTATATGTGTCTTATCTATACTATTAATAAAGAGGTAACGCCTCGGTGGGTGACTGACTGACTGCTTTATCTACGCACAGCCGAAACTCATGAAAATTGATAGTTTTTAGTATGTACTAAGGGGTTTTTAAAAATTCAACCCCTAAAGGGGCAAAATTGGGGGTTAAAGTTATTATGAAAGTCAGTTATTATTTATGTTAGTATTTTGAAAATTCGGACTATGTTTAATAATAAAAAAATAATAGTGACCTGTTTCAGTATTTTTTACAATTCAACCCCTAAAGGGTTAAAAGAGAGGGGGGTAGAAACATTGTATGGAAGATTCGTTATTTTTAAAGTTGAGAGTCATGAAAATTTGTATTTGGGCTCATCATACAAGTTTAAAAAAAAGTGATTTGGGCATTTTTTTTCTTCAACTCCCAAAGAGGTTAAATGGAGATCGAAGCGTCGTATGGGAGATTCGTCATATTTAAAGCTAGAGTCGTAAAACTTGGTATTTGCACTGTTCATAAAAAAAATAATATCAGTACTTTCAGTGTATTTTATATTCAACCCCAAAAAAGGGTAAAGATGGGTTAAAATGCCTATATCTTGGTATAGAAAAATACAATTTTAAAATCTTTTGTTTTGAAATTAAATTATCGTATAAACCGTACCGTAATAAATTGATAAATTAACTTATAAATCAAAGATTATAGAAATCGGTGTAGCAGTAGTTTTAGCGTACTATCGATAAGAACGGCCAACCTTTGCTACAACAGTACAAACTATCTAGAAAACTATTCCCTCAAAACAGTGAGTAAAAAGCGAAATGTCTTAGCCAACGAAATAGCGCCGAGACTGAGCTGCAACTCTTTTAGACATTGAATTTGGTTCGCCATTTCAAATGTTATTGCATTTTTGAGAAGGTTTACTCGATTGAAATGTAACTATTGCAGTTGCCATTTTTCAGTTGCTTGCAACTCTGTTATATTTTTTGGCGCCAGAGAAAGCTTTTTAGCTCGAGTTTTTTTACATTTATTTTTTTTATTACAGAGAAAGAAACAAATCCTTGAAGTGTAATATGGTCAGCCCACTGCCACTTAAGCTTGCTAATCCGGTGAGCAATGTCGATGACTTTGACCTTTGATGAATGTGGAGACCGCGTCTTGGCAAACGCATGCGCAAGAGCTGGATGCGAGAAGCCATGGATAGATCACAGTGGCGAACAATTGGAGAGGCCTACGTCCAGCAGTGGACTGCGATAGGCTGATGATGATGATGATGGTAATAATTTATGATACTCTATCATTTAAGTATCACATTGAGGTATTAAATAGTAGAATCCGTAAATTAAAATTTGTTTTTAAGAAACTTCGTAATTTTGCAGGTTCAAAAATAATCAGACAAGATTACTTCGCGCTGTGTCAATCAATACTAACCTATTGCATAACGTCATGGGGTGGTACTTCTAGGTCTGCACTGTTATACGTTGAAAAAGCCCAAAGTGCAGTATTGAAAGTATCTCACTTTCTCCCATTTCGTTATCCAACCGACACACTCTACAAAACTTGCAAGGTACTTTAGGGAATTATTTATTATGTGTACAGTCCTAAAACAGCACGCCGCTCTTCCTACAGCTACTAACAAAAAACGGAAAGATATTGTTGGTCCTCAAAATACCGGCTTAAGACACGCATTTTCTAAAAAAAAAATTATTGTTTTTGGGACCACATCTGTATAAAAAACTCAATGCCAAAATATGCCTATTCCAATCAACTTGGAAAAAGGCAAAATGAGTTCTACAAGAAACTCTCTTAAACATGTCCTACGAAGATACAGAGGAGTTACTTCTAGTCGTTAAATAAAATGTATTGTGTTATAATTTATTTTTATAATTTTTATCTTTCTCATTATTAGTGTACACAAATTTATCTTGTTTAATATAATATTTGTGTTTTTACGCAACATAATTTGTTTTACACCGCACAATTACTTTAAAATACGTCATATTTTGCATCTAACACAGGGTACTCGTATCCTAGTATAGGTATACTAATAATAATAATGGACAACATTTCAAAATTGCTAAGCTCTGAAACAAAAAATACCAATTCTTTGTTTACTTTTCCGCTGCTCGAATATATATTTATTCATTTTTTATATTGCTTATTTACTGAGAAAAAAATTAAAAACTAAAAAACGTAAGATGACGTCATCGGACGGCAGAATGTAAAATATTTCTTTGCTTAGCACATTATAGTTTTAAATTTACGTAATGCCAAACTCATGACATTTAACTGTCAAAAAAAAAGACAACTTGCCAACGTTGAATGTATGAATGACGTTGACAATGTTGACAGTAGTATTATTTACCTTTGACAGTAGTACCTTTTTTTTTATTAAAACAATGATAAGCAAAGGAATATCGCTGAATTCAGCCGTCCGATGACGTCATTTGGCGCTTACGTCTATTTAGAATAAAAAGAATTTCAATAATTATTTTATGCATGAAAATGGACAAATTTTGAAAAAAGAAAAAATATGGGTCTGTTCATTTTATGTCTACTTTCATATAAAAAAACAATATGGACATGTTAAAATTTTGAAATGTTGTCCATTCTCAAAACATCTCAAACGTTAACCTGATTCCGTATTAAGTAGCTTAAGCACTTGTGTTACAGATATCAGACAACAGAGGAACAAAAATATATATTTAAATACCTATATTACACCCAGACACTGAACAAACACAAGTGGTCATCGCACGAATGTTTGTCCAGGGTGTGGATCGAACCCTTTGGCGTCAGACGCAGGGTCACTACCAATGGACAACATTTCAAATTTTTAACATGTCCATATTGTTTTTTTATATGAAAGTAGACATAAAATGAACAGACTCATATTTTTTCTTTTTTCAAAATTTGTCCATTTTCATGCATAAAATAATTATTGAAATTCTTTTTATTCTAAATAGACGTAAGCGCCAAATGACGTCATCGGACGGCTGAATACAGTGATATTCCTTTGCTTATCATTGTTTTAATAAAAAAAAGGTACTACTGTCAAAGGTAAATAATACTAGTGTCAACATTGTCAACGTCATTCATACATTCAACGTTGACAAGTTGTCTTTTTTTTTGACAGTTACATGTCATGAGTTTGGCATTACTTAAATTTAAAACTATAATGTGCTAAGCAAAGAAATATTTTACATTCTGCCGTCCGATGACGTCATCTTACGTTTTTAGTTTTTAATTTTTTTCTCAGTAAATAAGCAATATAAAAATGAATAAATATATATTCGAGCAGCGGAAAAAGTAAACAAAGAATTGGTATTTTTTGTTTCAGAGCTTAGCAATTTTGAAATGTTGTCCATTGCGCCATCTGGTCAGTAATGTATTATATAGTTTACGCTTCATTTACCTAAATAGATTTTAAGTTTTATTTTGTAACATAATGATTTTGAATAAAGATTTTATTTTATTTTATACAAGAAGGTATTGTAGAAAGTGATGTAGACCTAATATACAAAGTTATTTTTGTTGTAGTATTCATAATTTCCCATCTTGTCGCAGGGCGTCCTACACTACGCTTACCGAGTCGCGGTCTCCACTCAAGGACTTTACGGCTCCAACGGCTGTCAGTTCTGCGGCTAATATGACCAGCCCACTGCCACTTCAGTTTGCTAATTCGGTGGGCTGTTTCGGTGACTCTGCCTGCGACAAGATGGGATGATGACATTCGAAGGCTGGCTGGTGTGGGCTGGATGAGAGTGGCCGAAAATCGGGAGCAGTGGCGTGCATTAGGGGAGACCTATGTCCAGCAGTGGACGAGTATGGGTTGCTGATGATGATAATGATTCATAATTTTAGCCTTGGTTGTTACCTCAAAGCGAACTCTCGTTTGGACTTAAAAAGTCTAATAAGTTATGACTGCAATTTAACTTAAAAACCTAATTTCACTCGTTTATTAATGCAATATGTTTATACATTCCTACCCATTTCTCAGAGACATAATTAAGTGGTTAATTTGAACAGTTTAATTTAGTTAATTACTTTCGTCTTAACAAAAAGCGAAGCTCTATTAATTGTCTGCTGTAAAATAAAATACGACTGCATTTTTCAAATGAAAGATTGCACGTAATGTTCCTGATTTAATTAACATTTTTTAAATAGATAGATAGATAGATACTCTTTATTGCACAACATACAAAACTTAAAAGCTAGGTATACAGAGATACAATGTACAATTTAGGCGGTCTTATCGCTGGGAGCGATCTCTACCAGACAACCTTCAGGTAAAGGACATTAGATAGAAGAGGGGAGGGTGGTGCAATCCTTAATTTATTTTTTTATGTGATAGGTGGCATACGAGCAGACGGATCACCGGATCACGGACGGATGGTAAGCGATTGCCGCCGGCCATTGGCACCTACGACACCGTTGGAGTCACAAGCGCGCTGGCAACCTTTAAACCACCCTTTCCCTCGGATTGGGCTTCCGTTACCCTCATTCACGCAGCGAAACACAGCAACAGTGCTGCTTTCTCGCCAGTTTTCTATGAGGCCGTGGTATCACTCCGGGCAAACCGGTCCATTCATGCCGAAGCATGGCTCTCTCGCAGTCAAAAACGTGCGTGCGTGCGTGTGTGTGTTCATGTGGAATTTATTAATAAACCTACTAGCACCTTCATTTCATTTGGTTCTTGTCAAAGTATCCTCCTCGTCGCTAACTGCTTAGAGCCTTCCTACACTCATACAATTGTAGGAGGTAAATATTGAGCTTGCGATTAATTATGTTATAGAATCGGGGCGCTTGAAGTGTGTTGTCTTACAAAATCACCTTAAACGCCAAATTAGGTCGCGCGTGTAACGTATGGCGCTCTGCTTACTAAGTAGTTTTATAATTAGCAATGAGTTATGAATTTGGTTATTGGTTATATTGGTTTTGAAAACACATTCAATTAACAACCGACTTGGACCTAACATGTTTCACTGAATCTTCCTGCTGCCTTATATACACCTTCAATTTTCTTTAAAAACAATTAATAATAATTCTCACAACATCTCATACGTTGACCTGACTCCGTACTAAGTAGCTTAAGCACTTGTGTTACAGATATCAGACAACAGAGGAACACAAATATATACTTAAATACATATATATTACACCCAATTCCAGTAATCACAAGTTATCTCAAACTATATTTTGTCGACTAGCAAATATACTTACGAATAAATTACTTATAAAACACTAATACTCGTATATGAGTGACTGATAATAAAGGTATACTTGCGATCAAAATACAAAAGTTACGATCTGACAAATACGTGTTAGTCTCTTGCACAAAGAGTTTTATAATGACAAAAGTCAGACAAACCGATTTCTCTTCCGAGAAAACTTAATACTAAGTTACGATACGAGTTTTGTTAGCAAGATTTTGAAACGTAGACTATAAAATCTTGCAAAATAATCTTTTTTTATGTGATACACCTATTTGATTCGCAGATGATATCGTAGTCATGGCTGAGACCTTGGGAGACTTAGGCACAATGCTTGACGACCTCAGTAGAGTCTCCCAACAAGTGGGTCTGAAAATGAACTAGGACAAGACGAAAATCATGTCGAATTCCCATGTCGTACCCACTCTTGTAAAGGTTGGAAGTTGACACTGGAAGTTGTAGACGAGTACATCTACCTCGGACAAAAAGTCCAGCTTGGTAAGTCCAACTTCCATAAAGAGGTCGATCGACGAATCCAACTCGGCTTGGCAGCATTCAGGAAGCTACGCAGCATAATTTCGGCCCATCTAGCGCAGTGTCTTAAGACAGATGACATACGGAACCGAAACCTGGCCGCTTACAATGTGCCGACTAAGGAGGCTCAAAGTCACCCAGAGAGCAACGGAGAGGGCTATGCGTGATCGTATCAGAAATGATGAGATCCGCAGGAGAACTAAGGTTACAGACATAGCCCAAAGGATTGCATGCCTCAAATGGCAATGGACAGGGCACACAGCGAGGAGAACAGACGGCCGTTGGGGCGGAAAGGTCCTCGAGTGGAGGCCACGTCCAGGAAGTCGCAGACGTGGCAGGCCCCCCACAAGGTGGACTGACGATCTGGTGAAGATCGCGGGAATCCATTGGATGCGGGCGGCACAGGATCGATCTGTGTGGAGAACATTGGGGGAGGCCTATGTCCAGCAGTGGACGTCTATTGGCTGAAATGATGATGATGATGATACACCTATCAGACAATCAGACGGATCACATGTCCGATGAAGTCACAAGTGCGTCCAATTCGCCTCCAGTAACCTCACTCACTGTGCGAAACACCGCACATTTTCCGTAAGGCCATGGTATCACTCCCACTGTCATGACTTTACAACAACGCTAATTGCCACATTCAGTGACGTTAAATTAACTTTGATGGTAAGAAAAAATAATATTGACACTTATTTTAATACCCATAAAGACTCCTCCTCATTGTGTAATTCCGAGTTGCATCCAAAGATGTCGCTCTGGAGCCTGGGGTACGCTTGGACCATGTTTATTTATTTGGGGAGTCTGGTAATTACAATGAAGCAACAGCAGCCTGACCTTCTGAAACGCGTAGTAAAACTACGGAATCAGCAAGACTACCTCGACTAGAACAGTCTAAGGCGTTGATACAGGCGTTCGATCAGAGACGAGCTGTAGAAATAATTAACTGAGTAGAGGACATGTTAGGGCACTCGCTCGGACCCTCACCGGGCACTGCAAATTAAACAAGCACCTGCACAACATGGGCCTTTCAGATACCAAAATCTGCAGTTTCTGTCGCAAGGACGAGGAAACGATTATCCACGTCCTCGGCGAGTGCATAGCGCTGCACCGCTGCAGAAGCCGGCACCTAGGAGCACACATGATCTCAGCAGACGAGATCAAAAGCTCCCCCATCAGCTCCATTCTCGGGTTTATCCTGGAACTGGAGCTACATGAGGTGCTGTAATAGGTTATGGGGCTGCCACAATAGATTATCTACTGGTCGCAGTGGCTATGAGACGCAGGGCTTACCCCAATTCTAACAAATAATAAAATGGAATCAGCTACCAACGATGGTGTTTTCGAATAGATACGACCTGGTGATCTTCAAGAAAAGAGCTTATTAAGAGCCGGCAGCGCATCTGTGATGCCACATGTGTTACAGGTTTCCATGGGCGGCGGTAATTACTTACCATCAGATGAAACGTCTACTGGTTTGGTCGGTTCATCATCAGCAACCCACACTCGTCCACTGCTGGACATAGGTCTCCCCTAATGCACGCCACTGCTCCCGATTTTCGGCCACTCTCATCCAGCCCACACCAGCCAGCCTTCGAATGTCATCATCCCATCTTGTCGCAGGGCGTCCTACACTACGCTTACCGAGTCGCGGTCTCCACTCAAGGACTTTACGGCTCCAACGGCTGTCAGTTCTGCGGCTAATATGACCAGCCCACTGCCACTTCAGTTTGCTAATTCGGTGGGCTATGTCGGTGACTCTGGTTCTCTGTCGGATTACATCATTTCTGATGCGATCCTTCAGAGATACTCCGAGCATAGCCCTTTCCATAGCTCTTTGAGCGACTTTGAACCGGTGGACTAGTCCAGCCGTGAGTGTCCACGTCTCGGCACCGTAAGTCATGACCGGAAGGACGCACTGGTCGAAGACTTTCGACTTAAGACTTTGAGGGATGGGTGACGAGAAGACTTGACGAAGTTTACCAAATGCTGCCCAGCCTAGCTGAATTCTTCTATTGGCTTCTCTCTCGAAGTTGTTTCTGCCTAATTGGAGCGCTTGTCCTAGATAGACATATTCCTGAACAACTTCGAGAGGTACTCCATTAACAGCGACCGGTCCCGGATCAACGAGCTCGTTGAACATGACCTTGGTTTTATCCAAGTTCATCCGAAGACCGATGTGTTTGGAAGATTCAGCCAGGCTGCTCACCATCTCCTGTAGGTCTTGTAGGGTTTCTGCCAAGATGACGATGTCGTCTGCAAATCGTAGGTGTGACATGTACTCGCCATTAATATTGATTCCGCGCTCCTTCCAGTTTAGCGTTCCAAACATGTCCTGCAGCGCAGCGGAGAAAAGTTTCGGAGATATAACATCTCCTTGTCTCACACCACGTCGTAGCAGGACAGGCTCAGTTTGGCCACTTTGGATTACTACGGACATATTAGCAGCGTCATACAGACACCTCAACACCTCGATATATCGCCAATCGACTTGGCACCTTTGCAAGGCCTCTAGAACAGCCCAGGTCTCGACGGAGTCAAAAGCTTTTTCACAGTCCACAAACGCCATGCACAGGGGCTGGTTATACTCTTTGGTCTTCTGTATAACCTGCCTCACTGTGTGAATATGGTCTATGGTGCTATAACTCCGTCGGAATCCGGCCTGCTCTGCAGGTTGAGCTTCGTCAAGTCTTCGTGTAAGGCGATTCGAAATGACTCTTGAGAACAGCTTATAGACGTGACTCAGGAGAGAAATTGGTCGATAGTTCTTCAGTAAAGTTTTGTCGCCTTTCTTGAAGAACAATACGACCAAGCTCCGCTGCCACGCCCTAGGAGTTCTCCCGGAGAAAAGAACTGAGTTAAATATACGCCGAAGTTCCTTCAGCACCGGCTTGCCGGCTGCTTTCAGAAGCTCGGTTGTAACTCCGTCTTCTCCCGGGGCTTTTCCATTTTTAAGTTGCCCAAGAGCTGCTTCGATCTCCTCCAGGCTGATTTCGGGAAGATCCTCCGTCACATGGCGGGTTAATGTGGCTCTTAAATCCTTCTCATCCGGCGTAGGGTGAGGTGAGTGCGACGCGTATAACTGGCTGTAGAAGGTGTAAACTTCCGAAAGAATCTCAGGCTTTGACGTAACGACTTCTCCGTTTGTTTTGGTCACCTTCGACAGGTGGCTCCTTCCAAGCTGTTGTACGAAGACTTTGGACCCCCGGTTCTGCTCAATTGCTCTCTGTATTGAGAGTGTATTGGAACTTCGGAGGTCACGTCTTATCAGCTTGGAGATGGACTTATTCAGAGCCCGTTGTTCTGCCGAAGTGACTGATGGATCGTTCCGCCTTTTGTCCATTAGGTCCAGAGTCTCTTTCGAAAGTTTAGACCGCTTGCCCATACGTCGCAACTCACAAAATTTTGCACCCTCGTCCCGAAGGATTTCCACCACTTGGTCGAGTTCTTCGTCCATATCCACGTCAATTGTGGTTTCCAAAGCAGCGAACCGATTTTCCAATTTTAGTGAGAGGGCGTCGGAACCAGCGAGCGATTGGAGCAGATTTGGCCGGAGCGTGGACTTCATCAACCGAGAACGTTCAAGCTTAAAATCGATATTCAGAGTGCCTCTGAGAAGTCGGTGATCACTTCCGGTTTTAAACCTATTGATCACTGAGACATCTCTGAATATTCGCTTTTTGTCCGATATGATGAAGTCGATCTCATTTTTAGTCATAGTATCGGGGCTCTGCCACGTCCATTTCCTCTGGGGCTGTTTCTTAAAGAAGGAGTTCATTAAGAAAAGCCCCTCGCGCTCTAAGAAATTGACGAGCATTTGCCCCCTATGATTTCTACTCCCAAAGCCGCATGATCCCAACATCGATTCGCTGCAAGTCTGTACACCCACTTTAGCGTTGAAGTCTCCCATGACAACGTTATAGTGAGCCTTGGTGGTGGTGTGTAAGGCTCGAGAGATGTCCTCATACATCTCTTCCACGACATCGTCCGGGTATGTCGACGTTGGAGCGTACACTTGAATAACCTTTAGGCTATATCTGTTGGTTAATTTAATTACGAGGTACGCAACCCTCGCCGACACACTGGAGATTTCAATAACGTTGTCAGTGAGGACTTTGTTGACTAGGAACCCGACGCCGCCCTGTGACGGATTATCTCCTTCCCTGAAGTACATAAGATGGCCAGACTCTAGGGTCAGCGTGTCCTCGCCCTCTCTACGGACTTCGCACAGCCCGAGAACATGCCATCCTATGTGCTTCAGCTCCTCCTCGAGTTGGGCCAAATGTGAGTCGAGTCGTAGCGTGCGTCCGTTAAACGTCGCAAAGGTCAGTGTGGTATGGCGGCCTTCCGTATACCGGAGATTCTTAGCACCCCCTGCCCTGCCGTTACCAAGACCGCCGCCTTGGCCCGGAATAGCAGGGCTGCCGGGAACTGGGGGCCGGGGCAATATAGTGTTTTTCATTAGGGGGGAATGGACCATAACCCACCACGCTGGTCCAGTGCGGGTTGGTGGGTGGTTCGCCAGGGCCTCTTTTGTTGGTTAGCAGGACGCGCCACGGGCAGGAGAGGTTGACTTGGAACCCGAAAGATGTTGTGTGGGCCCCCTTACGTTGGTCGGTTACTGGTTGGTAAAAAAAACTGAATCAGGGTTCCATATTTCAGAAACAATCAAAAACGTGCAGATTGTCTTGTTATTGTGTGTGATGAACTAGAGAATACACCATTTTGCTAATATCAGAAGTTTTTGTTAGCATCTCACCAGCAGAATAAATCCAATCGCCACACTTTCTATAATTAAGTCTATGAAAACTTTCCTTCATTGACATATCTGAGTGCTGCAGTAAGGCTTTATAAGTTAAAAGCTTCACTATTAAAATTAAATAAAAAACCTGTGATAGTGTATAAAGCCCAGTGAAGCCCACTAAGACAAGTTTCGCAGTAATTTAATCATTCTAGAAAATCAATGTTCATGGAAATGGAGTTAAGTCCGTTGAAAGATATTACAACTATTTAAGGTTTCTCTACAGCACAAGATGTACTTTGAGAACAAAGTGGTAGGCACAAAGCATGATGAACTGATAGTCGCTCGGGCCAAAACATCGAGTCCCACTGTTGTCATTTTTTTTATACTACGTGGGTGGTAAATAAGTGCGCGGCTCGCCGGATGGTTAGCGATTACCGCAGCCTATGGACGTTTGCAACTCCAGAGGACCTGCATACACGCTGCCGACTCCTTATGCTGTGTTCTCACAGGAAAACCATTAAATGGAGGTACTTACAAAATAAACTGCAAAAAATGCTGAAATATAATTAAAAAAATCTTGTAGGAATTAATATTTCATTTCTTAGTATATTTTATGGATCGGCATAAATGTTATGTAATTACATGTATGTACATTATACATAAATATACCTAACCAAATATGTAGGTAGTTATGAAGATTTCATAAATATATGATAAATCGTACGAGCTGTGTATAAAAGTACCTAAAAGTAAAGTCAAAAGATCTTTATTGTCAATAAAAAGGTAGAAACAAACTAACAATAAATCTAAGGCTACAAAATAATATAAACAAAACCTATAAACTAAGTATGGCTGTAGTACAATTATTGACAAAAGGTACTAGTCTCAGCATTTGCTCGGTTAAATGGCCAAGCGCTGGTTTTCAGACTAGCCCTTACGGCGCGTCTCGGCCATCAGAATTAACAAAGGATGTGTAAAAAGGAGAGGAAAAGAAAAATAATAAAAAAAAGAAGTATGTAAAGCATGTATGTGTATGAGATTTATGTGTGAGTGTGCTTATGAGTTTGTTTTGTGCTTGTAAACGTGTGTGTGTTATAATCTTTTGCTAGGTTGAGCAGTCCGTACTCCTGGCCATTGCTATCTGTTTGAGAGGAATGCGAGGAGGCTTCGTGTGTTGCTTTTTAAAGGTTTCAGCTTCTTTTCGCCTCTGTGTCTCAAAAAAATGCTATTTTACTTGCCGTTTAAACCTTCTTAAGTATACACGAATAAATAATATCTGGATAGAGAATTCTAGATGATGAAAGATAGAGAAAGTCATCTATCAAGAAACTCATACTATTTTTTTTTATCTTTTGAGTCTATCTTTTCATAGCTTCACTACAACCTCGCCTTCAAATCTTCACGGCCTCAAAACTAACCAATTTGCTGGGTCAGGAAAGCCTCGAGCAGTTTACCTTGCGTTTCTTTAAAAAGCTTTCTAGATTTTTCAGTATTCAACTGATAACTGCCGTGGTTCTATTACATTGGGTTTGGGTTTCACATCTTTGAATGACTGATTGTATTAAGTTTTTTTTTATAAATATTTCACAACATCACATACATTGATCTGACTCCGAGATAGGTAGCTCAAGCACCGGTGTTACGGATATCAGAATCAACAGTGGGATTACAAATATATACATAAATTACTTTTTTTTGTAAATATATACTTATAATACATAGAAAACACCCAGACCAATACAAACAGACATGTTCATGCACACAAAGGCAGCGTCCATTACCACTTCCACACGGGTCGTCGCAGTATAAGGCAGACTTTAAAGCCTTTCTTCAAATACAAAAGAAAATAGTTTAGAAGAATAATTTCGTAAAATGTTGAACTATTGAACGATATAATTTTGACCGTGGGAAAGCCATGCTTTGACCGGTGTGATACCACGGCCTCACAGAAAACCGGCGTGAAGCAGCACTGTGTTTTGGTTCGCTGCGCGAGTGAGGGTACCGGAGGCCGAATCCGGGGAGGGGAAGGGGAGATTAAAGGTGGCAGCGCATTTGTGACTCCACTGGTGTTGCGCTTGTCCATGGGCGGCGTCAATCGCTTACCATAAGGTGATCTGTCTGTTCGTCTGCCAAATATGTCATAAAAAATCAACGAATATCTCTGTTGTAGTGATTTTTAACTGTTTCGTTACCGCAGTGGGTAGTGCGACGCACTTTATAGCGACGGCTGCGCTTGTGGCCCTGGGTTCGATCCCCGGGTCTTATTTATATCTGATATCTCTCTAAAGGCAATCGCAGGTTTTAAGACTATTAGGTCCAAGCAAGTTGTCACGAGACAACGCACTCGTATGTATAATAGCAGTGTTAAAAATGATACAATCCAACGATTATTATTATTAGGATCACTTTGCAGCACTTCACTGCACAAATAAACACCAAATTTGTACACTAAAAACCACTAGACACTAATTTAAAACCATTGAATTGCATCAGCCAATTGCATGCGGCTTGTTTTAGCCCTACCCGCTGAATCAATATTGATTTTAATTGGTTTTAATAAGGCCGTCATCAATGTCAAACACGTTTTATGTTCAACGTCAATTGAGGTTTGACAGTTTTATTTTTCACCATCTAAACGTCGTAGGTTTACCTGACAGCGAATTTATAAAAGCCATTTTGGTTTTTCGCTGTGTACTCGATAGCCAGCGCTATGGTTTATTCTAGAGCCGTCCGTAATGCTACAGTCACGAGCTTTAATTTGAGAGCCACCCAAGGTTGAATGTCGTGTAGCAAACATTCGGTATTAAGAGCTAATATTTTAACGTGTCAAAGTCATAATATTTACCATCAATAACTTTACTTTTCTAGTGGCAACCGTGCAAAAACGTCAACTTGAGCAAGGGCATACGGTCATTACCGATGTTTTCCGAGTAACCGTGTAACACGTAACCGTGGGTAATAACTTTTTGGCCTTCTGTTCTATCTATACAGAAATATCGTTTATGTTGACTAACACTGACACGATTGACACAATTGAACAACATATGCTCGTAATCTCAACATATGTTCGAAGAATGCCGTTAAAACTTTTCAAAAAAGCATTTCGCAAATGGCTGGTGGATAAATGTTCTTACTCTGTTCAAGGAATAACTTGAAGCTCGACTTGAATAATTTACGAATTTTATTGACATTATAAAACTACATAAATTATCGACATTTTAAGTGAACTGTACATATCATTGTTTAATTAATATTATTATAATAATTATTTTTTTTAATACGCATTGACACTTTGTAACAAAATATTCGCACTAGCCGACGAGTTAGGAGGAGCATGAATGTTCTCAATTGTAATTGTACTTTACCATGTTTCAAGCAAATAAATTATTTCTGAATTAGACAACCGTAATGATAGCTTTTTTGCAAAGAGGTTATCGTTTCCAAGGGTCGGATTAGATTAGATTAAGATAAGACATTTTATGTCTTAACTTGACATTCAACATTATTGCACTAAAGTTTCGACCTTATTGCATTATAAATGTTCTCACCGACATTTATTCGGAAATGGGTCGCAAATTAAAGCTTGTGACTGTACACGGACGGCAGATACTATCTCTAGATCGGAATCCAACCACCAATGAACCATGGTAGTTATCTGAAGATCCTAAAAGACTCACCCTTTTTCCATTAAAATACCTATAGATACCTAGAAAAACTCATTTCAGCGTTAATGCTCGCACGCTACTGACATGACAATAAATAGTTGATTTAATTACCTTCATGAAAGCGTTCAATGGATGCCCAGCAACAAAATTAAATCTACCCATCGTTAAATTTAAGCGACAGAACGGAAAAAGTGACGTCTATAAAGCGAAATAATTTTGACAATGTCATATGATGTGAAATTATAATAGGAACTCTGTGCCGTGGTCGAACGCAACATAAAACCTCATTACAGTTATTTCGCACGTCTTTTTTTTTATGTGGTAAGCGTTGCCACCGCCCATGGACGCCCGCGACACCACTGAAGTCACAATTGCGCTGCCAACCATTAGCTTCCTTTCCCCTGGATTGGGCCTCCGGTACCCTCACTCACGCAGCGAAACACAAGACAGTGCTGTTTCACGCTGATTTTCTGTGAGGCCGTGGTATCACTCCCGTCAAGCCGGCCCATTCATGGCGAAGCGTAGCTCTCCCACGGTCAGTAATCACTAGTCATCAGTTACTAAAGCTTAGCAGCCCTACACTTCGCTTGGGTCCAGGGTCTCTACTTAAAGACACCATTCAAGTTCTCCGCCTCAAACAGTTTTAAAATCTCAACCAATTTCTCAATAAGATTGAGCAAAGAAAATTAATAGTTCATTTAATCACGTCGATGGATGAAGTGGCCGAGTGCTAATTGATTTAGTAATCGATATTCAGAAAGTTAAGATGCGATTGGAAACTAGTCAGTGAGGAAAAACTTGGGTGCTTAATAAGAAAGTTTGAGCTTGCTTTTTTGATTCGACGGCAACTGCTGGTTTTGTGAGCTTTATTCTCTACTGTCAAGAGCTTTTTAGCGCGTCATTTGAGTAATAGCTTTAGTTTTATAATCCATCTTAATAATGATAATGTCCTCCAACCGATTATGGCAACGGCGTCCAATCTCAACGATCAGCCACGTACGCAGGACATATTAAAGTGATCAAGTGTGTGCGCAAACACAAGTGCACTATATTCCCTTACCCTCATATTCCGATGGCACACTATTGTGATACGACCGGAAACGGGCGCAGGACCGACAGAAAAGGCTTAGTTAACAAAATTCTATGAGGAATGTTTGGCAAAGCGCAGTTTACTAGTATGTTATTATTTTGGTTGTATAAATATACGGTCCGGCCTGTATTACCATTCTAGAAACGACGGGGGGGGGGGGGGGGGGGAGAATTAATTTAATTTAATTTATTTATGGGGACTAGAAACATGTACTAACATAGTTTGTAAGGTAATATTGTTACTAACACCTATGGACTTTATTTAATTGTATTTACTTATACTTATTTTTACCAAAGCATTTAATATCTACTTTTTAGGCAAGCTGCTGTTGCGAAAATTTCTCAATATCACTTGCAACGTTACGTCTTACACTAGTATTTACTTAGTTAAAGGATTAATGTGCATTTGACGAGGTAATACAACAAAATAATAAAATTATATTTTGAATCTTATGGTATCAATAGGAAATGCCACGTTAGAATCTTTAAGACTAAGTTTCGACCTGCTGTTAGAACATATTTATTTTTGTACGTTAAAACAATCGTTCACCGAATGTAACGTTTCAAGACATTATTAAAATTGGTTTTTTCTAGAAACTACTTGTAAAATCTTGGTTTTTGCTCAAAAAAAGACATTCTACGATAAATCAAAGTCCATAATTCTCAGGTTGCACCAAACAAATTTTATAAATATATGTGCGCTTTGAAATATCTAGAGGTACATGCTTGGATTCGAACATATGATCACCTCTTAAGAAAGCGCACAAGAGTGTGGGATGGGGTTTTGAATAAAGCCAGGGATTTTCTGAATAAGTATTCTTATAGGTATAATTGTCTTAGCGTCGTCTGTACACCGTCTTTACACGTCGTCCGCCATTCTACTCTTTGATTCGTCGTCTCTCATCTCCCTCTCTCTCTCTCGTACGTCATTCTAATTCAAACATCGAACTAATACACGTTCCTTGGCATGCATCTACCGATCACCAATCCCACAAGAGTAATGGTAAATCAATGGATAGATTGAGTTACCATTACTCTAAGATTTTTTTTATACGAGTATGGACATTTTTACAGCATCCAGAATATACAGTAAAAATGAGAGAAGGTATTCAGACTATACCACAAAATACAAGTTTATTTCAATCAAAATGTAAGCTCCGTATCAAAGTTTTTACTACCGGCCAAAATTTACAACAGCGTGGTAGTAAAGAAGAAATACTGCACGGTGCATCCATCTATCCTGTGTTACTGATAATATTTCAATCATAAAGTCTTTTATGTATGAATTCGCTTTTTACGATCATAAACTAAGTTCGTAGCGGAGAGGACGTAGCGTCAAAGCCAGATAGGGTTCCGTATAAAAATAAAAAAGTGAGTAAAAATAATTTAATGACGTTGAAGTTGGAGAAGTAGCTAGATCTCGACCGGGGTGATATCAGAACCTTACAGGTAGAACTATTGAGAAATTGTTCCACCGTAGAACTAATGGGACTTTTTTTTCCACTAGTTCCATTAAACCAAATAATGGTGGAACTGTTCAATGGAACTAGTGGGAATAAAGGGAAAACCCGAGTAAAGCAGTGAGTGAGGGTTAAAAGGTTGACAGTTCACTGGGGACTCGTGTATCACCTATCATATAAAAAATTACCAAAATTTTGTACCCTTGCATGGATAGTTTTCATATATTACTATTCATATACTACTTTGCACTGCCTTCCCTTATTATTACGAATACGATATTTCTTTCCTCTACCCAAAGGTTGTCTGGAAGAAATCGCTACAAGCGATAAGACCGCCTTATTGTACTGTCTGTTGCTGTTGTATCATGCTTGTATTATATTTTTGTGCAATAAAGAATCTATCTATATTCATCATATTATATATTTTCATCTTAAACATCATATTCATAATCGCCACAATCAATGTAAATCTAAGGCGGCGCTAGTTTTGCCGATGTAAGGCCTTAACGATAACCAAACCGTATATAGGGCTCTAAGCCGAACAAAGCCGAACGTGATTCATCTTAAGTGAACTAAATCATACCAATTTTAATTGGCAACGAAACCGAGAAGCCCTGCTCTAACAAGCCTTGAACAAAATCATCCAAATTGGTGCGCTCCAAGCGAATGCAACGCTGCATCGGCTTCAAGAACCTCACCTACATTGAAAAATCAACCTTCGTTACTGAAATTGACGATGCATTTTTGTTTGAGGGTTTCAGGGAAAATTTAGCGGAATTTTCGTTGTGCCACTCCTTCGGTTCTTAGGATACTTTATGGGCGCGCCACGAATAATGCAGTGTACAAAGTAAGCATTTACCCTGGCTTGCAGTTTGATGAATTTTACAAGGACGGGTTTTTGTCGGGTAACGGGTGTCCAAGAGGTACGGCATTATTTCACCTATTTATTCGCCATTTTGATTTGAAAGATGTAATTTATACACTTTGAGATTTTATCCACCGCCATAATTTTTATTCATCATTTTTACCAAATTATTTGATGTCACCGATGACAGATGACAGATGTCTCATTCGTAATTATAACCCATTTATAACCATTAAAATAATTAAGTAAATAATGACCAGCATTATCAAATAGTGTCACTTGAAACGTTCAGATTTCCACCAATACTACGTCGATGTTTTCCCTCTGTTTAGAAATGACTGAATGGGCCTGGCTCGACCGGAGTAATATCACGGCCTCACAGAAAACTGGCGTGAAGCAGCACTGTGCTGTACTTCGCTGCGTGAGTGAGGGTACCGTAGGCCCAAACCGGGAGAAAGGGGGGCTTTAAGGTTAGCAGCGCACTTGTGACTCCACTGGTGTCGCGGGTAGTCCATAGGTGGCGGCAGTCCCTTACCACATATATGTATGACATGCTTGGGTCCAAACCAGGCATACTCTAATAAATCTTTCAAAGACGGGCTTAGATGAGCGAGAATTTGGTGCGAGGAATTTGTTTCTTAAGAGCCAAAATAATCGCTTCACAGAGAGAAGTTAAATGAAGGGATTCCACTGGCTCTTAAGAACACATTCGTCGCAACACATCATAAAGATATACATACATAGTAACAATAAAATTACAGAACGGTTTTAAAACTTGTGAGTAACCTAATTCCTCCTCTGTTCCTCTCTGTTCTATTGTTCTGTTTCCCTCTCTACCTCAATAGTTCACACAGAATACCAGCGTCATGGCCATCTGCCATGACAAAATAGCTGAGTGGCAACAATTTCGGCATCACATCTGGTCTGGTCAGGTCTCGTCAGGTCTGTTTTTCCTGACCACTATAATCTGAACATCTTTAAGGCAAGAGTGAACAGGCATCTTTTAGGCAAACGCGTATCATCCTAGACCTCATCGTCGCTTTCCATCAGGTGCGATTGTGGCCAAGCTTTAGCCTATTGACCAAACAAATCTCTTTGTTTTGTATTTTCTTTTCTTTTATTATGTTTCTGATGTGTTAACCAAATAAATAAATAAATATTTCACAACATCACATACATTGATCTGACTCCGAGATAGGTAGCTCAAGCACCTGTAATACGGATATCAGAATCAACAGTGGGATTACAAATATATACAAATAATACTTTTCTTTTGTAAATACATACTTATAATACATAGCAAACACCCAGACCAATACAAACAAACATGTTCATGCACACAAATGTTTGTACTGTGCGGGGATCGAACCCGCAACCCTTGTGTCAGAGGCAGCGTTCACTACCACTGTTCTGATCGGGTCGTAAAATATTTTTTTATTCATTCTGTCATTTAATTAAAAGCAAACACAACATGCAACAAATTAATTTAGAATTACTTATGAACTATTTTCTAATTATAAGTTCAATCAAGAAAATGGGTATTTACACACTAGCTATTCAGCTGTGACTTGATCAACCTTTCATATTGTGTGGTAACGCCATCCTGTGGCAAACAGCGGCAACCACCTCTTCAACGGCTCACTGGAGGGGCGCAGGGAGCGAAAGACGCACTAATAAGTAGCCGAGGGCGCCCCGGCACACTCTTGGAAGACGATCGTTTACTTGTACCTATAATTTTTTTTATATCGAAATAAATAAGATATTTTAAACGTTAAATAATATTCTTCATGGGAAAAGCCTTCTCAACATTGTGGAAGTGAGCTTGAGAAAATGTCCGCCATTTCGCTGCATTCGCTTGCCAGTTTGCATATTCCCGGATAGGAGAATTGGAGCCAAATACAGTTGTCCATAATAGCGGTGAGAAGAGAGTGATTGAGGTACGAGAGTACCTTCTTGGATAACAATAGTCGGCAACACATCGCTCATCTATTGTCGAAACGCAGCCCGACTTTGTGAGAAGCAGTGTGTGTGTGTGAGTGTATTATAAACTCTTATTTTTTACTCATGTTTGAACAAAGTAAGCGACGTAAAACCCCGCGTCTTCTTGATATTAACACAAATTTTTGTCAGACTCTCGCTTGGAGCATCTTTTTAGGAAAGTAAAAGGGAACAATTTTAAAAGTGCAAAGCTTTGCTGGAACGAAGACTCGCTGTTCACGCTAACTCGACGAAATTTGGGACAAGTTGGATTTAACGTGTGCTTTTCATGATATTTATGAGCGCCACTAAAATTTAAGTGACAAAGATAATGAGATAGATAGATAGGATAAAATATAATAATTCAAATACAGTCAATTTTTGTAACTTTGAATTACATTGTAACTTTGAATAAAACTGGTTTATTGATTTTTTATTATATTCCTTGGAATTCCTATACAATTTAAAACGGTATCTACGTTGAATGGATCGACCTTTAGATACCGTTTTAAATTGTATAGGAATTCCATCTTTAAACCAGTTTTATTCAAAGTTACAAAAGTTACCCAAATTCACTGTAATTGTTTGTTTTTTGTTAAGGGGATAGGTGGAAGACCAGCAGACAGATCACCTGATGGTAAGCGATTGCCGCCGCCCATGGACACCCGCGATACCGGTGAAGTCACAAGTGCGCTGCCAACCTTTAAGCCACTTCGGATTAGGCCTTCGGTACTCACTCACGCAGCGAAACAGCACAGTGCTGCTTCACGTCGGCTTATTTATGCCTAAACTTGGCTCTCCCACAGTCTCCGCGGTTTGCATAGGCTTGTACACAGCACTTACAAATCTTCATTCATTTGAGTATTTTAAAACTATTTATATGTACTTATGTATAATTTACATGTAGTATATTTTATGTATGAACGTATATATGTATTAATATATACGTTCATACATAAAATATACTAGAAAAATTAATAAACATAATGCGATTCTACCTACCAATAATCCTCCAACCGATTACCTATCTATTAAATTTTGTATGTTGTGCAATAAAGATAATCAATTTATGCTTACGGCAGCCGATCTCGACGATCAGCCACGTACGCAAGATATATTATAGAGCTCAAGTGTGTGCGCAAACACAAGAGCACTCTCTATTCCCTCATAATTCAAACCAGTGTGACATAACATGAGAGGGTTCCGGCGCAGGACCAACGGCTTAACGTGTTTTAAGTGGATAAGAATATTATAATTCTCACAACATCTCATACGTTGACCAGATTCCGTACTAAGTAGCTTAAGCACTTGTGTTACAGATATCAGAAAACAGAGGAACACAAATATATACTTAAATACATATATTACACCCAGACACCGAACAAACACAACTGTTCATATCACGAATGTTTGTCCAGGGTAGGGATCGAACCCACGACCTTTGGCGTAAGAGGCAGGGTCACTACCAATTGCGCCATCCGGTCAGTCAAGTCAGTTATATTCTTGCTTTTTGACTGAAAGGTTGTAGGGTCGTATTTAACCACGCATCATGAAATTTATAGGCATATTTTTCAACAGGTCGTCTGTCAGGGAAACTGCACGTTTTTGATAATTTGTCAAGTTGGAGATGCCTCAGCAGTTTTTTTTGTATAAAATATTCTAAACGCGTAATGGTGAATGGTTTGAATGGTTTCTTATTATGTGGGGTCGTTCTTCTTTTGAACTTGATGAGCCAAACTTACAAATCTACATTTTACTTTTATATAACAGACTGCAATTATTGATAAATAGAATATCCTAAATATTCATCATCAGCCCATTTAAGTCCCCACTGCTGAGGCACGGGCCTCCCTCAATCACATGAGGGGTAATTGTCATACTCACCGAGGCTGGCTGGTTGGCGAGGGTTTTGATATAAATGCAGAGTTTTCCTTCTCTGGGTGCTGATGATCATGCCAGCAGCTTTTTCTTTGTCGCCTTTTACGACACCTCGGTAAGAGTGAAGGTGGCCTATTCTAGTCTGCCGGGGCCCACACGGCCTCCTAAATATTCGTTAATGTACTATTTCAAAGATGGACTATTACATGATGTAAAATTTAATTGATAAAGAATACTAATCAATAAGTGTTTTATAATAAGTGTCCAAAGTCATACCCGGATGACTCCCGGTGACTAACCGGATGGCGCAATTGGTAGTGACCCTGCCTTTTACGCCATAGGTCGTGGGTTCGATCCGCACATAAAAAAATCGTCTATTTTATAATAGCCTTTCTTCATTAAACAGTTTTTATATACAATTTAAACTTAAATGTGGGCAAGTCAATAATAATCTGAGGTAACTTATTAAACATTTTTATGCTCAATCCTATAAATGAGCCTGATATTTCGAACGGCCAGTCTGTGCTGATTTCTGGCGTTAAGGCTGTGACAGTCAGACTTCTTCGCGAACAGATGGAGGTTATTATGTACGTACATAAGGCAATCAAGGATATATTAAGAAGCCACGGTAAGTATGTCAATTTGTTTAAACAAATCTCTAAGGGAGCCGCGCGATCTAAGGCCACAAATGGCGCGGATGGCTCTCTCTTGCGCATCCGCGGCGAATCCGTTGCGCACTCGCGGCGTTAACGCTGCGCAGGCACGACGTGTGCAGTCGCTGCGTCGTCGGTCCACTTTGAAAACGCTGGCAATCCGCCAGCGTGTCAATTCCCTAATTGCAACGTGGGCTCTCCTCTTGCTTACCATCAAGCTGAACAGAGCCATTATGTGTCACTTCAGTAGGTTTTTTGCGTGAAGACGCATCAAACATACTTTCATTGTAAAATAAATACATCTTCACAAACAGTCGAGTTTTTAATATTGTACTATTAAACATAATGCTATTCTACCATAACGCTATGCAATTAACATTATTTTAAAGTTCATTAACTTCACTCAGCCCTTAATGTAAATTAGGAAAGAACGACACTTAAAGAGAACTGACATGAACATTTTCCACTACACTATTCCTAGTCGACAGTCCCTAAAAAAGCCACTTTTCAAATAGTATAAAACTCAAAGCCATTGCATGTCGGCTGACGGCTCGCGGCGACGAAATTATATTTTATTTACGACGGAGTGTCGCGAGACGGTGACACAGCGTTTCTAGCGTTTCTACCAACACGTTTTGACGCAGAAATAATTCGTTTATTTGAAAGGTAATCGTGTAGTGAGGGTAGTACCTCAGTGGACCAATACGCTTTTCATACGGGGGTCGTGGTTCGTATCCGAGCATGCATCTCCGGATTTTTCAAATTTAAGTGCGTATTTCTACCATTAGCTCGGCAGTGAGGGAAAACGTCGTGAGGAAACCTGCACACTTCAGATAGTTTCTGAAACGTGTAATCATGATTCAGTTAGTCTGGTTTCCCTATTAAATAGTTGCAAAGATCAGATGGCAATCTTAAATTATGGTCTAAGTGTAATCTGGGCTCCAAAGTAACAGCTTTGGACGCAACCGGGTAATTACATGCTAAGATGAAGAATCGTAAAGTGAGGGATGTCGAGATAGTTTTGAACGAGATAGAGCGAAAATTTGGGTATCAAAATGAAAACCCACGTCAGTAAAACCAAAATACGCTCCAAAAAGCTCCAAAATCGGTATTGCAGATATTGGTAAAAAAACCGTTATTATACACATATGATTTGAGCAGAGGACACGACGTTTAAAGGATGCATCCGAAATGTTCACGCAATTTAAAATTACTCCTGGATATTTCATCTCAACGGACCTTTTTCCAATAACACCCTAAATACCAAAAAAGTTATCAAGTATCCTACTAAAACTTTGGTGGTATGTAAATATAGAGAGTTTAAGGATTAAAAGTTCTGTAAAATATAATTTATTTTTAATTGTCCATTACTCACACAGAGTGTCATTACTTCATCAGGTGATTTATTTCATCAATCACCTTATTAGAAAATTAATAGCGATTTTAGCACAAAAAAAGGTTTATATAAATCTATAATATTATCTTTAGACATAGTTATTGGGCTAAACTTTAGTTAAAACATTCACAAAGTAAACTCCTACAATCTTGCATTTTAGTATACCTTTACCTGTAAATAATTATTTTTAGGTCATCGTAATGAACGCTCTGAAACTTAGCCGCCGCTTATTGTATTATAATTTGATCTAATTAAGCCGTAAAAATTAAATTGAATAGGAAGCTTATAAACGTGCAAGCTACGGTTTTGTAGCAAGCGGAATTCGTAGCAAAGCGTGTAGCCGTAGCAACTACTACGATATTAATCGTAGCACTTGATTTCCTTGAGACACACACTTTATAACTTGTAGCCCGCCTTCACTACGCTTCGGAACAATATTTCCATTTCATACCAATAGGTGACGCTAGATGTCGATTACATCGCGCAAGCGTTTCGTGATTTTAGTTTAGTGATAAACGTTGCCGCTCCTCTTTCTCTTTATAAATAGTATAGATAGTGCAAACGTACATAATAATAATACTGAATATCCTTTCCTTTAACAAAATGGTCCAATGGTACCTTACCTAGATAAGAGTATTCATCTTATCTAGTATTCCTTAAAAACAGAGCCATGTTTATAGCTCAGTTTATCTTCAGGATAGTAGATACATTACCAAAACTTATAGCCATTGGCATTGGCAGTGGCACTACTATGAGGATAAGGGGACTCACCTAGGGGATGGCAGTCTCTTGAGAATGTCTCAAACTGGGGAAGACTTAACTTAGTCCAATTTAACCCCAGTAAGACTCAAGTTTGTGCGTTCACCGCAAATATCGTGGGTCGTATCCCCTTATTTTTAGAGCACAGCTTTAACTACATTAGCCAGCATTAGTATACTTGGCGTCGACATATCAAGTGAAGTCCAGTTCCGTGGCCACTTAGAGGGAAAGGCTAAATTAGCCACTAAAAAGCTCGGCGGCCTAAATAGATCGAGACAGTATTTGACTCCGGCCCATCGTCTCCTGCTGTACTGCTCTCATCTTTGGGCAGGGTCGCCCGCGTACTAGCTTTCCCCTCTGGATCAGATTCAAAGGAGAGCAACTCGAATCGTCGACTGCCAAGATATCTCTAATAGGCTAGACTATGTATACTCTACCGCTTATACTATGGAGAATGCTCTGAGGTATTTTTCGGACTGATCCCTGCCGCTTCATTTGTCCATCGTTCCACTCGATAACAGTTCCATCGACATCATCTGGATGGTTGGCAATCTTCAACTGTGCGTTTCTCAAGCAACTTTTTTGCCTCGTACGACAAAACTATGGAATGAACTATCGCCAGCGGTATTTCCGGACAGATACGACCTGCAAACCTTCAAGAAAAGAGCGTATTCCTTTTTAAAAGGTCGGCAGCGCACTTGTGACTCCTCTGGTGTTACAGGTGTTCATGGGCGGCGGTAATCACTGACCATCAGGTGATCCATCTGCTCGTCTGCCCCCTATCCCATAAAAAAGGATACTTTTGCACACAACTTTATATTGAAGAAAAACGACGATTTTTCCCTTTGTATCACAATGAAACTTAAGCACACTGAGTAAAAATAATATCCAATTACGGCTATGGCGGCCAATCTCAACGATCGCAAATCAGGATATATTTATAGTGCTCAGTGTGTGCGCAAACACAAGTACACTCTCTATTCCCTTACCCTCGTATTCCGATGGATCACTACTGTGACACGAACGGAGAGGGATCAGGCGCAGGACCAACAGCTTAACGTACTTTCCGAGCCACGGGGGTACGAGACCGTCAACTTCTAGACTCCAGGCTGCCTAAGAATTCTTACCGAAAACTTAGGTACAAATTTTTGGCCCGACCCGGGGATGGAACCCGGGACTCTTGCGCAGCCCTTTTCCCTTTTCCCTGAAGTGGTATTCCGTTACCCTCATTCATTTCGTAACACAGCATAAGCAATTATTCACGCCGGTTTTCTGTTAAGCCCTGGTATCACTCTCATAGATCCGTTCCATTCATGCCGAAACGTGGCTCTCCCACGGTATATTACTAAAACGCATAAACAAGAGTAACGCGCTTCCATTGTAATTGCAACGTGGGCTCTTCTCTTGCTTACCATCAGGCCAAGGAGAGCCAATTTACTGTGTCACTATAAAAAAACTCAGCCCATTTTGATTTATTAAGATATGTCGACCCGCTGTCTACATACCTTGAAACAGACCCTTACTCAAAGTGACTTTGTGGTTTGAAATTGCAAGAAAATTACTAGCAATCATAATTTAGCAACGTCATACTTTGTAATGAGACAGAAGTCTAGTACGCAACAACGAGTAATTGATCCAATGAACCACCTACAATGTTCTGAAAGGCCGTTACTTTTACTACCTGAAGTTAAAAGTTTATTCGTGAAAATTTGTTCTTAAAATGTTAAAAGGAAAATTAAAACATTGAAAGTTGTTAGGTAAGTGCCCATCTTACGTTTAAGGGTAATTTAAAGGAAGCTTTTTCTTTAAAACAGTTTATTAGCTTCGTTATACCTGTTCGACGCTGTGTGGTCCCCGGCAGAGTAGAATAGGCCACCCTCACTCTTACCGAGGTGTCGTAAAAGGCGACTAAGGTAAAGCTGCTGGCATGATCATCAGCGCCCAGAGAAGGAAAACTCTGCATTTATATCAAAACCCTCGCCAACCCGTCTGCCAAGCGTGGTGAGTATGGCAACTACTCCTCATGTGTTTGAGGGAGGCCCGTGCCCCAGCAGTTGGGACTTAAATGGGCTGATGATGATGATGATGATGTTATAGATATATAGATAGACCTGAAGAAAATCAAAGTTTCAATTCTTTATTGCAAGTATATGGTTCACATGTATAATGTAACAGATAATCATGAAATTATCATGTCCAGTGCGTGCACTCTTTTTTGTATTGAAGGGGCAGACGAGCAGATGTATTACCTGATGGTAAGCGATTACCGCCGACCATAGATACCTGCTCGGCGTCTCTCTCCGAGATCGAATCCGAAATGAGGTGATCCGGCAGAGAACCAAAGTTATCAACATTGCTCATCGGATTAGCAAGCTTAAGTGGCAGTGGGCTGGCCATATTAGCCGCAGAACCGACAACCGATGGGGTAAACGAGTTCTGGAGTGGAGACCGCGTATTGGCAAACGTAATGTAGGGCGCCCTCTGGCTAGGTGGGGGACGATCTGCGCAGGATGGCTGGCAAGAGCTGGATGCGAGAAGCCATGGATAAATCACAGTGGCGAACAATTGGAGAGGCCTACGTCCAGCAGTGGACTGCGATAGGCTGATGATGATGATGATGATAGATACCTGCCAAAGTCAAAGTCAAAGGATGAGAGTGAGAGTATGGCAATAATATTAAGATTGAAATTCAATTCAGCAAGATTAAGCAATAAACGATTTGTAGACTTTTTCTTTCATAAGTAGCAGACAAGTAAACGGATCACCTGCCGCCGCCCATGGCCACTCGCAACACTAATGAATACACATTAGTTATTAGTGCGCTGCCAGCTTCCTCCCTTCCCCTCGGATTCGGCCGGTATCCTCACTCACTATCAAAACACCGTAAAATGAAATGATGGCTGACAAATACGTCATACTTGTGAACAGGTGCCACCTTTGGGGACTGGTCTGCTTCGGTTTTCGATTTTCTGTAAGGCCATGTTGTCACTCCGGTCAAGCCAGCACACTGACGCCAATCCGTGGCTTTCTCGCGGTCAAATATTGGTCAATTCTAATAGTGTTTTGTCGGCACATAGCGCACATAGGGCACATAGCGAGAAGAACAGACGGCCGTTGGGGCGGAAAGATCCTCCATTGGAGGCCACGTACAGGAATTCGCAGCCGTGGCAGACCTCCTACAAGGTGGACTTTAGATCTGGTGAAGATCGCGGGAATCCATTGGATGCGGGCGGCACAGGACCGATCTGTGTGGAGAACATTGGGGGAGGCCTATGTCCAGCAGTGGACGTCTATTGGCTGAAATGATGAATAGTGTTTTGCCGTATGATATAGAAATTTTCATTTGGTTCCGATAGGTTTGTACAAACTTGAAGCTTCTATTAGGTGAGTTTATATCGTGATAAGCGGACCCCGGGTTCCGAAGCGACAGCTTGGGACGCTACCGGGACAAAACGCTAAGATTATAATGATGATGATAACATGAAAAGATCAAGAATTTTCTTTAATTTTTTTAAAGACTTACCCTCACGTTGTGTCTTAGAAACATTCCCTGAACCCAACTTAATAACCTCAAAGCCAAGCCACTGAAGAACTGTTCATCAAAAGTATTTTCAAACTGTTATGAGGAGAGCACTCTTTGAATACTAAGTCGAGGTAAAGGTAACCAATATTGAACACCCAGCTTTAATTTACGACGATTTTTACGCGCGCATAAAAATAACTTCGTTCCTTGATGGACAAGTTTATTTTAAATTTTCGGACGTTAAAATTCTTTGTATTTTATCGGCGAAAGGCGTTTAATGGTCAGATACAAAAGTTTCAAAGTTGTCTGTAATTTCTTAAGAATAAGTAGGAACATATTTAATCTTATTATGTTATATGCCCAATTTCGTATTTCTGCTAAGAAGTTTGAAGAAGATAGGGTGGATCGGTGGGCCGACGCTCAGTTAGCTGACCAAGGTATCGCTGGAAAAACGTCACTGAGACGGATCTGCGAGAAACCAAACCAACCAAAGTCCTTTATTTCAGAGGCCAAGATTTTGGTTAGGGCCGTTGAGCCAACAAAGTAAGTATATATTTCATCTTCATATGGGCAAGAGGTACCTAATGAATTTCACATTGAAAAAATGCATTTTATTCATGACAGTCACTTAAATCTTTCCTCCTTATTTCGTTGGCTTCCCTCTCTTAAATTATTACAAATACATACTTTTTTCATAGCTCAAGTTTAATTTAATAAATTTGTATTCCATTCATTGTTATAAAATGGACTAATTTATTAAATTAAACTTGAGAATACAATAGTTTGTATTCTCAAGTTTAATTTAATAAATTTGTCCATTTTACTTGTAATATCCATATTTTTATCATTTTGGTGTAACATATTTCGTAAAATTTGCATAAGTTCACACGTATCCAACAATTTTTTATACATTTGTATTTAAATCCGTTCCAATGTGTAAATGTATATTCCTAGAATTCCTTTAAATAGCCAGTATCATTTTAAGCAAAAGAATTTTCTAAATAGAAATCCGAGAGAGGAAATTTATCAAGCGGTTGACTTTTTAAATTTTTTATCTGCCTTTCAGGAAGGTATAGTAGGATTAAGTCTAAGATAATCCCCGACGAATTATTTTTGCTTCCTCGGAGTTCTATAATAACTCCGATTTCGAACCTTTGTGCGGCTAAAAGCAGTTTGTGCTTTTGCAATTTTACGTTTTACAAAAATAAAAAATAGCTTCGGGGATGAGGGAACCATTGAACCAGATAGGAGGGTCATTTAGGTAGGATTTTAGTGAAATTAAGTTTTATACTTTTTATTAATTAATGAATGAAGAAACATTTATTTGGTTAACACATCACAAACTTACAAACAATAATAAAATACATAACTAAGAGACACCGTGACGTGTTGCCAAAATGAAATTGGTTCGTCACGCGACTGATAGACATGTACGATCAGCATCAAAAGTAGCTTAACACTTTAGTACCGCGTCGAAGTAATTTTTTTTACGAACCCCTTGGAAACTGCCTATAATAGGCAGTACACTACACCACTTTGACATGGTGCTAAAAATTAATCTACTTTTGATACTGACTGTACCTGTAGGTATAGTTTTTATTTTATTTAAAGGATAGATGGCTGCCGAGCAGACGGATGACGTGATGGCAAGTGCATGACGCTGCGCATGTAGACAAACAACACCAGTGGAGCCACAAGTGCGCTGCCAACATGTAAACTTCTCTTTCCCCCGTATTGGACCTCCAGTAACCTCGCTTGCCCAGAAAAACCCAGCACAGTCGATACTTCACGACGGTTTTCGGTGTCAGTTCGATCGAGCTGGCTATTTCGTGCCGAAGCGTAGCCTTTTCCACCGGTTATATAAAGTACCTAAATGCAAAATTTATTGCTAATTCGAACAATCTTAATCCGATATTAAATCTATGGTATTTCGTTCTATACTAGTCTGATGTTCATACCATAGATTACTTTTTTTATGTCATAGATGGCAGACGAGCAGACGGAATCAGCTGATGGTAAGCGATTGCCGCCGCCCATGGACACCCGCGACAACAGTGGAGTCACAAGTGCGCTGCCTGAACCTTTAAACCCCTCTTTCCCCAGGATTGGGCCTCCGGTACCCTCACTCAGATTTACTTATAGATAGAAATGTGGTATATTCCAGAATATTATATGAAATTTCTATCCATGGATAAGATGGAACTCCTAACATCAGGAGCCCAATTCTCGGAACGTGATATATATCACACTAAAACATAGTTTTTTTGTAAGGTTTTCGGGTGATATCCGCCATGTTTTTTCATATTGAAAATCCTGAGAATTGGGCTCCACAAGTGATTGAGCTCTAATGCTTGTCTGTCGTGACATGATTATATCACTTTTTTTCACTTGACCATTGGGATATAAAAAACATGAAGCAATCCTAAATCTCCACTTATCTCCCTCGACCAATAAATACCACCTAACTCAGGAATCACAATTCACATTTACGCTCAAGTTTTTACTCCCAGTGTATGCAAATTGGATCATAACACTTTGTTACGCAAAAAATTACCGAACCTTTGCAGTCATTCCCAGAATTATACAGTTTGGAACTTCCAACATTGGCGTATTTTATTACTAGATATTATTGTTGGGATCCAAATAAAATTATGATGAGTAATATAACCACAATGCTAACATAACCAGTATCTTAAGTTATGCATTATTAAGGTACAGTAATCTATCATCATCATCATCATCATCATCATTTCAGCCAATAGACGTCCACTGCTGAACATAGGCCTCCCGCATTGTTCTCCATAAATATCTGTCCTCTGCCGCCCGCATCCAATGGATTCCCACGACCTTCACCAGATCGTCGGTCCACCTTGTGGGGGGCCTGCCACGGCTGCGACTTCATGTCCATGGCCTCCACGGAAATCTATACGATTACCAATTACTCGCTTGATGCATTCAAAAAGCAGAGCAGGATAAAGGAAGCAAGTCAAAAAGTAACGACCCTATCCAACAAGAGAAGGCTAAAAACTTGCTGAGCGGTCTTAGTTAAACTACTGTCTCATCTGATATTATTAGTAGGTAATTCCCAGTTGCATCCAAAACTGTCGCTTCGGAGCTGGTACGCTTGCACCATGGTCCAGGATTTAGGAAGTCTGGTACTCAATTACAATAAAGCCATTGTCGTCTAACCTTTGCAACCCTCAGAAAAATATACCGTAGAAACTACTGCATATTACTTATACTGTGCCCTAAAACGTTTAGAGTATACTTGCTCGACAGGGATGATACCCACGGCCTAATAGAAAAACAGCGTGAAGCAGCACTGTGCTGTTTCGCTTCGTGAGTGAGGGTACAGGAGATCCAATTGGGGCGAAATGGCGGATTAAAGGTTGGCAGCGCACTTGTGACTCCACTGGTGTCGCGGGTGTAAAACGGCGGCGGCAATCGCTTACCATCAGGTAATCCGACTGCTCGTCCACCTATCTGATAAAAAAGACGGCGTCACGTGGAATTACCCTTGTTGACCGTCCTTATTTTGTAAGATACAGGTATTTTTGCACCCAGGGGAGTAACTCTATTTGACGCCGTCTGTACATATGTCGGGATATTGGTTGTAAACACTGTGGTTTTACACAAACGGCGGAGATAACAGTATTGTGGTGGTGGTTATGGCTGTCCGAGGCAGGGGATACACGACTTATGTCAATAGCAAATATAGCGGTTAAGATGGAGGCATTATGTTGGTGTTATGTGTGTAATATTATAGTAGATAAGCTGTGTTTATTTGGGGCACAGGTAAGTATACCGAAAACTGGTATATTGTGTTCCCACGTACCTACGTGATTCATTTACTCAGTTACCAGTTCATATACTGAGAAAAGCGAATACCTATTCGCTTTTCTCAGTATATGAACGGGCGCACGAAAATCTTTTTCATAAAAATGTCAATCATATATACCTACACTTGCTTTAACTCCTGATTTAACCTATCTTGAATACTGTACAGCCTTAAAATGAAATGAAATATGGACTCTCTTTGAACTAGCCTTAACGCACCTTATACTTACACCAGCAAACTTGTAGCTAGAACTTTTACAAGATCAGTTTCCAAGATTTCAATTCAAATACAAAACAGGGTTAGTAATAACGAAAGAAAAACAGCGCCATTAAACTTTAGAAGTAAAAACGTTTTACTGCGTTGTACCAGCACAATAACTTGTAAAACTAGAATGGAGAGCGAAAGGCGATGTTTTAAATTCTCCCGATAACGTCCAGTGTACCGAGTTGGCCGAATAAA
This sequence comes from Marasmia exigua, assembly GCA_019059595.1. Lineage (NCBI taxonomy): Eukaryota > Metazoa > Arthropoda > Insecta > Lepidoptera > Crambidae > Marasmia > Marasmia exigua. The sequence goes on along the minus strand of CM032476.1, from coordinate 6,603,010 downwards.
TTATTATACACAAGAAACTTTGAGTTTTTACAGCCCAGTTTAACATGCGCGACTGCGGAAATTCAACCATTCTAAGGTCTCAGAGTACTCCGGCTGAGTTAGAGAGCGAATTTTGTGTAATCGCCTTTAACTTTGGTCTGGCGTTGGTTTACGTTTAAAGGTTTCCTACAAAGAATCGCACCTAATTGCTGTAATATAAATTAGGGTCATAAATTTTAACAACGAAATTAAGTACCGTACATTTAATTTTTCCTGTGCTTTATATTATTTTTAACTCATGAATACACTTTTTAAACTAAGATGATAAAGAAGACTAAATAAATACATACTCCATAGTATGTATTTATTTATTTATTGCTTGTCACATTACATTTTCATATGCTACATTCGAGACAGATTTAGATGCCTCCATCTAACACCTATACCTACAGGGCGTAAACTCATTTACGCCATGTAGGGGCACAGCAAGTCGACGCTGAAGGTCTTAATTGCACTTCAATTATATATTTTTATTATTATTATGGGGGATCAAGTTGCTCGCGTCCGTAGGATTTAGCCCTCGATGTCCTACACGTGTACCTTGGGTGGCGCCAAAGGAGCAACACGCCTATGGTGGGAGGCCTCACGGCCGTGGCTACAATGACACCCACTGGCCTAAGTTGTTCCGCCAAGCGGCTTGCCGTGTTCCGGTGCATTGGCCGGTGTAGCTAACGAGAGAGGCGGGTCGGAACAGTCGCGTATAGTCTGATGCTTGCTGAGGGAGCCGCATCGGGTGCCTAGAATGGGCCGGCTCGAATGGAGGAATACCACGGCCTCACAGAAAACCGGCGTGAAGCAGCACTGTGCTGTGTTTCGCTGCATGAATGAAAGTACCAGTGGCCCAATCCGGGGGAAAGGGAAGGAAAGGTGGTTTAAAGGTTGGCAGCGCACTTGTGACTCCACTGGTGTCGCGGGTATACATGGGTGGCGGCAATCGCTTACCATCAGGTGATCCGTCTGCCACCTATTACATAAAAAAATAATACGATTTAATACTTTCGGTTTAGTTACTTACACAAGTTTATAATGTATTTTGTAACGACTTGTTCTTAGTACCCTGTAACAAAAACAGTACAAACATTAAATGCTCTTAAATTTTGCATGCTAAATAGTGACAGAGAAAAGGCTCGCTGAAAGTAAAAGATATATTTTTAGATATGCATGAGTCTTACTAATAGTGTCCAGCTTCCAAACCCTAAAAAAAGATTCAGCCTGGTGACAGCCGGAACAGTCCCGGAGTCTGCGCTACCAAAGAAATACCTTGAAAAGCGCGATTCAGTCTATATTTATTCTGTGCTTAAGTCGCAATAATATCCATTCGATATCTGAATTTGAACAGGACAGTTCAAACGTTTCGTATCATGTATCTATCTTCCTACAAATAAAAATGTTAAGTTGTAAAAAACATTAACTTTTTTATGTTCTTATTCTTCAAAAATAATAAGTATTAAACTTTTTCAATTAATCTGAACAAGAACTTAAAATAGTTATAAACAATAAAATTTGTGAAGAATATCTTATGAATTGCATAATGCGCTAATCGGAATTTTTGCTCATAGAGATTGACACAAACTAAATCATTAATCGGTATGGTGACCATTTTATCATCGAATCACGATTATTGTCTCGTGCAAAATATGTCCGCATAAATTTCATTTGAGACCAAGAACTAGTAATTTATTTTGGTGACGAAGGTGGTTCTAGCACTTCAAACGAGTGTGTTATTTTTCTGATGAATAAGATGCATATTATTTAATTATTTGTGATTTATTGCGTGTGTACCACTAAAAATATTAACATATTGTATTCAATATCCAGATAGTTTAAATTCATAGATAAAATGTTTATTAAAATTAAAAATCAAACAAATGAAAAGTCGCTTAGATTTCTAAAGAAAACATTCTCGATTTTTAAAAATATCGGTTATGTTTAAAAGGAGCGTCTCACTTTAAATATCAAAAAAGAACTGCCCTATTCACATTCACATACTGAATGGACTCTATAACATTCAAAATTGAGCATTATATATGTTACGGTTAATACCCGAAGTGCGGCTACACCTAGTTTTTGTCGGTTAGAACTAGGTGTAGCCACTTACTCTTGGTTAAATCTAGTACGAGCCGTTTGTTTTCGGTTAAAACTAGGTCTAGCCTTTATCATGCCGGCTACAACTAGGTCCAGCCATTCCCTGTTGGATAAAACTAGGTCTATCCGATATCATGCCGGCTGGAACTAGGTCCAGACAATCCCTGTTGGATAAAACTTAGATGCGTGTTCCGCCAAGCCTTCCGGCCCGCGTCCCACTCTTGGTTTACATCTGCAGCAGCGGCGCGGGGTGGAAGGCATAGCAAAGCACGCGCCTCTGCAGGTTGTGAGTGCCAGGTGCTGCTGATCTACTGCAGGTCTCTAGCGAGTGTGGCTCACAGTAGTAAAAATTTTCCGTCATAAAGTCTGAACATGATTGTGAAAATTTACAAAGTGATTTAAATCGATTAAGTGAATACTGTCTACAAAACAAACTATTTTTAAATGTCTAAAAGTGTCTTACCATCTCATTCGCAAGAAAGAAATATAAAATACATTATAATTACAAACTTCATGGTAAGGGATTGAGGAGAGTTGATGAGGTGAGGGATCTGGGTGTTCGGCTTGATAGCGGGTAAGTTTTTAATTCACACATTAACAAAATAACAGCTAAAGCATATAAATTACTCGTTTTTATTTTCCGGCAGAGTACAGATTTCAGGAATGTGAAAACATTGATTTTACTCTATAATGCCTACGTAAGATCTCAACTTGAATATGCCTCAACCGTATGGGATCCCATGTACTCAAAATATATTGATATCCTAGAGGCAATTCAAAACAAGTTCATCAAACGCATGCAATATAGATTCAAAAATTGTAACACCACCAAAATTGAACCTTTGGTAATTCGTCGTGAACATCGGGATCAGACCTTTTTGCACAAAATTATACATAGTCTAGTCAATAGTACGTATTTGTTAAGCAAACTAAATTTTAAATGTCCAAGACCAAGCACGCGTCACAAAAGTACATTTATTAATCCACTTTGTAAGACCAATTACAGAAGCAATAGCTTCATTATTAGAGCTTGCAAGAAATATAATACTACGTAAAATCACATAGACATTTTTGATGAAAAACTTAAACGTTTTCGTAGCTTCTTGAGAAGTCATATTAGTTGTAATTAAATTAATCATGCTTGTATGTAAGCCTATCAGTTAAGCACACAGCTAATAAGTCTGTAATATTATGTAACTTTAAATTTACTTCTTTTTTGCATTTCGTTGCGGGAACGGGTTTTGAAAAAGTAATATTCACTCAGTTGTTGTCTCATTTAAACCTGAATAAAATATTGCACAGTAAGCAATTTGGATTCACAAAAGGGAAATCCACTACTGATGCTGGAGTGGCGCTTATCAAACATGTATTTGATGCGTGGGAGAAAAAGCGAGATGCTATTGGAATATTCTGTGATTTGTCTAAAGCATTCGATTGCGTCAATCATGAAACATTGCTAATGAAGTTACAGCATTATGGTGTCATAGACACCTCACTAAGTCTAATCAAATATTACTTATCAGATAGGATTCAGAAGGTCAATGTCAATGGAACTAATTCTTCTGGCGCCCCTCTAACCATGGGTGTGCCCCAGGGCTCTATATTGGGGCCCTTGCTCTTTTTAATCTATATAAATGACCTTCCTTACTATACCAATAATCTATGTGAGATAGTGTTATTTGCTGACGATACATCCTTGATTTTTGAGGTTGATAGGCAAAAGAAAAATGTTGACGAAGTAAATAACACACTCTCTCAAGTACTACAGTGGTTTACTTATAATAACTTAGTTCTTAATTCAAAGAAAACAAAATGTGTTAAGTTCACAATGCCTAATGTAAGGCAGGTCAAAATGAATATTGTCATGAATAACGAACCTATCGAAGTCATAAACTCCACAGTTTTTCTAGGTATCACTCTGGATACAAAATTGCAATGGAGCCCTCATATTGCGGTCTTGGCAGGAAGACTTAGTTCAGCTGCATATGCAGTTAGAAAGATAAGGAATCTGACTGATATCGGGACAGCGAGACTGGTTTATTTTAGCTATTTTCATAGTCTGATGTCATATGGTCTACTACTGTGGGGATCCGGTGCTGACTTACAAGCCATCTTCATTTTGCAGAAGAGGGCCATCCGTGCCATCTACGGTCTTAGATCACGTGACTCACTCAGAGAAGTATTCAAGGAAATCAATATTTTAACCGTATCATCTCAATACATTTTTGATTGTATTATGTTTGTACGCAAGAACTTGCACCTTTACTCGCAAAAATCAGATTTTCATAGCTTTAACACGCGAAATAAACATAGGCTTGCTGTCCCAAATCTAAGACTTCATAAAATTGGAAGTTCATTTGTAGGATTGAGCATTAGAATGTTTAATAAGTTACCTCAAAATATTATTGATTTACCGGTACATAAGTTTAAGTTGCATGTAAAAAACTGCCTAATGCAGAAAGGCTACTATAAAGTAGAGGATTATTTGAATGATAAGGATTCCTGGACATGTTGATCTCTTCGGCTGTCCTCTAATGTGTAATTCATTTCATAACTTTTCATTGACGATTTATCTAAACGATATTGATTATAAGCAATGTATATCATTCTGTCACTGTAATCATAATTTGTATAAGAATGAAAGTTGTAATTACCATATTATTTGGAAAGAGTAACTACTGAGTTTCTTGCTGATTCTTCTCGGTAGAAATTGACGTTCCGAATCAGCGGTAGATTACATAATATTTGACATTCATAAATGTTCTTTATTGAATAAAGACATTTTAGATTTTGACTGTATAAACATTGATTTATATTAATTATTCAATAATTGACAAGATGCTAACCACCTACTATTGTACACCTCGTCCTGCAGTTTATTAGTCTGGATTAAGTAACTACTATTCTTTGTGACCTATGAGGGGAACCTAAGTAGTCATGCTCACTCAAATGTCTCTGAGGTGGTGGCGCTATGTGGCGGGTCATTACATTCCCTCTAATATGGTTGAGTGAAATGATGGCTGGCACGTACGTCATACTTGTGAACAGGTGCCACCTTTGGGGACTGGTCTGCTTCGGTTTACCTCATAATATTTATTTTATTATTGTTTCCTTTATTTTATTTTGTGTAACAATTAAACTGTATGGCTCGGTATGATGATGACACAACATTGTATGAAAGTTTGGCGATTAAAAAGAGTAACTGGCGAGTTTCTTGCCGGATCTTCTCGACCAGAAACAACTTTCCGAGCCGGTGGTAGAATCGCATTATGTTTATTTATTTCTTTAGTATATTTTATGTATCAACATATATATGTATTAACATGTAAATTATACATAAGTACTTATAAATAGTTTTAAGTCATTCAAATGTATGACGATTTGTAAGTGCTGTGTACAAGCCTATGCAAATAAAGAATTATTTGTTTGTTTGTTTGTTTGAACGGTCATGGGACTTCTGATTAACCTCTGATTAGCTTTATGTATTTTCATCATTTTTATCAAATCATTGATTTGGAGATGGTTTTTTTAACGGAATGTACTTAAGTGTCTACCAACAAAACAAAATGTATAAAATACTCTTTAAAGCAATTTGCTTCATTATAAATAATTATAAATAAGCTTTATGTAACATTAATAGCTGTAAGTTTTCTTAATAAATAAATAAAAAATCTCTTTACGTTTCTTTTTATTCGATGTTTTTTTTAATATCTAAAAAAGCTCTGCCGATAGCATGCCGGCTACAACCATGTACAGCCAATCCCTGTTAGATAAAACTAAGACACGCGCTGCTGCTGCAGACGCTGTAAGCCACACTCGCTAGTAGACCTGCAGTAGATCAGCAGCACCTGGCGCTCACAACCTGCAGAGGCGCGTGCCTTGATATGCTTTCCACCACGCGCCGCTGCTGCACATGCTGTAAATCAAGAGTGGGACACGGGCCGGAAGGCTTGGCGGGACACTTATCTAAGTTTTATCCAACAGGTATTGTCTGACCTAGTTCTAGTCGGCAAATATCGGATAGACCTAGTTTTATCCAACAGGGAATGGCTGGACCTAGTTGTAGCCGGCATGATAAAAGCTAGACCTAGTTTTAACCGAAAACAAACGGCTTGTACTAAGTTTAACCAAGAGTAAGTGGCTACACCTAGTTCTAACCGGCAAAAACTAGGTGTAGCCGCACTTCGGGTATTAACTGTAACATATATAATGCTCAATTTTGAATGGTATAGTCCATTCAGTATGTGAAGGACAGTTCTTTTTTGATATTTAAAGTGAGACGCTCCTTACCGGCAAAAACTAGGTGTAGCCGCACTTCAGGTATTAACCATAACATATACATAACAAATAATCTAAAATGTTAGTTCCGTGTTATTATGCCACGGGAATCGTGGCGCGGTCTCTAATAACTATAGGGGTCCCGTTTTTAATTTTAGGTACAAAATCCTAAAAATTACAGTTTTCCCAACAATAGGAGTAACTTTTACCCTGTTCACTATTAAGTACCAAATTGTCATAGCGTGTGTTAGTAGCGTGTCGGGGTGAGACTATAAATCATCTATAATTTAATTCATGCCCACTTTTCACTTTACGTGCTAGGTGTGTCTGTTTGTAGAACAAGTGAATATAATAAGGCGACGCCTGCGGGTATGCTTTTTTAAGGTTCCGCGGTAAACACGACCAAATTTCGCTGCCAAATTCTTTGTTTGCGAGAAATTTTCATGACAAAATCTTTATCTCCCGGCCCTATAACATGTGCTACGCTTTTCTTTGTTTGGATGCGACAGGTATGTAATTCTTTCTCGAGCCTTATTCTCTGTAGACTCTCAGGCCTTGCACACTTTGTTTTAAAAAGTCTGATAGTCATAGTCTTAACACTAGAAATAAACAAAGACTTTCCGTCCGAGTCCTCAGACTTCATAAATCGGTAATTCATTTGTTGGCTTAAGTATTAAGATATTCAATCATCATCATCATCATCGTCAGCCTATTTAAGTCCCCACTGCTGGGGCATGGGCCTCCCTCAATCACATGAGGGGTAATTGCCATACTCACCACGCTTGGCAGACGGGTTAGCGAGGGTTTTGATATAAATGCAGAGTTTTCCTTCTCTGGGTGCTGATTATCATGCCAGCAGCTTTACCTTAGTCGCCTTTTACGACACCTCGGTAAGAAAGAGGGCGGCCTATTCTACTCTGCCGAGGACCACACATCACATCTTCTACTTACCTTCCTTGTATCCATGTCGTGTCATGTGTGCCTATTGTATTGCACTTATAATACTGTAAACTTGTTCTCCGTTCTATCATGTTGCTCTCTGTGCTGTGAATGTTGTGATGGTCAATAAATGTCTATTCTTTCATTCTTTCAATAAAGTTATTTATCAAGTTTATCAAATCAAGAGCCGTGTGGTCCCCGGCAGAGTAGAATAGGCCACCCTCACTCTTACCGAGGTGTCGTAAAAGGCGACTAAGTAAAGCTGCTGGCATGATCATCAGCACCCAGAGAAGGAAAACTCTGCATTTATATCAAAACCCTCGCCAACCCGTCTGCCAAGCGTGGTGAGTATGGCAATTACCCCTCATGTGATTGAGGGAGGCCCGTGCCGCAGCAGTGGGGACTTAAATGGGCTGATGATGATGATTTATCAAGTGATGTCAAGTTCAGTGATTTTCAAATCGTGATAATTATCATCGAAAGATTTTAAGGTATCAAAATAATTATGTTACCAATGGTTAAGTAATTATGAAAATATAGAACATGTCTATTACAATACCTGGACAAGTAATTTTGGCTATGTTTAAATTATAATGTATAGTACAGAACCCTATTTTCTGCCTAGCTGCTGGTTTATTCTCATACCTATTTGGAAGTTCTTTAAACCCTTTATGACTGGAAAGGGCGAAGCCAAAATGTAACTAGTACGTTCATACATACTTAAGAAAGCTTTAAATTTTAAAACAATTGGTCCCATTCGCTTTCATTACGATAGACAATTCCCTTTTCAGGTTACACCCTCTGTAACCTGAAACTAAAAAGAAAGTCGTTGACTTAATCGAGTGCTTCAGAATAGGCCCTCCTATTCTCGAGCACTCGACTATTAAGTCGAATTAGGGGATTCATATCCATATCATTTTATCTTTTTTTATGTGATTGATTATAGACTTGCCGTGTGGTCCCCGGCAGAGTAGAATAGGCCACCATCACTCTTACCGAGGTGTCGTATAAGGCGACTAAGGTAAGTAAGCTGCTGGCATGATCATCAGCACCCAGAGAAGGAAAACTCTGCATTTATATCAAAACCCTCGCCAACCCGTCTGCCAAGCGTGGTGAGTATGGCATTTACCCCTCATGTGATTGAGGGAGGCCCGTGCCCCAGCAGTGGGGACTTAAATGGGCTGATGATGATGATGATGATGATTATAGACTAGCAGACGGATGACTCCTTGCAGGTGTCCATGGGCGGCGGTAATCATTTACCATCAGGATCACCAGATCAGACGTATTAACATATATATCATATTAAAAAACTATATTATAAAAAAAAACTATATAATTCCCAGTTGCATCCAAAGCTGTCGCTTCAGATCCCAGGTTACGCTTGGCAATAATACAGGATTCTGAAAATCTGGTAATTACAATGAAGCGATTGCCGTCTGATCTGCGCAATCCTTAGACTCCTTAGACGGGGGAACCAGACCTACTGAATCACGGTTACACATTCAGAATCATTATCACAAATTAGTGAAATTATTTGAGACGTGCAGGTTTCCTCGTGATGTTTTTCCTCACCGCCGAGTTAGTGATAGATAGTAATATGCACATAGATTTAAAAAAATCTAGAATGACCTGAAACTAAAACGACTTGCCGCTCTATGGAAAGCCGTGTGGTCCCCGGCAGAGTAGAATAGGCCACCCTCACTCTTACCGAGGTGTCGTAAAAGGCGACTAAGGTAAAGCTGCTGGCATGATCATCAGCACCCAGAGAAGGAAAACTCTGCATTTATATCAAAACCCTCGCCAACCTGTCTGCCAAGCGTGGTGAGTATGGCAATTACCCCTCATGTGATTGAGGAAGGCCCGTGCCCCAGCAGTGGGCACTTAAATGGGCTGACGGTGGCTCTATGGAAAGCACGGTTTAATCCAGTGAGCTAGCATCGCTCTTTTAATTTCGCTAATTTGAGATTTCTTACATTTGTTTGCATAGAGCACGTCAACCCTATGGGATCTTTTAATAACGAGATGTAATTATTTGCCGATGCACCCCGTACGTAATATTAAGAAAATTATATTTTGGGTATTTACCAGGACACGATCAAAGTCATGAACGACAAAATAACCACTTATACGATTTTTTGGGAATAGCATTTTTTTGCAACTTATTCTGAAGTAAATTAATAATAATAATGTCCTTCAAACCTATATTTCCGTCATGGCGGCCAATCTCAGCGATCAGCCATCGGCGCATGACATATTATAGTCTACAAGTATTTGCGCAAACACAAGTGCACTCTATATTCCCGTACCCTCTAATTTCGATGGGACACTAGTGTGACACGACCGAAGGAGGAGTAGGCATAGGACCAACGGATTAACGTGCTTTCCGACTCACGGGGCTACAAGACCGACAACTTCCAAAATCCGGGCTAACACTGAGAATTTCTTAACAGAAAAACTCAAGTACAAATTTTGGCCCGACCCGGGGATCGAACTCAAGACCACAAGCGAAACCGTCGCTTTTAAAGTGAAACCCACTAACCATTGCGCCACCTAGGCAGAAAATTATTAAGTAAGTTATTAATTAAACAGTTTCATCTTAACTGATGGTAAAATATTTGTAACAATATTTCCACTAGATATTTGTAAGTACATACAAATATTGACGAAACTATCGTCGGCTCACGTCGAAGAAAAAGCACTTACAAAATTCGTCGACATACCAAGGTCGCCGGTAGCTTAGTCGGTAAAGCAGTTGCTCGGTTAGCAAAAAATCGTGGGTTCGAGTCCCGCCCGAAGACTGTCGAAAAATATTGAAGTGCATTATTTACTTAAAAATTAACCACTTACGGTGTATGTGCTTGGGTCCAGAATCAGATCAAATGTCTTCTATGAATTAAACAACATTTAATTTCCTAGACAAATTTTGTAATTTCATTAAGAGTTTATTTTCCAATAGAAAGTAATAAATTTAATTAGCATCCAATTATGAAACTTTATAAATGAGGAAGGGAACAAGACGAATTTCAAATTAAAACTTGGTTTTTAAAGCAAAATGTCGTCACAGTATTAATAAATCATGATTCACATGTAATTGGTGTTGTAAAGATCACAGTTACTTCTTATCGTGTCGACATATAATTAAACTTTGATATCAAACACAAGTCCTCTGCTGTCACAGAGTTGAACCTTTCAGCCACTTTCGATACACAATTTGCTATGTCCCCCATAAGCAGTAAACTTTACTGGAAATCATAGTATACTATTGTATATCGTATGTTCACTTTCTGCCTCCTCGATCACCTCACCCAAAATTTGACGTCGTCACGAAAAGTACCATTTTTCGACCAGCTTAAAAAAAAGAGGTTCTCAATTCGACATACTGCCAAAAAATGAGACACTAAAAGGCTTGAAAATAAAATTTTCTGCAAAAAATAAAAACCGCCTTCAAAAACCACGAAATAAAAAGTGTCAAATAATATTTTTAACACTTTATACACTTCAAATAACATTTTATAGCTGTACACTCGAGAAATGGTTTTACCGAAATCGGCGCCTAATCCCTGTTGAATAATTGAATGTTGTATTAAATTACAAGTTAGTATTGGGCGCCGACTTCGTTAACACCTTTTCTCGAGTGTACTGTTATAAAATGTTATTTGAAGTGTATAAAGTATTAAAAATATTATTTTACACTTTTTAGTTCATGGTTTTTGAAGGCGGTTTTTTTTCGCAGATTTTTTTTATAACCCTAATTTATCTAATTCAGGGTGATCGAAGCTGCGTTTTTTTCTAATTGTTTTATGCTGTACTACAGCTTCCCTATTATAATAATATTATTAAATCATTCACACATCGATAAAAATATTAATGATTTTACAAGGTTGATAAGGTACTTGATATGATTAAAATTTGATAATAAAAAGAAGTTATATGGCTATTGGATCCAATTAATTTAAAAAACCTTCATCCACTGCTTAATGTTCACCTTATTCTTTGCTGCAATCTTAAAGTACCTCTCCAACTAGCAAAGGTTTGCCGTCAATCTAGCATATCCCTCTTGATCTCTAGCAAGGCGAAACAGCTCGGCGGCACTTGCGATCCCCGTCCACTCCCAGGACCTCGACTCTCGTGCTCGTGATATTTTGAAAACATGGCGGATATCATTTGAAAATTATACAAAAAAACTATGATTTAGTGATATATGTCGTATGAAAATAAATATCACGGGCTCCAGATGATACATGTTCTATTCTTCCGACCTACACGCCTCTCACCAGCTACTTTCTACATCATAATAAGTCAATCACCTAACCCTGTCCTCATCTAGCCAGTAAAAAAATCTGAAAGTGGTATGAAAGTCGCTTTTCATTTAACCTCTTATCTCAAAACTAAAGGGCAACCAAATATTCAAAAACATAAATATATCGCATTTTCGTTGACAAAAAAGGGCGCGAGGATTTTGGTTCAGTTTATTTATTCAAGACGTCATTAGTAACGCTACTTAGAACCTTCCTTGCGTGAAATATATCATGTGACGGAATGCAAATGAGCTTAAAGGGGCCGAAAAGTAAACACAATAACACAGACTAGGTCTGGGAAATTAGTGATGCAACTACAATCGACTTTCACTCGAGTGGACACATTTTCGACTTAAGTTCATTTGGTCTCAGTTATCAATTAAATATCGCGATTGTATATAAGTAATCTTAAAGGGTCTAAAAGTAATTAAAATAATACATGCGATAAATCATACATACAAATCGATTTTCACTTGAGTAGCATCGAAAAATATTTTAAAAAGTGAAACTCAAAAAAATAAATAAAAAGGGCCAAGAAAATATAGTGAGGCTGCTCGTGCAACACTGAGGAAATAATCGAATTCACGTTGCATCAGTTATCGATCGAAAAAGTTACCAGTTTTGATTAAAAAAATATAATAAGTAGGTAGGTACCTAGATAATTAGCCCCCTTCACTTCTCTCTAATTTATATTTGACTTTTTCGAAAATGCCTGACCAATAACCTGGCCTAACGAATGCTTAAAAAAAACACTCAATTGGTGAGTGAAATCGTGGCTCGTACAAATCGCGTAACTAAATAAATAAATTTTCAAGTCGCTTCACTACATGAACTAGCAGTTTCAATGTAAGTAATATTAGTTTATACTTAAAGTCACGCCAGTGAGTTGTAAGAAAGCAACGCAGTGGTTATGAAAATGGTGGAAAATAAATTAGTGTCATACCTTTTTCGTGAAGTATTCAAAGGAAAAAGTTTTATTTTATGTTCCATTTTTTAATTTAAATATTTTGTCTAAGACACGAACACAATACCGCCTGAATACCACACCTCGGGCATTGACAACAAAATTTATAAAAAAAAAAATACCACCACAAAACACAACAGAATAGTAACTGACGCACAAGTTGATAGTATCGCAAAACGAATAACTGTAGTAGGAAAGAATAACACGACACAAAACTAAAACCCTTTTTAGAGCGTGTTTTTTTGGTAGTCGTACTTTTTAGTACGCTTTTTATTACTGTTTAGTACGCTATGTAAACTTCATTTTTATTTGACATATTTATAGTTACTTAAACATTTCAAATATTTGAAATGAGCCAAAAATCTCTCTTTCATTAGATACCCCACACGGTACTCTAAGTCTCCTAGAGGGCACTGTAGTCAATTTAACGTGACGTCATATCATCTTTAACCAGAAGACAATCAAGACGCTTCTAACCACACCTCATTTGTTCAAATATGATGACTACATAGTTTAGAAGTTATTAGGGAACAGATAAACAACCGTACATACAGGTCAAAATCATAACACTCCTTTTTGCTTTGCCGTAGTGTCCCACACACGTTTCGTAGAGTATCTATGTCTCATGCCAAACTACAACGAGAACACTATACATGCGCATGTGTGTATGCGTAGTATATTTAGTATTCTTTTTTTTAATAGATTTTCTGTTTTGTTCTGTACCTACTGTGCCACGCGGCCAAGGATAGAGTGAGCTGGCGGTAGATAGTCCGGGAAAAATTACTCATCGAGACCACGAAACTTTAGCACTGAAGACAAACGACGCAAGAAGGAGGGCTTTACATAGTACTAATTATTATAAAATGACATGTGAACAGAAAAGTTATGATTCATTTTAAACACAGGTTTAGTCTCTAAATTTTAGAATCTACTAAAACTAGGTCTCTTGATCAATAATTAGGAGCTGCAAAAACCAAATCCTTATTCTCATTAACAAGTGATGTGAAGGCAGGGAAATCTGATTTCCAATCATAAATAAATACTGATTACCGATTGTAGTGTTTTCCTATTGTGTATACTTGCTAGACTAAATTAAAGTGCGCCTTTTTAATTATTTTTAGTACTTATTAAGCCTAATGTCATAAGTATAACGGAGGATCCACACCGCACTAATTCCTTGTTTATTTATTTATTTAAATTTGGTACGCAAACAGATCACAGTCAAATAAACAACATATATAAAAATTAAAATTAAATAAGCTAGACAATAATCCTAAAGTAGCGTACACAGTTTGGTCAAAATATAATTTCGCTACTTTTATAAATTAAATTGCGATAAATTAAAATTACAATCTAATAAGTTTACTGATTAAGTTTTTATACATTTAATTTAAATAAATTAAGTTATTAAATTAAGATTAAATTAGAAGTATTATGATGAAATTAAAAAAAAATATATATTGCAACTGTCAAAATAAAATTGGAATAACTATCTTATTGGCATCGAGGATGTTTCGTCTCTGAATATATTGGAAATAGCTTTCTTGTACCGGGGAAAACTAGAGTTAAATAGATCTATGTTCCTGCCACCACGAACTAAGTTGTTATAAGACCTACACATTCTCACTAGGGGATTGAAAAAGGAGGTGTTATTTTTGTACACTCGTAATGCGAAAGGGTTCGAATTACGTGCCCGATGATAAGTGTTGAAGCACAGTGCGGAGAGCAGTTCCGGTGTATCAATAGCGGAATGCACTATCTTGTGGAGACAGAGCAAGTCATACCTTTCACGCCGAGATTGCAAAGAGATCAGGTTAAACCCACCAAGCCTTTCTCTGTAGTCTTTAAGCGAACGAAGTCCAAACTTGCGTGAGACATACTTTAAACAGGCCTTTTGTACCCTCTCTATGGAGTTTGCGTGGACATTGTAATGGGGGGACCAAATAGGACAGCAGTATTCCAAAACACTCCTGACAAAACTTAAGTAGAGGCTCAAAATGCTGCGAGGTTTCTTGAACGCTTTAATAGTTCTTATTATGAAACCCAAAAGTAAATTTAAATAAATAAATAAATAAATCTTACATTAGTGGCAGCGGCAACGCTCATAAAACACGACTATCTTGATAGATAGATGATTAGAGTGTCATATTTGCACTTCGTGCAGCTCGCACTTTGTGGTAAACCCTTTACCTGGGCGTTTTCTTATACCTGTCTCGGCATTGTGCTCGCTCCTCCTGGATGGGAGACCTCCCGACATGGCGCAGTTGGGGCTGTTTCGACCTTTGGTACGGCCTGCCTGCAGCTCTTTAGCGGACTTCTGTCTGGGAGGGGGATAGGGGCAGTCTCAGTGATCAGTCAGAGGGAGATGCATGTCAGAATTCTCTTTTTCTGACTGTGTGGGAGTATATTTTTTTGACGTCTGTGTATTCTATACATCTTCCTCAGTCAGTCTTTGCTGGCCTTAGTCTTCCGTTTCGTGCTGGGCGGGCAGGATTTGGAGTCGTGGTCGGGGGAAGGGGCGAGGAATGGGATGCGATATTCACATCTACTGATCCAAACGGGTCATCCAATATTGCACCCGTGCGAGGGCGTGGCAGTTTAGTAGTATATTATAATGCGTGAAATCGTCAGAAAAATATAGAACTTACGCAAGTGCTAGGTAAAAAACGCACCTGCCTCAGCTGAACAAACAGCCCCGAGGCGAACAAGTTTACTCGCGTTAACAAGCTGCGTTAGATCGGACGTGATTCCTAACACGCCAACTGATTTATTTGTGTTCACGTGGAACTTCATTTATGCGGGACCCTTTTTCAACGTTTGTTATTGCTCACCTCTCCAGTTTTATAGTTAGCGTTTCGACACTGTTTGGTTTTTCGGCAACTTGTTTTATTGAGTAGTAACTTTTTAGACTGCTACGCTTTTCGTACCGTGAATATTTCACTGATGAAAGTTGCGAAAAATGCTACGTAAGTATCCGATTCGTATGATGGAAAGGTAATTTAATACCTTTTTGAAACGTTGTTTTTAAATTCTATTCACACCGGTTTTTATATGTGATAGATGCCAGAGGAGAAAACAGATTGACTGACGGATAGCGCCCTTTTCTCCCTGATTAGGCCTCCGGTACCCTCACTCGCGCAGCGAAGCACAGTACAGTTCTGCTTCACGCCGGTTTTCTGTAAGGCCGTGGTATCAGTCCGGTCGAGATGACCTATTCATACCGAAGCGTAGCTCTCGCAAGGTAAAATATTTCTGTATATAAGCTACATCATTAAGCTACATATATAAATAAGCTATATCATTGTGAAGTTTCATCAAAATCTATTTATTCGTTTTTGCGTGAAAGAGCAACAAGGATACTTACGTCTCATTTTTGCGTTTGTTTATTAGGATTGTTGATCGCACAAAGCTTGTCAGGAGCCCTATTCTCGTAGTGATATTTATCTTCATACGACATATATCACTAAACATAGGTTTTTTGTATAGTTTCAGGTGATATCCGCCATGTTTTAAAAATATCACGAGCACGAGAATTGGGTTCCTGGACTGACCGGATGGCGCAATTGGTAGTGACCCTGCCTCTTACGCCAAAGGTCGTGGGTTCTATCCCCACCCTGGACAAACATTCGTGCGATGAACACTTGTGTTGGTTCAGAGTCTGGGTGTAATATATGTATTTAAGTATATATTTGTGTTCCTCTGTTGTCTGATATCTGTAACACAAGTGCTTAAGCTACTTAGTACGGAATCAGGTCAATGTATGAGATGTTGTGAGAATTATTATTATTATTATTTGCTTCTTTGTAACTGTTAACGTTAGAAGCAAGTTCAATTTGGATACGTTACGAATAGACTACATAATTGTCGGCATAGATCAATCATATTTATGTAATTGAATACTTGCTATTTGTGCAGTGGGTACATTTGTGCATACATTACGGCAAATTTCTGTAGAACAGCATACTGATGAGGCAAATTGGTTGATTGGCATATTGTTTCATGAAAACTGAACATGCTTAAATTCATACAAATATCCATGAAAAGGGATAACTTTCTCAATGGGCCATGAATAGTCTGCAGATGCTGGGGAGTGGGGGAGTGGGGGAATGGGGAGCAACCCTTTAACAGGGGTATCAGACAACTATCCGAAACGTGCAGGTTTCCTCACGTAGTTTTCCCTCACCGTCGAGTTAATGGTAGAAATACGCACATTATTTGACATTAAATCGACGGTGAGGGAAAACAACGTAATGAAACTTACAGGTTTCGGATCTAATGGGGAGTCTAGTAATAACAATGAAGCGACTGCCGTCTGACCATAGCAACCCTTTAACAGGGGTATCAGACAACTATTTGAAACGTGTATGTTTCCTCACATTTTTTTCTCTCACCGTCGAGTTAATGGTAGAAATACACACATAATTTGACATTAACTATGATTCTCTAGCATAAATATCAATTACAAATCCTCCTCATTTATATCGGAGCTGGAGTGTCGCCGTCAATTAAATCTGGCATGCCGGGAGCGCAGCTGTTCAATTGCATTCCACAAAAAGGACCGGTAAAGGTGACGGGTAGGGCACACTAGCGACGTTAATCGATTTAAATTGTTACCTACTAAACCGGATCTATTTTAAACGATTTCGAGGTTACACTCTCTCGGCAAACACTTATACTATTAATTAAATAACCATGCACAAATGTTGAATTCGTTTTTGTACGCGAAAAATTGATTCACGCCAAGAGCGGCCACTTTTGGCGGTAATTCAAAATTCGAGTGCATAAGCAGACCAAACAGTTAACTATAAGTATTAAATAAATTAAACGACATGAATGTTCATAAAATACGAATATAATGGAAGGTAAATTGGAAAGAAGTAAAGAATGAGAATCCTTCACACTCTGCGACGTTTTTTCTGATGGCACATTAAAGCGCACCTTTCTGTAAAGGTGGTAAATTACTCATATCCGATTAAGGGCTATCCCTTAATCGGATATGAGTCATTGAAAAATTTCTTTGGTTTTCGCTCTTATGCCAAGATAAAATCTGGTGGTAGCTAAAATATTTTACCATTAAACGTTATATCCAATGGTTTATTTTTCACATTATATAACAATAAAAGCTTTTAAATATTAGAGAACCTTATAATCCATTTCGGTTTTATCAGCTTAGCCACTTTTAAAATTGGGTATTTACATAACATAACCTTTATTTACATTTGGATACTTTTGTTACCCTGTTAGCAAAAACATTCAATTCTCAACAAAAGCTCAAAAAGGGGTGGCGGACATGTTTTTTCTCGTAGCGATTCGGGTTTTTAACTGTCATTAATCAGGAGTACAAAACGAATGGGTATTGTCCACCGCGATACATTTGTCATAAGCGTTCCGGTCGACAAACCTCGCAATGGACGAAGACGATTTATGTATTTTCACACATCGTGACGGTCCGTTTTTACAATGGTCGCTTTAGACGCGGAGGGTGAAAACGATGCTGTTGTTAATGGTATCTCTTATGAGCATAGAAGATAACAATGATGATTTCTAGTTATACTTTTTTTTTTAATCCGGGGGTCCGATCCGGAAGCAAGGAGGGGAAGTTAAAAGTTAATGGTATCTCTTATGAGCATAGAAGATAACAATGATGATTTCTATTTATACTTTTTTTTTAATCCGGGGGTCCGATCCGGAAGCAAGGAGGGGAAGTTAAAAGATTGTCAGCGCACTTCTGAAATTTGAAAAATCCAGAAGGCTCGAATTTTGTAGGTCACGGTTATTTACTAGGTCAACTGGTGTCGCGGGTGTGTAAGGGCGCCGGTAATTGCTTACCATCAGAAGATCCGTGTGCTCATCTGCAACCTATCACATAAAAAAAACTCGTATTAATCGTCTAGCACATACATATAAACATTGTTTTTCTTTAAAGTTCTGATACCTAGACTTATGATATACATATTTATATGCGACGACCCGTTTGGAACAGTGGTAGTGAACGCTGCCTTTGGTCCAAGGGTTGCGGGTTCGATCCCCGCACAGTACAAACATTTGTGTACATGAACATGTCTGTTTGTATTGGTCTGGGTGTTTCCTATGTATTATAAGTATGTATTTACAAAAAAAAGTATTATATGTTTATATTTGTAATCCCACTGTTCATTCTGATATCCGTAATACAGGTGCTTGTGCTACCTATCTCGGAGACAAATCAATGAATGTGATGTTGTGAAATATTTATTTATTTATATTGATTAAAATAACCTTTCAATTGCAAAATCACTGCCAGTTACATCATGTGAACAACAACAGAAAACATTGTCAATAAACCTGGCATAACGAAGGAAAATAAAAATGATTACGTGAAACACTTATTTACTGGTACAATCGACCCTAAATCAAATAGTAACAAGGGCCTATTGCGAACATAATGAGCCAATTTGCTACCGAACGAGTGTTGATTTCGGCGTCATTACCGGGAAGTAGGTTTGTGCGAAATAGTTCACTCAAGCACAGATATTATAATAGACTCGAGTAAAAAGATCTCATTTTTTATATATATATATATATTAAATGGGTTTGCACTTGACCTCATCTTACCTGATGGAAAGTGACAATAAGGTCTAAGATGTAGCGTGCTTACCCAGAAGAAGTCTATTCACTCTCGACTTAAAGACACCCAAATTGTAGCTCTCTGGGAATACAGAAGCCGGCCAGTTGTTCCATTCCTTAGCAGTTCGTGCCAAGAAAGAAGAAGCGAAACGGTTAATACGAGCTAGTGGAACTTCTATAGTGTAAGGGTGGATTCCTGTCGTCTTGCGCAATGTCCGGTGGTAGAAAGGAGAAGGTGGTATCAGGTCGTAATGCTCATTCGAACACTCTCCAAAATGTATCCTATAAAAAACCGATAGACAGGCCACTCTACGTCGGTGAGCGAGGCTTTGGGATTTACCCTCCACTAATTCTGCGTCACCAACTAACTTCATGGCACGACGCTCAATCGAGTCGAGGGCAGCCAGCTGAATCTTGACAGAGCCATCCTATAGGTGACTGCAATACTCCATTTATATCTAAAGAATTGTGCTGTTGCGTATCTATCTATATCTATATTATTTTGATCTAATACACTAGTAGTTTGTACTAGTGAATTTTTATGTGTATTTTTAAAAAACTGATCTAGAAAGCTAGTTTTGTGATACCATTTTGTTGCAAATTTATCTCATAACATTGTTTACACTAAATCACCCTACCTTGCCTACTAATTGTGTTTAATATTAAAGTTTTTTCTTCATATTATTCTCACTTTAGACAAAATACTCCCCGCATCTCCAATTTCATCCAAAATTGTCGCTTCGGAGCCCAGGGTCTGCCTGAAACATAATCCAGGATTCTGTAACAGTCTTAGCGTACCCCGGGCTCCGAAACAACAACTTTAGATTCAGACAAAATACTATGAGACAAAAAAATGAGTGAACTGTGAGTGAACTTGGCTGGTTCAATGAACCAGTTAAATACACAAGATCTACAATAGTAACCGGAAAGGTGCCATTGATAATATCGCGTCGATTTGTTATCTTGTTACGTTGTGATAGTAGGTACATTATGTAGGGAATATCTTACATAGATACGAGTATAGCAAATCACATCTGAAAGGGAATAATTGGATACTAATGTATGTATTATCAGGGTACTTACAAGATGGAAATGAATTACTTATATATTTAAATGATCGGTCTTAAAATAGATTATCCTCTTGTTAAATTATTAGAACCAGATTGTGATCGATGTATACGTACATGCCAGATGTATTGGGCTTGAAACGTTATTAGGCTAATCAATAATATGGAAAATGTGATCAAGGCTGCCATATTTACCTTTATCATAGCACAAGTGGCTCGCCCTCACTTCGTTTCGGGATATTAGTTCCACTTTATACCAAAAGATGGCACCTGATGTCAATTGCATCGCTTACGCGTTTCGTATTTTCGGAATACCTATAAGCGTTGCGTATGTCTGTAGGATTTACCTCTTTATAAATAGTATAGATTACTATAAATTCACATCGAATTAGCAAACTAAAGTGGCAGTGGGCTGGTCATATTAGCCGCAGAACTGACTGCCGTTGGAGCTGTAAAGTCCTTGAGTGGAGACCGCGACTCGGTAAGCGTAGTGTAGGACGCCCTGCGACAAGATGAAGATGAAGACATTCGAAAGCTGGCTGGTGTGGGCTGGATGAGAGTGGCCGAAAATCGGGAGCAGTGGCGTGCATTAGGGGAGACCTATGTCCAGCAGTGGACGAGTGTGGGTTGCTGATGACTATAAAATCAAACAAAAACAAACTTTTGGTGTAAACGCAATGTTTTACTATCCGCGGTTGCCTAGGAAACACCAGATCCCACGGTAACCATTTCTGCCTGATACCTACCTACCGTGGTTGGAATCAGGTTAGAACTGATTATTAGCGGGGCCACACTAGGAGGTCCACGCACCCTAGCTCCCTTGGTTTGGTTCCCATTTCTAAGGGTTACAATAATCATAATATTGTAGTGGCTTGATTGTAATTAACAGATTCATTACATCCTGGATCTGACTAGCTTCACACCAATTACTTTGGACGCAACTGGAAACGGTACGATGGAATTAATGAAGTTAATTGATAGACTCTTATATATTATAGAGCAAGCTTTTAATAAATTAATACTATAAAGTAAAGTGTCAGCCTATAAACTGTCCCACTGCAGGGCAAATCATAGAAACCAAGTTATCGCTATTACGATGGGATTAGGCTTAATCACCACGCTTGTCATAGGCGGATAAACATACTTTTTGCTCGAC
Organism: Marasmia exigua; assembly: GCA_019059595.1. Classification (NCBI taxonomy): domain Eukaryota; kingdom Metazoa; phylum Arthropoda; class Insecta; order Lepidoptera; family Crambidae; genus Marasmia; species Marasmia exigua. The sequence continues at coordinate 6,581,575 of CM032476.1, read as the reverse complement.
CCGGGAACCGAACCCAGGATCCCTAGATCACGGCCCGGTACTTAAACCAGTACACTAACAGGGCGTTACGATACCATCCATTCCCCCAAATCCTTGAGATTTGGGGCAATGCGAGGAATTATTCCATTTTCTTTACATTCCATTTTCTAATAATTCTAGCCAACCTCGCATACACTCGGTGCATCCTGTTAACCAACAGCGAAACACCATCGTCCATTAGCCCCTATAAAAACTTATTTCTAAAACATGTCCTATTCATACAATTATTGTTAAAACTATGGTTTCTTTTTTTTATGTGAAAGGTGGCAGACGGATCACCTGATGATAAGACATTGCCGCTGCCCAGAGACGCCCGCAACACCAGTGGAGTCACAAGTGCGCTACCAAACCCCCCTTTCCCCCGGATTGGGCCTCCGGTACCCTCACTCACGCAAAATCATAGCCGTACTGCTTCACGCCGGTTCTCCGTGTGGCCGTAGTATCACTCCGGTTGAGCCGGCTCATTCATGCCGAAGCGTGCCCTAAGCCCTAAGGCTTTATGAACATACTTTTAATAAACCTTTGTCAGCTAAAACGGTGTTATAGATCAGTTTTGACATTTGAAGCAAAAAATATTCATAGAAATTCCGTCTGCTCTTGTGCCCCTACCCATAAAAAAATGTTTGAAAAAATAATGAAAACTGCTTTATAACACCGTTTTAAATAACAAAGTTTAGCAAAAATTGATGAAAAATAAATGATTATTATATTAAAATTAATTACAGAAGTTAACAGCACTTAAATTCCCATAGTTAACTTCACATTAATACAACGACACTAGTCCACCTAAAATCAGGTTAATTGAAATAAAGTACGTCACATCACGCAGCTTAACGAAATTGTTTTCCACTAAACTGTTATTAACGCTCATTAAGTGAGTACAAGTTTTAATAAGCACTTGAAAGTAGTCGGCCAGATAATTACAGTTCGCGCTGTAGCACCTAAAAAGTTTCTCGCTTGTGGGCGCGAGGCGTCGGGGCTAGGGCCGCGTATTTTCTACTTCTTATACTTCGCTTTTTGTTGCCCCTAAACCTAAAGGCAAAATTTACACAGGAATTAGTCTTAGCCGAAAACACAAATATATTTAAAAATAGACTAGACAACTACTTACAAAATGGAAAATAAGATATACTTGTAATGTAACTGGATACAGGCAATTATCAGTTCCTGAACTGCCTGCCTGAATAATGAATAATAATAATAAAATTTGCTAATCCGTCAGTAGACCTGTTGCCCTGTATCGCTCAGAATGCTAGGTCGTTAAGAAGACGGATGACAGACGATGCATGCACTGATGTGAGAATGTTAAGATGGATGTGTAACGTGTCAAGAATGATTTTTTTTTTATATGATAGGTGGCAGACGATCAGACGGATCACGTGATGGTAAGCGATTGCCGCCGCCCATGGACACCCGTGATACCAGTGGAGTCACAAGTGCGCTGCTAACCCTTAAAACCACTTCCCGGAATCACTTCAGGGAATATACAACTGCCAAAAAATGAGACACTAAAAAGCTGAAAAACAAAATTTTTTCGAAAAAAAACCGCCTTTCTAAACCACGAACTTCAGAAACACGAACACTTCAAATATATTTTTATAACAATACACTCGAGAAAAGGTTTTACCGAAGTTGGCGCCAAATCCCTATTCAATAATTGAATGTTGTATATTAAATTACAAGATAGTATTGGGCGCCGACTTCGGTAAAACCTTTTCTCGAGTGTACTCTTATAAAATGTTATTTGAAGTGTATAAAGTGTTGGAAATATTATTTTACCCATTTTAGTTCGTGGTTTATGAAATATATTTTTTACATATCAGGACAACCAACAAGAAACACACGACAATAGTAACACATTTTTATTGCTAGTTGGTCTACTGTAAAATTATGGTACGATATACTATAGCACTGTGTTATAATAAATTAGAACTTGATTTCGTGAGACGATAAAAACAGGCTAAGTGCAAGTCGGATTCGCCCATGAAGAGTTCCGTAGCAGTAAGTAAAATATTACTTAATTGTAAAACAAATGAGTCATGTTTTCTATGATCTACTGTAAAATTATGGTAAGATAAACTATAGCACTGTGTTATAATAAATTAGAACTTGATTTCGTGAGACGATAAAAACAGGCTAAGTGCAAGTCGGATTCTCCCATGAAGGGTTCCGTAGCAGTAAGTAAAATATAAGTTAATTGTAAAACAAATGAGTCATGTTTTCTATGATCGACCCGAGCGGGTCCTGCTCGCGCGCGGGCGATGTTTATATTGTGTAGTCCAAGTCACCTATTATATTTGCGACCGATTGTCGTATCTGCGGTGCACGGTAAAACCGACGATGGTTTTGTTGTGCCATCATTGAATAATTTACCTTGTATTTGTCTTATATAACTCGCTCTAAATAAATAAAATAAAGTTGACTAAATGGAAGGTAAATCGGTTTACAGTTTACAACGTATCAAAAAAAACAACTTAATAGATCTAGTCAAATCAATTTTCGTTGTTAGTTTTCATGGTAATGTATATATTTTTTTAGTTTTATAATTTTTTTATTATAGCAGTTAGAGGGGGACACACACAATTTACCACTTTGGGAGCGTCTCTTACGCAAAGTATTAAGTTTAAAAAAAAACGTTTTTAAAGACCTATTCATAGATACGCCCCACGTATAGGTTTGATGAAAAAAAAATACATCTTTTTACCAATTTTCAATATTATAGTTCTTATAGTTTCTGAAAAAAGTGGCTGTGACATAGGGACGGACAGACAAATGGACGGACCAATGGACAGACAGACAGACATGACTGATTGGTCATGCCTGTCTGTCTGTGGCAAAAATCCATATAGATTTATAAGGGTTCCATTTTTTGCCATTTGGCTACGGAACCCTAAAAAGCGATATTGTTTTTCTGTTTATAATTGGCACCCGGAGTGAAGTTTAATGGAGACAAACTGTGAGAGAGTCACGCTTTGAAGCAGTGCTTCCGCCACATGGTATTTCAGCGAAAGAGTGAGGGTAACCAAAACCATCCCAGGTGAAGGGGATTTAAAAGGTACTTGTGACTCGAGACTGTTACGAGATGTCCATGGGCCACGGCAATTGCATACCATCAGGTAGGTAGTCCATACATCGAGGATGAACGCGACGAAAATAATAATATCCTCCAACCGATTTTGGATAAGGCCAATCTCAAGTTCAAGTGTGTGCGCAAACACAAGTGCATCTCTATTCCCTTGCCCTCATAAGCCGATGGGACACCAGTGTGACACGACCGGAGAGGGATCTAATTCAGGACCGACGGCTCAACTTGCTTTCCGAGGCAAGGGGTACAAGAACGAGAACTTCCAGACTCCGGGCTGTCACTGAGAATTTCTTAACAGAAAATCTCAGGTACAAATTTTAGTCCGACCTGGAGATCGCATTCGGTACCACAAGCGCAGCCATCGCTATAAAGTGCGCCAACGAGGTAGTCAAATAAAACGAGAATAAACAAGTGCGGACTCAGCGGGTCAGATTATGACCACGGCTACAACGCGGTCGAAACATCAAGCAGTAAGTACTACAATGTGCTTGTTTGAATTTTAGCAACGCGAAAGTTTAAAATTATATCAGGTAATCCATCCAATACATAGACATAGCGCAAAGGATTGCATGTCTCAAGTGGCAATGGGCAGGGCACATAGCGAGGAAAACAGACGGCCGTTGGACCGGAAAGGTCCTCGAGTGGAGGCCACATACAGAAAGTTGCAGCCGTGGCATGTCCCCACAAGGTGAATCGACGAACTGGTGAAGTTCGAGGGAATCCATTGAATGCGGGTGGCACAGGACCGATTATACGCCGTGTGGTCCCCGGCAGAGTAGTATAGGCCCCCTCGCTCTTACCGAGGTGTCGTAAAAGGCGACTAAGATAAAGCTGCTGGCATGATCATCAGCACCCAGAGAAGGAAAACTCTGCATTTATATCAAAACCCTCGCCAACCCGTCTGCCAAGCGTTGTGAGTATGGCAATTACCCCTCATGTGATTGAGGGAGGCCCGTGCCCCAGCAGTGGGGACTTAATGGGCTGACGATGATGATGATGATGATGACAGGACCGATCTGTGTGGAGAACATTGGGGGAGGCCTATGTCCAGCAGTGGACGTCTATTGGCTGAAATGATGAATCCATCTGCTGATCTGCCACTTATCACAAAAATAATAGAACTTAGAAGATTTTCCCTCAGTATTTAGTAAAACGCCCCCGAAACTTTCCCCTGCTGACCGCAAGTTCACACCACCGTCCGTGGACGGACTGACACGCCTGCTTTTATCCAGTTTCTTCTCTTTTTGGTTATAACTTGCCTCACGTAAATTAAAGGGTTAGTCAGGTAAAAAAGTTGTTAGTTTGCTTATTTATCATCGTGCGGCAACCTGCACGATTCGGATAAGTAGTTTCTGAAACGTGTTAACACGACATAGTTGTCCTGGTTCCCCTGTTAAAGGGTTGCGAAGGTTATATGGCAGTCGCTTCATTGTAATTACCAGATTCCGAGGTGAAGTAAAAATATAATTAAGAAATCTGCACGTCTTGGATAGTTTCTCAAAATATTCGTGCACAGGTTACAGCTTATCTTTTTTTTATGTGAAAAGTGGCAGAGGAGCAAAGAGATCACCTGATGGTAAGCGATGATTGCCGCCGCCCATGGACACCCGCGACACCAGTGGAGTCACAAGTGCGCTACCGAACTTCAAGCCCCTCTTTCCCCCGGATTAGTGCCTCCGGTACCCTCACTCACTGCAGTGAAACTCTAACACAATGCTACTTCACGCCAGGTTTTCCGTGAGGCCTTGGTATCACTCGGGTCGAGCCGGCCCATTCATGCCAAAGCGGTCAGTACACTCGAAAAAAGGTCTAAAGTATCTTTTCTCGAGTAATGTTACAAAATGTTACCAGAAGTGTATGATATGTTTTTTTAATGATATAGGTGTCAGACGAACCGACAGATCACCTAATGAATGGATGGATGTTTAAAAAAATATTTTATACTTTTTAGTTTGTGGTTTTTGAAGGAGGTTTTATTTTTTCGTAGAACTTTTTAACATTGCGTATTGGAACAGGTTGATATGAGTTTTAGAATAGTTATTTACGGGAATTCTACCATGACGATTTGTCTGCCAGTAAGATCTTACCCGCAAAAACTTCAGTTAATCCGTGACCATGGCGCTTGCAACAGTGCCGAAATATCGGAAACTCAAAAATAAGGTACATGGTAGAAATCCCGTAAATAACTATTCTAATGTTAGTGACCATGAAAGTTTTAAACGAAATTAGCTTTTGTACCAATGCCTTTAGTTCGCAATTTATAATAAGCTGGTATGTTTTTAGTGTAAGATTTGGCTGTCCTATATACAAACAATCGATGGAGCAGACGTGTTGATGAGGAGACCGCAATTAGGCAGGCGTCACTCATTGGACTCTTGACCTGAGAAGGATTGGTAGTAATTAGTGGGTAAGGAAAGCCTGGGATTGAAATCTAATGCCTACATCAGAAACGGATGGGCATAGGCTATCGATTGATTGATTAATAAGAGTCACGGCAGACTTGCTACTTTTAACATCGACGTTAGAAGCTGGATCATTATCCACATTAGGACATTTCCTCCAAACCGATATTTCAGTTATGGCGGTTAAGGTGACGGGTAGGGCACACAAGCGACGCCAATCAATTTTTATTTTAGCGAATAAACTGGATCTATTTTAAACAATTTCGGGATTACAATCTTTCGGCAAACACCTATACTGTTATTTATTACTTATAATTAACTGTTTGGTCTGCTTTTGCACTCGAAATATTTTCGATTACCGCCAAAAGTGGACGCTTTTGACGTGAATCAATTTTTCGCGTAGAAAAACGGACCCAACATTTGTGCATAGTTATTTAATAAATTTTATAAGTGTTTGCCGAGGGATTGTAATCCCGAAATTGTTTAAAATAGATCCGGTTTAGTAGCTAAAAATTAAAATCGATTGGCGTCGCTAGTGTGCCCTACCCGTCACCTTAATCTCAGAGATCAGCCATCGACAGACATTTTATAGTGCATAAGTGTTTTGCAGACACAAGTGCACCTATCCCCTTCTTTTCCTTTGTTTTTTTTTTTCTTTTATGACATAGGTGGCAGACGAGCAGACGGATCACCTGATGGCAAGCGATTGCCGCCGCCCATGGACACCCGCAATACCAGTGGAGTCACAAGTACCCCTTACCCTTATATTTCGATAGGACACCAGTGTGATACGACTGAAGAGAGATCAGACGCAGGACCAACGGCTTAACGTACTTTTCTAGGTTTGGAGGTACAAGACAGCCAACTTCCAGAATTCGAGCTGACACTTGAGAATTTCTTAACGGTAAAACTCAGGCACAAATTTTGACCCGGGTTTGATCCGATGGAGAGACGAGGTAGAAAAGGATTTGCGTACACTTCTGCCGAATGACTGGCAGGAGGTGGCGCGGGACCGACCTATAACCAAAACTGGAATTCAAGACCAAAAATCTACTACAATGTTGCCACTGCAATAATATCATCGTGCAATAGTATATACCTATTTCTTAAAAACATACGCCAACATAATTTATTTATTGGTAATTTTAATTGTATAATATAAAGAAGTAATTTTATTGACTTATATTTACATAAAATCAAGACAATTTAATAAAAACTATAATAAAAACTTAATCATCCGTAATGTTTGGTAGAAAAGCTGGTATTGAGCTTGTGTCACTTCAGGTGTTAATAACATTTGGTACAACATTTGAACTTACATATTTTTTCGTGCAGTGAGGTGCCGCAAAGGGAAAGGAATTAATATAGGAATGAATTTTAAATTTTAATCGTTTTAAACAATGCTATTGTGTGTTGAGTGAGTTGTCACCTGAACAACTTGCTAGGACCTAAGAGAGTCTTAAAACCTGCGATTTCGTTAAGAATAGTCTCGGCAGAATCCATAGGTCGAGTGACCGACTCAGATTCCATAGTCAGAGATTCTGACATTAGTGATGGTGAAGATGAAGATGTAATTAAGTTTCTATTTTTTGAGAAAATCCTTATCATGAATTATGCCAGCCTATACTAAGAAAATAAGCATATAACAAAAAGGTTGAAAAAACCTGAAACTTTATTTGACAATGACATAAGTGACATTAATAAATTTGACACTGACGTATCTGTCGTAGTTTTTTTGGTCTTGAATTCCAGTTTCGAGTATAGATGGAGACTCTTATTATCGGAAGCCTAAAGCTCACTTTAGAGTCGCTGCGCCAACCTATTTAGTTAGTTAGTTGATCCTTAGGACCCCAAGCGCAGTCGTCGCTTTAAAGTGTGATGCATTACTCACTGCGCCAACGAGGCAACGAGAAGCTGGAGACAGAGACCACGTATTCCACACCGTGCACTCATCATCATAATTTCAGCCAATATACGTACTCTGCTGGACGGCTCCCCCTTATTATGTCCACACAGATCGGTCCTGTGCCGGCCGCATCCAAGGGATTCCCGCGACCTTAAGGCGACGGGTAGGCCTAACTAGCGACACCATTCATTTTTTATTGTTAGCTACAAAAACAGGTCTATTTTAAACCATTTCGGGGTTACAACCTCTCGTCAAACACTTATTCTATTTATAAAATAACCATGCACAAATGTTGGGTCCGTTTTTGTACGCGAAAAATTGATTACCGCCAAAAGCGGCCTCTTTTAGCGTGAATCAATTCTTCGAGTACAAATGTTGGGTCCGCATTTGTTCATGGTTAATTAATAAATAGTACAATTGTTTACCGCGAGGTTGTTACCCCGAAATTGTTTAAAATAGATCCGGTTTAGTAGCTCAAAATTAAAATCGATTGACGTAGCTAGTATGCCCTACCCGTCACCTTAACCAGATCGTCGGTCCACCTTGAAAAGGGACTGCGACGGTGACTTAATCTCAAATATTGTGTGTATATCCACATTTTTGAGAAACTATCCAAAGCGTGCGGATTTCCTTGCGATGTTTTTCCTCACCGCCGAGCTAATGGTCGAAATGTGCATAAATATAGACATAGAATAAAAACTATGGTAGCTGCAAGCGACTTTTGCTCTTCAGGTGCTAATGCACCAGATTCCAGATTTTTTTTATGTGATAGGTGGCAGACGAGCAGACAGATCACCTGATGGTAAGCAATTGCCGCCGCCCATGGCACACCCGCGGCACCAGTCGAGTCACAAGTGCGTTGCCAACCTTTTAAATCTCCCTTTCCCCCGGATTGGGCCTCCGGTAACCTTACTCACGCAGCGAAACACAGCACAGAGCTGCTTCACGCCGGTTTTCTGCGAGGCCGTTGTATCACTCGTGTCGAAGAGTGGCTATCCCACGGTTCAAAGAGTTAATTACTCTTACCAATATTGCGAATCATGTTTATGATTCAAGCATCATAGAGTAAAGTAATATACTCTGGTTAGTCGCAATATTTGTAAGAGTAGCATGTCTGTTGTGACCCTAACACAAACTTTATTAAGGTTAGTCGTAACCAACTGTTTTTGTACGACCTACGTCAATGGTACGATTCTGGCTGTGGCCAAATATTCATGTTTGATTTTTTTCATTGTGTGGGTGTTATAATATCTACCTAGTTTAATTATATTTGTGGTTCCTTTGTTGCTTCTCATGCCCATAACGCAAGTATTTAACCTACTTTGTTACTTTTGGGTTAGGTCGATGAACTAGATACTGTCTGATAGGCCTGGCAAAAACGTATTATTAAAAAGATTGGAACATTTGCATCTGGAACAGTGCAGAGGTGCGTAACAGTAAACCGCTTCATTGGAACATCGACTCTCAGATATATCGGTGATTTATTCCGCTCATTCAGATCATTCGGCTCATCGGATCATTCCACTCATTCGGATCATTCGGCTCACTCAGATCATTCGGCTCATCGGATCATTCTTCTAACTCGGATTATTCGGTTCATTCCGACTCGAGAGACTAAATAGTCGAATGATACATGCGGAACGAACATTAGAGATTCGAAACAGTGTATCATTTGGTTGAGTCGGATCACTGAGTCGTTTGCGACGTCCCACAAGTCGACTGTCTAATATTAAAAAAAAACAAAGAAACTGTTTCGCTACGTGAGAGGGGTAAAGGGGGTTTAAAGGTTGGCAATGCACTTGTGACTCCACTGGTTTCGTGGGTGTCCATGGGCGGCGGCAATCGCTTACCATCATGTGATCCGTCTGCTCATCTGCCACCGCACAAATGTTGGATCCAACGCGTACGCGAAAAATTGATTCACGCCAAAAGTGGCGGCATTTGTGCGGTTCGCTATTTTTACGTACAAAAACGGACCAAACATTTGTGCATGGTTATTTAATAAATAGTATAGGTAAATGTTTGCCGGGATGTTGTAACCTCGAAATTGTTCACAATAGACCCGATTTAGTAGCTAAACATTAAAATCGATTGGCGTCGCTAGTGTGCCCTACCCGTCACCTTAAACGTTGGCAACTTGTGACTTCACTAAAAGTTGATGGGAATTCCATCAACTTTGAGCATCAACCTGAGCTTATTCACCTTTGTTTACGCATACAATCGAGCACTAATATATTTCGCAGACTAGGGTAATCATTAGGTTTGCCCCGTGGCTAAAATGTTAACAAGACAGTCCTACGTCATAACACAACATTGTGTTATTAATTCTACAGACACGAAGAATTAAACCTTTTTCCCACTTTAAACAGAAGCACTGATCTCAGTAATTAGTCCTAAAATAGCCTCTTTTAAAATTGCTTATATGATTTAAGAACCACTGACCCAGCATCAGTTAAATCCACCCGACGGCGCGCATAACGGAGGGTTCCAAACAATTATTTTCGCATCACCAACGGAACCATTCCGGACACGATAAAGAATCTCCCGGAAAAAGATATTTATGCTCGCAAACCTGTTTTGCTGCTACAAAAAACTCACCACAAAATTGCTGCCTTATTGAAAGGGAACAAGGTTCTTTGTTGTGAACAATACTGAGTTTTGAGGCAGGGTTCTATTGTTAGCCACTCGAAAGTTTCGGGCGTGAGTGCAATAAAACACCTAAACTTGGAGGCGCGAAATCACAGACTAATTGTTAGGCTTGTTTCGATAAAATTAACTACCTTCCTCGAAAGGTTTTATCGGGAACAAGTTGGAAACTTGAGGCGAGGACTAGCCTGATGCCGTGGTCAGATTGATCGGTAGAACTTTGAAAGGGTTCAAGTATAGAATTTGAGAGCTTACGCCTGTTTGAACCTCACCGCAGCGATTACCTTGGTAGAGGTACTGTATTTCAAAGTTGGTATTGGATTTGTTTTACAAACGTAAATTTAAATTGATAAACTCTCACTACTGAGAGTTTGTTAGTTAACAGAATCTAAGGATAGTTCAACGAATTATCTTATTAAAGTCCGATTGGACCAATATTTATCAGAGAATAATCCATGGTGTTGGTACGAATTATTTGATATTTGAATTTGCCCCTGGGAGAGCCAAGATTCGGCATCAATGGGCCGGGTCGACCGGAGTGATACCACGGACTCACAGAAAACCGGCGTGAAGCAGCATTGTGTGTGTTTCGTTGCGTGAGTGAGAGTACCGGAGGCCCAATCCGGGAGAAAGGGTTGTCAGCGCACTTGTGAATCCACTGTTGTCGCAAGTGTCAATCGCTTACCATCAGGTGATCCATCTACTCATCATCATCGTCAGCCCATTTAAGTCCTCACTGCTGGGGCACGGGCCTCCCTCAATCACATGAGGGGTAATTGCCATACTCACCACGCTTAGCAGACGGGTTGGCGAGGGTTTTGATAAAAATGCAGAGTTTTCCTTCTCTGAGTGCTGATGATCATGCCAGCAGCTTTACCTTAGTCGCCTTTTACGCCACCTCGCTAAGAGTGAAGGCGGCCTATTCTACTCTGCTGCGGCACCACACGGCCTCCGATCCGTCTACTCATCTGCCACCTATCATATAAAAAATATATGAAGGCGTTGTTCCACAGTATAACAAGAGCTTTATTCTGGAATAACGATTATTCAAATCGGGCCTGAAGCGAGCAGTAGGTAGGTATAAATTCAAGCCCTAAAATGTTAATAATTAATTAGAATCACCAAGAAAACAGCATCAAATAATCTAGCAAAAAATAGGCAAGTTTGAAATGAGACTCATGAATTTGTTTCTTACTTGTTGTGATGTGACGAGGCAGAGTCACTAGATAAAGCCCCTGCTTTATAAAACCAGCCATACTTGAAATTTTAATTTAAATATTTGCTATTGGTTCATTGTTTGACGACCCGTTTGGATCACTGGTCAGTGAATGCTGAATGCTGTGTTGCTGACTCTAACTCCCCGCACAGTACAAACATTTGTGTGCATGAACATGCGTCTTTGTATTTCTGTCTGGATCTGGTCTGGTCTGGGTGTTTCTATGTATTATAAGTAGATATGTATTTACAAAAGAAAAGTATTATATGCATATATTTGTATTTCCGCTGTTAGGTTTTGATATCCGTAACAAGTGCTCAAGCGACCTATCTTGGAGTCTGATCAATGTATGATGTTGTGTTTTTTTTTATTATTTTCTATTGTTATTTATTCAAATGGTTTATTGTGAAATGCCCTGTCGGTCTAATGCTTTAAGTACCAGGTCGTGATCCGCGGTCCTGGGTTCGATTCCCGGGTCGAGCAGATAGTATGTTTAGAGCATTGCTCGGGTTTGTGATCACCAATCTGCATTAGGCAAGCGTGGTGCCTAATCCCATCATAGTAGCGATAGCTTGATTTCTATGATGGAGGCCTTTGCCCTGCAGCTGCAGTGGGACAGTATATAGGCTGGTATTTTACTATTCTGTTTTAGATTTCTAAAATATTCCATTGTACATAGGTACATGGGGTCCATGTGACCATCAAAAGTAAGATTTATAAAAGGTTTTCCATTACCCATCTCGCAGTATTATCGGGAACAAGTTGCAAACTCCTCCAACCAGGGTTAGTTTCGATACCTTGCGGCTTGATCGATCGGCTAACTTTGGAGGGTTAGCCCTTTATCGTATGACAGCTCAACGAGGGTTTGTCCGTTTCTTTGCTCTGACTGCTTTGTTATCTGTTTCGCTCCTAGGATTGAGAATTTGGGTTTGTTAGATTAGGACATAGGGCTTTGCATAATATATGAGCTCTGATTGTAATAGGATATCATTGTGACGAGAACAAAATTTATTTGGCAATATAAGGGCTTTAACGCCCGGTTGGTCTACTGATGTCCTGGGTTCTGGGGGCCTAATCTGAACCAGACGTTACGACCAAATCGGATTTTACCTACTCCTTTATACGTGCTTTGTGTCTCCTTAGTTTGGATGCGACAGGTATATTCTCGTTCAATACGGGATGGCTTCGAATTAGGCCACCTGGATTCCGGGTCAAGAAAAAGTATTGTAACGAACTCATTCGTTGCCGGCCGTATTAACACTATGGCCATGTATTTAAACGAAAAAAAAGGAGTTTCTCGATTTTTGAAGGCTGAGGGTATTCAATGTGATTACCAACAGAGCTGATGCTATGCGTTCACTCTTGAAGTTTAACTCGTTGAGAATAGATCGGCACAACTAGCCCGACATCCAGAAGGCGCTTGTCGAATAGCAGTCACTTTCGGAGGAGTCACGTCCGCGGTGCGAGTGCGAGTTTCGAATTTTTCAAACATAGTTTGGGTTTGCGATCACCAACTCGCGCTATGCAATTTAGCCAAGGGTATACCCATTATAGTAGCGATGACTAGATTTCTATGATGGAGGCCTGTGTCCTGCAGTGGGGCAATACCAATACTATTTGTACCAGCTGTTGTTCATCCATTTGGCTAAGCCTGTTTAAGTAAGTACTACTAAAAAATAAATGGACATAGAAGGGCGGCTCTATTTTGTGTCAGTAGCAGTGTTCATTGACCTAGAAGTATATTTTAGCGTGTCTTTCCATCGAACCGTAAAATCTGTCTCGGTCTGCTAAACCACGCCAAGTTCACTGTCTGAATGCATGTATACATACGTGTGTATGTATACATGCATTTATACGCACGTAGGAATTTTGTGCCAACTCTATACGCACTGTATCCTGTTTTAGGAAGTGTATGAAGACAATATTCATTTATTTCCTTGTAAGCAATCGTAGCCAGACTCAGTAAGAAATGCAAAAATCATTTCTACGAATTAACCGATCAAACAACACTTACCTGTCTACTGCAGAATGTAAGCTTCTTTACTGGGCCACTGATTTTCATACCAGGTTTTCCTCATTCAGTCACTGCCAGCTGTCTTCATGGTTAACATCATAACGAGTAGCAGGGCGTCCTACTAGTTAAGTGACTAGAATACGTCAGAAATTTGTCGAAATTTTTTGTGCTTCTAAAAAATCCCCATATAATTAACTGACTCGATATGAAAAGTTGAGATTTTTTAATGCGAATTTTCAAAACTCATAAAAAAGTTATTTAGTATGTTTAGTAAAAACTGCCTAATGCAGAAAGGCTACTACAAAGTAGATGATTATTTGAATGATAAGGATTCTTGGACAAGTTGATCTCTTCGCCTGTCCTCTAATGTATAATTAATTTCATAATTTTTCTTTGATGATTTATCTAAACGATATTGATTATAAACATTGTATATCATACTGTCACTGTAATCATAGTTTGTATAAGAATTCATATTGTAATTACCATAATTATTTGAAAAGAGTAGCTACTGAGTTTCTTGCTGATTCTTCTCGGCAGAAATTGGCATTCCAAATCAGCGGTAGATTGCATAATATTTGACATTCATAAATGTTCTGTATGGACTTAAATTGAATAAAGACATTTTTGATTTTGATATATTTTTTTTTGAATCCGAAGGGACAGCGTTTTTTTTTATATGAGAGGTGGCAGACGAGCAGACGGATCACCTGATGGTAAGCAATTCCGCCGCCCATGGCCATCCGCAACACCTGTGGAGTCACAAGTGCGCTGCCAACCTTTTCCCCTTCCCCCATTGGGCCTCCAGTAACCTCACTCACACGGCGAAATACAGCGCAGGCGCCTGCTTCACGCCGGTCTTCTGGAAGGCAGTGGTATCACTCCGGGCGAGCCGGTCAATTCTTACCTAAGCTTGGGATGGAACCGGGACAAAACGCTAAGGGTAGCGGGTAAACGTAAAGGGAGTTGACACACTGGCGGATTTCAATGCGCAGCGACGACACAGACCACGTACGCGGCTGCGCAACGGATGCGCGACGGATTCACCGTAGAGTTAAGGTGACGGGTAGGGCACACTAGCGACGCCAATCGATTTTAATTTTTAAGTTGCTAAACCGGATCTGTATTTAACAATTTCGGGTTTACAACCTACTAGGCAAACACTTATACTATTTATTAAAAAACCATGCTTAAATATTAGGTCCGTTTTTGTGCGCGAAAAATTGATTCACGCCGGAAGTAGCCGCTTTTGGCGTGAATCGATTTTTCGCGTACGTGTTAGGACCCAACATTTCTGCATTGTTATTTAATAAATAGTATAAGTGTTTGTCTAGAGGTTGTAATCCTGAAATTGTTTAAAATAGGTCCGGTTTAGTAGCTAAAAATTAAATCGATTGGGGTCGCTAGTGTGCCCTACCCGTCAACCTAAGTCTGAATGCCATTTTTTTGTGGCGGTCACTCAGAAACACGCCGGCGAATTAGTGTGGCCACTCCCTAAGATAGTGATGATACAAAACACAAAACAATAACATAAGGCTAGAGAGTTTATAATCGCGGAAAAAATATGATTAAATTACTAGCCCAAATGAACTGAGGTTCCAGTTCACCGTATCGCGTCCTACCTGGATCGCGTGTCGGCCCATATTGCCGGTGAAATCGCTCCCGCGACATGACCCGATAATTTTGCCGCCTCACTGCAAAATAAATCGACCCGCTTTATGCAAAAGTCACTCGTAGGCACAAATAGCGTATAATTGAGCTACTGCATTAAGAATTTGATTTATGATTGCTGCCTGCAGCGTTAGAGGTATGGTACTGCAGATTTTTGATCGAAATTTTACAAATTGACATTAAAAGTGCTTTTAGTAGCCAGGAATGCTAAGATAGAAACTCGTGCTCCTGTCGATTGTCATTTTAAGTCGGCGGTCAAGGAATACAAAGAAACCTGCACGTTTTGCATAGTTCATCAAATCTTTAGTTAATCTTTTTATTGGAACCCACAACTGTTGATATGGGTAATAGGGTATATGACTAAGCTCAAGATTTTACAAAATATAAATCTTTTGTCAAAATATAGGTCAAAATGTGCCAATGGCAAAAATTCTCAATTAAAAATATAACGTCTAGCCGGTTTTATGGTCATTCAAAGATTCATGGGCAAGTCCATTTTAAAAGTATGAAATTATTAAAAAATAATTATACCATTGAATAACCCATACAATTTGCACCAATGATTATAATAGAACCATTGACATAAACGAAACATTTGTAATAGCTACCATACAAAATTCAAATGAAATGCATACAAAATACTTAAGTGTGACGTCACATCTAAGTAGCCATTTGTATGGAGCGTTTTGGGTTTGCCCAAAATAATGTGATTTTAAAGTTGTGATATCTCAGGTAGTTTAAATGAGAATCAAGTGATTCTTTCAACGATGTTTCTATCATTGAGAGGTCTTTTGATTGCAAAATTAAAAAAAAAGTAGTCGTATACCGTATTGTCAAACTCTGTGTACCCTTTGAGGAGTGAGTAATAATGTCAGACCATATAAAATTAAGAAATAGAACTTGTTTCCTCCGATCTACATTATCTCCTTCAAACGAAGTGTGAAGAAGCCTCTCGCGGGCCAAGTATGGGAGTGCCAACGGATGTGAAGTTGTAGCATGGCATCACATCCGTCCGTGTCCGTTGTATTTGTAACGTAGGCTCTACTCTTATTCACCTAGGCTAAGGTAAGCTAATTTATTGTTCCACCTGCTCTCAAAGTTAACCGCAAAATTTTGTAAGTCAAAGGAGTAAGGACTAACCCCCTTATTACAAATCCCGAACTAAGGATAGTCCCGGAACAAAACTCGTGCCAGCCCCTTTTAAAATTGCGTGTTGGAACGGAATGACATAAGGTTTAGTACAGTAATAACTTAAGATCAGGATTTATAATAAGGTAGTACGAGTTTAAAGACCGATTTAAATAGTGTACGAGAGTGGTTTGATATGTCCGTGACTTTAAGCTTGAATACATTTTTTTTCTAATTCAATTATTGTGTCCTAATTAAGATCTCTTTGCCATGTTTAAGTTGTTCCATTTTTAAAATTGGCGCGAATAAAAATATATTGAAAGCACTTAGTACGAGTCAGACTACCCAGTAGCTACACTGCAGTAACTTGCACCATTTGGATGTCACTTACGAGTAACTTGCACGAGCGAGCTACTAGATTGCACGATAATCTAAGTAACTGTCTACTCGCTGAGCAGCAGATAACACTGTATAAGCCAGTCTTTATGCAACAGAAGTACCATGCCGCAAATAGGTACGATGTTAGCACTGAGAAACCAAATAAACACAAGCGTGCATCTCATGAATGTTTATCCAGAGTAGGGAATGAGATAATGTCAATACCAAATGTGCCCTAGCTTGAGTGTGTAAAGATGTAAAATAGTACTTTTCAAAGAATCATTACTTTGTAACAGTAAAAGTTACTCGGAGCGATATAGCTCATTAGACTAATAGTCCGTGAGTTAGTATGTTTGAATACGTCAAATAATCTAATGCAAGAATGGACTAAAGTACTTAAACAAATTTCCAAAGGTGGCACCTATTCACAAGTATGACGTATGTATTTGCAATTATTTCGCTCAACTATATCACAGGGAATGTAATGACCCGCCACATGTAATTATTATCATCATCATTTCAGCCAATAGACGTCCACTGCTGGACATAGGCCTCCCCCAATGTTATCCACACATATCCGGTCCTGTGCCGCCCGCATCCAATGGATTCCCGTAACCTTTACTAGATCATCGGTCCACCTTGGCAGAGGCCTGCCACGGCTGCGACTTCCGCTATGTGGCCTCTACTCGAAAGATGTATCCTTTCTAAAAGGTCAGAAACGCATCAGCGCTCTCTACTCTGGTCTAGTCTAGGTTCATGGGTGGATGACTTATTATCATGCGACACGCTTACTCCATTGTCACGAGTAAAAACATTCCTCAAAGCTCTCGAACAGTTTTTCTTGTTTCCAATAATTGAGGTGGAACATGTTTTCTCACTTCTACGATTCATTGTGTAATTAGTTATTGTTACGTTGCTAAAGCCTTGTCGGTTCCGGTGCTCATGGTGACGTTGCCGAAATCGGCCAAGGCCAACCATTACCGCTAATACAAGGTACTCGTATATCATTGAACACACACTAAGACTTCATAAAACTGGAAACTCATTTGTAGGATTGAGCATTAGAATGTTTAATAAGTTACCTCAAAATATAGTTGATTTACCTGTACATAAGTTTAAGTTGCATGTAAAAAACTGCCTAATGCAGAATGGCTACTTTAAAGTAGATGATTATTTGAATGATAAGGATTCGCTTGTCCTCTAATGTATAATTAATTTCATAATTTTTCTTTGACGATTTATCTAAACGATATTGATTATAAGCATTGTATATCATACTGTCACTGTAATCATAATTTGTATAAAAATGAATATTGTAATTACCATATTATTTGAAAAGAGTAACTACTGAGTTTCTTGCTGATTCTTCTCGGTACAAATTGACATTCCGAATCAGCTGTAGATTACATAATATTTGACATTCATAAATGTTCTGTATGGAGTTAAATTGAATAAAGACATTTTTGATTTTTTTTGACATGCACATAGGTCCTTATAAATTAAAACAACTCCAATCAAAAACAAAACAAAATAGGTAGCAGACAAGTAGATGGATAGCCTGATGGTAAGCGATTGCCATGGAGTCACAAATGCGCTACCAACGTTTAAGTACCCCTTTCCCCCGGATTGGGACTCCGGTACCCTCACACACGCAGCGAAACACAGAACAGTGCTGCTCACGCCGGTTTTCTGTGAGGTCGTGGTATCACTCCGGTGGAGCAGGCCCATCCATGGCCAAGCGTGGCTTTCAGACGGTCATATTTCTAAGACTCTCTGTCGGTTTGTCCTGTATTTATCTGACGGTCCTATAAACCTTTTAAATACAGCCACATGCAAGAATACAATCTGGCCCCCATTGATTTATGAAATTGTGGGAGCGTCCGTCACTCCAATCATGTGGCCCAGTTGCGCATCAATCTTATAGACAAGGGGGCAAACAGAAGCCCCGTGACGTCACATGCATTAGTTGCCAACGAGATAGGGCACACGTATGCGAAATTCTCCAGTTGCTCCGCTTGGCTGGTTTAGGCAGAGGCTGTTAGTATTTCGATCAACTATTTGTATTAAATTGGATCAACTGTAGAGTAAAATAAAGGTAGAATAATATTACAGGTACATTTAGTCATAAACTCTAGCTATTTGTAAGACTATGTATATACATAGTATTTACATATGTATTTACATACTCTTTACGTTGCTAAAGACAATCTGGCATTGATTTATGAAACTGTGGGAGCGTTCGTCTCTCTTATCATATATTAAAGTCCAGGGAATTGCTTCGGTGGCACAGTGATTAGTGGGTCGCACTTTAAAGCGACGGCTGCGCTTGGGGTCCCGGGTTCAATCCCCGGGTCGGGCCAAAAATTTGTACCTAAGCTTTTGGTAAGAAATTCTTAGTGGCAACCCAGAGTCTGGATGTTGGCGGTTTTGTACCCTGTGCCTCAGAAAGCACGTTAAACCGTTGGTACCTGCGCCCGATCCCTCTCCGGTCGGGTCACAGTAGTGTCCCATCGGAATATGAGGTAAGGGAATAGAGAGTGCACTTGTGTTTGCGCACACACTTAAGCACTATAATATATCCTGCGTATGTGGCAGATTGTTGAAATTGGCGGCCAAAGCCGTAATCGGCTTGGGGGATAATATTATATTATAATATAAAGTCAAGGGGCAAATAGATGCCTCGTGACGTCACATGCATTAGTTGCTAACGAAATTGATTTTTTTTATGTGATAGATGGCAGACGAGCAGACGGATCGCCTGATGGAGTCTTCAATTGCTTCGCTCCCCTGATTTAGACAAAGTCTTTCGGTATATCTATTCGTTGACTGTGTGTTAATATTGGATTTATTGCTTTAGAACTAAATGTGGATAAGCTATTGTATTTAGGCTCACGCTCTAAAGGTTGTAGATCACTATTCACCCCAGGATTTAGCCAAGTAAATTCATATTTGTATAAAGATAATGAAAATCTTCAAAGTAATATTCGTGCCTCCTTTTTAAGCTAAAGGCGACCGCCAACTTCCAGACTCCGGACCGACGCTGAGATAGATAGATAGATATTCTGTATTGCACAAAAATAAAATACAAGCATGATAAAACAACACTAACAGACAGTACAATAAGGCGGTCTTATCGCTTGTAGCGATCACAAAAATAAAATACAAGCATGATAAAACAACACTAACAGACAGTACAATAAGGCGGTCTTATCGCTTGTAGCGATTTCTTCCAGACAACCTTTGGGTAGAGGAAAGAAATATCGTATTCGTTATAAGGAAAGGCAGTGCAAAGTAACTACTTTGCTATGCCTTCCCTTTGAAATGAAATTGAGAATGGAATGAAGCTGAGTTTCTTGCTAGAAAATCTCAGGTACACATTTTGGCCTGACCCGGGGATTGAACCTGGGACCCCAAGCGCAACCGTCGCTTTAAAGTGCGACGCACTATCCACTGCACCAACGAGGCAGTCATATTGAGTTATTTCATACAGAACACTTTTGTTTACAATGTTCCCTGCTATCCATTCCCCTTTGTACTGAGAAGGTTGAATTCGCTCTTTTCTTGAAGATCACCACGTCGTATCTGTTCGAAAACACCATCGTTGGTAGCTGATTCCATAGTTTTACTACGCGCAGTAGGAACTACCGCGTAGTATTGTGTATTATTGTCCACCCGGAGTAAACAAGCGGGTGTGTGTGGATTGCGAGAATAAGCCGTAAAATGGTCCACTCCACAAATGTACTAAAAGTACCACTAGCGGGAGACATGGCTGAAGAATTTTGAACAAACCATAAACAGCTGTTGTGACGACCACTCTGCCACGATCGTGACGAAAGAGAAGAATTATTATTTTTCTAACTTACGAGAGCTATTACTTATGGGATAGGGTTACTAAGATACTTCGTTTAACACTTTCATGATCACTGACATTAGAATATCTTTTTGCGAAGTTTTCAACCATGTACAGTCACGAGCTTTAAATTGGGACCCATTTCCGTTAAATGTCGTTGGAACATTCATAACGCAATAAGGTCGAAACTTTAGTGCAATAATGTTGAATGTCAAGTTAAGACATAAAATGTCTTATCGAATCGACCCTTGAAACGATAACCTCTTTGCAAAAAGCTATCATTACTGTTTTCTAATTACGAACATACCTAATGTTGTGTCACTTGTACCAATGTCAGTCAAGAACTTTAAATAAAAACAATATTGTATAGATAGAACACAGGGCCAAAAAAATATTACCCACGTAACAATTACTCGGAATACATCGGTAATGATCGTATGCTCTCCCTCAAGTTGACATTTTTGCAAGGTTGCCCCTAGAAAGGTAAAGATGTCGATGGTAAATGTTATTACTTTGACAGTTACAGTTACAGTTACACAGCGAAAGTTTGCTACTTGACATTCAACCTTGAGTGGGCCCCAAATTAAAGCTCTTGACTGTACCAAATTTTTGAGTTTCCGAAATTTCGTCGCTGTTGCAAGCGACATGGTCACGGAGTAACTGAAATATCGGAAACTCAAAAATAAGGTACATGGTAGAAATCTTCTAAATAAATCATCCTAGGATACTTTACAATCATTTTGTGTATGCTACACATCATCAAAAATACACTTACGTCGTAACGTACTAACGGGCATACGGTCGTTGTCGTTCGTTGACCCCAAAAATGATTGCGACATTATCACCAAGTTGGCCAATTACGCGTGTTGCCAGTTACTAGCTCTCGACATGAGTTTATTCCTATTAGTCAACATACATATATATTGGAGCAACCCTAGGTCGTAAAATCAAAAGGTCCGGAGAGCGATATGAGCCTTGCACATGTTAACGACCTACTAAAGATCGATCTCGGATGGGGTGACAGTAAAGTTCGATTTAGGAAGAAAAATAAAATGTCCCATTTGAAACATGTTTAAAATCCCATAGAAATATCCCATATTATAGTGGTGAGGAAAACCCCCCTGCCGAGGTTAGTTTTCCTCGCCACTATAATCTGGACACCTTTAAGGCAAGAGTGAACAGGCATCTTATAGGCAAACTCGTATCAACCTAGACCTCATCCATTCAGTTTCCATCAGATGCAAGGAGTGAAACGCCCTGCCTGCATCTGTTTTTTTAACCCTCGACGCAAAAACGATGGGTGTTATAAGTTTGACGTTTTTATGTGTCTATGGCATCGTAGCTCCCGAACAAATGAACCGATTTTCATTTTATTTTATTTTTTTGTTTGATAGACGAATAAGGGGGGAGTGTTCTTAGCTATGTTGGATAAAAATCGATCCAAGATGGCCGCCGTCACAAAGATATGGATTGTATGTTTTAACACAACTCCCACAATATGGGTATCATATAAAAGGGCTTGAGTAGCAGAATACATTTACTGTGACAAACTTCAAATCCAAGATGGCCGCCATCAGGGGTTTTCTAAATTTTCAATTTATCATAGAATGAAAGTCGATTTTTAAAATAATTGATTTCCAGTGAATACAACTCGAATATTTTAAAAGCTAACGTGGATAGGCTGCTTTTGGGTAAGCTCGCTCTATTGTAGGTTTTCTGTAGAGATGCAGAATCTTAAGCATGATACAACAACAACAACAGACAGTTAATAATGCACTTAAAAAAATATCGAGAGTCTTTGGGTGGGACTCGAACCTACGATTTTTTGCTAACCGGGCAACGGCTCTGCTCTGCAAGATCGTGCGTTAGAGTGCCACCCGATGGCTGATCCGAAGGCTGTCGATTATTTTTAAGAATAAATTGCAAAAAATTGCTATACTTACCCCAAAAATACATAACAACAGACAGTGTCCTACAATAAGGCGGTAGATGCTTAAATTGAAAAAATCCGGAGATGTGTGCTCGGACTCAAAGCTATGACTTCCCAATTGGAAGGCATACGTACTTATTTAGCCATCATAGCTAATGGTTGAAATATGCACATAGATTTGAAAAATACAGTCGATGCTCGTTCGATTCCCCGACTCCCCTATGGAAAACGCGCTATCCACTAAGCTGCCATTGCTTATATCAACCTAGTCAAATGTGGTCACCCTACCAATGTCCCAGTCACATATGACGGTACGACGGGTTCTCACGGAGTGGCATTAAATTTTGCTAATTCCCGGACAAATTGGGCAAGTTCCACAAGTGGGGTCTAAGGACGCTAGCGATTGCTCCTGCCATTGCAAGGGCACTGCTATTACCAGTATTTTGATTTGAATTAATTACTCACTATGCCCCAGATCTCAATAAAACTTATACAAACTCTCCTCCATATGTCCCCCTTTCAGGGCAGATACGATGTTTCTCCATCTTGATCTATCGCAGACTGCATGTTTAATTTCACTAAGGGAGTTGCCACACTTACGGATTGCATGACGCAGCGAACACGGTGCGGCTGCGCAGCGTTCAAGCCGCGGATTCGCCGGCGTATTTCTGCTTGGCCGCCACAAAAAAAATGACGTTCAGACTCCTCCGAAATCTGTCGCGCATCCGTTGTGCATCAGCATCGTGAAGGCTATGCATACGCGACGTGAACGCTGCGCATCCGTGATGCAGTGGAGGCCGCGTGTAGGAGGTCGAAGCCGTGGCAGGCCCCCCACAAGGTGGACCGACGATCTGGTGAAGGTCGTGGGAATCCTTTGGATGCGAGCGGCACAGGACCGATCTGTGTAGATCATTAGGATAGGCCTTTATCCATTCAGTGGACGTATATTGGCTGAAACGATGATGATGAAGTACTAACATGCGCGCATTATTCGCGTACAGTGATTTCTGAGTGGATTTGGCGTGAGACAAATACAGTTTATTTGAGAAGACACGATACGCTATACTCCTTACCGTGTAGGTCAACAAACTCTTCGATACCAATATCATTAAGATCCTGTGTCTATTTATTTTGTGGCCGTAGCTAAAAATATCGGTTGCAATAGTATCATTATTACTTCGACTCGATTACACCAAAAAACGTATAATACGATACCATATTACCCTCATGGCGGTTTCGCATGTATAATTGCGAATAAAAATCACTCAATTGCACTTTGCAGATTCAATCTACTAACATTAGGCGCATAATTTTGTAGGAAAAGTCGCTTGGCTTAAATTACTTACAAGCGGTGGTCCCGATAACGATGCAAATTGTATGAAATATATTACACGGTACAAACTATTACTGGCACCTAGCAACTTTAATAATTTTACTAGAATCTGCATTTGTGTGCAATATGCAGTAGGTAAGATAATACAAAAATTATTTTTCGTATAATGTATCAAGACGGGAAATGAACACGATAATTATTCGAGCGGTCAGTCCGCTCGTGACCACGGCTGCTGTAATGTAGCCGAAACGTCGAGCCAAATATGTGAGTACACAATGTTGTATCACATAATAATTATCGTGTTAATTCCCGTCTTGATAAATAGTTATAATGCAACGCGAAAATCTAAAAAACTAAGTATTTTTCGTCTTATCTAAAAGGATACGACTTCCGAGTATGGAAATAACTATATTTTCCTGGTACTTTAAAATTAAAACATTGGAAAAAAAACAGGAATAAGTTAATTTCATAAAATCTCAGGATCAGGCACGCTAGATGATTCAAAGTTATTTATTAATCAAGTACTTCACGACACTAAATGCATTCCGGCAAAGCGCGAAGCGGTGTGACCAAGAGTAATAGAAATTACTCGTGGTCACACCAGTGTGAGAAACTTGGTGTGGACACGAGTCCAGGGGGGAATTTTTATGTACCGACCGAAATGAATATGTTTTAAGAAACTATTTAAATAAAAATAATAGGATGTCTATGTGTATACGTCCTTACTTTCATCATCGATGACCCGTTTAAATCAGTGGTAGTGAACGCTGCCTCTGGTGCAAGGGTTGCGGGTTCGATTCTCGCACAGTACAATCATTTGTGTGCATGAACATGTCTGTTGTATTGGTTTGGGTGTTTGCTATGTATTATAATAATGTATTTACAATAGAAAAGTATTATATATATTTGTAATTCCGCTCATGGTTGGTTGATAGGTAG
The DNA here is from genome assembly GCA_019059595.1 of Marasmia exigua. Taxonomy (NCBI): domain Eukaryota; kingdom Metazoa; phylum Arthropoda; class Insecta; order Lepidoptera; family Crambidae; genus Marasmia; species Marasmia exigua. The sequence continues at coordinate 6,557,038 of CM032476.1, read as the reverse complement.
CTCAAGCACCTATGTTACGGATTGATATCCGTAACATAAGACATCCGTAACATCCGTATCTCGGAGTTAGATCAATGTATGGGATGTTGTGAAATACTTAATATCCATTATTGTGTCTCAAAAGCGATCCCCTTCGTGTTGGATCTGAAGAAGTGTTAAGGTTTTTAAAGGGTCGGCATCGCGTACGCAGTCCTCTGGAGTTGCAGACGTCCAGAGGCTGCCGTAATCGCTTACCATCAAGCGAGCCGCACGCTTGTTTTGCACTGTCATAGTATATAAAATATTATATATAGTATAAAGCATCATGTATCAATGTAATACGTAACTAAAGTTTATATGAACCATAAAAATAGGTTCAAGTTATCATAAATGAAACTTTTTTTACTGATTAATCATACCTTTACAACACAATGTGTATTGTGACACAAGTGTGAAGGGTGCCACGCTCGTTCAGTGGGAAAGCGACGCTTTGGCACGAATGGGCTGGCTTGACCGCAGTGATAGCACGGCTTAACTAAATTGCACTTTGCAGATGCTGAGTGAGGGTACTGGAGGCCCGATCCGGGGGAAGCGGTGTTTAAAGGTTGGCAGCGCACTTGTGACTACACACTTGTCGTGGATGTCCATGGGCGGCGGCAATCGCTTACCATCGGGTGATCCGTCTGCTCGTCTCCTACCTATGACATAAAAAAGTGTTAAACTACGCAGTACAGAATCAGATCAATGTATGAGATGTTCTATGAATTTATTATTTAATTATTTTTTTATTATGAACTGTAGGCTAACGCTTGACCACAATCTCACCTGATGGAAAGTGACGATGAGATCTAGGATGTAACGCGTTTGCCACGGAGATGCACGTTCACTCTTGCCTTAAAGATGTCCAGATTGTAGTAGTCCGGAAAAACAGACCTTGGCAAGGAGTTCCATTCCCTAGCTGTCCGCATTATGAACGTGGAGGCAAATCGCTTCGTGCGGATAAGGTAATGATATAATTATGAGTATTAAAATCCTCTTATCGATTCATCATCATCATTATATCAGCTCATATCCACCCACTGCTGAGTATATGTAGGCCTCTTTTTTATCACATCATACCCTTCTGTTCTCAGCCAGCCTTATCCATTGTTTCCCCACTGCCGTTACAATATCAACTGTCATTCGGTAAGTTTTAAAGTCAGTGTTATCGATTACAGTAAACATTTTCGAATCCAATTTTAGACGTTCAATATCAATTAAAACGATAAACTATATTTTGAAATGTAAAACGATCGTCAAACAAGGAATCAGTCAAATATTTAGTTGAAATATTTATTTTAATAACCCGAAATGTAACGTATCATGGTGTAATTACAGAACTAATTTGATTACGTAATGTTCGTGTACTAAGCGAATGCCGAGATGTCGGCAATCTTATTCTGAGGCAACGTTTGAATGCGACCTACTTACTCGTATTTATGAGAAGAAAATGTTAATTTATAGTTAAATCCCGCCCTCACTCAATTTCGAGACATCAGTTCCAATTTATACCGATAGATTGCGCTAGGTGTCGTTTACATCGCGCAAGCGTTGCCGCTGCCTGTTGGTTTTATCTCTTTATAAATAGTATAGTTGATAGTGATCCTCACTTCATAAAGTAACTTGCATTTTAAATCAATGAATACACATCTTACGAAAGATATGAAATCCCACCAAGAACACCCACATGACACCACTTTAATTTAAAATATTGCTAAGTCAAGCCGAATATATTTGTTTGTTCTACCTTGATATAAAAAGGTGCACAATAAATTATGAGGCTGTGTGGTCCCCGGCAGAGTAGAATAGACCACCCTCACTCTTACCGAGGTGTCGTAAAAGGCGACTATGGTAAAGCTGCTGGCATGATCATCAGCACCCAGAGAAGGAAAACTCTGCATTTATATGAAAACCCTCGCCAACCCGTCTGCCAAGCGTGGTGAGTATGGCAAATACCCCTCATGTGATTGAGGGAGGCCCCTGCCCCAGCAGTGGGGACTTAAATGGGCTGATGATGATGATGATGAAATAAATTATGACTTGCTCTCAAGCTCTCAAAAATAATTTCTTGTTTCTCTGGTACAATCAATTGAGCTGGTAGCTCAAGCACCTGTGTTACGGATATCAGAAACAGCAGCGAAATAACCAATATATACATTTAATACTTTTCTTTTGTAAATCCATACTTTTAATACATAGAAAACACCCAGACCAAAACAAAAGGACGTGTTCATGCACACAAACTTTTGTACTGTGCGGGGATCAAACCAGACCAGAGGTAGCGTTCACTACCACTGATCCAAACGGTGGGTTTGATTACAAAGATAATTTTGAATCTTAATGTACAGTCAGCATCAAAAGTAGCTTAACACTTTAGTACCATATCAAAGTAACTGTTCTGCCTATTATAGTCAGTTTCCAAGGGGTTTGTAAAAATGTTACTACGACATGGTATTAAAGTGTTAAGCTACTTTTGATGCTGATCGTACAATCACGCACCGGTTTTAATCGTTATTGGAGAATAAATAAATGAGTTATATGCCATCAGCCTTCTTATTAAACCTACATCTGACCTTTAAGATCTTTTGTTAGCAAGAAAAAACATATAAATATTTTTTAGAGATTTATTTTTTGACAGATAAGCATTTCACCTCCTCACTCTCACCTGATGTTAAGTGAAGATGAGATCCAAGGTGGGCTATGCTTACCCGTGAATAGGCTTATTCACTCTTACCTTAAAGAGGCCCAGGTTATATTGTCCAGGAAATTCATCGGCGGGCAACGAGTACTCCTTGGCTGTTCGCATCAGAAAAGAGTTTGCGTAGCACTTAGTGCGGATGGCTGGAACATCAACCACATAGGGATGATAACCCAGTCTTTGCCTAGTATACCTATGGTAGTCATAATAATTATGACTATTATAACTGATTATTATATAGAATACACTTTGAAGGATGTGCGAAGGAGCCACATGAGCTAGTTCCGCCAGCCCCATTCCACCATCGGGATAGTAGGCAAAGACTGGGTTATCATCCCTGTATGGTTGATGTTCCAGCCATCCGTACTAAGTGCTAATTATTATTACCTGCAACATGTTGGTAAGACAATATTTTACCACCGCATTTTGATATGATTGATACGGGAGTAGATTATATTACGAATGACCGAGATGGAAGGCGGGAGAAACCATATTTCTCCGACCTAAAATAATCAGGGAAAAGGGCAGATAAATGCTGATTGATGCTTTTTACCCGACTGCGGCTATTTGCAAATGATTTTTTTTTATGTTAAGGTGGCAGAAAAAGCAGAAAAAGGGAAAGAGACGCGTTCTTTAGATGATGGGAAGTTAGTATGGAAAATACAAAAAAAATCAAATCTAAGAAAATCGTCATACAAAACGGCAATTTCATAGGTGATTGTCAAGTTGTTTGAAATTGTCAATAAGTTTTTTTTTAGGTCATAGGTGGCAGACGAACAGACAGATCATCTGACGGTAAGCGATTGCCAATGCCCATGGACACGTGTGACACCAGTACAGTCACAGGTGCGCTGCCAACCCTTAAACCCCAGCGAGGGTATCGGAGGCCGTATCTGGGTGAAAGGGGGGTTCAAAGATTGGCAGGGCACTTGTGACTCCAATGGTGTTGCAATTGCTTACCATAAGACGATCCGTCTGTTACCTATCATATAAAAAAAAGAGAATCGTTAATTCGTATTGTTTGGATTGGGATTGTCACGTGACATCTTGCTTGGACTCAATAGGGCCTTAAAACCCTTGATTTCGTTAAGAGAGGTCTCGGCAGAATCCTTAGGTTGATAATACATAAACACCTGTTGAGTGACTGTGACTGTGATTGAATTAGAAAGTTACTTATTTAAATAAGTTAAATTATCTTCTAGTAAAACTAACGCCCTGTTGGCCGAGTGGTTTAAGTACCGGGCCGTGATCTCGGGGTCCTGGGCGATTCCCAGGTCGAGCAAAAATCATGTTTTGAATTTTCCAAACATATCTCGGGTTTGTGATCACCAATCCGCATTTGGAAAGCGTGGTGATTAAGCCTAATCCCATCGTAGCAGCGATGACTTGATTTCTATGATGGAGGCCTTTGCCCTGCAGTGGGACAGTATATAGGCTGATACTACTACTACTAATTCTAAGATATAAAAATACAAAGAGCCATATGGTTTATTTTTATGGTAAGCTACACATCAATGTATACAAATCTGTCAAATTCTTTCAGTCGATTCCCACCTTAATGTCAAACTCGTTTGGTTCAATATTAATTGAGGGAATTTGACAATTTGTGGTAACCTGATGTGTGGCTGTTTGTACATCAAGGCTGATACTGAAAACTTACAAAGCTGTACATCATCATGTTCTTGTCTTTTTCCCAGGTTATCTGGGTTCGGCGCAGTGTCTGCGGCGATAACCAGTGTCATGTCTTCCTTTTCCATACGTCTCTGTCATTCGTCATCGAATCATCCACCCCGTTTCCCATATCATTCTACACGCAATCCATCTATCTCTTTTCTTTTTCCGAAGAACCCACAAAGCTGTTATGAAACTGAATTTTAATTTAAGTAAACCGTTACCAATGAAATCAGAATAAGACTCCGGCGGCAGCCACGGTTTTCCGTTCGGAATAATTTATCAAGGGGCAATTAATTATGAAAGTGGAGAACATAAGTAGCTCATTACCTGAGTTCAAGTGGCGTGGAAACGAGGTAGGTAACATAATTACTATTTTATTGGTTGTCGGGTAAGACGTTCTTGTTTTCGTTTACTTACACATAGCGGCGTCATTCGCGCGAAGGTATATCTATACTATTTATAAAGAGACAAATCCTACAACAGACAGCGGTAACGCTTATAGGTAATCAGAAAACGAGACGCTTGCGCGATGTAATCGACACCTAGCGCTGTCTATTGGTAAAAAGTGGAACTGATGTTCTGAAACAAAGTGAGAGCGTTCCGCTAGTGATATGATAAAAAGGTATGAATGATCAAATCGAGGAAAAAGTTAAAATAACAACATATATATTTTTAAACAAGTCTTATAAAAATAAAAAAATAAAAAGTATTTATTTCTTCTTTCACAATCCGGTTGCAATACATAACATACAAAAGTAATCACATTACACAAGTGAGCACATTGCACAAAGAGAGTGTGAGAACTGGAGCCTAAACTAGGGCGACCCTGTATTTCAGGCCTCCAGGTCCTATCCAAGAATCAATGGGTGCTCAAAGACGTGTGTGTGTGTGATGGTTAGAAAAAATACTATATGTACTAAACCTAAAGATTCCTGGCAGACGGTGTCATGTGTAGGAAATGTATGTTATATGTAATTTTTCTGAAGAGTAGGTGTTTCCCTTGAAAAATAAATAATTACAATAAACGAAATATTTGTTCATTATTTAATAAAACGATATAATGATTTTCTAGACACAACAAGTCTAATAATAATTCTTACAAAAAGTTTTTGTGGCATATTTTTATTTTGATTAACGACCACATTTTCTAAGCTGTGCAAGGTGCAGATCAGATAAAATTTTATTCTTGATACAGAAAAAAAAGTTTCTCTTCTTTGCTATGCAGAATTCACGCTTTCAGCATTCATAACTTTTTAAATAATCAATGCTTTTTTTGCGAAAACCTGATCTGAATGTGCCTAAACGTTGTCCATTAAAGCACAGCAAATATGAAACAATACTATTAATATTTACTTTATAGGTAAATTAAAAAATGTTACGATGAAAAACAGCGCACAGCGCTTTTCAAAAAATCTCCATATAAATCGGCAATTTCATACTTTGAACCCATAATAGCCCATAGTCTTTGGTCCAAATATAACAGTTTCTTCTGTAATATGAACCATTTATCACTGACCATTTGGAACAACTTACGAGCATTCATTTAGCCGAGGCAAATTGATAACGTATTTACTTGTATTTAAGTAACGTATTTAATTGTATTTATTTTTCTCTTCTCAATTATTGAAACTCTGTAACATCATCAATATTTGAAAAGAGGAGCTACTGAGTTTTTTGCTGGCGTCTTCTCAGTAGAAATCGATATTCCAAACCAGCGGTAGATGATATGTACTTTGACATTCATAAGTGTTCTGTATGGACCGACCTAAATTGAATAAAGATTTTTTCATCTTTACTTATCTATACACCAAACAATTCGACAATTTCCCTGAAACATTTACATTTTGTCAACAAATCAGACTGACGTTGATTTCTTGTTATAGTTAAATCTAAATGGTTATTTTAAAACTATTTAGAATAACAATGAGGTTCGCAATTACTTATGTTAATTAGTTCTAGCTGCAGAACAACTAAAAGTAGGGCAACAGAAATTTATTGTTGGTTTATAAGCTATTCTTCTTCCGAGTGCTTAATCCGTTTTTATAACATACCATTTAGCTTATGACTTCTATTCTATGACCTGTTACATACTGTTGATTCTGATATCCGTAACATACGTGCTCGAGCTACCTATCTCGGAGTCAAATCAATGTATGATATGTTGTGAAATATTGATCTTCGTATCGTGTCTTTCACAGTGCCTAAAGACGAAAGTCTTCAATCAGTGCGTCCTACCCGTCATGACATACGGAGCCGAAACGTGGACACTTACGGTACGGCTGGTCTACAAGAAAAAGGTCGCTCAGCGGGCTATGGAACGAGCAATGCTCGGCGTCTCTCTCCGAGATCGAATACGAAATGAGGTGATCCGGCAGAGAACCAAAGTCATTGACATTGCTCACCGAATTAGCAAGCTTAAGTGGCAGTGGGCTGGCCATATTAGCCGCAGAACCGACAACCAATGGGGTAAACGAGTTCTAGAGTGGATACCGCGTCTTGGCAAACGTAATGTAGGGCGCCCTCTGTCTAGGTGGGGGGACGATCTGCAAATGGCTGGCAAGAGCTGGATGCGAGAAGCCATAGATAGATCACAGTGGCGAACAATTGGAGAGGCCTACGTCCAGCAGTGGACTGCGATAGGCTGATGATGATGATAAAATATTGATTTATTTTATTTATACTCCCTTCAAAATAAGGTAGATTTCTTTATGGGATAGAAAGCAGACGAGCAGACGGATCACCTGATGGTAAGCGATTACCGCCGCCCATGAACAGACACCCGTAACACCAGAGGAGTCACAAGTGCGCTGTCGACCTTATTAGTGTAAACTTATAACAATTTGCTTTTTTTATGTGATAGGTAGCAGACGAGCAGACAGAACATCTGATGGTAACCGATTGCCACCGCCCATGGACACCCGCGACACCAGTAGAGTTACAACCTTTAAACCCCTCTTCCCCCGGATTGAGCCTCCGGTACTCACTGACGCAGTGAAACACAGCACAGTGCTGCTACACGTCGGTTTTCTGTAAGGCCGTGGTATCCTCCGGTCGAACCGGCCCATTCATGCCGCCACCTATGACATAAAAAAATGTCTTACCGGCAAAAACACTTAGCATCCCTTAAGAAGAAAATGGAACCAGAGCTGAATTACAGCCAGAATAAATTTCCTTACTTAGTATTAAAAAATCGATGACATCGTAAACTAGTGTTGCTTATCGATAGTCCACTATCGATATACTATCGACATACTATCTATTGTAAAAGTAAAATCGATAGTCTATCGATGGTGTTGCTGGTTGTCAATAGTATCGATACTATCAATTCAATATTCTGTTGTATTGACTCTTTGATTAATTGATTTGAATATTTAATGTGTAATGGTATGAATGTATTTTTTATTTTCAAATTAAATTATTTTGTGTGCGCTTTGGAGTCGTCTGTAAGCATACTTGTAAGCTGAATAATATTAAATAAATAAATAGATAGTATCGATAGTAATATTAGATCGATACTATTGATAGCGCTGATACTATCGATTGTTTAATGTCTGATACTATCGGACACATTTAATCAGGCAGCAATATCGATAGTACAAAACTATGGATACTATCGATAGTATAGATAGTTTTTGATTAATTCTGTTAGGAAACACAATACTATCGATACAATTGATAGTATCGGGCATTAAGCAATATTGCTATTAGACAAATAAGTTTTAACCACTAGCAAAACCTACATATATACATAGTAATATTTATAGTCAGAATGATTTTCGAGTTCAACTATCGATAAAGAAACTACCGATAGTGTCGCAACACTAGTAAATACGCCCAACAAATAAATAGACCTCAAATTGTATTTTTTTCGGCAACAAAGAGTCGAGTATTCCCGTGTGGAATAATTACTTTGCTTTACCCACTTTTGTGTTTGGCCCCGTCTCTAATGACCTCGTTTCTATTTTCACGGTACATCTACTAGACATGTTTTTTTGTTGTTATTTAGAAGAATTCGACAATTTTTTCGCACATGTTTCTCGCTCTGATTCGTTCGTGGGTTCCGCCTTAACATCATGATTGGCCACGCGTTCATACCAGATGGCTTAAAAACAAAGGAGACACACAGCACTTGTGAAAGAGAGGGAAAATTTTGATTCGGTCGTAACGTCTGTTTTAAATTATAAAAAAAAACCGGCCAAGTGTGAGTTGGACTCGCCCATGAAGGCTTCCGTAGCAAGTAAAATATATGGAAGGTAAATTGCGGTTTACGGTTTATAACGTACTTATTAAAAAAAACTACTTACTAGATCTAGTCCAAACCAATTTTCCTTGTTAGTTTTCATGATTATGTACATCACATATTTTTTCTTAGTTTTATAATTCATTTATTATAGAAGTTAGAGGGGGGGACAAACAATTTACCACTTTGGGAGCGTCTCTTGCGCAAAGTATTATGTTTAGAAAAAAATTATGTTAAAAACCTCAACATCATTTTAAAAGACCTATCCATAGATACCCCTCACGTATAGGTTTCATGAAAAAAAAAATTGAATTTCAGTTTCAAGTATGAAGACCTCACCCCCCATTTTTTATTTTTTTTCCAATTCTTGTGTAAGAATCGTAATGCGGTTAACAAATTACATATATTTACCAAGTTTCAATAGTATAGTTCTTATAGTTCCGGAGAAAAGTGGCTGTGACATACGGACGGACGGACAGACGAACAGACATGACGAATCTATAAGGGTTCCGTTTTGCCATTTGGCTACGGAACCCTAAAAATGAAAAAATACTATTTTAGACATCACAACACGATACAACATCAGTTTCAGAAGTAGAAACAAAACAAAAGCAAATGAATACAGAAAAAAAAAAACAAAGCAAAATAATAAGGTTACAAATAACCAGGCAGCAGGGTATAAATTAGGCCTATGGCATCATCATCATCTTAGCCTTAAATCCTGGTTGCGGCCCAAGCTCGCTCTTAAGAGCCCGGGGTCCGCTTTCCTACTATCTATATCGCTTTCCATATCTTCTCCACTTCGCACGGTCTTTCGGATTCATTGTATTGAGTTTATATGAACGTATATCAAAATCAAACCTTTTGAGGTCTACCCATTATTATCTTACTCTATAGTCTACCAGGACACGGCGGAGGTGGCATGACCAGTCATCATTTCAGACGACCACTGCTGGACATAGGCCATGTTCTCTACACAGATCGGTCCAGTGGCGCCCGCATCCAACAGATTCCTGCGATCTTCACCAGATCGTCGGTCCACCTTGTGGAGGGCCTGCTACGGCTGCAACCTCCTGTACGTGGCCTCCACTCGAGGTTGATGGCCAGTCATTTGTTGCTTAACGTAGATAACCGGTTTGCGCAAAGCATGGCGTGCTGGTGACGAATACATAAATGCGCCATTACGATACTTACATACTGCCGAGCGCGTAGGTTAACGAATTTTTGATAGCAATGTGAGCTGGAGCCATGCGTTTATCTATTTTTCTGTGGTAGGACTGCAAAAGACATCCAGGCAAATAATGAAATAAATCCATACGATATAATAACAAATACACATTCACCTTCACCTGCTTTCGTACTGGATATTCAACAAGTTTTAGATATCAGAGAAAAGACGTAAATTAATAAGTAAAGTTAAAATCCGGATGTCCCAATTTTACGCGAATTCGGATATACGAGGCTTTTCTTTAAGGCGACGGGCAGCTCTAACTAACGACACCAATCGATTTAAATTGTTAGCTACTAAACCGGATCTATATTAAACAATTTCGGGGTTACAACATCTCGGCAAACACTTATACTATTTATTAAATAACCATGCACAAATATTGGGCCCAACGCGTAAGCGAAAAATTGATTACCGTCAAAAACGGCCACTTTTAGCGTGAATTAATTTTTCGCATACAAAAACGGAGTCAATTTTTGTGCATGGTTATTTAAAAATAGTATAAGTGTTTGCCGAGAGGTTATAACCCCGAAAATTGTTAAAAATAGATCCGGTTTAGTAGCTACAAATTAAAATCGTTTGGCTTCGCTAGTGTGCCCTACCCGTCACCTTAATTGTTTGCTGGATTCGTACACGTGTCTTAAATGTTTCAAGGAAGTGAGTTCGCAAGATTTGGGAATACTGCCTCCATTTACGATATTTTCTCAGAAAGCTTCAAGATTATAACTGCTTAAGTAAAAATAATAATAACTAATATGCTCCCAACGAATTACGGCTACGGTAGCCAATCTCAACGATCAGTCACGTACGCAGGATATATTATAGCGCTCAAGTGTGTGCACAAACACAAATGCACTCTCTATTCCCTCATATTCCGATCGGACACCAGCGTAACACGATCGGAGAGGGATCGGGCGCAGGACTTACGATTTAACGTGCTTTCTGAGGCACAGGGTACAAAACCGCCAACATCCAGACTCTGGGTTGCCACTAAGAATTTCTTACCAAAAACTTAGGTACAAATTTTGGCCCGACCCGTCGATCGAACCCAGGGCCTCTTGCGCAGCCGTCGCTTTAGAGTGCGACCCACTAACCACTACGCCATCCCACTAACCACTACGCCATCGAGACAGTAAAAATAACCTATTTTCTATTGGTGTAGCAAACATACAAATAGGTACCTACTATTATGGATGGACAAAAACCAACTTTATTTATCGTAAAATGCCGATGGAAATCGCATATCTCTGCAAATTCGATAACTTATTGAAAAAATAAAGAGATTGATGAAGAAGATTAAAATTATTTTATGCTAGAGGCAACAAAAGTAATTTAGGTCTCAGATTTTTAATAAACTGTTAAAATCTACCTTGAGAGAGCCACGTTTTCGGCTTTCGGCTTGACCGGAGTAGTACCACGGCCTAACAGAAAACTGGCGTGATGCAGCACTGAGTGAGTGAGGGTGCCGGAGGCCCATTCCGGGGGAGGGGGAGCTCAAAGGTGACTCCTCTGGTGTCGCGAGTGTCCATGGGCGGCGGCAATCGCTTACCATCAGGGGATCCGTCTGCTAGTCTGCCACCAATGACATTAAACAAAAAATTTATGTCACTCTACCTAAAATAGAGGACAATGATACTTTAATAAGTACCTATAACGCACTTAAAATAATTAATTCATCGCACATTCAGGCGGGATTCGAACCCACATTTTCCACATTCCGGGTGGCTATAAAAGATAAATTGCATAGAGTTTCTTCAACAAAAATAAAATAATGATACTTTCAGTCTACTTCAATTGCAAGTAACAATTCTCACAATCAAATCGATGAATGTATTCTAAACGCGTACATAGTTCATTTGTAGTGAGACAGAGTACAGCGCTAACGGGCCCAGTGATTAATTAAAGGGTTTATTGTGAACATGTGGAACCTTCCCGCAACAATGCTACCGATTTGTTAGCTGTCAAAATGATCGCTTTTCCGTATCGTTCAATTTACGGCTCAGGCCCTGATCGAATAAAAATAGGTCGCTCTTTGAATAAAAACATTAGCGGAATGATCGAATAGTAATGTGTTTTGGGAATGTGCGTCCTTCCGGATACTTAAATGACCATTAGCGCGGATAGCTTTTTTGATATTCATTTATTTCTTCGATGCGATGTACTATCGAGGATCCCACGCCCGATCACTTCAGAAAGATTCACCGATAGTACACTTATGGCCAAAATCGGTTATGTCATGTCGCGGGTCCCGTCTTAAATACGCACCGTACATAGTTCAATTTTAGCAACACTGGCAAACTTGAGGCATTAAGTAATGGACCTGTTTAAACGCCAAAGAAGGTCGTGGGTACGATTTCCCCTCCGAAAGACATTCGTGTAATAAAACTTACTTCGTTCAGAGACTGGGTGTATTAAAAAGGCATATATCCTTTTAGTATCAAATTTTGGTTTTGTCTGTGGTCCGATCCGTTACACAAGTGCTTATTCACTACGTACCTAGTACTTACTTACTGACATAGTTAGTACCGTTAGTGGAATCAGGTAATTGTATTAGAATAATGTTAAAATATTAATTTAACTTGCACGTGCACAAATAATCTATACTAATTTCAAAGAGGTAAATCCTACAAACAGCGACAACGCTTATAGGTAATCTGAAAACACGAAACACTGACGCGATGTAATCGACATCTGGCACCATCTATTGGTATAAATTGGAACTAATATCCCGAAACGAAGTGAGGGTGGGCCACTAGTTTAAGATGACGGGTAGGGCACACTAGCGATGCCAATCGATTTTAGTTTTTAGCTACTAAACCGGATCTTTTTTAAACCATTTCGGGATGACAACTTCTCGGCACACACTTATACTCTTTATTAAATAACCATGCACAATGTTGGGTCCAACGCGGACGCGAAAATTGATTCACGCCAAAAGCGGCCACTTTTGGCGTGAATCAATTTTTCGCGCACAAAAACGGACGCGACATTTGTGCATGGTAATTTAATAAACACTTTAGTATAAGTGTTTGCCGAGAGGTTGTAACCTCGAAATGGTTTAAATAGATCTGGTTTAGTATCTAAAATTAAAATCGATTGGTGTCGCTAGTGTGCCCTACCCGTCACCTTAATATAATTTTCTATCCTTTCTGTACCATTTCAATTTCTGTTCCATACCATTCAAAATCTTGTTTGAGTGATCCAGGCAACTAACAAAGAAAGAACCTCCGAGGTCAGATCCCAACTAACGAAATCAAGTAGATCCCAACATGTTACGGCGATCACTAAAGCACATTTGCGCCGAAACCAATCGACCTCCTACGTACTGACCCGTGTAACGTGACCGTCTAATCGTATACCAGGTGCCTAACAAGGTTACAATACAATCAGTTGGATTTCGGTTAAGTATAGGTAAACCTCAGATTCGGATTAAGCACCCCAAACCATATACAGAAAAAATCGAACTACGCCAAAATTTCACGGTAAAAACAGAATTATTTATATGATAAGGATTCCTGGACATATAGATCTCTTGTCCGCCGCCGCCTGCGAGCCTGTCCTCTAATGTATCATTTCATTTGATAATTTTACTTTAACCATTTATCTAAACGATACTGATTATAAGCATTGTATATATTACCGTGGGAGAGCCAAGCTTCGGCATAAATGGGCCGGCTCGACCGGAGTGATACCACGGCCTCACAGAAAACCGGCGTGAAGCAGCACTGTGCTAGTGTTTTGCTGCGTGAGTGAGGGTAACGGAGGCCCAATCTAGGGGATTCAACTGCGGACGACTACTGTAACGTAGCCGAAACGTCGAGCTAAATATGTGAGTACACAATGTTGTTTCACATAATAAATATCGTGTTGATCTTGATACTATATAGACATTTTTACTTTACTTTAAAATATGGTTGGACTAACAATGCTCTGCCTCGTTCGTTAGGGTCTATGATGTCATTTCAGGTATTAGCCTAGGAAAAATCAAACAACCGAAAGTCCATCCGTTCATTGATAAGCAAGTTTTCTTTGGAGTCACTCGTCGACTAAACTAGCACCATCAATAGATTTGTAATTAATTGTGACGATTTATTTTTTAAAATGTACATCTATGATAAACATCAAAGAATGCATTAAGAGCTATTTGAGACAAAATTATGTCATATTTTCTTCCTACAAGTAACCACAATTTCTATAATTGCTAAAAGTGGCTACTTTAGAAATAATAAGAATTATGGTAACTGTACGAAGGAAATAAATTAAATTTCAATTACTTTCCTTTAGGTATTCTTAGAAGAACTTATGAAAAGCCAGTAATATATAAGGCCAGTCTCAACCAAATCTACAAATTGATAAAACGCTAAATAACGACGTTTGAGTGGTTGACTTTGACTGACTACCAATAATTTTCACATGATATTGGCAAACCCTGATGAAAAGAAGATATCGTGAATAATAAAAAAAAATAAGTTAGACTGCAATGACGTTCACGCTGGAGTCTTCACCCTTTCCAATAAGCTACGAAAGAAAAAACTACTTATATGGGGCCAGAACGACTTCATACGGATCCACAGAGCGTCAAAACAAATTGGACACCTATTTAAAAGATTGGCCCTGACTCGAATTCTTGCAAAAGGGTAAAGAAGACTGTTGGGAAACAACACAGGTTGAATAGTAATCATGAAGGTTGGTCAAAACAAATCTTTCAATAGTGCTAAAATTTCTGATGATTTTTTATAAATAGACTAAGTTGTCTGATAACACAATGAACACGCTTCAGTCATTACGGTAAACAAAAGACTAAGATATTAAACTCAAACTTTTTAAAGACCTATCCATAGATACCCCACACGTATGGGCGATATGATGTTAAAAAAAATTGAGTTTCAGTTCTAAGTATGGGGACTCCCCAATTTTTTTTTTGTAATGCGGTTACTTCTTAATACACCGTGATTTTTTTGAATACCCTAAATACTTCTGGAGGTCATTATACTAATGCAAACAATAATTTTCCCCTAAGAAACGTACTTTATTAGGTACATATACGGAACAAAACTCGTGCCAGCCCCTTTTAATATTGCGTATTAGAACGGGATGACATGAGTTGTAGTACAGAAATAACTTTAGATCAAGATTTGCAATAAGGTGGATAGGGTCAGTCGACTGCAGTACAGTGTACTCGCTACGCACAAAGTCGATAAAAATGGAGAGTCATCGCGCGACGTGCGGCTGCCATGGAAGACAGTAGATGTGTGTAACTCTTTACTGAAACGACTAATGAATGAATGAATAAAAAAGGTATACATTTGACAAAATGAATAAGCCGTTGTGTTAAAATTGGACTTTATCATTTCAAATGTATATGAGCAGACGAATTACCAGATGGAAACCGATTGCCGCCCCCCATGGATGGATACCCGCAACAACATTGGAGTCATAAGTGCGCTGCCAACCTTTAAGCCCCCATCTCATTTGGATTTTGCCTCCGGTACTATTAATCACGCAGAACCGTTAGAGACCGTGGGAGAGCCACGATTTGGCATTAATGGGTCGGTTTGACGGAGTGATACCACAGCCTCACAGTAAACCGGCGTAAAGCAGCACTGTGTTGTGTTTCGTTGCGTGAGTGAGGGTACCGGAAGCCCAAAACGGCGAAAAAGGGGGGTTTAAAGATGGATATGGATAGATATTTGAAACACCAGTGGAATCAAAAGTGCGATGGAGCTTTAAACTCCCCTTCCTCCTGGATTCGGCTTCCGGCACCCTCACTTACTCAGCAAAACAGCGCAGAGGCTGCTTTCTTCTATGGAAGGTTTTCTGTGAAGTTGTAACTCGTATTTCCTAGAAAACTCAATTCTAGAATTTTGGAAAAGAGTAACAGCTCGATCTTTCTATAAAATTGAACTTGATTGATTTTGTAGGGTAGGATAGAAACCATTGTTGGGTGATAAAATTCAGATGGCATTCAATGAGACCGGATCAAGACGTGGCTCTCCTAAGGTTTAAAGTAACTTTTTGATTTCAATCTCTTGATCGTCCATATATATAGTTTATAAAGTTAATTAAGAGGTGACACGGCAAAAGATAAACTCAGGTACCGCAAAAGCTATACCAATTTTGCACAAACTAGAAAATTGAAAAGTTGTTTTAAATAGCAGAGTTAGTTTGCCTCGTTAATCAGCTGCTTAAGCGGGATCGAGTAAAGTTGGAGACTCAAGTTTGTTCCAGTCTAGAGTTAGAGCGATAGAGCTTCTAAAAAGAGGTTGCAGGTTGAATTTGAATATTAAATTGAATTATTGAATCTAATAAAATAACTTTGATTAATAAAATCAAGTCCATCATGTCATTTCATAAAATTATGTTAAAACATGTTAAAAAATTCGACTATGTCGAGACCTGGGCCGTGCTACAATCTCTCCAAAGGTGCCGAATAGACTACCGATACATACAAGTGTTGCAGTCATTATACGGGAAACGCCACAATGTCAGTCCGCCTTCAGGACCAGGAATCCAAACCCATACAAGTACCTCTTCCAGGGAGGTGTGAGACAGGGCGACGTTATATCGCCGAAACTGTTCACCACTTCTGTTGGAGGACGTGTTTAAACTTCTGGACTGGGATGGACTTGGCATCAATATAAATGGCGAGTACATGACACACCTTGGGTTCGCTGATGATATCGTATAAGACTTAGGCACAATGCTCGACGACCTCAGTAGAGTCTTCCAACAAGTGTGTCTGAAAATGAACATGGACAAGACGAAAATTATGTCGAATTTCCATGTTGTACCCACTTTTGTAAGGGTTGGAAGCTCTACATTGGAAGTTGTAGACAAGTACATCTACCTCCGACAAAAAATCCTGCTTGGTAAGTCCAACTGCCAGAAAGAGGTCGATCGACGAATCCAACTCGGCTGGGCAGCGTTTGGGAAGCTACGCAGCATATTTTCGGCCCATCTACCATAGTGTATCAAGACGAATGTCTTCAATGCCTGTGTGTTGCCAGTGATGATATGCGGAATCAAAACGTGGCCGCTAACAATGTGCCAATTAAAGAGACAGTCATGACACCCAGAGAGCAATGGAGAAGGCTATGCTCGGAGTCTCCCTGCATGATAGAATCAGAAATGATGAGATCCGCAAGAGAACTAAGGTCACAGATATAGCCTAAAGGATTGCAGGTCTCAAGTGACAATGGGCAGGGCACATAGCGAGGAGGAAAGGCCTTCGAGTGGAGGCCACGTACAGGAAGTCGTAGCCTTTGTGGCTTTGTGGGGGTACAAGCTGGACCGATGATCTGGTGAAAATCCCGGGAATCCATTGGATGCGGGCGGCGCAATACCGATTTGTGTGGAGAACATTGGGGGAGGCTTATGTCTAGCAGTGGACGTCTATTGGCTGAAATGATGATGATGTTAAAAAATATTTAAGTAGTAAATATATATTTTTTTTAATAAAAATATTTCATTAAAAAATATATATTTAATTTGGTAAAAGCCTATTGATGATTACTTAAATGAAAACAATTTGTGGAAACGCCTACACCCTTGATATTGCGCGCGCAAATGAAGCGCTCAAATTTCGAATCACTAGTAGTAATTAACGCACATAGATTAAAAAAATACAGGTACATACTCGGCTTCAATCTTACGATCTCCCTTTCAGTTTTTTCATCACTCTTATTAATCTATGTTACCTATTGTTGGGGATCGACGGCTCACTATGTTATGTTTTGATACTTTTTACTGATGTTGATATATTCTTGTTTTGTTTTGTAATTGATCTTTAGTGTCTGTGAACCTGTGGAATTAAACTATTGTTTATATTGTTTATGTTTTATACTTTTTTATATGAAAGGTGGAAGACGAGCTGACGGATCACTTGATGGTAAGCAATTGCCGCCGCCCATGGACACCCGTGACACCAGTGGAGTCACAAATGCGCTGCCAACCTTTAAACCCCCCCTTTCCCCCGGATTGGGCCTCGGGTACCCTCACTCACGCAGCGAAACACAGCATAGTGCTACTTTACGTCGGTTTTCTGTAAGGCCGTGGTATCACTCCGGTCAAGACAGCCCATTCATGCCGAAGCGTGGCTCTCCCACGGTTAACAACTTATTTACTGGTTTTGATATATTAATGTTTTGTTTTATAATTAATCCTTAGTGTCTGTGAATCTGTGTAATTACACTATAGATAGATAAATATACTTTATTGCACAAAATACACAACTTAAGTACTAGGCGTTACAGAAATTTTGTGCACAATTTCGGCGGTCTTATCGCTGAAAGCGATTTCTTCCAGACAACCTTCGGGTAAAGGACATTTAGTATAGGAGGGGCAGGTGGTGCAATATTTAATAAAGAAACAAAATAAAATAACAAAAAAGATTAACTGTGAATATGTTGATATGTTGTGTAGGTAGGTACATACATTAAAACCAATATTAGAAAGTAATAAATTTGTTATGCTTAAATATAATTAAATAATATACTATATACATACATTTACATCATATATGAGATTGATATTAGAAAAAGAAAGAAAAAAAAATTATAATATGATAATCAAATGGATCTAAGACGGACCATCGACTACAGCTGCCGATAACAGGACGCATAGAAAAAATTTCACTACTAACTATATTTTTGCTGATAAAAAGATTTTTATTGGATTCACCAGAGTTTTATATACAGTCCAATCGCCACACCTATCTATCCAAAATCCCATAGATACCTACCTATATCCATTCTAAATAAAGTTTCTTTTTCATATACATACGAGTAAAATGGACTGAACATGCATAGTAAGTACATTGAAACTTCAGCGGCCAGAGAGTTCAACTCGTTAGTTGTTTGCCGAACAAAGGAATTCTCAAAATTGTGTGTGCGAAATGGAATACCTAGTTTCTACAGCTATTGTCACTTCATTCCATTGAGTAGACTAATTACTAGATTAAAACCACTAAACTGGCAGATAGGTAGACTTGGCAAAAACGTATCTTTCAAAAGATCGGAACATTCGCATCTGGATAAGTGCAAAGATGCGGAACAGTGAATCGCTTAATAAATAAATAATAAATAAATAAATATTACACAACATTACATACATTGATCTGACTCCGATATAGGTAGCTCAAGCACCTGTGTTACGGATATCAGAATCAACAGTGGGATTACAAATATATACATATAATATTTTTCTTTTGTAAATACACACAAACAAACATGTTCATGCACACAAATGTTTGTACTGTGCGGGGATCGAACCCGCAACCCTTGTATAAGAGGCAGCGTTCATCATCATCGTCATCGCCAGCCCATTTAAATCCCCACTGCTGGGGCACGGGCCTCCCTCAATCACATGAGGGGTAGTTGCCATACTCACCACGCTTGGCAGACGGGTTGGCGAGGGTTTTGATATAAATGCAGAGTTTTCCTTCTCTGGGTGCTGATGATCATGCCAGCAGCTTTACCTTAGTCGCCTTTTACGACACCTCGGTAAGAAAGAGGGTGGCCTATTCTACTCTGCCGGGGACCACACGGAACACAGAGGCAGCGTTCACTACCACTGTTCCAATCGGGTTGTCAAAACGCTTCATTTGGAACATCGACTCTCAGATAGATCGGTAATTCACTTCGCTTATTCGGATCATACAAATCATTCAGCTCATTCAGATCCTTTGGCTCAACTGATCATTCCGCTCATTCGAATCATTCGGCTCACTCGGATCATTCAACACATTCGGATCATTCGGCTCATTGGATCATTCAGCTCATTTGGATCATTCGGTTCACTCGGACTCGAGATCCATTTGGTTCTAATCCATTCTGAGCGAACATTGGAGATTCAGAACAGTGTATCTTTTGGCTGAGTCGGGTCACTGAGTCGTTTCAGTAAACAGTTACACACGTCTACTGGCAGATCTGGACTGATCGTTGATCAAGTCGATGCGCTCACACTAAGCGTGGGAGAACCACGCTTTAGCATGAATAGGCCGGCTAAACCGTTGCGATACCGGTCTATCAGAAAACCAACGTGAAACAGAGTCTGCGCTGTGTTGCATCGAGTGAGTACCAGAGACCCAATTGTTAAAAGATTGGCAGCGCAATTGGCACTCCACTGGCATTGGCTACCACCACCACTCGCCATTGCTTTCCATCAGGTAACCCGTCGGGTCGTCTGCCCCCTATCGTTATTTCTCCCTGTTTACGAGAGTAAAGTTGATACTTTACTTTCGTATATAGGCTGATGCCTATAATATTAGCCCACTGCAGGGAAAAGGCCTCCATCATAGATATCAAGACATCACTACAATGCTGGGATTAGACTTAATCCACCGTGATTGATTTAAGAAAGTGTTTTAGTGTTAAATAGTTTTATAGATTTTCGCGTTGCATTATAACTATAATGTATCAATACGGGGATTAACACGATATTTATTATGTGAAACAACATTGTGTACTCACATATTTGGCTCGACGTTTCGGCTACGTTACAGCAGCCGTGGTCACGAGCGGACTCAACAGTCCGCTCGTGACCACGTTATGTTTTAGTGTTAATTATGTTATACCAGATAATACAAATATTTAGTACAAGAATCAGGTCAATGTAAATGATATAAGACTTTTTGTACGTACAAATTTAACTACTTTAATGATAAAACAGTGAGTTTTTATGTGTTGCATCTACAAAATATGAATGGCCAAATGCATTAAAATACTAGGTATTGATTATTACAAAAACTTTTATTTGCAACTCTCAATCGGAGTTCCTGCTGTTGACATGAGATAATTGGCGGTTACCGTTTGCAATTTTTGTTGACTTTTATGGTTTGGGTTTCATTCAATTTGATAAACATTTTACTTACTGCAACTGAAACGGATTTTTACTATTTTTAAGCATTCAGTTAATTTAATGTTTGAGGGTCGGTAGGTAAGATCGTGCGTATTTTTTTTAATATAAACTATAGGCTAACGCTTGACCACAATCTCACCTGATGGAAAGTGACAATGAGGTCCTGGATGTAACGCATTTGCCTAGAAGATGCCTGTTCACTCTTGCCTTAAAGATGTCCAGATTGTAGTGGTCCGGAAAAAAAGACCTTGGCAAGGAGCTCCATTCCTTAGCTGTTTCGCATTTAAAACAGGATATCATAGAATCGAATCCGAACATGCACTTCTTGATTTTTAAAATCTGCTCGCTTTAGATAGTTGCCCGCATTTAACAATTTTAAAGATGAGCGATGGTAGCTCAGTGGTTCAGAACGTGCCTTCCATACGGAGGGTCGTGGTTCGAATCCGAGCATGCACCTCTGGTTTTGTCAAATTGATGTGCGTATCTCTACCATTAGCTCGACGGTGAGGGAAAACATCATGGGAAACCTGCACGTTTCGGATAGTTTCTGTGACGTGTAACCATGATTGAGTTAGTCTGGTTCCAATGTTTAAGGGTTGCGAAGGTCAGACGGCAGACGCTTCAATGTAATTACCAAACTCCCCTAATTCTGAATCATAGTCCAAGCGTACCTCAGGCTCCAGTGCGAAAGCTTTGGACGCAACCGGGAATAACACGCTAAGATGAGGAACACTTTTTAAGATGATGATTTTGACGTGTGAATATGATCTCATTAGTCAGTTTTCCATGCTCAAGGGTTGCGAAGCGACTGCCGTGTGACCTTCGTAACTTTAAGATTGAGGACCACCACTTCGGTCGTGTGGTCCCTGGCAGAGTAGAATAGGCCACCCTCACTCTTACCGAGGTGTCGTAAAAGGCGACTAAGGTAAAGCTGCTGGAAAGATAATCAGCACCCAGCGAAGGAACACTCTGGCATTTATATCAAAACCCTCGCCAACCCGTCTGCCAAGCGTGGTATGGCAATTACCCCTCATGTGATTGAGGGAGGCCTGTGCCCCAGCAGTGGGGACTTAAATGGGCTGACGATGACGATGACGATGACCATCACCTCCCATGGCCATACCAACACCATGGTTATACTGGCCGAATCGTGGGAGATGTGCGCGGATATTGCGTGTCCTTGGGACTCTTGCACTCCACCGCGCACAATTCTTGACTCCCTGCAAGCTATTAATCTCTGTCCTTGTCCCTAATTGCGTTTCTCCCCTTTCTGGGGCCGCAAACGCCACATCACAAGTGGCGCCCTCTAGCGCCGAGCAGCCCGGGTCGTTTCTCCGTCTGTGCCAGCCATGGGCGAACTCTCGCAGCCTGGCGCAGTTCGCCTCCGAGGACACCAGATACGGGTGCCATATTGGTCCAGGTTCGTCAACCACAATCCCTTTTAGCAGCTCCCCACGTAGGTCCTGGTATACTGGACAGCACCACAATACATGATGTCTGTCCTCGTCGTGTTCACCACAGATACACGTACTATCATCCCTGAGATGCATATCACACATGCCCGGTTAGTATCTGGGACGTTACATAATCTGGTGCGACCCAGCGCGCACTGAGTCTCCCAAACACGTCGGGGAAGAATTGGGGACCGATCTAATTCTATCATCACTTGCACTCTACACAGGGCACTTGTGACCCCACTGGTCAGGGGAGTCTTTACCTATAGGGCAGGGGGTGCGGGGCACCCGGGCGCCGGAAGTTAGAGGGTGCCGAGAGACCCTCGCTACACATAGAGCCTACACTGTAACGCTCCGCAAGGCGCGGGCGCGATCTGATTGTTCTCCTCGTCTTAGCGTGTGATTTCCAGTTGCGTCCAATTCTGTCACTTCGAACGCTTGGACCATAATATAGGATTCGGGATGTCTGATAATTACAATGAAACGACTATAGGTAGTCGAACATGTTATATATTTCACTTATTTCGCACTTTGAAACAAGAGGGCGCTAGGTTATGATTGCGCCCGAGTGCTTCTAGAGCCGCCTCTGCCACTGGTGTTGTGGGTGTCCATGGGTGGTGGCAATCGCTTACCTTCAGGTGATCCCTCAGCTCGTCTAACACCTACCACGTAAAAAAAACATGGTTACACGTCTGAGAAAATGTTTAAATCGTTTTTTTTATTGCTTATAGTTTGTAGACGAGCTTGCGGCCCATCCGATGGTGAACGGTAACCGCCGCTCATAGACAGGTCGTGCAGGTTTTCTCACGATGATACCTCCCCCTCATTCTATTACCGCCAAGCCGAAGGAGAAATATGTCATATATTATGTGTCACATAAATTACTTTTTTTATAAGTTACTTCCCGAATTATGTGTTTGCCGTCAAGCAAAGTATAAATTATATCAAATTTATTTAATGTTTGAAACACCCTGTTGGTCTAGTGGTTTAAGTACCGTAATCTCGGGGTCCTGGATTCGATTCCCGGATCGAGCGAAAAGTATGTTTCGAATTTTTAACTCGGGTTTGAGAATCACCAATCCGCATTTGGCAAGCATGTTGATTAAGCCTAATCCCATCATAGTAGCGATAACTTGATTTCCTTGATGGAGGCCTTTGCCCTGCAGTGGGACAGTTTATAGGCTGATTACTTTTTTATTTAATATTTAATTATTAATATCCTCCAACCGATTACGCCAATCTCAACGATTAGCCACGTACGCAGGATATACATATTATAGTGCTCAAGTGTGTGCGCAAACACAAGTGTACTCTCTATTCCGATACCCTCTTATGTCGATGTGACACCAGCGTGACACGACCAGAGAGGGATTGGGCGCAGGACCAACGGCTTAATGTGCTTTCCGAGGCACGGGGGTACAAGACCGCTAACTTCGAGATTCCGGGCTGACACTAAGAATTTCTTACCGAAAACTTAGGTACAAATTTTTGGCACGACCTGGGGATCGAACTCTGGACCTCTTGCGTAGCCGTCGTATTATAATGCGACCCACTAACCACTACGCCACCGAGGCAGTCAAAATATTTACAGTATGTACTACATACAAATAAATTCCCTTCTGCACTGGGTCTGACTAAGCCATGACGGGGTCATGACCCCACGTCCCCCTCCCTGGATCCGCACCTCTCCTGACAAAGAAGACTGATACCAATCAGGTAAAGCCTTGATTCCGCCAAAGTAAACACAGACGAACAGAGAGCATTGGTCTCGCGTTCTAGTAACGGAATACGGAATTGGGTTGGAGCAAACTACAGGTGACAAACAAGGTTAGGTACCTATAGATAGGTACATGATACTTATGTCACTTAAAGAATATTTGCAAATAAAACTTGCCGGAGTGAATTTATTCCGTGGCTGTAACATTGCGGTCAAAAAATCAATATGTCTTTTTAAGATTTTAAACTTTCGCGTTGCATTATACAAATAATCAATGTACACGGGACAAAACGCGGCTATTATTATATGTAAGTACATACTTGCAGTAGCATATACTCACAGCTTGACGGTTCGACCGCGTTACAACGGTCGTGGTCACAAGCTTCAAATTACTTCCAACCCGGATATAACTGTAAGTGTAGTGTGTCGGGGTGACTTCACTGACATTTTATTTAGATGCAGTGTATTTTTTTTTATTATGAACTATAGGCTTGACCACAATCTCACCTGATGGAAAGTGACGATGAAATCTAGGATGTAACGCGTTCGCCTAGGAGATGCCTGTTCACTCTTGCCTTAAAGATGTCCAGATTGTAATGGTCCGGAAAAACAAACCTTGGCAAGGAGTTTCATTCCTTAGCTGTCCGCATTATGAATTACCGCCAAGAACAGCCACTTATGACGTTAATCCAAATTTCGAGTGCAAAAACAGATCAAAAGTAGTGTAAAATTATTAAATAAATAGTATAAATGTTTGCATAGGGACTCCCGATCCGAAATTGTTTAAAAAAATCCGGTTTAGTAGCTAACAATTTAAATTGATTTGTGTCGCTAGTTAGGGGTACTTGTCGCCTTAAATATCCATTAGGCCCCTATTGACCAATGACATTTCGTCAAAGAAATTTACGGCTCATTATTTACTTTTTTATTTAAGAAAATAATAAACTAAAACTTATGTAAACATGATCATAGCATGCCCAGTTCAAGTAAATCTAACAGAAGAGAATAGTAGCTAAGTTTTTTTTCCCCGTTGTTACACGAACCATTTCGAGCCTCTTTGACTCCCTCATAACTCTAATAGAATAGAATAGAATAGAATAGAATTTTTATTTGCGAGAATGAGGTACATTTCAGGTGTTGCATATACAAGCTAATTGTGAGGAACTAAACACATTCACCCCTTTAGGGCATGCAAATCATCATTACTTCATAGCATAATGAATAAATAATATCGAGACAAATAACTATTCGTACAATCTGTTTTCGGTGTTGGTTCAATAACCTTTTCAACGGAAATCAGGGGAAACAAACATTTGGAGCACGCGCGCACGCACCAAAGTACATGGGCGGGTCTCTCAGGGCCGTTGACGTCTTCGGGTCTCAAAGTTGAAATCTTTACTCGGAATGGTTGTCCAGGCCTACCAGGGGACTATGTAGCTGGTTGCTTTTTGAGCAGCTTAGGCCTGTTGCGCAGAGTCTAATAGATGATGTGGGGTATCAGTTTTTTTTTATGTGATAGGTGGCGTTCATGGACACCCACGACACCAGTGGAGTCACAAGTGCGTTGCCAACTTTTAGCCCCGTTGGATTAGGCCTCCGGTACCCTCACTCACGCAGCTAAACACAGCAGTGCTGTTTCACGCTGGTTTTTTGTGAGGCCGTGGGTGGTATCACTCCGATCGAGCCGGACCATTCATGCCGAAGCGTGGCTCTCCCACAGTCGTATAATCGGCTTTAATCCAAGGATGAAAGGTCATCTAACAAGAATTTTGAGTAAAGTAATACACACACATACACATGAACACGAGAAAAAGGTGACGGGTAGGGCACACTAGCGACGCCATTTGATTTAAATTGTTACCATCTAATCCGGATATCTTTTTAACAATTTCGAAGTTCGAGCATCTCGAAAAGAACTTATAGTATTTCTTCAATACTTATAATTAACTTTTTGGTTTGCTTCCTACTCGAAAAATGAATTACCGCCAAAAACTGACACTTGTGTCGTTAATCCAAATTTCGAGTGCAAAAACAGATCAAAAAGTTAATTATAAGTATTCAATAAATAGTATTATATTCTTTCCGAGAGGCTCGAAACTTCGAAATTGTTAAAACGATATCCGGTTTAGTTGCTATCAATTTAAATCGATTGGCGTCGCTATTTAGAGCCACCCGTCGAATTAAAAATTAATTTAGTGCGTTATTTACTTAAGAATAAATCGGAAAAACTGCAATAAAAATATCGTACAATTTTGAGTTAGGTTAGTATTTGACTAAGATTAATGCTGATATTATTTATAGCAATCTTTTGTAATTTATTCTTAAGTAAAAAACACACAAACACACTTTCAACACACTTAAAAATTTCATCTCGTGTTCAGGCGGGACTCGAACCTTTCATGGATTAACGTCATAATAGTGCTTGATTCGACACTTACAAATTTCGTCGGGTTAGTAACGCTGTTCAGTGGTCTAATTGGTAGAATATTCACCCAGATCGTGAAAAGTGTGGGTTCGAGTCCCGCCTGAACACGAGATGAAATTTTTAAGTGTGTTATTAACTTAAGATGAAAAATTGTTAATAAACGACCTTCAAAGCCCTTAAACAGGAGACAGAGACTTCACACACTTAATCATGACTACACGATTAGAATCAATGTCTCAACAATAATAGTAGGTATTCACTTTTGTGAAGTTCATGTCATGTCAAAACCCAAGTAAGTATCTACACAAGGGACAAACCAAGAATAGATTGAGGGCACAGCTCATACGTTCCAGTAACGGAATACTCGATCAGTCAGGCGGCTGTGTCACCGCCGGTGAAAGAGCGATTAACTACCGCCTACGCGTATTCTCGCCTAAGAAATGAACATAATATAGTAGAACAATATAGTCGCGTGGGCGACCAAAAGCCACTGTTACATATGCTCATTTATAGCATGCTTTTTTAGCTTGCTGTATAACTGTTACTGAAACGACTCACTGATCCGCTTCAACCAAATGATTCTCTGATCTGAATCTCACTCCGAATGATTCCGAATGTTCGCTCCGAATGTATCATTCGACTTAAATGGATCTCGAGTTCGAGTGAACCGAATGATCTGAATGAGCGGAATGATCCGATGAGCCGAATGATCCGAATAAGCTGATTAATCTGAGTGAGCCAAATGATCTGTATGAGCGAAATTAATCACGGATCTATCTGAAAGTCGATGATCCAAATGATTCAAATTAAGCGTTTCACTGTTTTACATCTCTACACTGATACAAATGCAAATGTTCCAATCTTTTGAAAG
This sequence comes from Marasmia exigua, assembly GCA_019059595.1. Lineage (NCBI taxonomy): Eukaryota > Metazoa > Arthropoda > Insecta > Lepidoptera > Crambidae > Marasmia > Marasmia exigua. The sequence continues at coordinate 6,529,856 of CM032476.1, read as the reverse complement.
ATATGTTTTAGTAAGGTCTAAAGCATGCCAAATATGAGCATTGAGCATGCTTAATTAAACTATCCACATCCAGATTCGTTATAAATAAGCATGCTATAAGTCATCTATAAGCATGCTTAAATTAAGCAAACTTGATTACACGTGCTGAAGCACTCCCCTATACTCCCCCTTCCTCCCGTCCTCAAAAATTGACCGGCGTGCGATTTTGGAGCATGCTCAAAATTAGCATGCTTTTTAGTAGCACGTTCGGTCACACATTTTTTTTGTATGTGATAGGTGGCAGACAAGCGATCGCCACCACCCCTGGACACTCGAATGCCCATGGGCAATGTGAAAGTGTGCGTGTGTGTCTGTTTGTCCGTCTTTCACGGCAAAATGCATCAACGGTTTGACGTGATTTTTTTGGTGAACATAGTTGAAGAGATGGAAAGTAATATAGCCTACTTTTTGTTTCTTTCTAACGCGAGTGAAGCCGCGGGCAGAAGCTTGTAGCTCACTTTCGTCTTTAGTGACTTTGGCGTACCGCTCTGTACATTATGAAGTCAGAAAAGAACAATAAACTATCCACAGTTTATTTTTCTTTTTTGATTTTTTGTATAATACCTACTAGGTATAGATCAACGTTGATGAACCAGAGCATCCTCTGCAGCGTGCCTCGGATATATGACAAACCCCCTCGTCCTCCCACCACTTTAACAAATTAATGCCAATCAAATTCAAACTGCATGAATTCCTGGTTCAGGAATACTATGATACTGTCAGCGACTTTTTATCTGACCAGACTTTAAATTAAAAGCTTTTGTAGACCATATGTGTAGACTGTATTAACTTCACCACACCTGTACTAGGGTTCCGTAGCCAAATGGCAAAAAAAGGAACCCTTATAGATTCGTCATGTCTTTCCGTCTGTCCGTCTGTGTGTCCGTCCGTATGTCACAACCACTTTTCTCCGAAACTATAAGAACTATACTATTGAAACTTGGTAAATAGATGTATTTTGTTAACCGCGTTACGATTTTTACACAAAAAATAAAAAAATGGGGGTGTCTCCATACTTGAAACTGAAACACAAAATATTTTTTTTCATCAAACCTATACGTGTGGGATATGTCTTTAAAAATGATGTTGAGGTTTTTAACATATTTTTTTTCTAAGCACAATACTTTGCACAAGAGACGCTCCCAAAGTAGTAAATTGTGTGTAAGTGTGTAAAGTCTCAAGAAAAGTAGATGCCAAACTCCTTAAACAGCATTTGCAAAACGAAGAAGACGTTTACATCGAAAAAATATAACCTAAATCTAAATAAGGTATGATTTTATGACTTTCTTTTTTTTATGTGAAAGGTGGCAGACGAGCCGACAGATCACATGATGGTAAGCGATTACCGCCGCCTATGGACACCTGCAACACCAGTGGTGATGAATGATTTTATAATTATGATTATGAGAAACTTACCTGCTGTATTTTTTAATAATCTTGTATTTCTTAGAACGATATTTTTGTACTGTAGTCAAGTCTCTTTCATCACCAGCTGATACTTGGCTGTAGCAAACCAGGTTACAAGATGTATTGCTCACCTAAACTTTCTTACGCGGTCGTATTTAGCAAATTCACGTTTTGTAAATTACCAGCCACTTTGCGTTGAGGGTGCACCGCTTGAATAATGATGAAGCGTTTTGAATTTGTTTTAAAGGTGCTCGTTTGTCAACCAGGCGCCACGATAAAATTGTAACTAATTGTGTTCTTTTAAAGTTTCAAGAAAAAAATAATTCATTGTTACTGATTCGATTCAAATACCATGGTTAAGTCTCAACCTGCTGTTAGAAACTTTTTTTTATTTTTGAATGAAAAATACTCAGTGTTCCGTTGAAACTCGAAAGGCCGAAATAATTAGTAGCATTATTTAGTATTGAGTGAAGGCCACGTACAGGAAGTCTTATCCGTGGCAGGCCCCCACAAGGTGGATCGACGACCTGGTGAATGTCACGGGAATCCATTGGATGCGGGTGGCACAGGACCGATCTATGTGGAGAACAATGGGGGAAGCCCATTTCCAATAGCGTCCACTGCTGCAGTAGGCGTATATTATCTGGAATTTTGATGAAGATGAAGTATCATAATTATATAACCGTCTGCCGCGAGTTTTTGCGCTTAGTATAGTATAAAATGTCCATCTCCAATAGCGCCAGTGCGCGCCCTAACTGGTCAGGGTATTTTCTGTGTCGTCGCCGCCGTATTGACGCTTCCATTTAGCAGTGTAAATCTCTCGAAATAATCCAACCATTTCGCAGCTGACCAGCAAATGGCATATTAGTCTTCTAGTAATCAGCAGTCACTATAACACATACACAATGTTTCTTTATTGGTACAAAAATAATAAGAATAACTTATTACGTGTAGAATTGGGTTGGACGGCCCCCCACAAGGTGGACCGACGATCCTGTGCCCAGGACCGATCTATGTGGAGAACATTGGGGGAGGCCTATGTCAAGCAGTGGAAGTCTATTGGCTGAAATAGTGATGATGATCCAATTCTCATGAATTGGATTCATCGGTACAGGGTTGAAGATTTACTTTCGAAAATTCGCATAGGTAAAATCTACTTTTTGTACCAAGTTGAGTTGTTTGTGAATCATTGTAATTACTAGACTTCCTGAATCCAGGAACATGTTCCAAGTATACCCTGGTGCAACCGCTAAGATCAAAGTGAGAGAAGCGGTCATGATCGGCAACGTCATTAAGGCAGTCGAAAACACTAAATTCCTTGGTTTGCATATTGACAAAAGACTGAATTGGAAAGATCACATTGATGAACTAAATAAAAAAGTAAATAGTATAGTGTTTGCCCTCTACAGGCTCTCCACAGTAGTCAGCAATGACGCATTACTAACAGCCTATCATGGTTTGGCAGAATCGGTACTTCGATATGGCATAATTTTTTGGGGAAATCGTACTAACAAAGAGAGCGCATTTAAAGCCCAAAAACGTTGCATAAGGGCTATGTTTGGACTTAAGACTACTGATAGCTGCAAGCCATTATTCATAAGACATAAAATTTTAACACTTCCTTCACTGTATTTATACGAGGTAGCGGTGTTTGTCAAATGTAATCCACACTTGTTCCCAAAATTGTCTGACACGGTTGCTAGAAATCGTCGTGGTGGAGATAGATTATGTTTGCACTCAGCTAAAACAGCATTGTTGAGTAAAAGTGTGATTTGCATGGCTCCAAAGATATTTAATAAAGTTCCTCAGGGCTACAAAAAGCTGAATACCAATTTATTTAAAATAAAATTCAAAAAGTTTTTACTTGAAAAATGTTACTACAGCACTAATGATTTTTTAAATGACAAAATGTAATTATTTTCCATTGTATTTATATTATTAATTTTTAATTGAATTCTGCATTTCGCTATCATTTACTTTTAATTGTAATTATTTTGAACTGAATAACATATAATTTTTGCAATGTAACTTAGTAATTGACATTTGTATTTCTTATTATTATTTTTACACGCCACTGTTGGCAAAACATGTTGGTACATAGTTAATTATATAAGACGATCATTCATATGTTGTATTATGTATGTTATGATGACACATGTTATGGTAAATAAAAATATCTTTATCTTTATCTTTATCTTTAACGTTAAGGCGGGATGGAAATGAGCGGAACCGTGTTGAATAATTTAATGTTGTATTAAATTACAAGATAGTATTGGGCACCGACTTCGGTAACACATTTTCTCGGGTGTACTGTTATATAATGTTATTTGAAGTATATAAAGTGTTAACAATATTATTTTACACTTTTTCGTTCGTGGTTTTTGAAGGCGGTTTTTTTTGCAGATTTTTTTACAGGTCTTTGGTGGCGCGGACTTGAATTGTTAAGAAGTTGATCTTTGCACGATAGTAAAAATAACCCCATAAAAAGTTAATACCTCTAAACGAATCACCCAATCTAAAAGAGTCTGAGTTAGGCAACCTACATATAGTTAGCATCGCTTGCCAGAATACCGGCGTCTGAATAAGTCGAGGGTTATTTTCCGCACCGTCGCCGTCGTATTGACGTCGACACTTAACGGCATAAATCTCTCGACATAATTAAACAATTTTGCTGGTCAGGCCATTTTGGGCTTTGGTAATTAGACGGCGCCACAACGTGATAATGAAATTGTGTTTTAATTAGCAACTGTCGCTCTTGTATTGACATGGCGCTGGGCGGTGCATCTGCCTTCTGAATAATAAGCCAAATTGCCGCTTTTTTAAATAAGGGTTCCTTTGTAAGCTTTTGGTCTATTATGGAGATTTTTGAATCATACCACGTCATGGTCCAAGTTTACCCCGATGCAATCTAAGATCAGAGAGAGAAACGGTCATGTGGGGCAACGTAAAGGTGGGATGGACACGAGCGGAGATCGAGCTGTAAATAATAAATATAAATTAATATTTTACAACATCACATACCTACATTGATCTGACTTCAAGATAGGTAGCTCAAGCACCTGTGTTACGGATATCATAATCAACAGTGGGATTACAAATATATACATATAATACTTTTCTTTTGTAAATACATACTTATAATACATAGCAAACACCCAGACCAATACAAACAAACATGTTCATGCACACAAATGTTTGTACTGTGCGGGGATCGAACCCGCAACTCTTGTATCAGAGGCAGCGTTCACTGCCACTGTCGTCAAAAGTGTGGACCAACTTAGGGAGTTACGAGATCAATCGATCGATCCTGGACCGAGGACATTGAAGATGGATAAGTCGACGTCGATAAAGGTTGGCAGCGCACTTGTGACTCCACTGGTGTCTCGAATGGGCGGCGGCAATCGCTTACCATCAGGTGATCCGCCTGCTCGTCTGTCACCTATGATTTAAAAAAAAATCATCATCATTTGATGGTTTATAGCGAACTCAAACTTTATTCTTTTACCATTTCAAAATAGATTTTCATGTGGCCTGTTTGTAAGCAATAGTAAAATTAAGTGTTTTGCGAGTGATCGAATAATACCTACCTGTTTTCCCTAAGATAGGGGGCAGATGCACAGATGGATAATCTGATGTAATTGATTACCCCCACCCATGGACACCTGCAGCACCGGAGGAGTCACAAACGCACTGGCCTCTTAAATAGGAATAGGTACGCTCTTTTCATAAATATTTGCGGGTCTTATCGGTATGTAAATACCGGAAGGTTCATCCCATAGTTCTGTCGTACCAGGTAGATATTTTCTTGAGTAACGTACAGTTGAATAATGCCAACCATCTAAAAGGGGATTGTGGAACTGTTGTCGAGTGAAACGATGGCGAAATGAAGTGACATATATACCAACATACCAAACAAGCTGTTTAACAGCGTCAACTATATTATTTTATCTTAAACATGCCCTGTACCACGAGTACCAGATAACGTAGTGAATATTTGTGTTAGCATTTTTTATAGCGGTACAGTATATTGGCTCTCCTCAGCCTAATGGTAATCACGAGTAGAGCCCACGTTGCAATTACAACGGACGCGATGTCAAGGCACTGCCAGACCGACTGCAAGATGCTTCTTCACGCTTCGTTTCAAGGAATCCACTATGGGAGACCGTCATACTCGCAAGCAAAACATCGCACGACTGCGAGGCGCGCGCACTCCACGCCGCTTATATTTATAACCTCGGCGCGAGAGGTCCGAGCGCGCCCTCTCTGTCTCTCCGTGGCCCTCCACATAAATACTGCGCGTCCTCCGGAGGTAGTTCACAACTAGCCAATCACAAATTAGTTATTGTACATTGGAAGGAGGAAATACATGCGCTGGCATAGAGTGTAGAAATAGGAACTGCCAAATTTTTAAGTCCGTGATGGAATGGTTACCACGGTGAAGCGGTGACAGCGTTGTCCGCCGCGTATAGTTGTTAGACAGAAATTGGAAGATGGGATGAGTGAGAAAAGCACTTCTGAGCACTCCCCGTTATATAGACGATAAAAGACGCTAAGCGACCCGATGTCTCTACGTAATTGAAGAAGTTCAAGGGTTAGTAACCTCTTCATTACTTAAGATACGAACATACACTGCAGTCTATCGAGAGCATCCATAAGATATTTTAGGAGCTATCCCAGAGATGCGAGCAGTACTCCACGCATGTCCGCATACCGATACCTAAAACAATTATAAAAAGTTTGCTCCTAATATGACCCGACTGGGAACCGAATTTCTGCGCGTAGTTGCAATGGGTAGTTGCAAAATGAAATAATCAATTTTATTAAAAACGCTTGTCGCATATATGATACCTCGGGTGTTGCAGATGTCCATGAGCGGCGGTGATCACTTACCATCCGGTGTGCCGTCTGCTCGTTTAAGGTTAAATTAGATTTTTGGGGATGGGGGGCAGACAAGCAAATCATCTGATGGTAATACGATGACTACAGCTCATAGACACTCGCAGTATCAGTGAAACAAGTGCAGTGCCTTTGAAACAGCGGTTCTTATGCTCTTTTATTGAAGAAAACGACATAGTTATTTCACTCGTACAAAACAAAAGTTTCACAGGAAACTGAAGCTCAGTGGGAACGCTTTGAGGATAATCAGCTCAATAAAGTTGGTTCGTTCATGTCTTAAGACTCCTATAGAAACTGAGCATTGCTCCTTTCTTTACTTTTAGCACTTTTTCCTGTTTAACTTAGAGATTGGTAAGTTAAGTAGGAAACAGCCTTGCTTCATAACGAAAAGTGTTTTCGTCTGAAAAGTACTTATCTGTACATAAATAAGTAAATTCATGGTCATAAAACGCCCTGTTGGTCTAGTGGTTTAAGTACCGGGCCGTGATCTCGGGGTCCCGGGTTTAATTCCCGGGTCGAGCGAAAAGTATGTTTCGAATTCTTCTAACATAGCTTGGGTTTATCCGCATTTGGCAAGCGTGGTGATTAAGCCTAATCCCATCATAGTAGCGATGACTTCATTTCTATCACGGAGGCCTTTGCCCTGCAGTGGGACAGTTTATAGGCTGATACTTTACTTTTTAAAATAAATTCATATAACTTACCATACCCCGCAATTTTTATCAGATCGTCCAGCTCCATGCTGGACGATCTGGTTAAGATCGCGGGAATCCATTAGATACGGGTGGCTTAGGACCGATCTATGTGTAGAACATTGGGGCAGGCCTATGTCCATTAGTTTTTGTTTTTTATGATATAGGTGGCAGACGAGCAGACGGATCACCTGATGGTAAGCGGATTGGGCCTCCGGTACCCTCACTCACGCAGCCAAACACAGCGCATGCACTGCTTCACGCCGGTTTTCTGTGAGGACGTGGTATTACTTCGGTTGTGCCGGCCCATTCATGCCGAAGCGTGGCTCTCCCACTGTTAACGTCTATTGGCTGAAACGATGATGATAATGACATGGAGCTAATTCCGTAGCTTAAGCAATTGTGTTACAGATATCAGACAACAGGGATGTCTTCGAATAGGCAGTGGGGATGACTTAGGTACCATAAATCATCAGGAATATCAACCAGTGTCTTTTCCACTCGTTTTAATACCAAATAGATTTTAATAGTGGCAATGGGTAAGGAAAATAACGAATAGTACAGTTGGGGTGAAAAGGTCCTCGAGTGTAGGCCACGTACAGGAAGTCGCAACCGTGCAGGCAGACAAGGTGGAGCGACGATCTAGTGAAGGTCGCGCCAATCCATTGGATATGGGTGGCACAGGGTCTCCCCCAACGTTCACCACATAGATCGGCTATGTGGTGAACGTTGGGGGGGATGAGGATAAACGGTTTTTATAGAAGGTAATGTGCATAGAGGAAACCTGCACATTTCGGATAGCTTCTGAAACGTATAACCATGATTCAGCTGGTCTGGTTTCCCTGTCAAGGGTTGACAAAGGCCAGTCGGCTATCGCTTCATTGCAATTATCAGACTTCCTAAATCCTGAACTATGGTCCAAACGTACCCCGGGATTCAGAGCGACAGCTTTGAATGCAACCGGTAATCACAACCTCTATATGTATGTTCTCCTCTCTATGTGCCCTGCCCATTGCCACTTGAGACATGCAATCCTTTGGGCTATGTCTGTGAACTTAGTTCACTCTCCTAGTGACCTTAGTTATCTTATCATTTCTGATACGATCACGCAAAGAGACTCCGAGCATAACCTCCTTAATCGGCATATTGTAAGCGGCCATGTTTCGGTTCCGTATATCATTACTCCGTATTCACACGAATTTAAGACTTTTGTCTTGAGACACTGCGGTAGATAGGCCGAAGACATTGTGGCGTTTTTGTATAATGACTGCAACACTTGTATATATCGGTAGTCTATTCGGCACCTTTGAAGAGACTGTAGCACGGCACAGGTCGTGGTAGACACGATGAAGTCAATCTCATTTTTTGTAACGCCATCCGGACTTTCCCAGGTCCACTTGAGATGCAGCCGTTTTTTAAAGAAGGAGTTCATCTCTATCCATATACTCGGCTAGCATTTGACCACGGAAGTTCCGGATTCCAGATCCAAATTGACCCACTTTCGACTCCTCATCGCCTTTTTTGCTTAGCATTGCGTTGAAGTCTCCTATGACAACAGTGTAGTGAGTATTGGAAGTAAGTATTGCCCAAGAGATATTCTCATGCATCACTTCCACTTCCTCGTCGGGGTGTGTCGAGGTCGGGGCGTAAACCTGTATTACCTTTAACGAATATCGTTTGGTAATTCTGAGTGTAAGGTACGCCACTCTATTCGACACACTTGCGATTTGTACAATGTTGTTCACGATGGACTTGTGGACAATAAACCCGACTCTACCTTTAGACAGACCTTCGCCCTCCCGGAAATAGAGCAGGTTCCCGGATTTAAGGATCATCATATCCTCAGCCTGTCGTCGGACTTCGGATAATCCTACGATGCTCCAGCGAATTCTGCTTAATTCTTTCTCTAGTTCCAGCAACATTTCTTCGGTCTCGTTTGACGGTTGATATTCGCTGCTAGGGGATTTTTTGTACCCCTGGTCCCAGCGCCTCGCCCGCTTCCGTCATTGCCGGCTCGGCCTCCGGTACCGCCGGGCACTTAGGGACTTTGTGGATTTTATTTATCATAGGGGAGGTTTGGGCCTACATCCACCACGCTGGCCCAGTGCGGGTTGGTGGGGAACGCCAGAGCCTCGTCTGTTGTGCAGCAGGGTGCGCCACGTGCAGGTAAGGTTGACTTAGGCCCCGTTAGATATTGGGCGGGACCCCTTACACCCCTTCAAACCCTAAGATGAGGATTATGCATTGAGCAACGCGGGTCTTTTCTCTTATGTTTTACCTTACTAGCTAAAGCATCTTCCATAAAACTATCAGCTTAATATCACTGATCCCTTAATTTTGCTATATAAAAGACGTCCTTACAGTTTGCGCGTAAATCCCTACTAAAAGTTTTGGTAGCAACTTTAATAAAATATTCAGCAACTGGCCCATTCTTTTCCACTAAAACACTATAAATCCTAGCAGCAAGTGGCGGGCTTTATCCATGAAACTGAACGGTATTGAATTCAAAAAGTAGGTACTTGGTTTCACCCTATCGGGAATCAGAAATCTAAGGGTACAGATAACGACACACAACATTAAAATTCATAAACCTACTGTGATTTTTTTTTATTTTTCATCCTTAATTTTTTTTTGTGATATTATGGCAGGCAAACAGATGGTAAGCGATTTCCACAGCTCATGGACACTTACAATATTAGTGGAATCACAAGTGCGCTGCCAGTCCTCATTCACGCAGCGAAACACAGCACAGTGCCGATTCACGTCAGTTTTCTGTGACGCCATTACTAGACTACAAAACTACACACATCCACACACAAACTACACAAACTTGAGCATATTCACATATTAAATTCATCATCCATCATCATCATCATCATCAGCCCATTTGAGTCCCCACTGCTGGAGCACGGGCCTCCCTCAATGACGTGAGGGGTAATTGCCATACTCACCATGCTTGGCAGACGGGTTGGCCGAGGGTTTTGATATAAATGCAGAGTTTTCCTTCTCTGGGTGCTGAATGATCATGCCAGCAGCTTTACCTTAGTCGCCTTTTACGACACCTCGGTAAGAGTGAGGGTGGCCTATTCTACTCTGCCGGGGACCACACGGCGTTAAATTAATTTGATTTAATTCGATTTTTTTTCACCTACACCGCCTTCCCCTCTATTTATTCTAAAGGATCATTTTAAAGAGTCTATTCCCATCATTCACTAAATTGATCAGCATATAGATACCATTTATACTCGTATGGTAAGGTGATTTATTTAGATTAAACCTTATGTTCCAAGGATATGTTTGTTCTCATTAGTATAATATATTTTCATTAGTAAGGAGTTTCTCGGATATCCAAAAATGTCACTGTGTAATAGGATAAATGAACTGCCTAAAAAAATTAACAAACATACCATATACTCGAAAAATTTCTACCTTCCTTTCTTCGGCAGTCGGGTAAAAAATGTTTCATGTATCTTTATGGAATCCCAAATAAATAACGCTGAGAAATTCAACGTTTTTTATTGCATCAACATCATCATTTCAAATAATAGACGTCCACTGCTGGACATAGGCATCCCCCAATGTTCTGCACACAAATCAGTCCTGTGCCACCCGCATCCAATAGATTCCCGCGACCTTCCACCAGATCGTCGGTCTACCTTGTGGGGGGCCTGCCACCGCTGCGACTTTCTGTACGTGGCCTCCACTCGCGGACCCTTCCGCCCCAACGGCCACGGTAACAGCAACGGTATTGCATACATAACATAAAAAGCTGAGATATTTCCCCCTATCACTTTCACCCAGTACACAGTGGTTAGAAAGTGAAACCTCCCGAGTCCTTTTACCCATTACCAGTCTCATAATTAATATGCATTTGGCGTCACGCACACGAAGCCTTTGCAGTCACTCGCTGTAAATTCGAAGTTTCGGAGTGTGCTCTGAAAAAGGTCCGGACATTTTTCTCGCTGTACGTGCGTGAAGCGAGTCCGACAGGAACTCCTGATTTTGTGTAGTTATGTAGTTCTTGCACCGAACCGTAACGCCGTTCGAAGAATTCGGATGAGGCAGCTTTCTCTGTGTTGATTGGCTAACAATGTTAAAGTTTTATTACGTGTTTGTAAATAACTTGGGAGATGGTTTTTATTCCTCCTTTCCGTAAAACTGTGGCCGGTTCCAATTCTCCACTCGCAAGACTATGTAAAATATATAACAAGTATAGCACTGACTTTGACGTTTTTGGTGCTTCTATTCATAAATTTCGCCGTCAGATCCATGGGTTGCCCAGTAATTAAAACATTTGTGAACTTTCTGTCCTAGCTCACTGATTATGGCATGTAGTGTTTGCCTGTTAGATTTTGTACTCTTAGTTATAAGTATATTATGTATTTCCAACTGCATGTTTGACTGTACAAATGTTGGTAAACCATTAAATAAATAAATAAATTCGTTAGGGCGATGGTAACTCAATCGATTAAAACGCAGTCCCCATGCGGGGGGTCGTGCAGCTCAGATTTTTCAAATTTATGCATGCTTGCATGTTTCTACCATGCGTGTATGTTTCTACCATGCGCGCATATTTCTACCATGCGTGTAAGTTTCTACCATGCGTGCATGTTTCAGAAATCTCTATTCTGCGTGATCGTATCAGAAATGATGAGATCCGCAGGAGAACTAAGGTTACAGACATAGCCCAAAGGATTGCATGCCTCAAGTGGCAATGGGCAGGGCACATAGCAAGAAGAACAGACGGCCGTTGGGGCAGAAAGGTCCTGGAGTGGAGGCCACGAACAGGAAGTCGCAGCCGTGGCAGGCCCACCACAAGGTGGACCGACGATCTGGTGAAGATCGCGGGAATCCATTGGATGCGGGCGGCACAGGACCGATCTGTGTGGAGAACATTGGGGGAGGCCTATGTCCAGCAGTGGACGTCTATTGGCTGAAATGATGATGTGCATGTTTCTACCATGCGTGCATGTTTCTACTATGTGTGCATATTTCTACCATTAACTTGGCGGTGAGGGATAACATGAGCAAACCTGCACGTCGCAGATAACTCTCAAAATTTGTGGATACCTACAATATTTTGAGATAGTGATTCTGAACGTGTAACCGTGATCCAGTTAGTCTGATGCCCCTGTTTAAGAGACGCTTCATTGTAATCATCAGATTTCTCGAATTCTTGATCATGGTCCAAGCGTACCCCGGGGCTCCGAAGCAACACCTTTGGACGCTGGCAATTTTTAACCGTGGCCTTGCTTTGGCATAATTGGGCCGTCTTGACCAGAGTGATAACACGGCCTCACAGAAAACCGGTGTGGGGTAGCGTCTGTGCTGTGACTCGCTGCGTGAGTACAGGTACTGGAGGCCCCAGATTGGTCTGGGCTAAAGGAGGGGTTTAAATGTTAGCAACGCACTTGTAACCCCACTGGTGTGTTCATGGGTGTAAGGAATCGCTTATCATAAAGTGATCCGTCTGGACTTCTGCCATGTATCACATAAAAAAAGACACGTTAAGATGAAGGAAAATTTACTATTTATCTCTTTTTTATTTTTATTTTGTTTTTCCACCACGTACCCCCCCTCTACTATTAAATGTCCTTTTGAGCCGAAGTTTGTCTGGTAGAAATCGCTTTCAGCGATAAGACCACCAAAGTTGAACACAAATTTTCTGTAATGCGTAGTACTTCAGTGGGAACAGTGGGAGAGCCACGCTTCGGCATGAATGGGCCGGCTCGACCGGAGTAATACCACGTCCTCACAGAAAACAGTGAAGCAGTGCATGCGCTGTGTTTCGCTGCGTGAGTGAGGTTACCGGAGACCCAATCCAGAGGAAGGGGGGTTAAAAGGTAAGCAGCGCACTTGTGACACCACTGGTGTTGCAGGTGTCCATTTGCGGCGGTAATTGCTAACCATCAGGTGATCCGTTGGCTCGTCTGCCACCTATATTATAAAAAAAAACTCAAGTTGTTTATTTTGTGTAATAAAGTATATCTATCTAATATTTGCACTTGTGCGTAGCAATGGTAGGTCACACTAGTCGGCAACAAAGCGTCACCTCCAGGACAAAAAGCAAAGCATCTCTCTGACGACCCGATTGGAACAGTGGTAGTGAAACGCTGCCTCTGATACATGGGTTGCGGGTTCGATCCCCGCACAGTACAAACATTTGTGTGCATGAACATGTTTGTTTGTATTGGTCTGGGTGTTTGCTATGTATTATAAGTATGTATTTACAAAAGAAAAGTATTATATGTATATATTTGTAATTCCACTGTTAATTCTGATATCCGTAACACAGGTGCTTGAGCTACCTATCACGGAGTCAGATCAATGTATGTGATGTTGTGAAATATTTATATTTATTTATTTATTTATCTCTCGGATATGCAACACGGTGTGAAAGTCGGCATGTAAAGAGTATTTCACACTTGATACACCCGCCTATTCGTGCGTGCGTGGACCTCTGATAGGACTGATGCGATGCTATCAGCTCGTGTGTACTGTAATTCAGCTGATACATATCAGGGTCGGTTGGTTTATGCAACTCATCGTTCAATGTCAAAGGGTATGTGTATGCGTACATCCAGTTTTGAAAAATGACATTGACCGAGGTATATAACGTTATGTGTTTATTGTGTACAGTCAGCGTCAGATCAAGTTACCCCCCTGTAGTAGAAAAATTGCACTTGTGCCTCAGACATAAGGATGGTCCAAAGGTCAACAAGGGTAACTGGACGTGACGCCGTGTATACATCCGAAAACCTCATAATATTTATCGTGAATAAAGTCCATTTAGCATTTAAGATCAAAAATAAAAAGAAAAAATCAGCTGTTTGAAACAAAATTTAATATCCAGCCGGCAATAATGTATGGAATAGATGATTTATTTTCTTCGCAAATATTGTTGATCTAACATGCTATATGGCCTTTATTCACTATACAGGGTGTATCTGTGAATATTTACATCCCTTTAACCACGTGTTCCACTATGAACATTTCTTTTATCACTTTTGGAAATTCGCATAAAAAAATTTCAACTTTTCATACAAAGTCGGTCACGTGACTTGGTCATTTTGTATGGGGAGTCGAAAAAAATTTCGATGAATTTTGAAAAGTTATTGAACAAATGTTGTTCGGAATTGTTTGTAGAACACGTGGTTAAAGGGATGTAAATGTTCACAGATACAACCTATATGAGGTTTTCGGGATGTAAACGTTAAAAAAAAAACAGTCTACATACACCTGCCTTTATGCAGATATGTGTTAAACATCAACAAAGGTAGATCAAAATGTTGTTATATCGGGTAAAAATACTTCTGGCAATGTATTAGCGAATATACTAAAAACAAACACTCACGGCAGACGGTAAAGTATTTCATTCATTAATTATGAATGAAATATAAAACCGACGCGACAAGTCTGACTTATAACAGGTATATATCTATGAAATTTCCGTTTTTTTTTCTAGACACAATAAGGTGTATAACTCGTTTAATAAGCAAAAAGTTACCATGCATACTTTAATTTTATGTTAATTTTAAACTATATTTTAAGGTTTATATTAAATAGAGATCAGATTTTATTATATTTGTGATGCAAAAAAAAATATTGAAATTACTGTATTTTTACTTGGCAGAATTGATGTTTTTATCATTAATAACTTTTTAATTTAAAATATTTTTTTCTGAACCTACACGTTCCTTAACATTATCCATTAAAACATAGTTAATTATGGAATAGTAGCATTAATAGTTACTTTCCAAATTTAAAAAAATGTTAGTATGGAAAACATAATCTCATCACACAATCAATTATAAGAAAATCGCCATGCAAAACGGCAAATTCATATGTAAAAAGCTTATAACAGTTACTTCACTGTATACCATAGTCAGTAGACTATATTGAACAACTTCCGTCTTCCTTGCGTTCACTATAGACATTTTATTTGAGACTTCTTTCTTCCTGCCAGTGTCTGTTTTTCCCAGTCATTACAGCCCCGATATGTACAAAGCTAAAGTGAATAGGCTACTTCTGGGTAAACTCGCTCCATCCATCTTTCTTCTCAGCTCTAGAGTTTAGCGTGAACCCAAAAGCAAACCCATGATCAATAAGGTTTTGAGCGCCATGGGGGACACCGGTGACCGACAAACAATAAATGTTTATATTTGTGTCTGATTTGACGGCAGTCAATGTGGTAAAAAAGAACTTACTATAAAAGTGTAATTCGAATCCTTTCAGTAGTATCCGAGGTAGATAGATAGACAAACAGAGAGACATTTATTTTAAATTATTCATTTATGTTCTGTCAATGTTTTTGGTGATTAATACACATCTTTTTAAATTTTTATTATGTATTAATATATACATATGTATACCAAACCAATGATTTTCAGGAATCCGTTAAAAATCGAAATCAATATCAAAACATATAAAATTTCGTGAAAAATGAATGAATGAATATACTTTTATTGCACTCAAAATAAAGTATGAAAACGTAAAAATACACATCCATCCATCAATCCTGTAGTACCTAGGTATTACAGGATGTGTACAACGAAGGCGGCCTTATCACAATGAGCGATCTCTTCCAGGCAACCTTTGGGTTTCATCAAGTGTCCTTTAGGACACTTGATGAAGGTGTAGGGCGGTGCAGTTCTTTATATTTATATACTTACACAGAAGGTTTAAATATAAATATATAAATTAAATATGAATACACTAATACATACATAATAGGTGTACATTATGATAAAATAATAACAATGGATCTCAAAGCAGAGGAATGATTTTAATCAGAGGACAGGAAGAGATGGGGAGGAAAGTTAAAAAAATATTATTTTAATCATACAAAACCCCGAAACAATAAAATATAGACTGATTGATCAGTGGAATAAGTTACTATAATACGAACCGATACGTATTCTAACGAATACACGGATTCAAAAAAAAATGAAGGTAGCTTTTGGTCAACAAACACAAGTATTTGCAGTGAACCTGAACGCCACGTTCAGCTATACAAACAGCGCCATAGCTCGAGAGTTATTCATATTTGCCATCGTCGTATCATGGCATAATAGTTTGAAACAGTTTTTCCAGCTTTTGATACGAATAATATTGACATATACCCTACACAATGCAAACAAAACTGGTTTTACTCGTTTGCTGCTTAGTAATATTATGTATACCGCTTCGGTGGCGCAGTGGTTAGTGGGTCGCACATTAAAGCGACGGCTGCGCAAGAGGTCCCGGGTTCGATCCCCGGGTCGGGCTACAAATTTGTACTTAATTCTTCGGTAAGTAATTCTTATTGTACCCCCGTGCCCGGAAAACATGCACTGGATCCCTCTTCTGTTGTGTGACGCTTAACTTAACTAAATAGTTAATTAACTATTTAGTTAAGAAAGGAGTTACGTAATTTAGTTAGTCTTGACATTTCTATAGTTAGCTTAAATAATTTATCAATAGATTATTCAATTGTATAGATAGAAATTGTGTTCTACGTACACGGCAAAAAGGTATCAATTACAGCGAAACCACGTTCGGATACCCAACGGTCGGGGTCAGGACGGACCAGCCAACCTACAACGAAATCGTGTCGAACGAGAAACCTTAATTTGGACAAAATCTTAAAAAGAAAAGATAAGGGGAAATTGAAAAAGAGACACCCAAAACTAATTGCATTAATCAGCTGATTAAGTTTGTATCAAAGGGAAATTGTATCTTTGATAAAGAAAATTGTTCAAAGTAACGTATTGGTCATTTTTAAGAATAAAGATAATAATAAAATAAAACTTTGTTTTATTGAGCCCAGGCTTTAACTTGAAAAAGAACATCCAACATTTCGGGCGTGTCATTTAAACATGTATCAGTGTATAGAATATTATTTACCGGATTTCTACCATGTACCTTATTTTTTAGTTTCGCGATCAGATATTGTGAGTGTTGTGTGTCGAGAACAGGTGCAAGATAATAGTGAGTTTGTGAACATGTACCACTGTTCGCAGGTGCGCGTAGTAAAAGACTGCAAAGGAGGGTATACAGATTTAGTCTGCCAGTAACAATCTGACCCGCAAAAACTTCAGTTAGGTACTCTGTGACCATGGCGTGACCGCTTGCAACATTACCGAAATATCGGAAACTCAAAAATAAGGTACACGGTAGAAATCTCGTAAATAACTATTCTAATGTTAGTGACCATGAAAGTTTAAAACAATATAATTATATATCAGTGATTTCACACATTCTCTTTCGGGCCTTTTACGATGTTACTCGCATTTGATTCTAGTGTATTTGTATTGCGTGGAATAAGTTGGGTGAAGATATTGAAACGAAAACCATTTAAGCAAAAATTACTACTACTTAGCTAATCGAAGAAGTTTAACGAAGTACTTAGCTTTTCTTGTAAATACGAGTACCTAGTTTTATTATTCTTCAAATATTCGCCGTCTGTAAGTTTATTCAAAAGAGAAAAGACAAAAAAGAGTTTTCTACTGAGTTTGTTGCTGGTTATTCTCCGTAACCAGAAATGTACATTTCGTTTTTTATTATGTGATAGGTGGCAGACGAGCAGACGGATCACCTGATGATAAGCGATTACCGCCACCTATAAACGAAATTAACGGTAGATTACATATTTGACGTCCATAATTCTTCTGTATGGATTTAATTGAATAAAAAAAATATGATATTTATTATGTGATACGAGCGGACTCTGAGTACGCTCAGTCCGCTCGTGACCACGGCTGCTGTAACGTAGCCGAAACTTCGAGTAAAATATGTGAGTACACAATGTTGTATCACATAATAAATATCGTGTTAATTCCCGTCTAGATTAATTATAGTTGTGGCGCTCCGCACGCTGCCTCATTTACGACTGGCATATAGTTATAATGCAACGCAAAAATTTAAAAAACTAAAAAAAATATGAATTTAGAAGTATTGGGTGACACTTAATACAAGTAGCATAACAGCTGCACTTGGGGTTCCATTGCACCTGCAACGCGAATGGAATATGCTACTGAATTTTCATCCCTATCCAAGGAATCCCTTCGACCTTCACCATATCGTCGGTCCACCAGGCAGTTAACTGTACGGAATCACAAGATTTTAAACTTTATGCAGATGAGATAAGGTTAAAAATCAAAAAAATGAATGATGTCTAGTTGCCTGCTTAAGGGTTCAGAGTGGCCTACCACGGCTGCGACTTCCTCCACTCAAAGACCTTTCCGCCCAAACGGCCGTCTGTTCTCGTCGCAATGTGCCCTGCCTTTGAAACTCTATGGACTGTCTGTGCCCTTAGTTCTCCTTCCGTATCTCATCATTCCTCTTACGATCTGGAGATTCCGATTATAGCAAAATACGCTCCCAAAATAGACAACAATTCCAAAGGCCAGTAAATCTTCGATAAACACGATTTGCCGCCAACGTCTAATGAGCAACGCCTTGTTAACTGGAGGCAGTGTCGCGTAAAATTGTATAAGAATCGAGACGGAGTACTTATATCGCACGCTCGGCGACGCGTGACATGTCAGGGTACGCCCTGAAGTTTCGCTAGATCTGAACCACAGTATACCCAATAGCGAAACAAAACGTTTTTAATAAAGAAATAACCGCTGGAAGTACTGAAATTAAAAAGCTTTCATTAATAATTAAATCCTGTTTCGCCGAGTGAGTGAGGCTACTAGGCCCTCATCATCATCATCAGCAACCCACACTCGTCCACTGATGGACATAGGTCTCGCCTAATACACGCCACTGCTCCCGATTTTCGGCCACTCTCATACAGCCCACACCAGCCAGCCTTCGAATGTCATCATGCCATCTTGTCGCAGGGCGTCCAACACTACACTTACCGACTACTACTCATCATCATCAGCCCATTTAAGTCCCCACTGCTGGGGCATGGGTCTTCCTCAATCACATCAGGGGTAATTACGCCAAGCGTGGTGAGTATGGCAATTGCCATACTCACCACGCTTGGCAGACGGGTTGGCGAGGGTTTTGATATAAATGCAGAGTTTTCCTTCTCTGGGTGCTGATGATCATGCCAGCAGTTTTACCTTAGTCACCTTTTACGACACCTCGGTAAGAGTGAGGGTGGCCTATTCTACTCTGCCGGGGACCACACGGCGGACCGACTACTACTACTAGGCCCTAATCCGGGCGAACGAGGAGTTTAAAGATCTGCAGCGCACTGTGACTGACCTTGTCCCGCTGTCTACCCCATGTTTGTCCATTCTGGGTGGACAGTGACACAGATTACATATTTAACATCCAATGTTCTGTATGGATTTAGTTGAATAAAAAAATATGAATTTTGAAGTATTTGGTGACACTTAATAGCACGGCAGCTGCGCTTGGAGGTCCATAGGGCCCACAACGCGAATGACATTTATGACTGAATCTTCATCCTTATCCAAGGGATTCCATTGACCTTCACCGTATCGTCGGTCTACCAGGCAGTTACAGAACCGTATACAGAACCACTAGATTTTAAACTTTGTGCAGATCAGATAAGGTCGAAAACCAATGAAATGAATGATGCCTAGTTTCCTTGTTAAGGGTTCAGAGCCTGCCACGGCTGCGACTCCATCTGCGGCCATCTATTCTAGTCGCAATGTGCCCTGCCCTTAGCCTCTCGAGGCATGTAATGCTTTGGACCATGTCTGTGACTAGTGCTCCTGGGGATCTCATCATTCCTGTTATGATCTCAAAACAGATAATAACTCCAAAAGGGCTAATAAATCTTCGATAAACACGATTTGAACAAATATTAACCCTTAGTTCTTTTGTAACGAGAGGGGGTGGATAACAGTATCCACCCCCTCTCGTAACAAAAAAATGGTATGGTATTGTTTTCTTTAAACATTTGTGTCACTTTCCACCGGAATTGACAGGGAATAGACGGGTGCCGGAAATAAGCCCTTGTGACTGCACTGGTGTTACAAGTGATCATGGGCAGTGGCAATCGTTTACCATCAGGTGATCCATCTGCTCGTCTGCTAACATAAAAAAATCGCCCACTCGGCGACGCGTGAGATATCAGGTTCCGTCCTGAGAGATCAAAAACGTTTCATTGGTCATCAATTTGATGACATCATCATTGACTACTTCGGTAACACAGTGGCTATTGGCTCACATGAGTCCCGGGTTTAAATGTTCCATGGAACTCACCAATAAAGTTAAGCTACTGGTACATATACATAATTTGTAGCATGCTTAAAAAGCATGCCAAATATGGGCATGCATTTACTATCAATACGCATGCTATTAGGCATATATTAGCATGCTTAAAAATAAGCAAACCTGTTTACACATGCTAAAGTACTCCGCTACACTCCCCCTTCCGCCCGCACTGCAGTTAGCATGTTCAAAAGTCGACCAGCGTTCGATTTTCGAGCATGCTCAAAATTAGCATGCTTATTAGTAGCACGTCCGTCCACACATGCTACTAAGTAGCACTTTTTCAAAAGTAGCACGCATTAAGCACGAAAATAAGCATGCGTAACCAGGGGCGTTTTTACCTATAGTGAAAGGGGTTCGGGCGTCGGAAGTTAGAGGGCGCCGAGAGCCCTTCGCTTCACATATGAATTTGATGTGTTATTTAATAATATAGAAGTGATTTACAATGCGTGTGTGTTGCCAGTGATGACATATGGAATCGAAACGTGGCCGCTTACAATGTGCCGATTAAGGAGGCTCAAAGTCACCCAGAGAGCAATGGAGAGGGCTATGCTCGGGGTCTCGCTCCGTGATCGTATCAGAAATGATGATATCCGCAGGAGAATTAAGGTACAGACATAGCCCAAAGGATTGCATGCCTCAAGTGGGAATGGGCAGGCAACATAGCGAGGAGAACAGACGGCCGTTGGGGCGGAGAGGTCCTCGAGTGGAGGCCACGTACAGGAAGATGCAGTCGTGGCAGGTTGACATGTGTAGTATGACATGTGACTGTTTACACATAGTTTTAGATGTACAGTCTACCATGACTGCACAGTTACTATGAAGTATCTTTATTTTTTATGTACTGTAACTCTGTTGTGTGTAACTAATAAAGAATAAAAAAAAACAACATATAGTACCCACTGTAACGCTCCGCAAGGAGCGGGCGCGAGTACTGATCGCTCTCCTCATTTTAGCTTGTGATTCCCTGTTGCGTCCAATACTTTCTCTTCGAAGCCCTGGTACGCTTAGACCATGATACAGGATTCGGGATGTCTGATAATTGCAATGAAACGACTATATAGGTACATGTTGTTTTAAGAATAAGAAATCATTTATTGACCACAACACATGTCAAAATAAAATAAGGACAAAACATTATAAAATTGCGGCCAACAAGGTCTAGCCTCAGCATGTGCTATAACAACCGTTAAGGCAGCCGCTGCAGCGCTGATTTTCAGGCTGTACATTTGAGCGACACCTTATAATAAAACATGCAAAATGTAATTGATTTTGTTCGCGCATTTTGAAACAAGAGGACGCCAGGCCGCCCCTGTGTGTAACAGTACCTTTACAGATTACTAGTGGCCTGCCCCACTTCATCAGAAAGTTAGTTTAAAATCATACTATAAAAAATATCCCTCCAATCTTAACGATCAGCCACGTACGCAGGATATATTATAGTGCTCAAGTGTGCACGCAAACACAAGTGCACTCTCTATTCCCTTACCCTCATATTTCGATGGGACACCAGCGTGACACGACCGGAGAGGGATTGGGCGCAGGACCAACGGACCGCTGACTTCAAGACTCCGGGCTGACAATAAGAATTTCTTACCGAAAACGTAGGTACAATTTTTTGGCCCGACCCGGATATCGAACCCGGGACCTCTGGCGTAGCCGTCGCTTTAAAGTGCAACCCACAACCACTGCATAGTGTAAGCGTTTCGTGGTTTCGAATTACTGATACGCGTTGCCGCTGTCTGTAGGATTAACCTCTTTATTGCCGCTGTCTGTAGGATTAACCTCTTTATAAATAGTACAGCAAAAATAATAACGATAAATGAGCAATGCCTTATTAACTGGAACCAGTGTCGTGTAAAATTGTATTAGTAACAAGAAGTACTTTTGTCGCGCGCTTAGCGGTGCGCAAGATATAGAGTTAAGAGCCTATTGATCTTTGTTCCTGTGTGTAATAATCGTTTTTTTATTAGAGCTTGTAATCAAAATAGTAAGAACAACCAAATCGACCATTTTGATGAAAAAATCTCAGTTTAAAAAAACATTTAGTTTCATGTTAAATTAATCTTCATTTTATAGATCCGGGTTGCATCCAAAGCTGTCGCTTAGAAACTAATAGTCCATTCAGTATATAAAGGTAAATTGGACAGTTCTTTTTTGACATTAAAAGTGAGATGCTCCTTTTATACCTGACCAATATTTTTAGGAATCGAGAATATTTTTTTAAGAAATCTAATCGACTTTTTATTGGTTTGATTTTTAACTTAATCAACATTATATTTGTGAGTTTGAATATCTGGATATGGAATACAATATATAAATATTCTCGGTGGTACACACGCAATAAATCACAAATAAATTAAAAATATGCACCTTATTCATCTGAAAAATACCTGAGAGAAATTACCAGTTCTTGGTCCCTAAAGCAATCTATGCGGACATGTTTTGCACCAGACAATAATCTTGAATAGATGGTAAGAGCCACTTTCACTCTTACCGAGGTGTCGAGGCCGTGTGGTCCCGGCAGAGTAGAACAGGCCACTTTCACCCTTACCGAGGTGTCGTAAAAGGCGATTAAGGTAAAGCTGCTGGCATGATCATCAGCACCCAGAGAAGGAAAACTCTGCATTTATATCAAAACCCTCGCCAACCCGTCTGCCAAGCGTGGTGAGTATGGCAATTACCCCTCATTTGATTGAGGGAGGCCCGTGCCCCAGCAGTGGGGACTTAAATGGGCTGATGATGATGATGGTAAGAAGGCTCCCATGCCAAAAATTCTGATTAGCGCATTATGCAATTCATAAGATATTTTTTACAAATTTTTATGAGTAATTTTAAAACTACTTTAATTTCTTGTTCAGATTTATTGAGACAGATTAATAGTAGTATTTTGAATATTTTGTCCCATTTAAATTGCTGCAATTGTTCTATTTAAGTTCTTTTAATCCCGAGTCCGAGAGCGACTCGGTAAGCGTAGTGTAGGACGCCCTGCGACAAGATGGGATGATGACATTCGAAGGCTGGCTGGTGTGGGCTGGATGAGATTGGCCGAAAATCGGGAGCAGTGGCGTGCATTAGGGGAGACCTATGTCCAGCAGTGGACGAGTGTGGGTTGCTGATGATGATGATGATGATGAATCCCGAGTACTCTATCTGTTTTTTTCAAATCAGTTTTATTTTTCCTTGATAAAGGAAATAAAATAAAAATAAACGATATCGGTAAATGAGCAATGCCTATTAACTGGATCCAGTGTTGTGTAAAATTATATTAGTGTCAAGGAGTACTTTTGTCGCGCGCTTAGCTGCGCGTGAAAAATCTGATACAGGCAGTTATCCCACCCGCCGATAAGGAAGTGACAAGCTATCGGCGATAACTAACAAAAGATATGCGTTCCGTGTCGCTGACCATTCACACTGCTGGCACTCGCTCTACTAGCTTGCATGGAACTAGAAATCTCGCGCTTTAAACGGAATGTGCCATTTTGGCAGAGTCACAGGTGGTGTCTACAGGTGTCTCTGTATACCTAGCTTTTAAGTTTTGTATGTTGTGCAATAAAGAGTATCTATCTATCTATCTATGAGTCTGGCAGCCGCCATCGCTGCCTCCTGTTGTTTGTAGATGTCTAGGAGTGTGATGTGTAGTGCTATCTCTTATAGAAGGAAACTAGGGGCGCTCCACGCCCCAACACTTCTTGGTACGAAGCTATGCTTGTCCAACGAGGTCAAATATCTCGGAGTCTTTTTAGACCAAAAACTAACATGGAACAAGCATCTCGACTACATTACGAGGAAACGATTATCCACGTCTTTGGCGAGTGCATAGCGCTGCACCGCTGCAGAAGCCGGCACCTGGGAGCACACATGATCTCAGCTGACGAGATCAAGAGCTCCCCCATCAGCTCCATTCTCGGATTTATCCTGGAACTGGAGCTACATGAGGTGCTGTAATAGGTTGAGACGCAGGGCTCACCCAATTTCTATCAAATAATAAATAGGCTATCTCTTGTCTATGCCGTGCCCTGTCGGGCATATTGTACATATTATATATTATCCATAATTGTACTGTACTATGTTTATTACCACCTTTTGTAACATTATGGAGAGCAATAAAGAATATGAATATCTCCAAACCTGCCGTGGGTGGGGTTTTCATGCAAATCACAGAGTGTGAAAGAGATCTAACCGACCCTGACGCAGATTCTATACGGGTGCGGTAGATAAACAATGTCACCCAGCACGTCACCCCAGTAACGGCTTCGTTTTTCAAGAATGGCTTTCTATCAATAGGCACAGTCTGTTTAGGGTGCATGTCTATGCTAGCTTGTAAAGTTTGACATGAGTTATTAAAGATCATATCACACAGCAATGCTCGCTTACCAATCAACTAGTTGTCATTTTTACCCGACTAAGGCAAAGCAAAAGGAGGGTTATGATTTTGACAGGCTATGTATGTATGTATGTTCATCTGTTCCCACGTAACTTTCTAAACTAGTTAATCATATTTGAACAAATGAGGTGTCGTTAGAAGCGTCTTGATTGTCTTTTGGTTATAGGCTAACATGACGTCACGTTAAATTTATTACAGCGCCCTGTAGGGGACTTAGAGTAAGGAACTAAAAAAAAAATTTGCTTGACTACCGTCATGCAAATTATCGGACCTACACTTGCTTCCCGATTCTCGCCATCATTCATCATTTCAACCAGTAGACGTCCACTGTCTGACATAGGCTTCCCCCAATGTTCTCCACACAGATCGGTCCTGTGCCGCCCGCATCCAATGGATTCCCGCGACCTTCAACTGATCGTCGGTCTACCTTGTGGGGGGCCTGCCACGCCTGCAACCTCCTTTTCGTGGCCTCCACTCGAGAACCTTTCCGCCCCTATTTCTATCTATTTTCCTCGCTATGTGCCCTGCCCATTGCCACTTGAGGCATGCAATCCTTTGGGCTATGTCTGTGACCTTAGTTTTCCTGTGGATCTCATCTCATCATTTCAGCCATGGCCATCGAAACGTTATTTATTTGGGACGTTTGGTAGTTCGGGATGTAAACGATAAAAAAATACAGTGCGACTACGATCCGAAGGCACTTCAGTGACATTGACAGGGGGCGTTGTAAACCATTTTTGCTATGCGAAAATGTCAAAGCAGCAGTAGTTCCGACTTTTGCCACGTGCCAAATAACCGTGCCACATAGTACGAGTAAGACATGACTCATTATGACTTACAAGTGCATTGTAGAATCATTCTGGAAACCAAAGAATATCTACACAAAAGATATTGTTAGCAAAAGCAAT
Organism: Marasmia exigua; assembly: GCA_019059595.1. Lineage (NCBI taxonomy): Eukaryota > Metazoa > Arthropoda > Insecta > Lepidoptera > Crambidae > Marasmia > Marasmia exigua. Next base: position 6,504,348 of record CM032476.1, on the reverse strand, counting down.
AACTACTTACTAATACATAAATTTTGTATTGTATTTTTTTTCTCTTCTCAATTGAAACTATTTAACATCATCAATATTTGATAAGAGTAACTACTGAGTTTCTTGCTGGTGTCTTGTCAGTAGAAATCGACATTCCGAACCAGCGGTAGATATTATGTACCTATTTTGACATTCATAAGTGTTCTGTGTGGACCTAAATTGAATAAAGATTTTTTTTTATCTTTATCTTATCTTTATAAAGTTGAATCGCATGTTATGAATAATTTTCCTTGCACTGTTTTCATATTAATTATCTTTAGAAACAGAATGCGCAATTACTTGAACATTTGGTCGCCTCTGTTTTAGTGCGATGCTGTTCTTAATTCAAAATGCATGTTTAATACACTAACGACTACACAGTTCTAGCTTACTTAAGGCGACGGGTGACCAGTTCCTAAGAAAACCCGTATACTAGTTTTTTATTTAATAATTGTGCACTACTTTTTGATTTGCTTTGTACTAAAACAAAGCTGCCGTGTGGTCCTCGCCAGAGTAGAATAGGTCACCCTCACTCTTACCGAGGTGTCGTAAAAGGCGACTATGGTAAAGCTGCTGGCATGATCATCAGCACCCAGAGAAGGAAAACTCTGCATTCACATCAAAACCCTCGCCAACCCGTCTGCCAAGCGTGGTGAGTATGGCAATTACCCCTCATATGACTGAGGGAGACCCGTGCCCTGACGATGAAAACAAAGCTTATAGCAAAAAGTATATTTTTCCATGGCTCCTAGAATATTTAATAAGTTTCCATTGACATTTAAAGAATTAGATTATATTAATTTTAAATACAAAATTAAGAACTTTTTCATTGAAAAATGTTATTATAAAATATCTGACTTTTTAAATGACATTATAATATGATTTGTTATACATATTTGTATTGATTAAGTAATTTAATGAATAGTATAAGTCTTCAAAGAGGCTGGAGCGAAATTGTTAAAAATATATCTGGTTTTGCTAACAATTTATATCAAGTGACGTTGCATTGGGCTGTGTTTCGCTGCGTGAGTGAGGGTACCGGAGGAAAGTACACCGCTTTCCCCCAATCCGGGGGAAATAGGTATAAAAGTCGGCAGCACACTTGTGACTCCACTGGTGTTACGGGTGTCCATAGGCGGCGGCAATCGCTTACCATCAGGTGATCCGTCTACTCGTCTGCAACCTATGTCATAAACAAAATAAAGAAATACCGGAGAATCTTCGGAGAAATTTCCTTTCATATTGGTGGTTATAAATTTACATTAGCATTCATTAATACCACACTAATGAGATTAAAAGTTCAAAAGCAGAGCATTTCCACTGCTTCGGATATTAGAGAGCAGTGGCTATTATTTTTAAGTAAACTATCTCAGAGGGGACCGATGTGGATGGAATGGGTTTATATTTTCATAAAAAACGGGCCCCGTACAAACCGGTTCTCTCCGGTTTTCACAATCTCCGATTTTTTGAGAACCGGATCGAAGCACTGATGTGGACCATCGTACAAGCCTTGAACGAGTATCCTTCGAGCTCTTGTTTCGTGCTCGAATGTAATCCGCCTGTTGTCAGTGTTTAGGCAAACACAAAGGAATTAGCATATAGAAGCGATAGTAGCTCTGTGGATGTGAATTTTCTACTATTAGTTCGGCGGTGAGGGAAAACTTCGTGAGGAAACCTGCACGTTTCGGGTAGTTTTCGAAACGTGTAACCAGGATTCAGTTGGTCTGGTTCCCCTGTTATAGGGTCGCAAAGGTCAGACGGCAGTCGCTTTATTATAATTACCAGATTCCCCAAATCCTGAATCATGGTCCAAGCGTACCCCGGGCTCCAGAGCGGCAGCTTTGGACGAAACCTGGAATAACACGCTGAGATGATCAGATGAGGAGGAAGCTTTGATAAGCACGTTCATTTTTTTATAGCGTCACAGTATGCTCTCCTCAGCCTGATGGTAAGCAAGAGAAGAGCCCACGTTGCAATTACAACGGAAGCGATGTCAAGGCATCACTTCCGTCGGGACTGCCATACTGGCCCGCGAGATGCTTCTTCACGCTTCGTTTGAAGGAATCCATGTTGTAGGAAGGAGGAAATACATGCACCGGCAATGAGTTCCATTTCTTCATGATGCGGCAGAAATAGGAACTGCCAAATTTTTTTAGTCCGTGATATATTGTTTTCCATGAAACATTCATTCATGTGAAAACATTCCATCATGGACCAATGACCTTAACTAGAGGTCGTAGGTTCGAATCCGAATTATAAACGATTTAAGATTGCTGAATTTTGATGTTTTACTCTCGTTGTAGTCGTATAGCAATACGTAAGGTTAATTATTTTATTGATTTAGGTACATGAAATATAGCATAGACCATTTGCATAATTGTGACAGTACATGGAAAGGAGTTAAGGTTGCCTGTAGTGTACTTGTCCTTAAAATATTTAATCATTTTTTATAATTAATAGTTTTACATTTTAAGTTAGGTAAGTGACTATGTTTCATGGCGAATGAAAAATGAGTCTTTTTTAGTAATTGCTGCAATTTTTTAATTGAATTAAATTCACAAACAATTTTTGTCTGTCAATCCATTATCTTAATAAACAATTATTAAGTTAATAAAGACACGATTAACGTTGTCAAGATATTTTTTGCGTTTACCTACTGAAATATTCATTTTAAGTAAATAATTTCAAGTCCTATGAATACTAATATTAATTTAAGATTGACCTCGGCCACGTTCGTTCCAAGTCGGATCAATTCAGGCAATTGGTGGAACTGAAAACCCAAAAATTCGGTTTTGAAGTAGTAATTGAATAACTTAATATTAATCATTAAGTAATTAAATTTTTGGACTAAATTAATTTATATTATCAATGATACAATCATGATTTGATAAAGTTGGCTTGAAAGATTAAATTCGCAGAGTTACGTACCTCGTATCGTTTTTTTATTTATTTTAATAACGAATACTGACTTGATTAAATAATTACCCTATTGATGATGATGATGGATGATGGAGTGTATCTCCATAGATAACTTAATTATACTTACGTCTTATACCATTTTAATCGATTGTTTAAGTTATTTTAGGACATCTTAGCGTTAGCCAGTGTCTAGCTCTCGCAAGATGGGAGAGACAGAAAGGGGTTTACCGACGAATAACCTGGCTTTAGTTGACTCTGGTAATAATATTCAATTATTTGTAGTCATTCGACTTGAGAAACTATCCCAAGTTTGGTGATTTTTTCCTCACATACGGACTAATTGTAGAAATACACACATAGATTTCAAAAATCTAGAGGTATGTGGTCATGAATGATTTGAACCAACGACCTTGGTTCCCGACACGTAGATAATCCTATCCACGTGTCCAAGAGGCTACCATTGCTGTAATAAAAATAACATTTAAAAACTAAAACCCGACTACCAAAAACACACGCTCCAAAAAGTACGAAACAAGAAAATTGTCTCTCCTGAAATGATTATGCCGTATCGCGGTCGTATGCCACATTGATTTTATCTATATTAATATTATAAAGAGGAAAGATTTGTTTGTTTGGTTGTAATGAATATACTCCGAAACTACTGGACCGATTTCAAAAATTCTTTCACCTTTGGAAAGCTACATCATCCCCGAGTAACATAGGCTATATTATATTAAAAAAAATAAGAGATCCTAATAATTATAAGACTCCAATAATGTAACCCAAGGTGTAAAAAAATGACCTGAAAAATTCAATTTCAGGGGAGTCAATGTAATAAAATAAAGTGCCGAAACTCATTAAAAAAAAATTCAAACTTCATTTATAATTTTACATTTTTTTTTAAACCCGACGCAAAAAAGACGGGTGTATGTGTGCGTGCGTGTGTATGTACCCGTGCGAAGCCGGGGCGGGCCGCTAGTTTTATTAATATAATGAATCTGTTTTGCTACAGTAGGTGGCATATGACCAGCAATAGGGCATAATCATTTCAGCAGAGACAATTTTTTTGTTTCGTACTTTTCAGAGCGTGTTTTTTTGGTAGTCAGTTTTGAGATTTTAAACTTTATTTTTATTTAACATATTTTTAGTTTACCAAAAGACGCTTCTAACGACACCTCATTTGTTCAAATATGGTTACGAGTTTAGAAGTTATGAGGGAACAGATTTTTTTTTTTTTTGTTGACCCAGGAGAAATGCGTTACGCATACCCATCCGTCTGTAAACGGATGGGTTATGTCGGACTCTCCTCTGGCGACGGCTTCTCCTATCGAGAAGCCGGCCAGAGGCATACCGACTAAAACTCCTGGGACTCTCCCTCATCTGTCCATGGGTGGGTGAGTGACATGGGGCCAAAGCTCGGAGCCTTTCACCACGTCACCCCCCGGACAGGGACGCCTCCCCCCGGGGTCGGGGGGAGGGATGGGGACAACCGAGAGAGTCGTGCCGTCCCCACCAGACGTAGGAGGAGGTCCGTGCAATGCCGGTGGTGGGGTTACAGCCCCACGCACCAGCGGACCTGCTCCTCGCAGGGGAAGGAGACGCAAGTATTGGCGTCGTCTCCTCCCTCTACGTGCCTTGCGGATCGCGGGGGCGAGAGGGTCAGCCTCTCGCTCGCGCTCCAGCCGCCTCCTTCGCCTCCATCACATGCTCGCAATATGCGGCAAAGGCCTTCCAGGCATCCTCACTCGCTAATATAGCTCTCGCTATATTAGAGAGTGAGAGGTCCTGGCCGACCTTTGCCACCAATGCGTGGCGAGCCTGTGCCCACGGCGCACACACCGCCAAGGTGTGCTGCGCCGTGTCCACAGGGTCGCCGCATGTGTGGCACGAAGGCGTCTCCTCCCTGCCGATTTTGTGCAGGTAATAACCGAAGCAGTCATGCCCGGTCATTACCTGCACCATCCGGAAAGAGACTACGCCGTGGTGACGCTCAAGCCACCGGTCCAAGACCGGGGCGAGCGCGTCGAGCGTTCTGCGGCCGTACGGAGTGAGGACGAGGTGCTCAGACCATCGCTTCTGGAGGCTCTTCCGAGCCTCCCTCCGCACGACCTCCCGCTCGGCGGGGCAAATGGACACCCCATTTGCCCTTTGTGCCACCGTGTAGTCGTACACGGCGGACACCACCACAGCGTCTGACTCCCATGGGGGCGTGTCGGCGAGTAAGCAGGCCACGTCAAAACTTACCGTACGGTAAGCTCGAGCGACCCGCTGCGCTATTACCCGCTGAGGCCCCCGCAAGAAGGGAAGATTTTCCCCCCTTGCCAGGGAGTCGGCCCAGACTGGCGCCCCATAGAGCGCCATCGATCTCAGGACGCCGGCATAGAGTAGCCGACACCTGGACCCTGGGCCACCCAGGTTGGGCAGCAGCCATGACAGCGTGTCCGCTGCCCTAAGGAGCCGCGGTGACATCCTGCTAAAATGCAGGCCAAAATGCCACCGCGGATCCAGGGTGAGGCCAAGATAGCGCATCTCGGCCTTCACCGCAACCTGGGTCCCTCCGACAGTGATATGTTTGCCGGAGGGAAACCTCTCGCCGGAAGACTGAGGGAAATAATGACCTCAGTCTTCTCGACGGCCACCACCAGGCCGAGCCGCCGCACCCTCCGTATGACCAGGTCCGCTGTGGTCGACGCGCTTTGCGCCGCGCGGTCGAACGTCCCCCCCCCGGGCGGTGACGAGAGTGTCATCTGCGTAGCAAATGACACTCTTACCCCGGGAGAGACTGGCGCGCAGGACCCAGTCAAACCCTAGGTTCCACAGGAGGGGTCCGAGGACTGACCCCTGTGGAACTCCCATCTCTACGGTGCGGCTCTGCACCTGGCCCGACCTGTTGGCATAGAGGACTACCCTGTCCTTTAGGTAGTCCTCTATCATCATTTCAAGATACTGGGGCACCCCAAAATAGCGGAGTGCCGCCAGTATCGTCGCGTGGGGAAGGGTGTTGAACGCGTTCTTTATGTCCAGAGACACCGCGACAACACCCTTCTTTTCCTCCGCAGCTTCCTCGGTTTCCCCTCGGTTTCGGGCCTGTAGGCTTATATAGTGCCGTGTGGTCCCCGGCAGAGTAGAATAGGCCACCCTCACTCTTACCGAGGTGTCTTAAAAGGCGACTAAGGTAAAGCTGCTGGCATGAGCATCAGCACCCAGAGAAGGAAAACTCTGCATTTATATCAAAACCCTCGCCAACCCGTCTGCCAAGCGTGGTGAGTATGGCAATTACCCCTCATGTGATTTAGGGAGGCCCGTGCCCCAGCAGTGGGGACTTAAATGGGCTGATGATGATGATGAATCTACATTATTTGTTGGAGGAGATCTAGCTCGAAACCGGAAGATAAATAGCTTCATTATACAAACATCCTTGACAAAACACAAAGTAAGTACTCGAATAACAAGAATGGATAAAGTATCTAATTAGATTTGAACAAACATGGAACAACGGGTCTGAACTCGCGTGGGTGCAATAACTCAGCTAATCCAGTAAGATAGCACTAATTGGGTAATTCATTCCAACAATATGCGGTATACTTAGGACTGGTCGAGATGGCCGAGAGCTGAAACTGAGATGAGATGAGGACACGGAGCGGACACCTCTTATAGTGTACTGACCTACTTTCTACTTTATGTAAATCGACTTAGTTTGTTAAGGACATTTTAGGCTTGAATCACCTGACTGTCCAAGACTCTCTGTGGTAACATTTTAGAACTTATTTTTCATTTTTTTTTGTTTATGTGATAGGCGGCAGACGAGCAGACGGATCGCCTGATGGTAAGTGATTGCCGCCGCCCATTGACACCCGTGACACCAGTGGAGTAACAAGTGCACTGCCGACCTTTAAGGTGACGGGTAGGGCACACTAGCGACGCCACTCGATTTTAATTTTTAGCTACTAAACCGGATCTATTTTAAACAATTTTGGGATTACAATCTCTTGGCAAACACTAATACTATTTATTAAATACTTATACTTAACTTTTGGGTCTGCATTTTTACTCGAAATTTGAATTACCGCCAAAAGCGGCCAGTTTTGGCGTGAATAAATTTTTTGCGTACAAAAACGGACCCAACATTTTTGCATGGTTACTTAATAAATAGTAAAATTGTTTGCCGAGAGGTTGTAATCCCGAAATTGTTTAAAATAGATTCGGTTTAGTAGCTAAAAATTAAAATCGATTGGCGCCGCTAGTGTGCCCTACCTGTCACCTTAAACCCTGTCCACCGGTACGCTCACTCACGCAGCGATACACAGCACAATGCTGTTTCACGCCGGTTTTCTGTGGGGCCTTTTTTGAAGATTTTTTTATGTCATAAGTGGTAGACCAGCAAACGTTATCAACTGATAGTATACGATTGCCGCCGCCCATGGACACCCGCGACACCAGTGGAGTAACAAGTGCACTGCCGAACTTCAAGCCCCCCTTTCCCCCGGATTGGGCCACCGGTACCCTCACTCACGCAGCGAAACACAGCACAATGCTGTTTCACTCCGGTTTTCGGTGAGGCCGTGGTATCAGTCCGGTCGAGCCGGCCCATTCGTGCCGAAGCGTGGCTCTCCCACGGTCATAAGTTTTCGATATTTCGTCCTGTTAACTATGTTATTGGAATTGTATCATAAACTATATTTTGGAAGAGAAATAAATAAATTGAAATTGAAATCATCCAATCTAAAATATTTCTTATCACCATAAGAACTGACCGGATGGCGCAATTGGTAGTGACATTGCCTCTTACGCCAAAGGTCGTGGGTTCGATCCCCACCCTGGACAAACATTCGTGCGATGAACACTTGTGTTTGTTCAGTGTCTGGGTGTGATATATGTATTTAAGTATATATTTGTGTTCCTCTGTTGTTTGATATCTGTAACACAAGTGCTTAAGCTACTTAGTACGGAATCAGGTCAACGTATGAGATGTTGTGAGAATGAGTGCCTCGGTGGCGCAGTGGTTAGTGGCTCGCACTTTAAATTGATGGCTGCGCAAGAGGTCCGGGTTCGATCCCCGGGTCGGGCCAAACATTTGTACCTTAGTTTTCGGTAAGAAATTCTTAGTGGCAGGGCGGAGTCTGGAAGTTGGCGTTCTTGTACCCCCGTGCCTCGGAAAGCTCGTTAAGCTGTTGGTCCTGCGCCCGATCCCTCTCTGGTTGTGTCACAGTAATGTCCCATCGGAATATGAGGGTAAGGGAATAGAGAGTGCACTTGTGTTTGCGCACACACTTGAGCACTATAATATAACCTTCGTACGTGGCTGATCGTTGAGATTGGCCGCCGTAGCCGTAATCGGTTGGAGGATTATTAAGAACAATCAAAGTCACGACGTCAATGTATATTAAACTTCAATAGTAGCATTAAAATGTATGCCCTGAGTAACCAGTATGACGTCATAGTTTCCAAAGTTCGCCGGCTGGCCGTATCATCTACCGGCAACCAGGTCAGGTGTTCGCGCCAGAGTTAGTCTGCCATCGGAAACTACTTTACTTATTCAGGGCAATGTAAATATCATGCAAATCGACATTGTCATATGGAAAATTGAGTGCTTCGTGGTAAGAAAATCGGCCAAAATACGATTAGAATTGCAGAGCGTTGTTTCCACCTTACGTACGTAAAACATGTCTAAATCTAGAGCAAAGTATCAGCTTATAAACTGTCCCACTGAAGGGCAAACGCCTCCATCATAGAAATCAAGTTATCGCTACTATGATGGAACGCACACGCACGCACGCGCACACACACACACACACACATACACACACACGTTCTCAAATAGCATAAGTAGTAGAAATAAGTTTAAGAGACCGAAGAGCGGAGCCGCCTGACACAAGCTCAATAGCTTAAAAGGGGCTCCAATCCTTTATATGATAAGTTTGTTTTTAAAAAAATAAAAAACATTTCAAACATTTCAAACATTTCAAATTAGGCTTAATCACCACGCTTGCCAAATGCGGACCCGAGCTATGTTCGGAAAATTCGAAACATACTTTTCGCTCGACCCGTTAATCGAACCCAGGACCCGAAGATCCCGGCCCGGTACTTAACCCACTAGACCATCAGGGCATCAGAAATCAAGAGAATCACACTAATATTATTAAAACAAAAGACTGTAAGTATGTTTTTTACTTCTTTAATGGACCTCAAGCCTGTACCGATTTTCATAAAATTCCCTATACAGAAAGCTAACTTACTTAACCTTAATTAATATAAGTTATTTCTTATACCTAATTTAAATATGAATTGAAAAAGTCTTATAATATATGTGGTTGTCTCTGCTTGCTTTTTGTGTTTGTAACCACAAAAAAAAAAACAGAAGCAAGTAGGCGGAGATCGATCAAAGTGGCTAGCATTTGGAGAGGCCTACGTCTAAAATCCCGCAGTGCATTAAGAGAATTTAACCAGTGTGTTCTCCCAACGGTCACACACGGGGCCAACACATGGACGCTGACTAAAGAAAATATGCACAGGTTAAAGATGGCGCAACGTGATATGGAGCGTTCTATGCTTATCCTTTCTTTAAGAGACCGCGTATCCAACGATGAAATCCGAAAGAGAACTAGGGTAGTAGACGTTGGCACGCGAGTGTGTGAGCTAAAGTGTAGATGGGCAGGACATCTGGCAAGGCGTAAAGTTGATAGGTGGACTATTAAACTTACCGGATGGCAGCCAAGAAAGGGGCGACGTCCTGTGGGTAGACCACCTGCCCGATGATCTGACGATATTGTAACGGCAGCTGGGAGACAATGGATAAGGCTGGCAGGGGACCGGAGGGAGTGGCGTGATAAAAAAGAGGCCTATACTCAGCAGTAGGTGCATGTGGGCTGATATGATTATTATTAATAATGTCCTCCAAACCGATACTTCGGTTATGGCGGCCAATCTCAGCGATCATCGACGCAGGACATATTATAGTGCACAAGTATTTGCGCAGACACAAGTGCACTCTCTATTCCCGTCCCTTCTTATTTCGATGGGACACTAGTATGACACGACCGAAAAGGGATTAGGCGCAGGACCAACGGCTTAACGTGCTTTCCGAGACACGGGGTTACAAGCCCACCAACTTCCAGACTCCGGGCTAATACTGAGAATTTCTTAACAGAAAAACTCAGGTACAAATTTTGCCCCGACCCTGGGATCGAACCCAAGCGCAACCCTCGCTTTAAAGTGCGACCCACTAACCATTGCGCCACCAAGGCAGTCTATATATACTGATATGATGATGATGTCCAACAGTGGACTGTAGCAGTCATCATCAGCCTACCACAGTTCACGGTTAGATAATGATGATGATATGATGATATACGTACACCTCACAAAGTTTCTCTTCTGCAACAACCTAGTAGGTAGTTTTTTAGATTTTCGCGTTGCATTATAACTATAATGTATCAATACGGGGATTAACACGATATTTATTATGTGAAACAACATTGTGTACTCACATATTTGGCCCGACGTTTCGGCTACGTTACAGCAGCCGTGGTCACGAGCGGACTGACTACGGCTGTCTGCTACTGACGGACTAGTACACAATGTTGTTTCACATAATAAATATCGTGTTAATCCCCGTATTGATACATTATAACCTAGTAGGTAGTACTGGGTAGTAAAAAGTAACGGATAAATTAATATTTATGGGGCTTTAAGAGTACAAATTGGATGTTTATTTGTGCTTTAAATACAATAAATTGTATCTTTATAACACTGATATTGGGGCTCGTTTATGATAACATAATGTAGACAACTTGCTTAGAGCTAAATAGAATATTGAAACCTACGATTTCTTTAAGAGTGGTGTGGTGGACAGAATCTGTAGGTGAATAAAACATTAAGCACCGGCGTTTTCTTGATTGACTAGTTTCAACTAGCTTCGACATTGGCTATCTACACACTTTATCGAATATTCCACTTGTCAATCGTAAAGTTATCCTCATAGAGCTAGTCTGCAATATTAATAGCCATCTCTAAACATAGATATTTCTATAACTCACCATTTACACTTATATGGTTATCTTATTAATAAACCACGTTCATTAAAGTAATCCGCCGTTATGACGTCATGAACAGAACGCCATAAATCACAATAGATTTTTTACTGTCGCGTAAAAATTTAAGTTTCATGAATAAAACATTTAATTTTCCCGCGATGTACTTCGACGAGTGATATTAATGTGTTAAAGCGGCGCCAATAACGACCTCTGGTGGATTAAACAATGTAGGGTGAAGTTTTTTTTTATTTTCTGGCGGTATAAAAAGGAAAATATATTTTTAGTATTTTTATTCATAGTTTTTGTTCGATTCGATTTGTGGATTGATTCTGGTTCCTACGGTAAAGAAGTAGTGATAAAGAATAGTGGCCAATCTGGAAACTCTATTTGGAATCCATTTTCCAGTAGGAAAAAAGTGAATACTTGTCTTTGATCTTAAAGAGTCCGTTATTTACCCGGAAAAACTAATTCAAAGACTTCAAAATAGGTACTTACAAGTACTTTTCCAAGTAAGCCGAGCACTCGTGAAATTTAATCTTTGGGCACGTACAAGCAAATTGAACTAACTCCCACGCTCTAATAACGATTTTAATAAAAGATAACTCACTAGAACTAGATCTCATAACTAATTTGTTACAAGAGTTTCAGATCAGCGTAAGTAAGTAAAACTAAGAGCTTCATTCATAAACGTTCAATAAATCATTGTTCGCTTAAACGGCGTTATAGAGCAGTTTTGACGTTTATAAAAAATAAAAACGAAAAATGGGTGAAAAATGCTTTATAACGCCGTTTTAGCAAAAAACGTATTAACAAAAGTTTGACAAAAATGTATGAATAAGACCTTCAATAATATAATGTACATTTAGGCCGCGTATTCATTACGTGAACAGTGAGCGGCTAACAGTTTGGCTAATAATGTATTGTGCAAAAATGGATTCATATTTCAGAATGTTCTCTAAGTCCAGCTGAGATAGCAGAAACAATAGAAAATCAATTGTTTTTGACTTTATAACGGCCGCTCCGCACAAGGCTTTCAACAAGGTATTAACTCAAAAATCTTGTTAAAAGATATTATACGTAACTTTAAGGCGCCCCTCATACGGGGAGCCGGATTCAATTTTGAGCATACACCTCTGAAGTTTTCAAATCTATGCAAGTATTTCTACCATTAGCTCGACAGTGAGGGAAAACATCGTGAGGAAACCAGCACATTTTGGATAGTTTCTGACATGTTCAACCATGATTCAGTTGCAAAAGTCAGACGGCAGTAGCTTCAATGTGATTCATCATCATCATCAGCCCATTTAAGTCCCCACTGCTGGGGCACGGGCCTCCCTCAATCCCATGAGGGGTGATTGCCATACTCACCACGCTTGGCAGACGGGTTGGCGAGGGTTTTGATATAAATGCAGAGTTTTCCTTCTCTGGGTGCTAATGATCATGCCAGCAGCTTTACCTTAGTCGCCTTTTACGACACCTCGGTAAGAATGAGGGTGGCCTATTCTACTCTGCCGGGGACCACACGGCTAATGTGATTACCAAACTAAAAATCTTGGTCGAAGCATACATCGGACTACAAGACGCTTAAGAAGCAACTGGGAATACACGCGAACACGAGGAGGACGATATTTATAGTGAAATTCTAATCCAATAACCTCATCTTCTATTAAACAACCGCAACTTAACCCACATCTGCCCACGATCAGTTTCAAACCCCAAACAGTAATTTTGAACATCAGATGAAACGCGATACTGATGAAATGTATATTGGATGTGGCCACAGACACTCTTACCTCACGAAGCCTAAATCGAAATGCCCCGACCTAAAGCTCTTATTAATAATTCAGGATTTGGACACTATTGCCCTACTGGTCACGTGGAGTTACGAATATTTTCAATTTAGATCCCCCAAGTGAATAAAAGACGCATATGGGAGCGGACAGACGGCTATCGTCTGGGCTTTCTTAACTGCCACACTGATCAATAAATCGGCATTTAAAATATGAATACTTGAATAAATATATAATATATAAATGTGGGATTGGTTTCTGAAAGAGTGATGCATGATTCACAAATAAATGAGCGATGAGTGAGTGTATCATTACTGAACGCAATGATTGAGTGAGATGGTATGATGAGAGAGGGAGACAGACGACTAATGACGCGGCACGACGAACGGACGAATTTGCTCTTCACAATTGTAAAGTATATTTTTAAATAAAATCGGTTTCCTCATGAAAGCGTCTTTGATTCCAACCCTCGACCCCACATAAATAGTAAGTAGCATAGAATAATATTTCAGCATTATAAGTACCCTTCACAGCTCCATCCAGTATATAATAGGCACAAGCAGCACAACACAGTACAAGGCTGTGTGTGTTGTTTTATGTATTATATATACAAACACCACAATATAAGACTCCTTTTTGATTACAAAGATTTTACTATAACATACGCGAAGCAATTTTAGCAATTTATCTTTCATTTAAGACTAGCAAAAAAAAGCACAGACCCACATTCTGTGGTTGTAACAACACTTAATAAAAAAAACTGCCAATTGCGTTCGACTGAAAGGCGACAAAATCCGGATTTTCGGTATTCTATCTATTAACGCTTACTACCAACTCAAAGTAGCTAGCATGTCCCTAGACATAAGCACAATCCAACTCATATACTATTCAACGCCGTAGCAGCTATGAGCTACGGTGCTACGAGCTATGGTGCTACGATCTACGAGGAAGTTTCGTAACGCCTCGCCGCGCGGGCGCATGCCTGAATAGCGTAGAAAGGAAACGATATTTACTTACTTAGTTGGTCTTGTGACTAACGTAATATTCAAACGTTTCTTCGTCAACCAGTTTGTATGATTTTCTTGGTCTGTTTCCCGTCTAAGGGTTGCGAATGTTAAAAAGCAGTCCCTTTATTATGGAGCCCGCTTTAACCATAAAGCAAGCTTGGTATGTCTGGTTTACAGACATACCAAGCTTGCTTTATGGTTAAAGCGGGCTCCAAAGGTGAGATGACTATAGATATTAAAACAACACCAGCCTCCATTGAAATAAATAAATGAATAATAATGAATACACCGTTGTTTATTTATCGTTTTCATCCCGAATACCTCATAATAGGAATTATTTATTTATTTATTCTTTATTGCACAAGAAAATAAAGTACAATTGACGGACTTAATGCTATACAGCATTCTCTACCAGTCAACATTATCATGAATGTGTTTTTATACCCACCGAATTAGCAAACCGAAGTGACAGTGGGCTGGTCACATTAGCATTAGCCGCAGAACTGACAGCCGTTGGAGACGTAAAGTCCTTGAGTGGAGGCCGAGTGTTGGACGCCATATGACAAGATGGGATGATGACATTCAAAGGCTGGCTGGTGTGGGATGGATGAGAGTGGCTGAAAATCGAGAGCAGTAGCGTGCATTAAGGGAGACCTATGTCCAGCAGTGGACGAGTGTGGGTTGCTGATGATGATGATAAATGAAGTACATTCAGCATGTTAGATCAAAAAAAATTGCCAAAAAAAAGATCAGCTGTTCCGCACAAAATAGAATATCCAGCCGGCAATAATGTATGGGACAGCCGATCTTTTTTTTTTGCTTATTTTGTTGATCTAACATGCTAAATGGACTGTATTCAAGATACCTGTGATGAGGTTTTCGAGTTTTAAACGATAAAAAATAAGGGTGTATAATAACTTCATATTTCTTAAATTAAGGGTTCTTTCTCATTTTGTATGGAACAGTATTTTGAAGATTTTGCAGAATCAACGTTATTATAAATAATAAGTTTAGAAAAAAATCTGAAAACCTATTTTACACGTTTCTTAACACTGTCCATTAAATCACAGGTAATTATAGAGTAGTAGCATTAATAGGTTATCAGGTAGAAATTACTTCCAGTGATAAGACTGCCGAAATTGTACAGTTAAGTTTCTGTAATGTCTAGTTTTTTTGAGTTGTGTTTTTTGTGCAATAAAGTATACCTATCTATCTATATCATCGTCATCATCGTCAGCCCATTTAAGTCCCCACTGCTGTGGCACGGGCCTCCCTCAATCACATGAGGGGTAATTGCCATACTCACCACGCTTGGCAGACGGGTTGGCGAGGGTTTTGATATAAATGCAGAGTTTTCCTTTTCTGGGTGCTGATGATCATGCCAGCAGCTTTACCTTAGTCGCCTTTTTTTATATCTATCTATAATTACTATGCAAATTAAAAAAATGTTAGAATGGAAAACACAACTTCAAAGAAAATCGCCATACAAAACGGCAATCCCATACTTTAACCCCTAATATACCACATCCAAATGACATCTAGTAGTAGCTCGTGCCATGGTGTTTAGCATCTGACCTAAGCCCGCCTCTATTGTTACCCTATAACAAACAGTGACCCTGTGAGTGAATAGATAATATGTTTATACGACGTAAACTATGTAAACTTGGTTTAAGAACTTGATTTATTCAACACCAATATTGATTAGGCATCTCGATACGTGTACTATAAATATACGCTACCAATGCATCTATACATACTATGTATTTATATTTTTTTTATGTGACCAGCAGACGTATCACCTGATGGTAAGCAACTGCCGCCGCAAATGGACACCCGCGACCCCAATGGAGTCCCAAGTGCGCTGCCAACCATTAAACCCGCTTTCCCTCGGATTGGGCCTCCGGTACCCTCACTCACGCAACGAAATACAGCACAGCGCTACTTCACACCGGTTTTATGAAATATACGCCACCAATGAATCTATACTATTTATAATTTGTTTTTTTTTTTTTATGTGATAGGTGGGTGGGTGTAGACATAGCCCAAAGGATTGCATGCCTCAAGTGGCAATGGGCAGGGCACATAGCGAGGAGAACAGACGGCCGTTGGACCGTGGACAGGTGGACCGACAAGGTGGACCGACAATCTGGTGAAGGTCGCGGAAATCCATTGGATGCGGGCGGCACAGGACTGATCTTTGTGGAGAGCATTGGGGGAGGCCTATGTCCAGCTATGTCCATAATATTTTTATCACTTTATACACTTTGAATAACATTTAATAACAGTACACTCGAGAAAAAGTTTTACCGAAGTTGCGCTTGAAGAGCAGAGCGAAAAAAAAAGATACTATAATTTATTTTTATCTACTAAATACTTATATTTTCCCTATAATAATTAAATCTCGAGAGATCCCGAACAACGTAAATGAGTTATTGATTGGTCAAGAAGCGAACTCGAATACCGTTCGGTAATCGTAAGTTATGATTGATAACTATTTCCGCTCGGTCAGATTCCTATTAATACAAGGTTACTTGGGAAACAATAACAATGTACCAAGAACCTCCGCGCGCGACCGTGGAGTATTCTTGGGTTTACGAAATAAGTATCAATTGAAATGCTGACAAGATCGAGGATTGCCAAACATTTCAATAAAATGGGAAAATGTTGACTGTGGAATGAGCTACGCTTCTGGCTAGGGCTGGCTCAGCTAGAGTATTCATCATCACCATTTCAGCCAATAGACGTCCACTGCTGGTCATAGGCCTCATCCAATGCTCTCCACAAAGATCGGTCCTGTGCCGCCCGCATCCAATGGATTTCCGCGACCTTTACCAGATCGTCGGTCCACCTGTCCTTGGTCTGCCACGGCTGCGACTTCTTGTATGTGGACTCCACTCGAGGAGCTTTTCGCCCCAACGGCCGTCTGTTCTTCTTGCTATGTGCCCTGCCCATTTGAGGCATGCAATCCTTTGGTCTATGTATGTGACCTTAGTTCTCCTGCAGATCTCATCATTTCTTATACGATCATGCAAGGAGACTCCGAGTATAGCCCTCTCCATTGCTTTCTGGGTGATTTTGAGATCCCTTAATCGGCACATTGTAAGCAGCCACGTTTCGGTTCCGTATGTCATCACTGGCAACACACACGCATTGAAGAATTTCATCTTGAGACACTGCGGTAAACGGGCCAAAAAGCTGGAAGGCTGTCTGCGGCCAAACAGAAAACCGGCAGCAGCGTCTGTGCTGTGTTGCGTCGAGTAAATGAGGATGGCGTAATCAGGGGAAAAGGGAGATTTGAAGATGTCCCAATTCGGAGATTTAAAGGTTGGGAGCGCACTTGTGACTCCGCTTGCGAGTGTCTTGTCAAAAATAAACAAAAAAAAACAAAAATCTTTATTTATTTTCTCACTACTTGTAGAATGATTGCCTGGGTGGCGCATTGGCTAGTGGCATTTTAATGCGACGGGTGCCCCAAAGATCCTGGGTTTAATCCCCGGGTCTGGCTAAAAATTTGTGCCTATATTTTCGGTAGGAGATTCCTAGTGTCAGCCTGAAGTCTAGAAAATGGCGGTCTCGTACCCCTGTTCCTCGCCGTTGATCCTGCGCCCGATCGAGTCACACTGGCGTCCAATTGATATAAAAGGGTAAGAGAATAGAGATTGCACTTGTGTTAGCGCACACACTTGCGCACTATAAATATTCTGCGTAGGTACATGGCTAATCGCTGAGATTGGCCGCCGCGTAACTGTAATCAGTTGGAGGATATTAACTTGGAGAGTTTTCATGTTAAGACTCTGCTTCTTTCACCAGTGTTTCCGTTTTTGAGAGGTCCTTTGAAACAATCAGAAAAAAATAGGATAACGCCTATTCTATGACGGTTCCCGTAGTACTCGTACCCTATAGCATAGGTACACTGGCATTGGTCCAGTTTAGTGACGTCCTTGACATTATACTGTTTTATTTTGTTTAAAAAAAATACCCTCAAATAATTATTTCACAATCACTGCCTATTTAGTGGTAAAAATTCACATGCTTAGAATTGAATAATCCAGAGGGGCTGATTCGAACTTTCGGAAGCTGCACTGAGCCTCTGATAAGAAGCATCGAGCTACCATCATAGTTCAATTAGAAAAATTCCACAGAAATGTGAATCACGCTTACTTTGATGTGGGAAACACCTCGAAACTGGTGTAACAAAATATTTACTTACTATTTAGTAAATGAATATTTTGTTACATGACGCGGAAACACTTGGCGCGTTACTATCTAAATATTTTGATGACAGGAAAGCATTAGTAAATAACGGTGAACAATCTTTTTTTAGGGAATCTGGCGGTAGGAGTAAAACACTTCGCGCGGGCTGATGCTATGCAAAGGTTTTAGATTAGTGTCTACAACCTGTGGTTCGCGGTACTTCATTGTACAAATAAACGCCAAATTTGTTCACTAAAAACCACTACAACTGTGCGGATAAAGAATGGGATCAGAAATGGCGGCGCATCTCTTCACTTCTCGCTCGCACACCCACGAGTGCGAGTATAGACGCAAATAGTGTGTGAGCGAGAAGTGAATAGATGCGCAGGTTGTAGTGGTTTTTAGTGAACAAATTTGGCGTTTATTTGTACAGTGAAGTACCGCGAAGTGTTTCTTATAATAAGAATAGTTAAATTGTATCGCTTTCAAGAATACAATTGTATGTTGTATATACGAGGGAGTTGTCACGGACATCTTGCTTGGACCTAATAGAGTCTTAAAGCCCGTGATTGAGTTTAGAGTGGTATCGGCAGAATCCGTAAGTCGATAAAATGATTGAGTGATTGTGACTTTGACTGGCTTGGCCTGTTGACTAACCACTTATTCTCAACAAGTTACTTGACTTTGGCAAGAGCCATAAAATTTAAAAAAATACTTTTTTAGAAGTGACATGCAATTTTTTATTTAATCATTATCATTTACCATGTGAAAGCCACTTTTCCACATGAATGGGACGGCTGATCGAAGTGATTCCACCATCTCACAGAAAACCAGCGTCAAGCAGCACCAGGGTATCAGAGGCCCAATTCGAGAGGAAAGAGAGGTTGACAGGGTACTTCTTAATCCACTGCTGTAAGGTGTTGTTGGGTGGACATAGGCGGCGGTAATCGCTTACCAACAGGTGATCTGTCTGCTCGTCTTCAACTTATTACATAAAAAGCATCCTGTCGGATTTCACTGTTGGACATGGTTTGTTAGAATGAAGATATCGATTAGCAGATTATAAAAAGCTAATCGATTTTGTTATTTGAGTTAAAGGTTTAATCACAACACACTTGAAACAGTACCAATACAATGAAAATTAAAAATCATCTCTAGCAAGATTTAAATTTTTAGTAGCCACATTTTTTTAAATAGAGATTTCTTTCTTTGGTCAATAAGCTAAGTTAGCCTTTTGACCATGTGTGATTGTGGTTAGATTAGTCTGGCTAACGCTTGACCACAATCACACCTGATGGTAAGCGACGATGAGGTCTAGGATGATACGCGTTTTCCTAAAAGATACATGTTTACTCTTGCCTAAAAGATGACCAGATTATAGTGGTCAGGAAAAACAGACCTTGGCAGGGAGTTCTATTTCTTAGCCATCCGCATTGTGACATGACAAACGTGTGATAAACAAGCTTGAAACATCTCAAAACCTTTTTTATTCCAAATGCCTTGATCCTTGATGGAAAGTGCCTTATGATAGCTTATTTATTTTACTTAAGTTCCCTTTTACGGATTAGAGGCGTCGCCACCAGCTTTTTATTGATTTAAACGAATTATTTGTAAAAAAACAGTTATGTACATAACAAATAATTCGTTACAAATTTAATTTAATTTAAATTTAAATTACAAATTAATAAGCTATCATAAGGCACTTTCCGTACAGGATCTATTTTTTTTTAGTTGTGTTTGAATATTTCTTCATTCATCTTCGACTCATAAATGTACAGTTTTGTGTATAACTTTGGCTGCATTGCAACGTTTTACTATTTGTGGAAACGGCCAATATTCCGTGTAGGCATGCATTGTGGATCTAAGCGCAGTATTTAACTTTAGTGCGGGAATTTCTCGAACAAGTTAACCAGTATTTGAAAATATTATGACTAAATTGTCATGGAGTCGTTAAAAAATATCAATTTTTTCTTACTGCATTATGATTGCTAAGCATTGTATTAGAAAGCCCAAAATTAATGATCTCCTTCCTTCATTATTTTTACCCTTAACTGGTCACGGAAGGTTGAAAATTTTGATTGGTATTTGCTCTTGTGCGTTTATAGATAAGGTTCAAAGTCTTATGAAATTTATTTTCTTTCAGCCCAGTTAAGTTGCAACAATAAAACTAAAAATACTTGGTTAAAATGTTAAATGGCGCATCGTTGTCATTAAAAAATCTTATTACATATCATTTAAATCTTGTCTTTTCACTACTTGCTTATATGCGACATGAAATGTTTGAGGGGCTACAAACAAAGACTTTGCGAACAAGATGCTTGAGGGGCTACAAACAAAGACTTTGCGAACAAGGGCGCCTTGGCAGGCGCCCTACAAGGTGGACCAACGATCTGATGAAGGCCGAGGGAACTGAATGTGGCAGCACAGAACCGATGTGTGTGAGGAACGTTCAAAGAGGCTAATATTCAGTCTATTGGCTATAATGATGATGGTCGTTTGACCTTTTTTCCAGCATCTGACGGTGACTTCACTGCTTTCATCTACCCTCTGCCGTCCGCTAGCTAAAAGGTCGCTAAGCCACAGGGTGTCACTGTGGCTTAGCGTTGCCGTTGAATCAGGTCGCAATAATCTGTGTTGTGGAGCAAAGCCTTTCAGCGTCCTCGGCGAGTGCATAGCGCTGCACCGCTGCAGAAGCCGGCACCTGGGAGCACAAATGATCTCAGCTGACGAGATCAAGAGCTCCCCCATCAGCTCCATTCTCGGGTGTATCCTGGAATAGATCATCTACTGATCGCAGTGGCCACGAGACGCAGGGCTCACCCTATTTCTATCAAATAATCAAAAAAGTCCTTTCGGCAGTTCTCCATTCTATTTCCACGAGTGGGTATGTCGCTGGATAGGTTTAGCTGGTATGCCGCGCAAGAGGAGTTCGAATCCCCCCGCGGAGGCCCAGCTGTACTTGAGTGCCCTGCGCCGACAGGCCAGGGTCGGGTCCCTCTCCTGCCAGGTCTGCTAAAGGGTGCCTTTCCCCTCCACTTTGCCGGACTGCGTGGCGTAGTGTGGGTTAGGTACGCCTCCTCTCCACTCGGCAGTACCCAAGATACTGGACAGGGGCATTCCTCCAGAACTACAAAAAAAAAGACATCAACAATCTAAGTCGAGGTTTACTCTTTAATAACATCAGTACAAAGTCGCCAGTAATGCGAGCGGAGTCACATGATCCATCACTAGTCGTAATGGATTGAAGATGAGTAGATAATTAAATAAATTAATAAATTCATACATCAATGTATGATCATTGACTTGATTAAGAAATCTTCTTATTGAATTTATTGTAAATTATCTCTATATTATTAAGTATGTTTGTGTTGGTTATTATGATGTATGTTATGTAATATTATTATTATATAAGTCTAATAAATGGAAAAGAAAAATAACTCATCCAAAGTTTTTTTTTTATATTTTTAGTGTCTCATTATTTGGCACCCCACCCCCTCCCCATCTCCCCACCCCCGCCAAATAACTAACAAACTCACGTTGAGGAGTTGACCTTTCATCTTCAGCAGAGCCACAAAATGAACAAAAAAAGATACAAAAACATTACGTATGGTTATAAAATTTGAGGTTTCCCGTCAATTTTTTCAGGATCCCATCATCAGATCATGATATCCTTATCATGTTACCATTCCGTGACTATCTACTTCCAACTAAAAATAATCATCTTAATCGCGACATAAATGGCAAAGTAATCGGCGAACAAACTAATAAAAATACAGTCGAATTGAGAACTTCTTCCTTACTTGAAGTTGGTGAAAAAGGAATCTCAGTTTCATGTTTTGAAGCGAGACATTTTTCGTGGCGCGGACTCGATGTTGAAATTTATCTCATCTTATCATTACAAATATTTTTAGTCTTGAGAAACAGTAACTTCACTGCTCTCACCTATACCTGTTGCCGTCGAGTTGGGAAGCAACAATCTAAGTTGAGGTTTACTCTCAGATAACATCGCTACAAAGATGGCAGTAACGCGAGTGGATAAGTTACGTGAGCCGTCGCCAGTTAAGGGTTTGAGGGCGCGGAGATAATTGCTACGAGTAGATAAAGGTATTATGGTATACTCGTATATTGTTAAGGTGACGGGTAGAGCACACCAGCGACGCTCGATCGATCGATTCGATTTTAATTTTTAGCTACTAAACCGTATCTATTTTAAACAATTTCGGTAGTACAATATCTCGGCAAACACTTATACTATTTATTAAATAGCCATGCACAAATGTTGGTTCCAACGCGTATGCGAAAAATTGATTCACGCCAAAAGCGGCCACTTTGGCGTGAATCAATTGTTCGCGTACAAAAACGGACCCAACATTTATTTGTGCATGGTTATCTAATAAATAGTAAAAGTGTTTGCCGAGAGATTGCAACCCCGAAATTGTTTAAAATAGATCCAGTTTAGTAACTAAAAACTAAAATCACTAGAGTGCTCTACCCGTCACCTTAAGTATGCCTCAGTTTAAGAAGATTCGTACCTTATTTCATTCGCAATAAAGGCTTTCGATTTTGTGCGACGCCTTACTTCCTAAGTACACTGAAAAATAATAAGAAAAATATAAACTGCTTAATTTGATTATTGAACTATTTATAAAGATCCTTAGCACTGTACCTTCAGTGGGCGAGTCTTACTCGCACTATCAAAGGTACATCCAACATTTGAGTGCCAGCTAACGAAATAAAAATAGTATTA
The DNA here is from genome assembly GCA_019059595.1 of Marasmia exigua. Lineage (NCBI taxonomy): Eukaryota > Metazoa > Arthropoda > Insecta > Lepidoptera > Crambidae > Marasmia > Marasmia exigua. The sequence goes on along the minus strand of CM032476.1, from coordinate 6,481,640 downwards.
CATAATAATCAGTAGCTGTTTACTCAAATGACTGGCCGAAAAAGCTAGGTAAAATACTAAGATCAAACGTTTAATTGACTGCCTAGCCTTTTCTGCCATCTTACATCGAAACTATATATATATAATATATCGTTATGACATCGGAAAACAATAAACTTGATGGTTTTTTTATGTGATATGTGGCAAATGAGCAGACGGATTACCTGATGGTAAGCGATTGCCACCGCCCATGGACCCCGTAATACCAGTGGAGTCACACGTGCGCTGCCAACCTTGAAACCCCCTCTCCCCCGGATTGGGCCTCCGATACCCCCACTCACGCAGCGAAACACAGCACAGTGCTGCTTCACGCCGGCATTCTGTGAGACGTGGTATCACTAGCCGGCCTATTCATACCGGAGCGTGGCTCTCCCTCTTTTGATTTAACTTAATGGTGTTTCTTAAAATCGTATCAAAAACAGTTTAATAGAAGAGTATAGTACGTAAGAGTACAGTAATAATGTACCTAGGTAAAAAATAAGGTGTAACGGACTCGAGAAATTTAATTTTTAACATAGATTTCAATCATGTATTTACTTTTCAATCATAGACATTTCATTTTAATATAGATTTTAATTGACCGTGGGAGAGCCACGCTTCGGCATGAATGGGCCGGCTCGACCGGAGTGATACCACGGCCGCACAGAAAACTGGTGTAAAGCAGCTCGGTGCTGGGTTTCGCTGCGTGAGTGAGGGTACCGGAGGCCCGATCCGGGGGAAGGGGGGTATAAAGGTTGGTGTGGCGAGTGTCCATGGGCGGCGGCAATCGCTTACCATCAGGTGATCCATCTGCTTGTCTGCCACCTATCATATAAAAAAGTATGAAAACGTAAACAATATAAACAATAGTGCAATTCTATGATATAAAAAAAAACAAACATGATCTAATTAGCCAACCAGTTTATTATTAAATCTTGTAATAGGTTTTTTTGGAGTTTTATAGATTCGGAAAAGTATGACATTCCATTGTCTTTTTTACAGTGCGACTACGATCAGAAGGCACTTCAGTAACATTGACAAGAGGGCCCTATACAACGATTTTTCTATGCAAATATCAAAACAGTATTACATCCGACTTTTCCCACATGTTAAATACATAGACTCAGGGACGATTTTTTATCCGTGGTTAAACTAAACGATTGGTTTAAAAACCATCAACTAATGGTAAAATATCTCTGAAATGTGTTTTATGAGTAAAAGATGGCTAAACCAATAGTCATATTATAAGGAATTATGTCATTTTGACGCCGTCACTTAGACTATTGGTTAGACAGTTAACAATAGTTAATTTGACCAAAAGGACTACAGATCATCTCTATATGATATATTACCCCTCAAAATTCCCCGCCCTATAAACTTCCAATATTTATTAACTTTACCTTTTCCCCTTTATTTAAAATATTTATGTAAATATATAAGTATATGATATAAAATTATAATTCTCTTCTTATGTTATGTTTTTGTCTTTTATAGCTGTGCTTCTGCGTTATTGTGTCCTGTCGTCTGTGCTGTTTACATGTGCCGCTTTTGTTTGTTGTAGATTTATGGCGTTTTTAATCTTAGAGAAGACCTGAATATAGATCGACCATTTGGCAAAATTACTGGTCAATTTTATATCAACGTGTCTCTCTTATACACTTGACATTGGCGGAGTCACACGCGCGGCTGTAAACGTGCGCGGGATAACACCATAAAAAAAAAGACAACAGATCAATAAATCGGCCTTTAAAAAAAACGGATGCCGCATGGTTAAATAACCATTGGCTGACTAAATATTGATTTATCGATGTTTACATTTCGGTCAGTGTGTAAAAAGGTTATGGGTCTATAAATAAATTCAACAAACAAATCGTAGGGTTTTCAGTTGTTGACTTAACGGATTTACGTTTATTAACCATGCAAAATTAAGTATCAGATTGTTCACGTGTGTAAGCTTGATATGGTGAAGTTTTAATTACGTACATTTGTAACGTGATGTATAGAGACTTTCGTAAATCAGTTGATAGCAAAGAAATTGTAATACTTTTACTTGATTAAGTCTTGTTTATTGTGATAGGTAGCAGACGATTTGACGGATCGCCGCCGCCCTTGGACGCCTGCAACACAAATGGAAGCACATGTGCGCTGCCAACCTATAACTTTCCATTTCCTCCGGATTGGGCCACCAGCACCCTCACTCACGCAATGAAACACATCAGAGACGCTGCTTCACGCCGGTTATGAATCTATATTCAATGTTTTTTTATAAATAAGCTTAATCGAGCAAGCGGGTCACCTGATGGCAAGTGATCACCCATGGCCATAAGCCACCTAGGAGTCATCATCATCATCATTTCAGCCAATAGACGTCCGCTGCTGGACATAGGCCTCCCCCAATGTTCTCCACACAGATCGGCCCTGTGCCGCCCGCATCCAATGGATTCCCGCGATCTTCACCAGATCGTCGGTCCACCTTGTAGGAGGCCTGCCACGGCTGCGACTTCCTGTACGTGGCCTCCAATCGAGGACCTTTCCGCCCCAACGGCCGTCTGTTCTCCTCGCTATGTGCCCTGCCCATTGCCACTTAAGGCATGCAATCCTTTGGGCTATGTCTGTGACCTTAGTTCTCCTGCGGATCTCATCATTTCTGATACGATCACGCAGGGAGACTCCGAGCATAGCCCTCTCCATGCACCTAGGAGTGCAGACGGGTAATAAAATTTTGAATATATTTTATCAAAACCAATATTTGTTTACCTCAATTCAACTCAAAAATATTAATTTCAAAAGCTCATAATTGGGGGTGTAATTTGGATATGGTGTACTTATTTGAAGTATTTGTATTGTACTCAATGGTATCGGTTATAAAGACAAATAGAACTGGATTTATTTACAAACATAACATAACATAATCATTATGTAAATACATAAGGCTACCAATTTCGTTAAAAAATGGGGTTGTAACCACAACCATCAAATGAGCAGTAAGTCTGTTTGTCTTAAATAGTACATAGGTACTATCTAACATAGGTATATCGTTATTCAAAAACGACAAAAAATATTTTTATCGTTTAAGTCTAAAGCTGTGTTTGAGTCATTAAAGAGACAAATATTTTTAAATTATATAGAATAGCCAGTATCAAATATTAATATCTTCCAACTGATTATGGCTTTGGCGGCCAATCTCAACCATCAGCCATGCACGCAGGAATATTATAGTGCTCAAGTGTGTGCGCAAACACAAGTGCACTCTCTATTCCCTCACGCTCTTATTCCGATGGTACAACATCATGACATGGCCGGAGAGTGATTGCGCGCAGGACCAACTGTTTAACTTTCCGAGGCAAGGGGGTACATGACCGCCGACTTCCAGGCTGACACTAAGATTTGGTTACCGAAAACTAAAGTACCAAATTTTGGCCCGGACAATGAACCCAGGACCTCTTGCACAACCGTCGCTTTAAAGTGCGACCCACTAACCACTGTGCCATCAAGCCAGTCTTATAAATGGTCTTATCAGCAAGAAAGTGATGGTGGATCCTCTAACCCTAGTTAAGTTGTAACAGCCTATTCATTATTCTGTCAAAAACGTACAAACCATAGTGTACCTCCACTTCGGCCTTCAGAATTGTGTCAATTAAACCCCCCTTCCCCCAGATTGGGCCTCCGGTATCCTTACTCACGCAGTGAAACACAGCACAGTGCTGCTTCACGCCAGTTTCCTGTGGGGCCGTAATAGCACTCCGGGCGAGTCGGCCCATTCATGCCGAAACGTGGATCTCCCACGGTCGAACTTTCACTCACTCGGCGAAACACGGCTCGGGCAGGCTTCTTTACGTTGGTCTTCTGTGAAGCCATGGTATCACTCCGGTCATGCCAACGTATTTTCATGCCGAAGCGTAGCTCTCCCACGCCTATGTGAGGTAAAATCATAATCTGCTCCAATTAACCTGCTCGCCAGTGTACATTCGTCAGAAAAATGCCTGATAAACACGTGAGTCCTCACGCCAACTAACAATTAGTCGGGTTTATTGTTCCCTCGCATTGAAATAAATCGCGCTTTTATTTTGTTGAATGCGAAATTGGCGAATAAATTGTATTATTTAGACACGACAAAAACTCATGCGGTCTGCCTTTTAATTTTTTTTAAGAGATATACATAATCGCCGGCTGCTCACCGATTGTCAAACGCACGCTAAAGCAATATATATCCTGCTGTTTCTGCTATGGACTGTCTGGGAATATGTGCGGGAGAGATTTGATATTATATACCACCTAGCACATAGGTCAACGACCTCTTTTAAATCAATGTCAAATAGATTATGGTCTATGTGTTTTGTATAGGCAAAAATGTATCTTGCTATGGTTTGGATCATTTGAATCTGGAACAGTGAAAAGCGTCGTTTCAGTGATATGCTTCATTTGGAACGTTTGAAACATCGACTGGTAGATAGATTCAGAACAAAGAACGAGTCAATTAGAATGACCCCTTATTAAAATTATTTTACCAAGTTTCATACATAGATTTTTATTACTATTGGCCTAAAGATCATTTTTCCGTGACACTAATGGCTGTCATTTCAATCAATGTCATGTCTACCTATCCTTTCCCCGCGTGACACGTTCCATGTGTTGCCGACGGAACCGACTGACTTCTTCTCTATCAGTGATTATCTGTAGTTCGTCACTTATTCGTGTCAGTGGAACACAGTGAGTTGACCGATTGAACAAATCCGATCTTAAGCTCCGAACGATACATTCTATCTATATCTATATGAAGCGGATCACATAGTCGTTTCTGTAAAGAGTAACACACGTCTAATTTTGTGGCGACAGGGTCTTTGAACCAGGCGGGCACCACTTACAAAGACTCATAGTTGAATCAAATATAATAAATAGCTACTCACTACTAATCCCAGTAAAAGAAAAGCTTTTGTTACAAAAAGTATATTATAATTTAGCATCTAACTGACAGTAAGTCAACCAATGATCCGACTGGATCCAAAAAGTTGGGGCTAGGTCGTAACCACAGAACTTTGTTCCAAACTGAAAGCAGCTAGTTAGCCTTGCTTTGTTCGTTATTATATTTTGTACAGTACACACTGTTAAATACTAAACAGAGCTTGTAGAATCATATTGTAGGTATTCGTTGAAAGTGTTGACTGGTGTAATTCAAAGGTTTTAACTAGTAAAGGGCTTTGAAGTGACAGCTTTGAACCATACCGGCAGAAGATGAGCGAGTGATGGTGTGTCGAGAGACTTGTCTTATACCTAGTTTTGTCGTGAAATGGCAGCCTGTAGACGGCCTACGTCCAATTGGTAGGCCTAGAAAGAGATGGCGTGACGACCTGGACAAATACTCTCATAGCTGACAAACGCTGGCAAAGAACAGGGAGTGGAGGCTATTAAGGGAGGTCTTTGTCTTGCAGTGGGACAATTCGACAGATGGTAGAGACGGGCTGTACGTATTATAGGTGACGAAGAAGTCACCAATACCCTTGAACCTCTTCAACTACGTAGAGATATCGTGCCACTTAGCGTCTTTTACCGTCTATATCACAGTGAATGCTCTGAAGAACTTTTTTTCCTCATCCCACCTTCCCTTTTCCGTCACAAAACTATACGCTCCGGACAACGCTGTCACCGCCTCACAGTGGAAAAGCATTCCATCACGGACTAAACAATTTGGCAGTTCCTATTTCTGCCGCACCATCAAGAAATGGAACTGGTTGCCGGCGCATGTATTTCCTCCTTCCTACAATATGGATTCCTTCAAACGAAGCGAGAAGAAGCATCTAAGGAGGTGATGCCTGACATCGCTTCCGTTGTAATTGCAAAGTGGGCTCTTCTCTTACTTACCATTAGGCTGAGGAGCCAATATACTGTGTCACTATAAAAAATGATGCTAATAAAAAACATTGATTATAATAAATATAAACATGATAGATTAACCTGAACAGCGCACATTGAACATATCATATCCAATTTATCATTGACACTAGCAGCACTCTACAAGATTTCAAATTGTATTCATAAAAAAAGTGAGACTAATTATTTATAATTCTCTAATAAAATCCCACTAAGAACATAAAACTTGACATAAAAACCAACAAACACAATCTTCGTAATAAAATCAAAATTAGACTCCCTATGCCTCAAACTAACTACGGAACCAAGACAGTAGTCTTTGACGGGGCAAAACGATTTAATGAGTTAACCGATGAGCTAAAGACATGTAAGTGTATGCTGACTTTCAAACACAAACTCAAGCAACACATTTTGGCACAAAAGAGTGCCGGTCGGTGTTTAAAGACATCGTTTCTTTAATTTAATTATATTTTTGTTTGTATTTCTCAATATAAGTGAAATGTTAATTTCTAATGAGAATAAATTTCTTTAAACCTAATTAAATTAGTATAAACATATTATGTTCCACTATAATATTCTACAACATCAATGAACAAATCGGTGTTCTTTAGGTGACTGTGACAGATGTTATTGAATGTTCAGTTTCCATTAGAAAGCAAAGAGTCATCATCATCAGCCCATTTAAGTCCCCACTGCTGGGGCACGGGCCTCCCTCAATCACCATACTCACCACGCTTGGCAGACGGGTTGGCGAGGGTTTTGATATAAATGCAGAGTTTTCCTTCTCTGGGTGCTGATGACCATGCCTGCAGCTTTACCTTAGTCGCCTTTTACGACACCTCGGTAAGAGTGAGGGTGGCCTATTCTACTCTGCCGGGACCACACGGCTCAAGCAAAGAGTAGAGACGATTTATAAAATAGTATCTACATAAATTTAAGTTTTATCATTGGAAATTGTGTGAATGGTCCTGAAAATGCAAATCCCCTGAGACTTAATGAGCCATATCTCCAAAGATTTTAAGAGCTTTGAGATTGCACTGCTACGGGTATGGAAGTTTAGATAACTTATAGAGTAAAGCTTATACATTTTTTTCTAGTACACTTGAAAGAAGTAAATGCTAAAAGTACCCTATTTTAATACGAAACAAACAAAATACCTTGAACATAAAAACAAGGATTGTAAAAACGCACAGTGGGCGCACGAACCAGCCTAGTTGTTGTTTTACACGTAAACTTTGGCCAGTTTATTAACGTCGTTGAATATTTATGTGGTTTTAAAGTTCTACGGTTGAATTATTGCTACGCTTTTTATATGTTATGGAACAGTTCAGTTCAGTGAGTGTTAGGGAAATGGTGTGGCTAGCCGAGAGGTTGAAATCTTCATTATTGAATTACCCACAGCGTCGCTAGCGTGGAATTCAATTTATGTCACTCTAAATCTTTTCATCTATCTCCACTTAAATATAAAATCACGTCAATTTATCTCTTCGTTTCGCAGTAAAAGACGGATAAACAAACAAACAGACACATACACTTTCCCATTTAGCATGAATACCACTACTACGTGCCTTATAATATATGTGAAAGGTCGTTTAATCAATTACCACAATAAAGGAATATGGGAAATAAGGCAATAACGTTTTCGTTTTATTATCAGTGTTGGGGCCAGTGGCCTTTTCTGTATAGATGGTGGGAGAAAAGGGATATCTGTCCTTTATGTAATGAAACTTCAGCTGACTGTAAAATTTGGTGTACTCGGCCAGAATTAGAAGTCGTACAAATCGCGCCCGACAGTGATTCCGTATGATGATACGTAAGATGGATGTGTGACGTGCGCGGAAGCAAGCTGCGTAGTTAGACCCGGCGGCGCCCGCCGTGAGTCCTAGGCTGTCGTTCGGCTGTCGCTCGGCTGTCGTCGTTGTTGTTCGGCGATGGTACACTGGTGGGAACAGGACGGAGCGCCGCGGCGACGGCGTCGTCTTGACCTATTAGGAAGTATATATTTATTTCAGATTGCTTTGCTAATTATGAAGCTCATGAAATTTTGAAATGTTCCTTCATAAAGATTAAATCGATAGATAATATTTACTTACATAATGAGTCTAAAAATAGAGTTTGTACAAACTCTATTTTTAACACGTAGCAAAATATAGGAATTGTCTAGTTAAGTTAATATTGACCACTCTAATGAGTAGTTAAGAACAATAAGATGATCTGACAATCATCATAAAACTGAACGTGTGTCGATCGACACTAGTGACATTGACGAGATCGAAGTCGATTATTTCTAGATACTATCGCTTCATTTTATATCTCTCTCATATTGTAATCATCATCATTATCATCATCAGCCCATTTAAGTCCCCACTGCTGGGGCACGGGCCTCCCTCAATCACATGAGGGGTAATTGCCATACTCACCACGCTTGGCAGACGGGTTGCCGAGGGTTTTGATATAAATGCAGAGTTCTCCTTCTCTGAGTGCTGATGATCATGCCAGCAGCTTTACCTTAGTCGCCTTTTACGACACCTTGGTAAGAGCCTCGGTAAGCCGTGTGGTCCCGGCAGAGTAGAATAGGCAACCCTCACTCTTACCGAGGTGTCGTAAAAGGCGACTAAGATAAAGCTGCTGGCATGATCATATTGTAATGCCATTTTGTAATGTAAGGGCCGATTTGGTTAATCTTTATCTGATACTAAATCTATGAACCTTTGCCATCCATGGGTCCTGTAGTGTAGCCTACGTCCAGCAGTGGACTGCGATAGGCTGATGATGATGATGATGAAATCTATGGTAAGTACAGCGCTGTCATTCTATACAAATCTAACGTTATACTATACCTACAACCTGTATAACATGAGCAATAATAATTAAAGATGTGAACATGTACCGTGTAAAACTTCACTGCCATAATATGAGCATCATCTGAGCAAAAAAAAATCTGTTGTTTCATAGATACCATACGTCAATAATGTAAGGAACACCTGTTTTTTTTTTTGTTCAGATGATGCGCATATTTTGACAGTGAAATCTTTACCAAGAGCCGTGTGGTCCCCGGCAGAGTAGAATAGGCCACCCTCACTCTTACCGAGGTGTCGTAAAAGGCGACTAAGGTAAAGCTGCTGGCATGATCATCAGCACCCAGAGAAGGAAAACTCTGCAATTTTATCAAAACCCCTTACCAACCCGTCTGCCAAGCGTGGTGAGTATGGCAATTACCCCTCATGTGATTGAGGGAGGCCCGTGCCCCAGCAGTGGGGACTTAAATGGGCTAATGATGATGAAATCTTTACACGGTATATGTTCACACCTTTAAGTATTAATTGCTACATTTATTTACACGTTGCATATTTATGCCCGGGTATAGATTGGTCGAATCGAGCCTAAGTGACAAATGTCGAGTATGCATCGATGCTTAAATATTTGTTGGTAGGGGCTACTTGACCTTAAGAATAGAAAACCTTTCATATACCTATCCTCAAATTGGCTACAGTTATAGAGAATCCAAAAAAATAGCGGTGATTATGCAAAAACATACCCTTGGGCTAATTAATTTTAATAGGAAACGTCAACTTAATTAAGTGAAGCTTTACTGATAAAGATAACATTTAAGAGCCCTTTTACGCTTCAGTGGTGCTACCAACAGAGTTTTGCTGATTTTTTCTACGATATAGATGGCAGATGAGCGGACGTATCATCCGATGGCAAGCGACCGCCGCCGCCCATGGACACCCGCAGCCTCAAAGGAGTCACAAATGCGCTGCTGACCTTTTTGTACCCCCATTTCTTAAAGGTTAGCAGATTGATTGCTTTGTATTTACGACAATAAATAAAAAATCGATCAGGACAAAATAAAAAACATTTGCTATTTTCCAAGCTTATGTCAACCGTAAGAGAGCTACGCTTCGGTATGAATTGGCCGGCTCGACCGGAATGATACCACGGACACACAGAAAACCAGCGTGACGCAGCACTGGGCTGTGTTTCGCTGCGGCAGTGAGAGAACCGGAGGCTCGATCCGGCGGATAGGAGGCGTTAAAGGTTGGCAGCGCACTTGTGACTCCACTGGGGTCGCTGGTATCTCCATGGGCGTCGGAAATCGCTTACCATCAGGCGATCCGTCTGCTCGTCTGCCGCCTATCACATATAAAAAGACGCGGTTCACAATGTCACAATAATTCTTAAGTGAATAATGCACAAATCGGTGAAGCGAAAAGCACTTACAAAATTCGTCGCAATACCACTTGCCTGGTTAGCAAATTTCGAGTCCCACCCAAAGACTGTCGAAAAATTTTTAAGTGCATTATTTACCTAAGAATAAGTTGCATAAGATTGCTATAACCAAAAAATGCATGTCACAATAATTTCTAGCACGATTTTAAATCTGAGGGTTACTAAAAAAGTGGTATCTAAAAATTTAAATCTTGCTAGAGATGATTGTGTCACGAATAGCGTATGCAACATACGCTTGCAAAATCCAAAAACAAGTTTTTTTAAATAAATCGATAAATTTTTCATTTATTAACTTAATTTCAATAAAATCAGTAAAAATCTGTTGATACCGCGACTGGACCGTAAAAAGGGCCCTTAAGGCCTCACTTCATATTTTTGCTGAGTCAGAGGACTTATTAGATGCTCGCAGTATTTTTAGGCCTTTTATTTCGAGAAATACAAATATGAATAGGATTTTTAATGAATCCGGACGTAAGGATTCTCAGAAAACCGGCGTGAAGCAGCACTGTGCTGTGTTTCGCAGCGTGAGTGAGGGTAGGTACCGAAGACCCAATCTAGGGGAAAGGTTGGTAGCGGACTAGTGACTTCACTGGTGTCGCAGGTATCCATGGGCGGCGGCAATCGCTTCGTCAGCCCATTTAAGTCTCCACAGCTGGGGCACGGGCCTCCCTCAATCACATGAGGGGTAGTTGCCATACTCACCACGCTTGGCAGACGGGTTGGCGAGGGTTTTGATATAAATGCAGAGTTTTCCTTCTCTGGGTGCTGATGATCATGCCAGCAGCTTTACCTTAGTCGCCTTTTACGACACCTCGGTAAGAGTGAGGATGACCTATTCTACTCTGACGGGGACCACACGGCAATCGCTTACCATAAGGCGATCTGACTGCTCGTCTGCCACCTATCACATAAATAAATAAAATAAAAATTATCCCAGTATTCTATTTCAACCCTGGGCTCTTCCTCATCTTAGGATGTAATTCCCGGTTGCGTCCAAAGCTGTTGCTCTAGATCCCGGGGTACGCTTGGACCATAATTCTGATTTGGGGTGCTTGGTAATTATAATGAAAGCGACTGCCGTCTGACCATCGCAAACCTTTTACAGGGGAACCAGTTCAACTGAATGGTTACATGTTTCAAAAACTATCCGAAATGTGCAGGTTTCCACACGATCCGTCCGTGATCCGTATGTTCGTCTGCCACCTATGACATAAAAAAACAACGTTTTTCTTCACGGTCGAGCTAATGGTAGAGGCGACCCGATTGGAACAGTGGTAGTGAACGCTGCCTCTGATACAAGGGTTGCGGGTTCGATCCCCGCACAGTACAAACATTTGTGTGCATGAACATGTCTGTTTGTATTGGTCTGGGTGTTTGCTATGTATTATAAGTTTGTATTTACAAAAGAAAAGTATTATTATGTATATATTTATAATCCCATTGTTGATTCTGATATCCGTAGCACAGGTGCTTGAGCTACCTATCTTGGAGTCAGATCAATGTATGTGATGTTGTGAAATATTTATTATTATTTATTTATTCACATAGATTTGGAATATCCAGAGGTCCATGCTTGGATTCGAACCAAGACCCCCTCATGGAAGGCGCGTTCTTATCCACTGAGCTAACATCGCTCTCAACCTCTGTTCTGTGTACCTACACACTTACCTAAGTGTGTATGCATATAATATACTGTGCCACGCCGGTGTGCTTTTTTTCATGTCATAGGTGGCAGGCGAACAGACGGATCACCGGATGGTAAGCAATGGCCGCCGCTCATGAACACCCGCTTCACCAGTGGAATCACAAGTACGCTGCCAAACTTTAAACCCCCTCTTCCTCCGGTACCCTCACTCACGCAGCAAAACACAGCACAATGCTGCTTCACGTCGGTTTTCTATGAGGCCGTGGTATCACTTCGGTCGAGCCGGACCAATAATGCCGAAGCGTGGCTCTCCATCGCTCGCTCACTTGCCCTCATCTTTCTCCTCATTACATAATATTATTTTTATTTAATTTAATATTATTTTACAACTAATTCAGAAATCGTCAATAAAATAAATCTTCAATGCAATTTAACACTATTAAGAACTAAATCACCGTCGACAAATTTCAAAAATATGTTAAATTCCACACCAGGCGCAATATCAGACAAATGTGACACATCTGTCGCCCCTCTAATAATAGGGCTCGGTAATAGTGGCGCTCCTTTTCTTTTAAATATACACTGTGTTAAGGGGAAGTGGAGGAGAGTAACCGAAAATGTTACATGTCATTTTGTCGAAACCGTTTCGAGTTACGTTTAATATTTGTTAGATACTTAAAAACGGATTATACTGTTTCAGGTATTAAAAATGTACAAATAGCTCAATTTATTTTGTTTGTACGACTTTCGGAGTATGAGTATGTTACATGCCATTTTGTCGACACGTTACGAGAAACGTTTATTATTTGTTAGATACTTAAAAACGGATTATACTATTTCTGGTATTAAAAAAATACTTGTAGCTATATTTATTTGGTTTGTACGACTTTCGGAGTATGTATTATGTTCATCATCATTTCAGCCAATAGACGTCCACTGCTGGACATAGGCCTCCCCCAATGTTCTCCACACAGATCGGTCCTGTGCCGCCCGCATCCAATGGATTCCCGCGATCTTCACCAGATCGTCGGTCCACCTTGTGGTGGGCCTGCCACGGCTGCGACTTCCTGTGCGTGGCCTCCACTCCAGGACCTTTCTGCCCCAACGGCCGTCTGTTCTCCTCGCTATGTGCCCTGCCCATTGCCATTTGAGGCATGCAATCCTTTGGGCTATGTCTGTAACCTTAGTTCTCCTGCGGATCTCATCATTTCTGATACGATCACGCAGGGAGACTCCGAGCATTGCTCTCTCCATTGCTCTCTGGGTGACTTTGAGCCTCCTTAATCGGCACATTGTAAGCGGCCATGTTTCGGTTCCGTATGTCATCACTGGCAACACACACGCATTGAAGACTTTCGTCTTGAGACACTGCGGTAGGTGGGCCGAAAATATGCTGCGTAGCTTCCCGAACGCTGCCCAGCCGAGTTGGATTCGTCGATCGACCTCTTTCTGGAAGTTGGACTTACCAAGCTGGACTTTTTGTCCGAGGTAGATGTACTCGTCTACAACTTCCAGTGTAGAGCTTCCAACCTTCACAAGAGTGGGTACGACATGGGAATTCGACATGATTTTCATCTTGTCCATGTTCATTTTCAGACCCACTTGTTGGGAGACTCTACTGAGGTCGTCAAGCATTGTGCCTAGGTCTTCCAAGGTCTCAGCCATGACTACGATATCATCAGCGAATCGAAGGTGCGTCATGTACTCACCATTTATATTGATGCCAAGTCCATCCCAGTCCAGAAGTTTAAACACGTCCTCCAACAGAGTGGTGAACAGTTTCGGCGATATAACGTCACCCTGTCTCACACCTCGCCGGCGAGGAATGGGTTTTGATTCCTGGTCCTGAAGACGGACTGACATTGTGGCGTTTCCGTACAATGACTGCAACACTTGTATGTCTCGGTAGTCTATTCGGCACCTTTGGAGAGATTGTAGCACGGCCCAGGTCTCGACAGAGTCGAAGGCTTTCTCATAGTCCACAAACGCTAAGCATAATGGCAGGTTATACTCTTCGGTCTTCTGTATAACCTGCCGCAGCGTATGTATGTGGTCTATAGTGCTAAAGCCTTTTCGAAATCCGGCTTGTTCGGGAGGCTGGAAGTCGTCGAACCTGCGTGCGAGACGATTCGTCATAACTCTCGAAAACAGCTTATATATGTGGCTCAGCAGCGTGATAGGCCTGTAATTCTTCAATTGGGATTTGTCACCCTTTTTGAAGAAAAGCCTCACCACGCCAGAGTGCCACGCTTTGGGTGTCTTTCCCTCAGTGATGATGGAGTTGAAAAGCCTCTGAAGGGCTTTCAGGACAGGTCGTCCACCTGCTTTCAGAAGCTCCGCTGTGACTCCATCATCACCCGGTGCCTTACCATTCTTAAGCTGTTTGAGAGCTATGCTAATCTCGTATAGGCTGAGGTCCGGGATATCTTCGGTGTAGTGCCGGGTTAATTTGGCTCTGCGCTCAACGGCCTGAATGACAGGTGTGCATGATGTCGCGTAAAGCTGTCCATAAAAGTTTTCAATCTCAGCCAAAAGTTCTGGGCTTGGTTGGTTCTTGGTCAGCAAGCTCTCTCCAATAGCCAGGTCTCTGGCGAACACTTTGGAGCCTTTGTTCCGCTCTATAGCCTCTTTAATACGTTCCGTATTAAATCGGCGTATGTCCCGGGTCAGGCACTTGGAGATGCGCTTGCTGAGCTGCCGTCGTTGACGAGCTTCATCAGAGGTTTGCAGAACCATTTTCCGCCTTTCCTCCATTAACTTAAGAGTTGGCTCCGAGATTTTACTGGCTTTTTTCGTACGGCTAGGTCTGAAGACCTTTGCACCCGCCGTAAGAACAGCTTTCACGAGCCTGTCATTATATATGTCCACGTCTGAGCAGCTCTCTAGGCAATCGAAGCGATTTTCCAGCTCGAGTTGAAAGCTCTCGGGGTTTTGAATCTGGATGGCTACAGGGCGGAGCGTAGATTTTATCAGTCGATACCTTTCGGATGTAACGTGTAGATTCAAAGTGCCTCTTACCATTCGGTGATCACTTCCAGTGTTCACTGAATTGATCACTGAGACATCATTGAATATCCGGGTCTTGGTAGACATGATGAAGTCAATCTCATTTTTTGTAACGCCATCCGGACTTTCCCAGGTCCACTTACGATGCAGCCGTTTTTTAAAGAAGGAGTTCATCATGTAGAGTCCCTCCCTCTCCATATACTCGGCTAGCATTCGACCTCGGTGGTTCCGGATTCCAGATCCAAATTGCCCCACTTTCGACTCCTCATCGCCCTTTTTGCCTAGCCTTGCGTTGAAATCTCCCATGACAACAGTGCAGTGAGTATTGGAAGTATGTATTGCCCGAGAGATATCCTCATACATTACTTCCACTTCCTCGTCGGGGTGTGTCGAGGTCGGGGCGTAAACCTGTATTACCTTTAACGAATACCGTTTGGTAATTCTGAGTGTAAGGTACGCCACCCTATTCGACACACTTCCGATTTGTACAATGTTGTTCACGAGGGACTTGTGGACAATAAACCCGACTCCACCTTTGGACAGTTCTTCGCCCTCCCGGAAATAAAGCAGATTCCCGGATTTAAGGATCATCGTATCCTCGCCCTGTCGTCGGACTTCGGATAATCCTACAATACTCCAGCGAATTCTGCTTAATTCTTCCTCTAGTTCCAGCAGCTTCTCTTCGGTCCGCAGTGTGCGTGTGTTGTACGTTGCCAGGGCCAAGGTTGTTTGACGGTAGGTATTTGCCACCCGGGGATTCTTGGCACCCCTGGTCCCGGCGCCTCGCCCACTTCCGTCATCGCCGGCTCGGCCTCCGGTACCGCCGGGCACTTGGGGCCTTTTGTTGATTTTAGAAATCATAGGGGGGGTTTGGGCCTACACCCACCACGCTGGCCCAGTGCGGGTTGGTGGGGAACGCCAGAGCCTCGTCTGTTGTGCAGCAGGGTGCGCCACGTGCAGGTGAGGTTGACTTAGGCCCCGTTAGATATTGGGCGGGACCCCTTACACCCCATTGTGTAGTGGCAGACGAGCAGACGGATCACCGACGGTAAGCGATTGCCACCGCCCATGGACACCCAGAGTGACAAGTGCGCTGCCAACCTTTAAACCCCCCTTTCCCCTGGGGACTCCGGTACCCTTACACACGCAGCGAAACACAGCACAATGCTGTGTATACTATTTCAGGTACCTATAAAAAAATCACATGTAGCTATATTTTTATTGTTCGTACGTGTCTAGTATGTTACATGTCGTTTTGTCGAAACTGTTACATACGTGAACGTTTATTATTCGTTATATTTGTAAAGGGATTATACTATTTCAGATATTAAAAATTTATATGTAGCTAAATTTTATTTGTACGAAGTTCAGAGTGTGTGGTATGTAACATGTCATTTTGTCGAAACTGTTACGTGTAACGTTTATTATTCGTTAGATACTTATAAAGGGATAATACTATTTCAGGTATTAAAAATTAACATGTAGCTATATTTATTTTATTTGTCCGACTTTGGAGTACGTGGTATTATTTACATTATAAAATGTTCTTTTTTAAACAAACGAGAAGAAAACAGCCTTCTTTTTATAATTAAAATTGCTGTATGCCCAGCTTTTTTTTTGTCGTATGAATGTGGTACATGGAATGATACGGCCGAATTGCATGAATAAATATGTATTTCCCTTAGGAGAAAAAACCAAATTTATCGTCCAAGCGCCATTACAGAAAAAAGAACAAGTGCGATTGATTGACAAGTGGTGTTGCGGGTGTCCGTGGGCGGCGGAATTGCTTACCATCAGGTGATCCGCCTGCTCGTCTGCCACCTCTCATATAAAAAAGGGGCCTTGCTAGAAATATTAAAATCGGCGTCTGTTTCTACCTCTTTCACACCTACAGTCAAGCAGACGGACACACCTCACCTTTCTCGCTCACTCATTCATTCTATCATCTCCTTCATTATTCTTCAGTTCGTTCGTAATCATTCGCTGCGTTCACTCAATAATTAATAAACAATATTTCATTAGGCTGCGTTCATCAACATTTTACTCCTACATGAATATTTTTTGAAATAAAATTATAATGATTTACACAATAAATTCTATAAATAATAATAACCTCCAACCGATTACGGCTACGGCGGCCAATCTCAACGATCTGCCACGAATAAAGGATATATTTTAGTGCTCAAGTGTGTGCGTAAAACAAGCGCACACTTTATTCCCTTACCCTAATATTCCGATGACACGATCGCAGAGGGATTGGGCGCAGAACGAACAGCTTAACATGATTTCCGAGGCACGGGGGTACAAGACTGCAAACTTCCAGACTCCGGGCTGATCCTAACAATTTCTTACCGATAACATAGGTAAAATTTTTTGTCCCAACCCGGGGATCGAACCCGGGACCTCTTGTCCAGTTGTCGCTTTAGAGTGCATCCCACTAACCACTACGCCATTGAGGCAGTCATAAATAAGCAAGGAAGCAAAAGAACTTGTGTTGAACTTCGAATGGCTTACTGCGAAATGCCCTGTTGTTTAAGTACCGGGCCGTGATCTCAGGTTTCTGGTTTCGGTTTCTGGGTCGAGCAAAAAATATATTTCTAATCTTTCATTGGAACATTTAATAATTTTTTCAACATCGCTCGAGTTTATGTCCACCAATCCACACTAAGCAAGCATTCTGATTAAGCCTAATCCCATCATAGTAGCGATAACTTGATTTCTATGATGGAGGCCTTTGCCCTGCAGTGGGACAGTATATAGGCTAATACTTTACTACTTTTACTTTAAGTAACTTTTCCGAACAGGAAACAGGAAAGTAGTGATAAATATAGTAGATATCCTTTGTAAGATTAATAACTTTATTAAAACCGGCCAAGTGCGAGTCGGACTCGCGCCCCGAGGGTTCCGTACAAACCTGCAAGGGCAATTAGATCTAAGTATTTGATATGAATTTCAACTTGATAGCTCTACGCGTTCATGAGGAAAAAAGTAAAAAGTTTATATTTATTAAAAAATATATATTTTGTAATGTAACTAAAAATTTAATGTTTTCGGAATTTTTCCTTTATGTGTGCTATAAAACGTTGCTTCATGCCAAATTTCAAGATTCTAGGTCGACTGGAAGTACCCTTTAGGTTTTGATTCCCGTGGGAGTACTTGCGAGTTTCAAAATATGCAGCTTAAATTGCTGTTTCTTTTGATTGCGTTGACATAGAAGTTTGATTTTGTTACAGCTTAAAGGTATTATAGACCTGAGTATTTGGTATGAATTTCAATTTAATACCTCTACGCGTTTATGAGGAAATGGGTAGTAAGTTTAAAAGTATTAAAAAAAAATTATTATGTAATGTAACTAAACATTTATAGTTTTCGTAATTTTTCCTTTATTTATGCTATAAGACGTTGCTTCGTACCAAATTTCAAGATTCTGAGTTCACGGGAAGCACCCTGTAGGTTTTGATTCCCTTGCAAGTGTCGAAAATTTGCGGCATAAACGGCTGTATCTTTTGATTGCGTTTGTTTAGAAGTTTGATTTTTTCACAGCTTCAAGGGACAGTAGACTTGAGTAATTGATATAAATTTCAGCTTCATACCTCCACGCGTTCCTGAGAAAAAGGGTATTGACAGACGGACGGACGGACAGACGGACAACAAAGTGATCCTATAAGGGTTCCGTTTTTTCCTTTTGAGGTACGGAACCCTAAAAATAGAAAAGATTATTTGGAAAAATATAAGAGTTCCTATTTACTTTGATCAAATTGTTATACGAATATTATCAGTACCTATAATAAAATAAAAGGTAGATAAAACAACAATCCCACATGTACAAATAGTGTGTACGTTTAACGTGTACCTAAGGTCACGTAAAGTCACCCTTGTTGGACTATAGAACGTCCTTATGTCTGAGACACAAGCGATAATTTTGCACTGCAGAGGGCAACTCGACCAGACGCCGTCTGTACATTAAACGCTGGTCTGATATTTTTCTAACTATACATTGTGTATTTAGGATGAGCCACGTAGTCTTTTATTTGATTTCAGACAGTTCTGGGGCAAGACAACAGGGCAAGAACTAATTACGAACGAAGTCAAGATAATTATTAAAAGCTGTTTGTTAGTTAACCCGCTACAAATACCACCCCGAAACTAATTAAGCCTGTTAATTAGAAATAAGTAAAAACTGGGAATATCTTATTTTCTACGATAATAATGAGAAAACAAGAGAAGATAAATACTGTGGTCGTTGTGAAAATAAAACTACTAGAACATCAAAAAAAAACCGCCCAAGTGCGAGTCGGACTCGCCCATGAAGCAGCAAGTATGTGGAAGGTAAATTGCGGTTTACGGTTTCTAACGTACTAAAAAAAACTACTCACTACATGTAGTTCAAACCAATTTTCGTCATTAGTTTTCATGGTAATGTAAATTATATATTTTTTATTTTCAGACCTAATTATTTTATTAAAGGTGTTAGGGGGGGGGGGGGGGCACATTTCACCACTTTGGGAGCATCTCTTGCGTAAAGTATTAAGATTAGAAAAAAATATATATTTGAAACTTCAACATCAATTTTAAAGACCTATCTATAGATGATACCACACATGTATGGTTTTGATGATAAAAAATGTAGAGTTTCAGTTCCAGGTATGAGGACCCCACTTTTTTTTGTTAATTTTCCTATTTTTGTGTAAAATTCGTAGTGCGCTTAACAAAATACATCTATTTAACAAGTTTCAACAGTACAGTTCTCATAGTTTCGGGAAAAGTGGTTGTGACAGTGGGACGGACGGACGGACGGACGGACAGACGGACAGACGGGCGGACGGGCGGACGGACGGACGGACGGACGGACGGACGGACGGACGGACGGACGGACGGACGGACTGACAGACAATCAAGACAGTCAGTTAAATAAAATGTGAAGTACAATGATAGTTTTTCTTAAGTACATAAATGGGTAACTTCTTTGAGTGCCAAATTCAAACGAAGGTTGGCGATCTTAATAGGGCCATTTGAACCCTTGACACAGCTGCTACGAGTATTAATAGAGAATGGATACTTTCAGTGTAACACTACCGCAAATTTTTAAGCCAGTTATGCTTTTCTTCCTCCTGGACTTCTCTAAATGAGTAATAAACATACATAAACGGTCAATCTGTCCAAAACAAAACTACAAATTCTTTCCACTTTCTACTATTCAAATGAACTGATTAAGAAATTGCCATCGTGCTGTGACCGATGAGAATGCCACAGAATTTCGACTTGAGTGCCAATTTGTGGTTTCCCTCGCTGCTGCCCAGATTTAGCTCGAATTGGAGTGTCCGTCCACTTGAAATCTTGTCTTGTCCTGTGCTTTGCCTAAATATATTAGCTAGCTTTGGCAACTTTGTGTTACAAAGTAGAAAGTTATTTACTTTGGATAGGTACTTACTTTTATTTGCTCCCGTTTTGTTGTTTATTGTTTTGACTGTTGGTTTAAAAATAAAACAAAAGAAAAAGAAAGTCGTATGTTCACTACAATGATCAGTTTTCCAGTAGGTATTTATAAATTTCCCAGCGATTCGCTAGATGGCGCAATCAGTCCCTGTAAATGTTAGGTGTGGTATGATATTTCATGTGCACCCTAATTAATGGGAAAATTGTTTTAGGTTTTTTACATTAAATATCTGAATACTTCGCAGTTAATATGTATTTTAGTGCTATCTACATTTTAAATGACAGAGAGTGATTTAAAACGAAACTTTCATAAACAAGTAAAATATGTATTTTACTTGTTTACTTTTTATCTCTATTTTCTTATGGGTAAAATAAAGTGAAATATGGCAGGACCGTAAATGATGATGATGGTTGGTTTATCAAATATTTCCTATCTATCATAGACAAAAAAGGAACTTTTAATTGATAGTGAGAGTAGCGTCATCTGGTGTTGCTTTTTGAAACCACCCGAAAATACCTACTGGAAAACTGCTCATTTGAACAATTTCATTACAAGATTACTAATCATTATACATTAGGTAATGTGTTTGTTTTTTTATGTGATGCATGGCAGACGTGTTCGTCTGCGGACGGACCGTTTGATGGTTAGGGATTGCCGCTACCCATAGAAATCCGCGACACCAGTGGAGTCACAAGTGCGTTACCAAACTTTAAACCGCTTTCTCCCGGATTGGGCCTCCGATACCCTTACTCACGCAGCAAAACACAGCACACTGTTTCACGCCGGTTTTTTGTATTTGTGGTTTATAAGTTTATTTCTCTAGGTGATGAAATCGTGAGTAAGGGTACCGGAGGCTCAATCTGGGGGACTTACCATCAGGTGATGCGTCTGTTTGTCTGCCACCACATAAAATATCCGCTACCAGCAAATAATTTTTTTGATATCTTGTGATTCTATATATTATTGCAAACCTTCCCCTTAATAGTTTCTCGGCATAATATGCGTTACACGTCGTTTGCACCCCTTGTCCTCTAAGAAATAGTGTATCACAGTATTTCGTATCTTTAATTTAGGGGACGTTTCATAGGGCTTGTCGTACGCTGAGCGATGCTATGCACAAATATAAATGTAAAAAAATTACAACATCACATACATTGATCTGACTCCGACATAGGTAGCTCAAGCACCTGTGTCACGGATATAATTTATACAGTTAAAACTTTTTTTTTGTAAATACATAATATATAAGCATCCCTGCACTGCCACTGATCCAATTGGCTCGTCTAATATAGCGTTTCTTATATTAACTGTGGGGAAACTTGCTTCGGCATAAATGTGCCGTCTCGACTTGACTGAAGGCCTCACAGAAAATCGATGTGAAACAACGTCTGCACTGTGTTTCACCCACCGAGTGAGAATACCGTCGGCCCAATCGGGGGAAAAGGAGAGTTGAAAAGTTCGCACCGCACTTGTGCCTCCACTGTTGTCGCGGGTATCAATGGGCGGTTGCTTACCATTAGTTGTTCTGTGTGCTTGTTTGCCATCTATCACAAAAAAGAAGACAATTTTTTACTCTTTGGGGATTGGAACAAATAAATACTATTTGCCGCCGTGTGGTCCCCGGCAGAGTAGAATAGGACACCCTCACTCTTACCGAGGTGTCGTAAAAGGCGACTGAGGTAAAGCTGCTGACATGATCATCAGCACCCAGAGAAGGAAAACTCTGCCAACCGGTCTGCCAAGCGTGGTGAGTATGGCAATTACCCCTCATGTGATTGAGGGAGGCCCGTGCCCCAGCATTGGGGACGTAAATGGGCTGACGATGATGATGAAATACTATTTGATACTCATTTATCTATGTTTTTAGAACTCTAGAGGTTTTTATAGCAATATAGCTCTTGATGCTCTGTGTACTAAAAGCTTAAAGAAAGCAATAAATTAAAGTACTGATTCCTAATTAACAGGCGCTTAAAGGACGAGGGAAGGCAGCCCTCTGTAGGCCAATATCTTGGCAATTAAAATAATTATGCTAATTGGGTATTAACTGCTTCAAACTTTTATCAAGAGACTAAGATTTATGGGGGCTTTTTGGTTTTATATTTTATTTAAAAGCGATCGTCCAGTAAAGAAAAGCTGTTTTAAAATGAAGAAAATTTGCAGAGAAATCGGAGTCGGTCATCTTGAAATCCGTTACAAATTAATAATAATAATATTCTTTATACGAGCACGCTTTATATATGAATTGATCGCAATTATTTAAAATTAATAGGTATTATGTTTGGTCTTGGTTTCGGTAACCTCGGTTAGCCACAAATACAGTATATTCGTATTTATTTATGTATGTAAGGTATTGTAGGATAAGTAATGTTTTTTTTAACATAAAAATACGATTTAGTAAAAACAAAGCAAAGTAGAGTCTCCCATGACAGGCAGCTACATATCAGTTACAGTCTACTAGTCTGTAAAATTTAATTAAATATACACAACTCTCCTAACTGAAACCACATTGTTTACATACATTTACTCTCTAATAGCTAGTAAGTACTTGAGCGATCGAGATGTTCTTGGAGTTACCTAGCTCATTGTGCCTCGAATGAAAAATGCATGAAAAACACAAACATGTTTTATCGAAATCGTTTTTTTTTTAATTATTATTATTATTTATAACATACACAGACTTTTGACAAACAATCACGTTAATGGCGTTGTATAAACCGCTGAAACGTTAGCGTTAGAACCGTTTCCGAGATTACTGACATAAATTACCAAACAATCAAACAATAAACTTATAAATCTCAACAAAGCACAAACTCCAAAAAATTAAAGCACAAGCGGAACTGCGGGCGAATACAAGTTTGATTATAGGGTCTAAAATCACTTCGCAGTTTTTTATTTTTTCTAAATTCACTTTCCACAGAGCTATCTAAAGACTAATGTTTTTTTTTAATTCGGTCATACTAAGTTCTACAAGTTAGTATCGATAAGCAAGTCGATAAATCGGAAATCACTACCAAGCCCGGGCTAAAGTGAAGATGAGATCTAGGATGTAACGCGTACGCCTAGAAGATGCCTATTCACTCTTGCGTTGAAGATGTCCAGATTGTGTGTCCTTAAAAACAGACCTTGGCAAGGAGTTCCATTCCTTAGCTGTCTAGTTAGCTAGTAGTCTGATATCCGCAGCACAAGTTCTTGAGCTACTTAGTACGGAATCAGGTTCATATATGAGATGTACGAATTAATTAATAATTTTATTTTTCTTTATTGTAAGGAAACATAAAGTAATTAAAATAACACTATTTAACACACAAAAACATAATCTTAAACCAATTAAGTTTCCACTTATAACTAATATCATAAAAACCACAACAGCCTTTTTGTACGCTCGTAGTGTAGTGTTAAATAGATCTTAAGTCACAAAAATCGCTGTTATAATTACGACAGGAGCGCAACAGAAAGGTGTTACGGGCATAATTTTGTAAAATAACCTATACGTTTTTATCTATTCTAGTTTCAAATTTTTCTCTCAATCTCAACTTTTTACATGAATAAAGGAATGGCCACACTGGCGGGTAGCGAGAGTTTTCAAAGCGGATCGACGACCCAGCGACCACGTCGCGGCTGTGCAACGTTCACGCCGCGGATGTTCAACGGATTCACCGGCGTGTTTCTTCGTGACCGCCACAAAAAACAATACGGTATTTGACTTTTTTTTTATTTCTGTAATCTAAACACCTCAAAATGATAGAAACATCGTTGAAAGAATCTTCGTCATCGTCATCATCAGCCCATTTAAGTCCCCACTGCTGGGGCACGGGCCTCCCTCAATCACATGAGGGGTAATTGCCATACTTACCACGCTTGGCAGACGGGTTGGCGAGGGTTTTGATATAAATGCAGAATTTTCCTTCTCTGGGTGCTGATGATCATGCCAGCAGCTTTACCTTAGTCGCCTTTTACGACACCTCGGTAAGAGTGAGGGTGGCCTATTCTACTCTGCCGGGGACCACACGGCCACCATTGAAAGAATCACTTAATTCTCATTTAAACTATATAGATATCACAAATTTAAAATCACAATATTATTTTGGGCAAACCCAAAACGCTCCATACAAATGGCTACTGAGATGTGACGTCACAAACAAGTATTTTGTTTGCATTTCATTTGAATTTTGTATGGTAGCTGAAAATGAAAATGATAATCTATTTATTGAAACAGAACTGACATAAAAACTAACTTAGAAATATGTTTACAAATGCTTAAATATTCAAAATCACTTCATTTCCAGGGGTGCCCAAACTAAGCAAAGCTTGTATCTTGGGAAGCCAATTACCATTGTATTACAGAGTTATATTTATTATGTAGCAATAATATAATATTGATCTTATTCCAAATTAATGAGTAGTACGAGAGTTTGTGTGTGTATATATGTATATGAGTATCTATCAGTTTGGGATGAGAACTTCGGTTTGATCATAGTCAAGACAAGAAAGAAACTGTACTAACTTTAATATCACTTCCCTTACAGGGGCATCACTAAAACAGCAGCTCTTTGCAACACTATTGTAAACCCAGATATGACAATAACGAAGGAATCTTTTGGCAAAACTAGTTTTAACACGGGGCACCGCCAATTTACCCACTCGTCTCCCACCCCCGAAAAGAATCGGCTTCGCTCCAGGTCAATAGGCGGACAGACAAGCATTGACAATAAATAACTGTCTAACACGCATCAGATTTAGCTCTTTATTTAAAACATTGGTGGGATATCTGTACGGCTTTCTTAACATCACCTGCGCCCTTTCAAGCTCTATCATTAGGGTTTTTGCGGAACCACCCCAAACCCCTATGCCCTATGAATAATTGATTGGCAGACAGCAAAATAGACTGTTTTCAATCAGCTTATATTAGCAGAGTTTCTTAAAATCCGCATTATTCCCATAACTTTCCTCACTCTTTTAGCTAGTGTATGGATATGCAAGTGAAAGGTTAATTATTCATCCAGCATTACAAAGTTTACAAATTTTGTAAACTCTTGCGTTCAGACTTATCTACGCGGCGAATCCGTCGCGCAGTGCGCTGCGTCGCCGTCACTCCGCTTTGAAAACGCTCGCAATCCGCCAGTGTGACAGCACCCTAAGATCTGCAAATAAAATCTAATATGTTCTGCTTCTTCAAACTAAAGCTGAGTGTACCTAAGACTGGAGTTTAAACTCGGCGAGGAAACAAAGTAATCTAGTAACTGTGTGTAATCAAATAGGAAAGTTGGTAATTTGTATGTCGTTGTTGTATGCTAATCAAACCACGCGAGGTTAAAATTAGAAAAGCTAAGAACGAACATTGACAGACGATTCCTCTGTTAGTAATTTAAAATGCATTGTTGTTAACAAAGTCGAGTGATGGTAGCTCAATGGATATGTACGCGCCTTCCATATGGGGGTCATTGTTCGAATCCGAGCATGCACCTATTGATTTTTCAAATCTATGTGCGTATTTCCTAGGGAGTGTCAAGCAGTCCCCACCAGGCCAAGAAGGGTGTCCGTAATGGAAACCCCGTTCCACGCATCAGCGGGGGTTCTTGAAAATACCTCAAGGTATCAAGTACAAGTCATTTCGTACTTAGAACTTAAAGGAAATTTGAGACTCGGTATCAATTTTGTCCAGAAAACTACTCATTTACTGTGTTAGAGCCACGCTTTGGCATGAATAGTCCGGCTTGAACGGAATAGCCTCACAAAGAACTGGCGTGAAGCAGCACCTGCGATGTATTTCGATGAGTGAGTAAGGGTATCGGAGGCCCAATCCGAGGGTAAATAGAGTTTAAAGGTGCCGGACTTGTGACTACAATCCGCGCCACGAAATAAATCCTGTGACAAAACACGGAACTAATATTGTAGATTCAAGCCATCTTATTATAAATCCCTATACAGGGTGTATCTGTTGACATTTATATTCCTTTAACCACGTGTTCTATCAAACATTAAACATTTGTTCTATGACTTTTGGAAATTCGCATAAAAACAATTTCACGTGACTTGGCCATTTTGTATGGGGAGTCGAAAAAATTTTCGACGAATTCCGAAAAGTCGTAGAACAAATGTTGCTCAGAATGGTTGGTAGAACACGTGGTTAAAGGGATGTAAATGTCAACAGATACACCCTGTATAAAATTATTACCGTACTAAAGCTCATGTCATCCCGTTTCAACAAGAAATGTTAAAAAGACTATCTATGACATAAAAATATTAGTGTCGGTGGTTGGATACATATAGTAATTTAGAGAGCAAAGTAATAGCGATCTTAAATTTTAATACACATGTTTGTAAAACGTGGTTATTAAGCTTGCTCTATTAGTAGGTATTAATGTTTCCGAAAATCACGATTTCCTAGAATCAGAATGCTGACTCGAAGTTGTAAACATAAGCAATATTGTTATTGTTATATCTCAGAGAAGAATGGAATAGGGATGTAATATTCTACATAAAAAAAAATGTTTCTTTATCGATGTTTTATTATAACTAATTATTGATTAATAATTTACTTTAATATACTGGTTTTAACGGTGTCAATGAGCAGCGGCAAACACTTACCATCAGATGATCCAACTGCTTGTCTGCCACCTATCACATAAAACAAATTATCATCTTTCGTATTTTTTTTCAGCCTATTTTTCATGGAACACCTCGACCTTACGGGATATTGTGTACTTGCCCTATAATTTGTACTCTTATTAACGAAAGATTCTCCTCCTTATCATTATTACGTCGCTTACCATCAGAAGATCAGTCTGTTACATGTAAAATAAAATAAAAAACTTGTAGCTCATGGCTTGGAGTCTTTAGCAAACATATTTTGCCCCTGGACAGTGAATTGTTTTTAATAAAGAGGTACATATTTTGTGGTTTCCATCTTCTTAATACATAATATCATATGATGAACACATGTGTTTTTTTATTGTCTGAGGTATAATATAAACACTTTATTACTTCCAAAAGATGGTACGATAACCTGAATCTTATCCAAGGCTGGCCACAAATAGCGTTGAACGAGAGCAGTGGAAGAATTCGAGCAAGGCCTTTACCCATAAGTGGGATAGTACAGGCTTTATACTTTGTATAAACTATCGATGGTAATATTTTCACATCCCTAAAATTGGATAACCAGTTAGCGTGTTATTACGACTTGGAGTTATTGTTTATTGGTTTAGGGCAAGGGTCATCTCTTGGACAAAAGATTAGGGAAATGTTATTTGGTTGCCACTAAAAATATACGAGCAATTGTAAGTGCCCGACAGGTGTCCTGGAAGAGCGTGAGTTAGTTAAGATAATGTTTGTTGGATAGTTTTTTGTTTGTTCCGTCTCATCTAAGCGTATATTTAACAGTTGCGTCCAAATCTGTCGCTCCGGGGCGGGGGTGCGCTTGGACCATGATACAGGATTCGGGAAGTCTAGTAATTACAATATAGCGATTGCTGTCTGCCCTTCGCAACCCTCAGGCAGCGGAATCAGACCAACTGGATCATGGTAACATGTACATTATTGTCTCAAATACCCACTGAAAATACCATTCACAATATCAAGAAACTATTAGAGACGTGCAGCTTTCCTCACGACGTTATCTCTCAGCGCCTGACTAATGGTAAAAATATGCACATAGATTTGAAGAATCCCCAGGTGCACACTCGGATTCTAACCCCAATCCCCCGTTTGAAAGGCGCGTTTTTATTCACTGAGCTACCATCGCAGATCATCATCATCATCAGCCTATCGCAGTCCACTGCTGGACGTAGGCCTCTCCAATGGTTCGCTCTGTGATCTATCCATGGCTTCTCGCATCCAGCTCTTGCCAGCCATCCTGCGCAGATCGCCCCCCGCACCTAGCCAGAGGGCACCCTACATTACGTTTGCCAAGACGCGGTCTCCACTCTAGAACTCGTTTACCCCATCGGTTGTCGGTTCTGCGGCTAATATGGCCAGCCCACTGCAACTTAAGCTTGCTAATCCGTCGCAGATAAAAGACCCAAATTAGCGGCAAGCGGTAAAGGTTGACAGCCTACTGGTTTTACGGGTGTCTATAGACGGCGGAAATTGCGTACCATCAGGTGATCTGTCTGCTCGTCTGCTATGTATAAACCTGTGGTCCCAAAAGCTTGTATTCGAATCGCATAACATCTCAGAGGTCGCCAAAATGTAGGTACCTTACTTACCACTCATTAACAAAAGAACTTTTGTCTTATTTTAAACAAGCGCCAACCTATTTGTTCAGAATACATAATTTTAATGTTAAAAACATGCGGGCAAAAAATATTCAGCCTTTTTCCTGCCTCGGACAGGGGGACGGTTGTTGACATCCCAACAAAGGTCCCAGTCGAGTGCTTTGTTTTGTATGAGGTTAACTACGAGTATTTAATTTTTCTTGTAAGCTATTATAGAACAAGAGCTAACACTGGCTAAAAAATTCTTCACTATTTTTTTTAAACCTTACAGATTCTTTGTTCATGTTTCCTAACACTGCACAGGTGAGAATTAACTAGATTGGATTGATTTACTTTCCAAGATACCTGGTGTGTCTTGGTTTTCAAAATAGTATTTATTTTACATTTTTGTAAGTTTTTTCAGAATAACTGGCCGTAACTATAAATTCTATCGACCCATTGATATGTCAATGTCGATTATTAACACGGCTATACATATGTCAGACACCAGTTTTATGTAGAAACTTTACGCCTGTAATATTTTTCATAGAAAATTTTGAGATGGTACGATTTTGATCGTATTGTAAAGGCCAATTTAAATTATGGAGAATGACGAAAGTGTGTTTGTTATGAGCTCTTAAGCTATTACGGGGCAGGTACTCATGATGAGCCCTTTAGGGATTTCAATTGCCAATCGATCTCAACCTTTCGGCAATGGCTTGACGTCTAATTTAAAATTATAATCCTTTTTTTAAAAATAATATATAAAAATATTTTCAGATATGATAGTAGTTAATACATTTTTTTAGCAAAAAATTTTAAAATCTTATTTTGCATCCAGTTGTTGACTACACCATGCTAGCCTAATAATACTTACGACATTATAACGAGGGCCGCACCGGTTACCGGATATAAACGAAAACATACTTACTCCCATAGCTCAGCGACCCAAAATGTGTCTTGGCCTTAGGTCCCGATCATTGGTTTCACGCCAATTGCTGACTCGTTAGATTCCTTGACATCATACCAAAGTCGGGGAACCTCACAGATTCCGATGGCCTGGCCACGTAGAAAGGATGGGAGAGGATAGCAGTATGAAGAAAACTTATTGAATGGTCGTCACTCGGTTAGCTGCCCAAGATATCGCTGGCATGAACAGTATCTTATGGTTTCCAGTAAATGTATGGACTACTGTGACAACCCTCCTCACTAGACCGAGAAAAGGTTATGCAAGAACTGACGTAGCCACGGGAGGTAATAATATATGTGGCTACAGTATTGTAATTTGGCCCTGTCCTTGAACCTAATGTCTGTAGTCACGTGGACGTCAACACGCGTTAGGGCTACCCCTTATAGTATTTTAATTACATCCACCGACTTGAGTTTAGGTAGTTTTCTCTTTGGACGTACTAAATGTTATAACAACCTATGTTTATCCGTTTGACAAAATAAAATACTACTAGAGATACGTTTGGTAATACCAACGTATTTTTTATCGTACAAGAGTAAAACCCACATAAATCACACAATGACATTTAACCGATTTAAAAGATAAAGATAAATATAAAGATAAAAAATTATTTATTCAATTTTGGTCCATACAGAACACTTATGAATGTCAATATAGGTACACATATTATCATCTACCGCTGGTTTGGAATGTCGATTTCTACTGAGAAGACGCCAGCAAGAAACTCAGTAGTTACTCTTTTCAAATATTGATGATGTTACAGTTTCAATTGAGAAAAAAATACAATTGTCAAAGTTAACAGACTACTATGAATAACAACTCACAAGACTAATCGATTAACATGACCAAGAAGCCTTATCATTTAAATACTCTTGTACACTATAGTAATCTTTCTTCATTGGGCAGGTTTTAATAAGAGACTTAAACTTATCCAGTGATAGGTTAATGACATTTTGTGGGAGCTTATTGAATATCTTAATACTTAAGCCAACAAAGGAATTACCGATTTTATGAAGTCTGAAGACTGAGACGGGGACACAAACGGGGGGACGGGGAAAAAAAGAGGAGGTTCTTGATTCTCGGGATATTTTTTTATGTTATCTTCCCCGATTACTCAAAGATGCCTAAACAGATTTGGAAAAGCTTTATTCAATTGAGTATGGTTTCCATATGGTCCCTTTGTCAGCATGTCATGATCTGATGATGAATTAAATTTTATGAGCACATGTAATGTTATTGTGTTTTTTTTAAGCTACACCAGTATTCTTGTATTGGTTTTACGTTCTGTTTCACCAATGACATTGTAATATTTTTATTACATATATACTTGACGTAAAATCCATTCACATGAATGTAATGAATGTAAAAGCTCTATTAGCTTTTACATCACTTTCGAAATTTGATAACCTATTTCTGTGAAAGATTCTTTATATTCAATTTGTTTCTTTCAAATACCTGTCACATTTTCAAGCAATTCATAATAAGTTAAATAAAACAAGCTCTTTGGAAAAGTATCAATTTATTGTTTTCACACTTCAAATAGAATAAACAGTAAAATTATTGTTCTATTTACATTGCTCCACAAATAAACACGACTTGCTAATAAATATTAACTTTTGTTTACTGAATAATCTTTGGATTGTAAATCACTGTTGTGGCAAGAATAAATTAAAATATAGAATCACAATCTAATTCTGTTTTGTACAATCTTTGGAATTGATATAGAGTTTATTAGAATTTCCATAAATAAAATACAAATTCTTAAATACACATTTCGTACAAGTTTCATGTATTTGGTATGTAGGTGATCCATCTAATCGTCTGCCACCTATCACATAAAAAATCAAGTATAAAAAAAATATTAGCAGTATATTTTTCGGCAAATTTTTCAACGGTTGTCAAAGGGAAGAGTTGGCTAAAACAATAACAAAAATTAGCTATTTGAAGGCATTATTTTCAATACACTCTATACAAACAAGTCTTGGGCAGACAACGGAAAATAATAAAAGACGTTACAGTGTGTCTCCTCGTTTTAGCATAAAATTCCCAATGCGTTCCTAAGTTGTCGCTTTGGAAGCCCGGGGTTCGCTTAGACCATGATTCAGGATTTGGGAAGCCTCGTAATTACAATGAAGTGGTTGTCGAGGTGACGGTAGATGGAGCCAATCCATAACATACTGATGGCCAAGGCAAGGGAAAAGAAATAGACGACGCCCGTTAGTCAGATGGGTTGACGACATAGACAGAGCGGTGGGTAAGATCTAGATGAGGCTGGCATAGGACCGTTGCGAATGGCGAGCACAGGAGGATCAAAATACAGGCTTATGAGAATGATCATGACTGCCGTCTGACCTTCGCAGCCCTTTACAGGGGAATCAGACGAACCATCATACCGTTTTCACGTTTCAGAAACTATCCGAAACATTACAGTATGTCTATTTTGGCAAATTGACCGTGCGAGAACCATGCAGGCATAAACGGCTTGACGGTGTGATGCCACGGACTCACAGAAAATCTGCGCTGCGGAGTATGTGAGGGTAACGGAGGCCCAGAGGGAAGGGATTTTAAATTTCAGCAGCGAACTTATGTCTCTACTGGTGTTTGCTGTGTGACAGAAATCGCTTACCATCTGCTGACCCGTTTCCTCGTCTGCCACCTCATAAAAAGTGTGTAATAAACACTATGGTAGACTTTTTTTTGGCATGACTGGGCTGGTTAGACCGGAGTGATATTACGTCTCACAGAATGCTAGCGTGAAGCAGCCCTATACTGTGTTTCACTGTGTGAGTGAGGGTACCGAAGGCCTAATCTGGGGGGAAGGGGGGTTTAAAGGTTGGCAGCGTACTTGTGACTCCACTGATGTCACGAGTGTCTATGGGCGGCGGCAATCGTTGACAGAACCGACCGGTGCCGACATAAGTCAACGCCTAGCGCGTAGGTCAACGATCTATTTCAAAATCAATGTTACAAAACACTAACTCAACTAAAAAAAAACTAAAGCAACTCTTTATTACACTGTTCTTAGTAATAACTTAAAAATATACTTAGAATGATACAAAATAGCTGTGACAGTCAAGGCTTATGAAAATACATGAAATACTTAGTTTTTTAGATTTTCGGTTGCATTATAACTATTACTTATCAAGACGGGAATAAACACGATATTTATACCAGGATACATACCAGGATAGTACGTGAAGCGATTGAGATCAAGAAGTATAAGACTTTCAATCGGGAGGATGGATTTAAAATATCATCGACATGGAATCCAGTAATCAACAAGTGCAAACCCCGTGCTAGGCCGTTACTAACGCAAACAAACACCGACACTGTTAGTGTAGTGTGTCGGAGTAGCTTCACTGACAATTCATCTAGTGGCGAATTAATATCAAAAAATGTGAGGGTGTCCGAAGATTCACAGCCCGGCCCCAGCAGACGACGCCGTGCTCCGCCAGTCCGCTCGTGACCACGGCTGCTGTAACGTAGCCGAAACGTCGAGCAAAATATGTGAGTACACAATGTTGTATCACGTAATAAATATCGTGTTAATTCCCGTCTTGATTAATTATAGACATGAAATAGCTTATCATATCTTAATCTGCTGTGGTTTTCAATCAAATAAGTTTGTATCTAAAAAAAATGACATTCACTAATATAAAATTATTCTATTTTATTCCAAACGACCGCGATTGTAACTATACATTTTCTTTACTTACTATCCATAATCATAACTTATTCAATGAAAAAGGATGACTTAATTTAGTAATACATAAATTAAAATCGTATTTTTCATAAAAATAGTGATTACAAAAATGACATCATGATTATTCTAAGCTTGTCATTCCCAGTTGCGTCTTAAGGGTCGATTTGGAGCCAAAGGGCTTACAACGAAACCGGGACAGTTTCGTCGAAAATACCGTATTCGGAATGAATGGGCCGGCTCGAACGGAGTGATATCACGTCTAACAGAATACTGGCGTGAAGCAGCACTGTAGGTACTGTGTTTCACTGCGTGAGTGAGGGTACCGAAGGCCCAATCCAGGGAGAAGGGGGGTTTAGAGCTTGGTAGCGCGCTTGTGACTCCACTGCTGTCACGAGTGTCTTTGGTCGGTGGCAATCGTTTACCATCAATGAACCATATAAGTATCATATTTTGTGTCTCCTGCACACCCGTCTGCTCCGAAACACCCAAACCCCTTTGTGGTTAAGGCGTCTCGAGTATGCCCCTCCCGCAGTCCCCACTGTTAGGAAAAGACGCACCGTCGCCATGCAACAGGACGAACCACTCTTAACAAATAACTCAGCAAGATCCCCGCGGTACCGCGGCACTGCGGGGGTCTCTGACCCATCACCCACTTGTGATTAAGGTCTCCGACCCAGCCAAAACCACTTGTGGTTAAGGCCGTCTGTGTAAGCCGTAGAGGTGTTACCCCCACTGTTAGGAAAAGACGCCCGGGACGACGCGATCAGCGTCGCCGTGCAACAGGCTGAACAACTCGCGACAAATAACTCACCAAGACCCCCGGCGAGGACGTTCGTCGGTTCCCTCTAGAGTTAGGGTCTGTCTCTTTTCGCGTAACCGATACGTGCCGGGCCGACTCAGTCCCCAAACTTATGTTCCGAGCCGAGGTCCTAACCCCGATGGGGGGCGCCCTCAGGCCCCCCCTTTTAGGGTGCGAGCCTACTGCTCCCCACAAATCCGGTGACTCTTTTCAAAACCAAAGCGTATGTGTTCACGCTTTGGTTTTGAAAAGAGTCACAGATTGACAGAACCGACCAACGCCGACAACGCCTATCTCCTTCTTAACGCCTATCTAGATTCTGTTAGCTAGAGCCGATCTTCTGTGTCTTTGGCTGGTGATTCATAAAAATTGCAATCCCTTCTAAATAAGTGCACACTGTTCTTAACCAAATACTATTCAATATTTTATTTACACTCTTATCTTAATAACAACTTACACTAAATCCATTTATTTTATTTTACTGTTTTACTTATTAAAACTTATAATATCGTATCTTTCAGTACATAACTTAAGGTAATAATTCCGTACAATTATATTAAGTGCAATTGATTTCATTTTTTAACAATGGGGCGGGAGTAAATGTACATAGCTAGCATATAAGACCACAAAATAGGGCAACAACAAAACAAAATACAATTTTGATATGTTTCTTTGAAAGAGCAACCTCAAAATTATTTAATAAACGGAGAAAACGGGTCAGCTTATTTTTATTTTTTCATATATTTTTTTGGGAAGGAGGAAGTCAAAGCTATTAAAAAAATAAATATTTTACGTAATAAATAAAAAGCCCTTTACCCTAATCAAATTAAGTTCATCTGTTTTGTGATTTTATTTGTTGAAAATAATTATTAAGAATTACGAAAGTCGAATTAAATCTATTTACAATTGAATATTATGCTACAATATTGCAATCAATGTGACCATCGTTACCCAACTAAGAGATTTAACAATGACGCTTGATGATGCTTTGTAATACTTCACCTCATCCTGCGTAGGCGGCGAATATGACGCCTCGTAACTCAACCTGCTTGGACAAGGCATCATATTTATTGGAATCTCCATCAGTTTCCTTCGATACTCAATCTTGGATCCACTTGATTCTGTTTCCTGATCTTGCATAGCGTCATCGTAGTTTTTATCTTCATCAAAATCATCGTCACTTTCGTCGTAGTTCTTGACTTTGTCTATACTCTGTTTCTGTATTTCCTTTTCAACTTTGATGACGCCCAAGTTGATTTTGAGCTTGTAGTCCATGATGCACACGAGGCGGTTTAGCGATGCCTTTATGCGTTTGCTTTTTGTCTCGTTTTTCAATTTATGCAGCCAGGACAGTCTACAGTCGCAGCTCAGCTTGTTGCCTGCAACAATTAAAAAAAATTAATTAAAAGCCATTATTCAATGGCTTACACGTCCTAGTCACTGTACTAATTGGAAAGACGCATTTTCTACATGCTTGCTTGAGCATCCTATTAGGCATGAGTGTTTAACAACTTTATAAATAAGTTTATAATGAATGGATCGTTACCTGTTAGTGTATGCTTAATTAAATAAATAAATTGAAGCAAATTATTTGATTTTTATTCAGAAAAAAATCTACTAATTATACCTATTGAATGGATTTTGTAAACTAACTATTGAGATTTAAGTATTATTTTTCTTATAAAAACAGCGTACTTATACCATTTTACAACACAAATCTATGTAGATTCATTTGCATTGTGCTTGAGATTTGCATTGTCTAGACAAAACTTACCCGAAAATTTGACGAAAATTATGCATTAATTGAAAGGACACCGATGTAAAACTATGCATTATCTTAAGGTGTTACTTTTGGATGAAATAATGTTAATACTTCAGCCACCTGATTAAAATTACGTTATTACTGACTATTTTATTGTTGTTGTACCTATTTATAAGGTTATCACCGATATGAGCCGAACTTACACAAATAAATGTTACAGCTAATGAAATGTTAAGATAGGGTAATATTGCCTGATACTTTAATATAATTTTTTATCAATATTCAGACAATTCAATCGTGACATAATTGTCATGACAAGCTTAGTAGTACGCTTGGAGCCATGATTTATAATTTTCTATATACGAGTTCAAATATATATTATATTTTAAATATATTGAGCACAATCTTTAACGTTGACAAAAAATATTCTTCTTTTTTATTTCTTAATGTCTCAAATTAAAACAATAATTGCGCCGCCACTCGATCGTTTCATTGAACAGTACAGTACAATAGTTATTTTATTCATTAAATTGCACACGTCACATAGTAGTAGTAACTTGAATATTAAATTATGTGTATAAAAGCGAAACAGATCTTAATTTCTCTGCTATCTCCAATTTTTAGCGCCAAGAAGGAAGTCATATGAATAATTATAAAAAATGGCAACGGAATGAATCAGCCCCACATTGCCCTGTGACATTTTAATAGCACCTATATTTTGCGGTCGAGGGGTTGTCATATTTCCCGAGAACTGCTCGCCACTGTACCAGCATTGTTAGGTATGATTTAATGGTCTTTGTGTGGTGTTAATTCGGTTTTGTGGTTTGTTTATAGCAATGCGCAATCTTAGTAAGATAGCTGGAGTTCTGGGACCTATTATGCACTTGAGTGCAGGGAATTAAATATTCTAGTGCCTGTTTTGAGGGTGGCCTACTTTCATATTGGTTATAAATTTAAACAAGACTGAGAAATGTTAAATAGAATTCAATAAAAATCACAAGTTTTCTACCTGAACGAACTTAAATCATATTGTTACTTATCGCTACCTTTATTACCGTACTTCTTTCATTCTTATATCATCTCGTTCCAACACGCAAAGTAAAAGAGGCTGGAATGAGTTTAGTTCCATAACTTTTATTAGATCGCGTTTTGTAATTAGGCAGGTTAAGTTTTATATACTTAGTACATAAGTTAGGTACTGCTAATTTGTGTACTTTATGTCTGCATCAAAATTAGGCATTTTTTATAACTTGTCGTTTTTATTATACA
This sequence comes from Marasmia exigua, assembly GCA_019059595.1. Lineage (NCBI taxonomy): Eukaryota > Metazoa > Arthropoda > Insecta > Lepidoptera > Crambidae > Marasmia > Marasmia exigua. The sequence goes on along the minus strand of CM032476.1, from coordinate 6,444,738 downwards.
ACACATAAAAACTCAATTAAAGTGTGTTTAGTTACAAATACCAAACTAAAACGATGAAAACGATTTGAATACTATTTGCAGCCTCAAAAGCAAACAACAAAATACGTCCTCCGCCAGTATTTACTTATATTTTATGGTAACAAAAAACTTGGAGACATCAACAAAATTATAACGTCCATCAATAATGTACGCCGAGAAAACTTTTTCTAAGTCGACGAAATCAACAAAACAAAACACTCGACAACTGTTCAATAAAGATAATTCGGGACAAAGTTCCGAGAACTTACCATCCAAGGTGATTAAAGCGTAATTTGTCTTCATATTTTCCAGAACATTCTGCACCGCCTCCTGCCGAAGCGTCTCTAAGTTATTATTTCTCAAATCCAAAACAGTCAACTTGAGATTATCACTCAACACAGCGTCGTCTAATACTTCCAACTTATTGCCGTCCAGGGAAAGTTTACGTAGCTGCGTCAAACCCCCAAACCCCCTCCCGTCTATGTACTGTATTTCATTACCGTCTAGGTAAAGTTCTTGAAGACTCCAAAGTTCCGCAAACGCCAAGTCTCCTATCATTGTTAATTTGTTGTTCCTCATATCTAATGTAATCAAATTAGACAGTCCCTGGAAGTTCTCTCGAATGACGACCGTCAGAAGATTGTTGTCGAGATCCAGGCGGATCAGATTGCTTAAATGCTTGAAGCAGCCATCGTGTAGTACGCTTATAGTATTCTTCGACAAGTACAGCCTTTGCAAGTTTGGCAGATAATAGAATACGTCCCTGTTCAATTCTGATATTTGATTTTCGACTAAGCTGACGTTGGATAGCCTCAGTAGATGTGCAAAGGCGTTCCGTTCAAGTTTTGTTATTTTGTTCTTGGGCAAGGTAATTTCCCGGAGCGTTGTGGAGTTCGTGAATGCGAATGAGGGAATGCTGAAAATGTTCGCGTATTGTATGTTGATGTACTGGAGGTGTTCGAGTCGAACTATCACTTTTGCGGGTATGTAAGTGAGCCCGCCGTCCGCTCTGACGTTAAAAGTCAACTTCTCTATTTTCGGCTGCGAATAAAAATTTGACCAAAAGGGATCGTCCTCAGCGATGCCGCCGTTGAATACCCAACAATCAGCCTTTGTGGCGGTTTTTATCTTTATGCTCTCGCAGTAGCAATGTACTTTGGACACTCTATCTTGGATATCGCAAATGTTGACGTAGTGCGAGTAAGTCTTGTCGTTTTTCCAGCGCCTTTTGTCATTTTGCCGGGACTCGGTCACATTTATTTCGACAGTTGCGAACGCAATCATTAGGATCAGATATTTAAGGTCCATCTTTGTTCGCTTTCACATCGGCGCGATTTTTATCTGTAACAAAAGAAATACGTTTAGTTTCAGCTTCTTTGTTTTATTTTATCCGAGTCTTGGATCCGTGCATTAACGGAGCCTTTGATTAGATTGTCTGAAGTCAATCGGTAAGGTGCTATTCGGATGTGCTATAATGGACTCAGTTAATTGACTCTCACTGATAGTTCGAGGGGAAAAGTAAAATTTTATGTTAAAATAAAGACGGCTATTATCGCACCGTTTAATCGCAGTGATTTTATCAAGTACTTTAAAGTTATATTTATTCCTTTTAAGTCATTTAGTAAATGTGAAGATTTTACAGATAGCTTTATTAACTGAGTCCATTTTCTCAAATTGTTATGACTCGAATACAAGGTATTTAAGTTAAAAAGAAACAATGTTCTTCTCCATCATACTGTAACGGCAGTTAAGTTGTAGTAAAATGTTATAAATCGCACAAAATATGTAGACAGAGAGGTTTGACCCTAGCTGATGTTGATTTATCCTCAAAGAGTTCCTTGAACTATGCGTTAGGCAGTATATCGTATCTTATCTCGCATCACGCCAAACCACGCTGAAATGCGCATGTATACACGGCGTCACATCGAGTTACCATTGTTAGACTTTGGACCGTTCTTTTTCTAAGACACAAGTGCTATTATTATACTGCGGGGGAGTAACTTGACCTGACACGCCTTCTATGCGTGTTGGTAGTTGGTTTAGCACGCGATGTAGGCATCCAGCATTCTACGTCTATACTGATTGCTAAGCTTAAGGCGCCGTAACATCAATTATACAACAGCTGTCATACTTAAAAGATAAAGATCGTGTCCAGAATTGGTTTAATAATCCTTTCGACTTGCCTGCATGTCGGTGCGAGTTTATTAAGCCAAATTAAGGTCTATTAAGTCGTTGCCTTATAAAGCGATACGAAGAGAAGATTTTAAACCGTATTTAAATAGAACAAGCTAGGGGAATAAGAGCAATTCAACCATTAGACACTTAAAACGGATTATCTCGTAAACAGAAACCCAAAACAGTTTTTAGAAAAGGATAAAGACTTTCAAACAAAATAATAAACAGCTTTTCATCTTTCTATCTTGCCTAATTGTTGACTGCATTAAAAATGCCATTTGTATTTTAGTTATCAAGTCGTTCAAACTTTTTTTATTAATATATTTAAAAAAAATTAAATAAAATGGATCACCTGAATGTTACCTAATTAACAAAGTTAATTAGGTAACGTTAACTCCTTTTGGGTCCAAGTGGCGGCCAGAATTTTTTTTGCTGTATTTTGTAGGAACTTTCTCCCTGAGTATTTATTACTATGGCACCAAAGCTGTAGGCACGTTATCCTTGGCTTCATTTGATGTCAGAAACCAACATCTTCATACATTTTCAGTGAATTAGCTAACAAAAACATTTTTTTTTATTTTGCCAAATCTTGACATTTGAACATCAGGGGCACAAATCCTAACAGAATCCAGCAAAAAAAAACTTTTGGCCGGCATTTTCATATTTGGACCAAAAATTTATGAAATAGCGAGGATCTCTTTTGTACCATTTTTTCTTGTAACTGATCCATCCAGTCATATCACAAGAAACCGGCTAGCAATGGTATGTTTCAGTTGATATGACTCATGGACTCACAAACGTCAGGTGATCCGTCTGCTCATCTGCCACCTTTAACAAAAAAAAAACGGGCCACCACAATTCTCTTCAAAAGTCTTAAAAACATATAAAGCTTTTGGTCCTTTGAAGCATAATGTTGCTTATATCCACTGTTCTTAAGCTTTGAATTAAATATTGATTACATTATCTTAATTTAATTTATTAATATTATTTATGTTTTACTTGTATTTTACACTAAGCAGTCATGCAGAGCGTCTTCTGGTACAGGAAATTCAATGCCTAAAAATAGGCTTAAAATACTAGTAATATAAGTCTGAAGTAATTCTGTTACTTTGAGTTCTGTTAATTCTGTTATTGAGACTAAGTCAGCTATTTTTCCTAAGCGCTTATTAAATACAAGTTTTGAGTTTATTTTATGTGATAGACGGCAAACAAGCAGATGGATCACCTGATGGTAAGCGATTGCCGCCGCCCATGGACACCTGTGTACACAGTGGAATCACAAGTGCGCTGGCAACCTTTGAACCCCCTTTCTCTCGGAAGTCAAGAGTTCAAGTACTCAAAACGATTTTAACGTGTTGAGTACGAAGTTATGTAAGCACGGCTTTCTTCTGTGGCTCACGTATTTGATATTATCCTATCCTATTTTATCTTCATTCATGTCATAATCTTCAAATTAAGAAATAAAGACTATTTGACAGGCTTTATTAATATAGATAGCTTTAAAGAAAATTAAAAAGTTAGGGTGCTTCATACTGACACTAAGCAACAGCAAGCACTTTATGCTATGCATATATATTGCAGTTTGGCTATTGCCAAACTACTTAAATGACAATATTAGGACAAAGTTATCATCATTTATACAGCCAATAAAGTTAAATGAATTGACACTATAAAATACTCGCTACACCTTAAAGCACTTTACAATATCCGCGCACAATGTTCGTCGCACAGATAATTAAAATGTTTACATTTTGTCGATGTAGCGCCATTTTTTAACCCCCGACGCAAAAAACGACGGGGTGTTAGAAGTTTGACGTGTCTGTGTGTGTGTGTCTATGTGTCTGCCTATGGCATCGAAGCTCCCGAACAAATGAACCGATTTTGATTTTGTTTTTTTTTTGTTTGAAAGATGAATCAGGGGAGAGTGTTCTTAGCCATGATGTTGGATAAAAATCGATCCAAGATGGCCGCCGTCACAAAGACATGGATTGTATGTTTTAACACCCTCACTCCCTCAATAAGGGTATCATATAAAAGGGCTTGAGTACAGAATATATTTATTGTGACAAATTTCTAATCCAATATTTTTTAATTTTTAATTTTTGATTTTATAATTAGTAAACAAATTTTATTTGGGAAAAAGGTCTGATTGTGATAGCGATTTTGAAGATTTACATCCACCGAATCATTAGTTACAGTTCGTGGCAATCAGTAATGAGATTACGATACGCAAATTACGTTATTCAGGTATGCTTGGCAAAAGTGTTTCTCTATGATTTTTGACTTTGAAGATTATTAACATGAGTGTAGATAAAATAGTGTATGAGACTGCATATAACTAGGTATTAAAACACCTGCAAATGCTATTAAAGAACTCGCCAAGACTCGTTTTTTTTAAATCTCGTTGTCACTCTTCATGTGACTGTCACATAAAATACAATTATTACTAAAATATGTTTCCTCCTGTGGGAACATACCCTAAGAGCTCCGGATTTGAAAGGATGTGATCTTACTTGACGGCAGTTCATAGTTTAGCTTAAATATATAATAGAATTCATTTAGATTCAGGGTAAGGGTCCGTCAGAATATTCCACGGCCTCTAATCTCATTAATTAGTATTATTTATTTAAAATTTCAAGGTTATGTTTGCGGTAAAAACCTTTAATCACCAAAGCAATGACACAATGCTGAATGGCGACTGTTTTGGTAGCATTTAAGTTCTAGTATGTTGATTTACCTTAAGTAAAGCTTAGGTAAAGCAACTGGCATCATCATCAGCACCCAGAGAAGGAAAACTCTGCATTTATATCAATACCCTCGCCAACCCGTCTGCCAAGCGTGGTGAGTATGGCAATTACCCCTCATGTGATTGAGGGAGGCCCGTGCCCCAGCAGTGGGGACTTAAATGGGCTGACGATGATGATAATGATGTTGATTTAGTCTTGAGTTTACATAATATGTGCAATAAAAATATTTTCTTTTCTTTTCTAAATAGACTATTTATATGGAATCAATAAATATTTCACAACATCACATACATTGATCTGACTCCGAGATAGGTAGCGCAAGCACCTGTGTTACGGATATCAGAACCAACAGTGGGATTACAAATATAAACATATAATACTTTTCTTTTACATACTTATAATACATACCAAACACCCAGACCAATACAAACAAACATGTTCACGCATACAAATGTTTGTACTGTGCGGGGATCGAACCCGCAACCTTGTATCAGAGGAGGCGTTCACTAACACTGTTCCAATTGGGTCGTCAATAAAAGATGTATTACAAATGTTGTTTTAAGTGGTTGGCAGAAGAGACTGTTCAAGATTGTTCAATTGTTACTGCTTACAAATATAACCTGCCCACTGCTAAATTTCACCATCGTACATGCCGTAAACTAGGATTCCACCCGTACCATCTGGATGGGTGGAGGTCCACCACTGTGCGCTTTGCACGTCTTTTTTTGCCACGCACCTCCTCATAGTGTAATCAACTTCCCGCAGCGGTATTTCCGAACAGATTCGACATTGCGATCTTCAAGAAATGAGCCTATACCTTTCTAAAAGGCCGGCACCGTATCTCCACTCCTTCTGGTGTGGCTGGTGTACATGGGCGATGGTGATCACGTACCACCAGTTGACTCGCTCGCTCGTTTGTCTCTCTTTCTCATAAAAAAGCCTGTATGTATACATAAAAAACTGAGTAAAAATCAAATGAGACAAAATCTCCGAATGCAAAAGTTTTCATTTAGAACGCACCAAAATACACTGTTTTGTTTAATAGTCAAAAACCAAACTGCATTTTTAAAACTCCAACAAAAATCATGTATCACAAGTAACGTTTGTTAACTTAATTACGAAACAAAACGTCCCTAAAAAAGTCAGTAAATTCAAATTAGTGGTTAATGACCCCGTATATTGTTATTAAAGTACCCGGACTAGCCCCGGCGTATGACTAACTAGCGGCACAAAACTGCAGGGAGACAAATTTATGTGCCCACTGGTAATTAACATGCTACATTGGGCACTACAATACACTAGAAGTGACAATTCTACTTATATTATGAACACACAAGTTTATGAGTATGTATCTTCCTATTTATGATTGTCGCTTTTTCACGCAAAAACAAATAATAATAATCAAGCCGATTTCGGCTAAGACAGACAATCTCAACGATCAGCCACTTACGCAGGATTTAATGCTCAAGTGTGTGCGCATACACAAGTGCTCTCTCTATTCCCTTGACCTCATATTCCGATGGGACACCAGTGTGAGACGACTGGAGAACTTCCAGACTCTCCCTACAGATAATTTCTTAACAGCAATACTCAGGTACAAATTTTGCCAGGGACCCCAAGCGCAGCCGTCGCTTTAAATGCAACGCACTATCCATTGCGCAAACGAGGCAGTCTACGCAAAATCTACTGAATGGATTTTGATAAAACTTTACAAAAATAGTTTACATATCAGAATAACACAGAGGCTACAAATTCACAAAGATCAACGAACTCTTCTATATCAATATCAATTACGAGTAGAGCCACTCTTCTGAGTCTATTAATTCAAAATGAATAATTAATAAAATAGACGTCCTGTTAGTCTAGTCGTTTGAGAAACGGGCCGTCATCTCGGGGTCCTGAGTTCGATTCCAGGGTCGATAAAAAATAATGTTTCGAATTTTATTAACATAGCTCGCGTTTGTGATCACCGATCCGCATTTGGCAAGCGTGGTAATTAAACCTAATCCCATCATAGTATCAATAACTTGATTTCAATGATGGAGGCCTTTGCTCTGCAGTGGGACAGTATATAGGCTGATACTTAAACTTACTTAAATAAATAATAAAACAAATATATTCTCTCAATTCTACTAATGTAGTATCTTGATCCCGAGCGGAAGTTTTTCCTTGCACTGTGGAAACAATTAAGGTACTACAAACACCCGATCGAACCCTATATCGTGCTCTATAAGCTACTGTGCTAAGTGGGTCGTCGGATTTTTTTTTATTATTAAATTCCAACCTTGGGTATTCTTTATTTCATTTCGTCGCACGTCCGAGGTGCGCTTACTAAAGTCTCTTCCAGTAACGTGTTAACTCCACTCGTTATAATTAAGCCGATGCATTGTGCAGGCCGCGGGTGTAAACGTCCTTTTGACTAGCAGACTGGAGACTTGCATGTGCTCCACTCAGAGCGCTCGCGCGGAAACGTGTTTTAAAAATAGCCACTAAATTAAAATGTGACGTAGGTAATATTGCAAACTGGAGCGCGGTTTGTTACCCAAATGGAAAAGGGAAGCAATTCGTCAATAATTATGAGTATATTTCCAACACCTCTGGATGGTTCTAATCTAATTTTCTAACCATGGTAGGCCTATAACCCTCATTCATGCGACCGTGGGAGAGCCACGCTTCGTGTGATAAAGAAAATGGCACGGCCTCACAGAAAACTGGCGTGAAGCAGCAGTGTACTGTATTTCGCTTTGTGAGTGTGGGTAACGGAGGCCCAATCTAGAGGTAAGGAGGGTTTAATGGTTGGCAGCACACTTGTGACTCGACTAGTGATGTGGGCGGCGACAACCATTACCATCAGGTGATCTGTCTGCTTGTCTGCCATCTATCATGGCGGATATCACATGGATTTCATGTGACATCCACCATGTTTTCAAAATATCACGAGCACGGGAATTAGGCTCCAGGATCCAAAAAGAAGTGCTTCAAAAGTCACAAAAAGTCCATATACGTCCGACAAAAATAACTGCGACGACCGACAAAATCTCTTTGTACGAGTACACTTGTATGGCGGGCATATTTAATCCGATCAGAGGCAGCCATGTATCAAACTAATGAAATAAACCAAAGCGAAAAACGGTTTGCGAGCGTAATAACGTGACGTCATGACTTGGCGCTAGAATGTAAGTCAGGCCGTGCACTGCGCACGTCGCGGGCATCCGTCGCTGGCATCCGGTGCGGGCATCCGTCGCGGGGTTCGCGCCGTGCTCCGTGGCGGGCAAAGACCTCCCTTTAAAGCAGCACCGCCTAACCAGCGGGGCGTGCTCCGTCATCCGCACCGCGTGGCACGGGAGACCGGCTTCACGCAGCGCTGCTCTGTGGAAATGACATGAAACAGCACGCCGTGCGGACGCCCGCGACGTGCGCCCGCTTAACGCAGCGCACGGCCTTGATAATCCACGCTTCATATCATCATCTGTCTCGGTTTCTCTCTCTCTCTCTTTCTCTCTTCAGTCTGTCCCTTACTGCTGAGGATCATGACTCCGTTTAACTCCGTCAACCAGTGTCTCCATCGGTCCCGTTCTGTACCTTGGTGGAGTGCTTCAATAACAGGTATATTAAGTTCTTCTGCAATTTGGTCCGACCATCGTTTGGGACTTCTCAAGGTCTTTTATCTTTGATTTTACCAATCACCATCAGGCGTCAGTCAGTGGGTCAGTTTTTGAACGTGAAAAATTGATTACCGCCAAAAGCGGCCACTTTTAGCGTGAATCAATTTTTCGCGTTTGTGCGAAATTGTTTAAAATAGATCCGATTTAGTAGCTAAAAATTAAAATCGATTGGTGTCGCTAGTGTGCCCTACCCGTCGCCTTAATTTGACGCCCATACTCGTACGATTATCTTCGCATAACTTTTCACTGAATAAAGAAGATGAAAAAATACAAAATCAACGTGTGTCAAAGGGAGAGAGATGTTTGTATTTTTTTCTTGCTATTTGCAAGCATAATGGATCAGGCATTACGGATGACGCGGACAACCCTATATCACGTCTGTTTCTGAACTGGGAACAAATGCGACGTCGCTTCTTTTGGTAAGAAAGGTAGTTCCATTGTTCGGAAGTAGGGCAGTGCATTATGATATCGGGAATTCTAACGATGTCGTGCGTGGAAAATAAGATTTTTTTATCCCAGTTATGCTTAAAAGCTGAGGGACGGCATTGCGAGTTTTGGAAAACAGTTAAAGTGCAGGAAGCTATGTGGATAAAGACAGTTTTCCGGTATTTTACTTTTATTGAGAAAAAATAGGCACACGGGCGTGCAGCCCATCAGATGGTAAATGGTAACCGCCGCTCATAAACATCAACAATGCCGGAGCACAGTTATGTCGCTGCTTACCGTGAAAGAAAAACTCTCTTCAAACCTCGTTTAAAAAGGACATATCGTAGCAATCAGGGAACACCGCGGCTGGAATCTTATTCCTCGATTTTGGATGGATTTGCACGAGCGTGGGAAAAATGAGCGCTGGAAACGGAGCGTTATGGAAGGAATTGGTTCCAGATAGTATGGGTGGAGTTTACCACGTCGTTTAGTCGTGCGATTGTAAAATGGTGACCCTGGTATGAAAATAAACGGCTCTTCAGAGCACTCTCCGTGGAAGAGCCTATAGAAGAGGCAAACAGTATGTGTAATGCGATGTCGTCTCAATTTATTTTATTTACTTTTCAATATCACCTTCCTGAGCGATTCACTGCCTAGCAGTTTTATATGAATTGGTCATTTCATAAAAAACACATTTTTTGCATGATTAAAAAAAATGGCTACTAATGCAAATGCAAATGTCTTGTACATTTCGCGAAGCATCTCGTTGCCAGCGCATGTATTTCCTCCTTCCTACAATATGGATTCTTTTAAACGAAGCGTGAAAAGCATCTCGCGTGCCAATGTGGCAGTCCCAACGGAGGTGATGCCTGACATCGCTTCCGTTGTAATTGCAACGAGGGTTCTTCTCCTGCTTACCATCAGATTGAGGAGAGCCAATATACTGTGTCACTTAAAAAAAAATATTATTTTTATGGGATAGCGGGCAGACGAGCAGACGGATCACCTGATGGTAAGCGATTACCGCCGCCCATGAACACCAGCAACACCAGAGGAGTCACAAGTGCGCTGCCGACCTTGTAAAAAGGAATACGCTCTTTTCTTGAAGGTTTGCAGGTCGTATCTGTCGTATTTATTGTCTTAATTTCGTGACAATCAATAAAAAACTGGCGGCGGCGCCACTGATTTTTACGAGCTCTCAAGTCTTTACTTAAGAGCGATACTTACTTTACTTTCCTAATACTGCAGGTCAAAGGCCTCCGTCATAGAAATCTAGTCCTCGCTACTATGATGGATGATGAGATATAGTTCAATCATCACGCTTGCCTACTGCAATTTGGTGATCACAAATCCGAGCTATATTCGAAAAAATTCAAAACATACTTTTTGATCGACTCATGAGTTAAACCCGGGGCACCTAGATTACGGCCCGGTCGGTACACAAAGCACTAGACCAATAGGAGATGTATGCGTAAGAACATAAACACTAAAATGATACTGTTTCAAGGCAACGAAAGACGTTGGGGTGACTCTTCAACGTTATTGAAATTATAACTGGTTTTCCCTTTCTAGCACTCAGTTTTAAGTATCCATTTTTATCTTTTGTTGTGAAGCGGTGAGTTGTGTCCAAGTGGAAAATGTATGAAGCGTTTCCAGTTTAGATATGAACAAAATGAGAAGTTGTCCGCTGTTGGCGCCGGCAGGTAAAAATAAACATTTCACTTTTTATAATAAAAGATGTTTTGCGGCTGAGCTTCACTTTTAATTTATATACGTAGCTAGGTATAATGAATTAGTGTGTATAATTTATACTGTTTTATACTAGACCATAGTCTAACGCTTGTCCACAATTGCACCTGATGGAAAGTGACGATGATATCTAGGATGGTTGACACGCGTTTGCTAGGCGCGTTTAATAGGCAAGAGTGAACATTTATTTACATGTTCACTCTTGCCTTAAGGTCCAAACTGAAAACCAGCGGCAGCGGCTGCAAAACGCTGCAGCACATGCTGAGCTTGGACCTCGTTGACTACTTCACTTTGTTCCTTTTCTTCTTCCTCGGTCACTAGTTCATGTATTAACTTATTTTATTTCATCATCATCATCATCATCATCATCATCATCATCATCGTCAGCCCATTTAAGTCCCCACTGCTGGGGCACGGGCCTCCCTCAATCACATAAGGGGTAATTGCCATACTCACCACGCTTGGCAGACGGGTTGGCGAGGGTTTTGATATAAATGCAGAGTTTTCCTTCTCTGGGTGCTGCTGATCATCCCAGCAGCTTTACCTTAGTCGCCTTTTACGGCAGCTCGGTAAGAGTGAGGGTGGCCTATTCTACTCTGCCGGGGACCACACGGCCAAAACGGTAAACGGTATTTTATTTGATTTTGTTTTACTATTTCTTTACTATATATTAATGTGTAATATCGAATTTAATGTTATGTGTCCTATCTATGTAAATCATGTATGTGGTCAATAAATGTTTACTTACTGAAAAATGTTGAGCTTATAAAAGCGTATTGTCTTTTTATATGTCTTTCTCATCTATGAGGATGACTTCACCGGTTTTAACCTACTTCTTTGTTCAATCATCATCATTTCAGCCAATAGACGTCCACTGCTGGATGTAGATTGAAGGCAAGCAATTGCGCGGGCGCTCACTGACGCGTTGGACAGACTTAATTAGTGCTGTGACACAGGCATCCATTGTCCAAAACTCTCGAGACGCTGTGAACTGCAACAAGTGGAGACTCATCGCGCGAGCCGCATCAGCACACGAAAATGCTACATCGTCCACCACGACCACTCTGTCAAGAGCGAACGACTAAGTAGGAGGCTGGACATACGCCTCCCCCATCGTTCTCCACACATATTATACGTAAATTTAAAAGTATAATGTCATCATCGTCAGCCCATTTAAGTCCCCACTGCTGGGGCACGGGCCTCCCTCAATCACGTGAGGGGTAATTGCCATACTCACCACGCTTGGCAGACGGGTTGGCGAGGGTTTTGATATAAATGCAGAGTTTTCCTTCTCTGGGTGCTGATGACCATCCCAGCAGCTTTACCTTAGTCGCCTTTTACGACACCTCGGTAAGAGTGAGGGTGGCCTATTCTACTCTGCCGGGGACCACACGGCACGCAAAAATATAATGTACCTACCTATATTTTTTGTTAAGCTTACCTTTTAAATAAATTCGAATTTAATGTTATGTGTCCTATCTATGTAAATCATGTATGTGGTCAATAAATGTTTACTTACTGAAAAATGTTGAGCTTATAAAAGCGTATTGTCTTTTTATATGTCTTTCTCATCTATGAGGATGACTTCACCGGTTTTAACCTACTTCTTTGTTCAATCATCATCATTTCAGCCAATAGACGTCCACTGCTGGATGTAGATTGAAGGCAAGCAATTGCGCGGGCGCTCACTGACGCGTTGGACAGACTTAATTAGTGCTGTGACACAGGCATCCATTGTCCAAAACTCTCGAGACGCTGTGAACTGCAACAAGTGGAGACTCATCGCGCGAGCCGCATCAGCACACGAAAATGCTACATCGTCCACCACGACCACTCTGTCAAGAGCGAACGACTAAGTAGGAGGCTGGACATACGCCTCCCCCATCGTTCTCCACACATATTATACGTAAATTTAAAAGTATAATGTCATCATCGTCAGCCCATTTAAGTCCCCACTGCTGGGGCACGGGCCTCCCTCAATCACGTGAGGGGTAATTGCCATACTCACCACGCTTGGCAGACGGGTTGGCGAGGGTTTTGATATAAATGCAGAGTTTTCCTTCTCTGGGTGCTGATGACCATCCCAGCAGCTTTACCTTAGTCGCCTTTTACGACACCTCGGTAAGAGTGAGGGTGGCCTATTCTACTCTGCCGGGGACCACACGGCACGCAAAAATATAATGTACCTACCTATATTTTTTGTTAAGCTTACCTTTTAAATAAATTACTCATCATCATCATCATCACCCTATCGCAGTCCACTGCTGGACGAAGGCCTCTCCAATTGTTCGCCACTGTGATCTATCCATGGCTTCTCGCATCCAGCTCTTGCCAGCCATCCTGCGCAGATCGTCCCCCCACCTAGCCAGAGGGCGCCCTACATTACGTTTGCCAAGACGCGGTCTCCACTCTAGAACTCGTTTACCCCATCGGTTGTCGGTTCTGCGGCTAATATGGCCAGCCCACTGCCACTTAAGCTTGCTAATCCGGTGGGCAATGTCGATAACTATGGTTCTCTGCCGGATCACCTCATTTCGGATTCGATCTCGAAGAGAGACGCCGTGCATTGATGTAAACACTAGAATAGTCCCTTGCCTTGTATATGTAAAATGTTTGTGTTTATATTGTTGATGTGCCTAATAAATAAATAAAAAAAATAAAAAAAAATAAACATATCAGTCCTGTGCCACCCGCATCCAACAATCAATAACCAACATTAATTAAATTGACCGCGTAAAGCATAATTTTGCAATGCGACGCACCTTCTCCATCACTGAAGTAATTTAATTAAAAACCCTATACTTACTAATTAAATAAAGTAGCATTTTCGGTTCTTATATTCTGTTGTTATATTTCGTACAAAGCCCGCTTTGTTCTGTTGATCAGTAAGTATTTCATTTCGAATTGCATAAAATAATTTCTACGGAAGACAGCTTCATTATAAAATATATTTTCGTTATTTCACAAGACACAAATAAAAATAATAAAGTCAATATTTCGACTGTTCTCTTTTACGCTATTGGAAGTGAAAATTTCGGTGAAAAGGCACCGTCTACTAAATAGTAGTGGAGTATAAATATATCCTTCTTGCAAAGCTACATAGACAAGTCTTGTATAGCTACATAGACAAGTCTTGTATAGCTACATAGACAAGTTTAAAAGAGGGATGTACGGTCAAAAGTAGCTTAACACTTTAGTACCATGTCGAAATTACATTTTTACGTACCCCTTAGAAACTGACTATAATAGGCAGAACAGTTACTTTGACATGGTACTAAAGTGTTCAGCTACTTTTGATGCTGACCTTTTTTTTTTATTTTAATTTAGTCTGTAGAGTCCCACTGCTGGGCAAAGACCTCCCCCAAGTCTCTCCATTCCTCCCTATCCAATGCCTTTACTTGCCATTCTTGGACATACGTATTGAAATCGTCACACCATCTTTTTTTGGGCCTGCCGCGTAGTTGACGTCCATCGGTCGGTTGCCATTGGATGACGATTTATGTCCATCTTTCAGGGTTCATTCTGCATACATGGCCCGCCCACTCCCATTTTAACTTCGCAGTTTTTCGACCCACATCCACGATTCCCGTCTTGGAGCGTATGTCAGAGTTGCGCACTCTATTTGATCTTTTGATCCCCAGAATGCTACGCTCCATAGCGCTCTTTGGCAAATCTTGAGTTTGGACTTCTGATTTTCTGTCAAAGACCAGGTTTGCGCACCGTAAGTAAGGATGGGCAAAATGAAGACGTCGATGAGTTTGTTTGACCGTACCTATTAAAAAACCAAAAAACAGTGTGCGTGGGAGCAATCGATTTCCCTATGTCTCAATGGCGCCAAATGGCGACCGTATCTTATGTGCTAAGAATCTTGGGTTCGATGTCCATTCTGAACGACAATTCATATGGACACTCGTGTTCGTTCAATGGCCTGATGTAACATATATTATATTATACCATTTGCATTCATTTAAAAATTAAAAAAATAACATTTTTTTTTTACGAGTAATTTATCTACTTCCCAACGAAAGTCCCAAATAAGAAAAAAATATGAAGTCAGAAATTGTTGTTCTTCTTCTTTTTTACGTAATAGGTGGCAAACGAGCAGACGAATTACCTGATGGTAAGCGATTCCCGCCGCCCATGGACACCCGCGACACCAGTGGAGTCACAAATGCGCTGCCAACCTTTAAACCCCCTTTCCCCTAGTTTGGCCTCCGGTACCCTCACTCACGCAGCGAAACACAGCACAATGCTGCTTTATGCCGGTTTTCTGTAAGGCCGTGGTATCACTCCGGTCGAGCCAGCCTATTCATGCCGAAGTGTGGCTCTCCCACGGTTATAAAAAATTCTTTAGTCTGTTTCAACTACTTGATTGAAGGTTTCCTTCAGTATTTTCCATTTTTGACGGCATTGAGCTTTTTCCAGTTCGAACCAGGGACCCTATTCATGTCGTCTTTCCAGCGCATCAGAGATCATTTCTGCCGCCCGCTAATTAAAAGGACGCTAAGCCAAAGGGAGTCGTTATGGTTTACTGTCCTTTTAATTAGCGTAAGGCAGATTTATTTCCCCATGGCTTCCACTCAAAAAGACGCGGCACCAATATGTTTCACGGGTGACATAATATGTCCTGCCCAAAGTGGACAAAGTCAGAACAAAGTAAAAAAAACTTTTCGTTCATTCCTAAATCAAAAAATCTCCGCACTCAACTAGGATATTCGTCTAAAGAAAATAGCCTAAGTTATGAAGGGAAGTAATATGAAACACGTATGTCACGTGTCGAGTCCTATACACACAGATCCTAGACAAACACAATTATTTGCCGGCGGTACTTCGTTAGCCTTTGTTCGTACGAATAATGAGGTGCAATACTTTTCTGCCCATCTACAGTGTAGCACAAAATGTAAACACAGAAAGTCTATACGGATCTATGTAGCTGACATTGATATCCAAGAGCTTGTTAACGTATTTCAGCAATATAAAGCTGCAGACATACGGAGCCGAAACGTGGACACTGACTGCGGGGCTGATCCACAAGTTTAAGGTAGCTCAGCGGGCGATAGAGAGTGCTATACTCAGAGTTTCTCTGGTGGATAAAATTCCTAACGAAGCTATTCGTCAGAGAACTTAAGTCATAAATATTGCACACAGGATCAGCGTGCTGAAGTGGAGATGGGCCGGTCAGGTTTACTGATGAAAGATGCAGTCGACACGTACTGAAGTGGAGTGATCGTCACGTGGGAAAGCGCAGTGTTGGATGCCCTGCAGCGCGGTAGACTGACGATTTAAGAAACATGACTGGTGTGAGCTGGCAGCAGACTGCTCAGGACCGGGTTAGTTGGCGCTCTTTGGGGGAGGTCTACGTTCAGCAGTGGACGGCGATAGGCTGATTGATTGAAAGTATCGTGTCTCTCACACACACGTTACCTATAGTAGTCTCTGTCAGTGCCGGACTTGACATATAGCAAGAGTACCAAATGCTACTATGCTAAATTGTGTCCCTGTATTTTTATGTGATAAATGGGTGATAAAATAAATAAATGTTTCACAACATCACATACGTTGATCTGTCAAACACCGACGACTCCGAGATAGGTAGCTTAAGCACCTGTGTTACGGATATCAGAATCAACATTGGGATTACGAATAAATACATATAATACTTTTCATTTGTGAATACATACTATAATACATAATACATAGAAAACACCCAGACAAATACAAACAGACATTTTCATGCACACAAATGCTTGTGTTGTGCGGGGATCGAACCCGCAACCCTTGGACCAAAGGCGGCGTTCACTACCACTGTTCCAAACGGGTCGTCATAAGCAAACAAAACACCAATGGTAAACGATTGCCACCATATTAAAAATTAGTGGAGTCACAAGTGCGATGCCAGTCTTTAAACTCCCCTTCACTCCGGATTTAGCTTCTGGACCTTCACTTACTCGGTAAAACACAAACCTAAAGCACTAATCAAGAGCCCCATGACAGATTCTGCTACAGGCCCCGCTCTAGCTCAAACCAGGCACTGGTCTCTAGTGATTTGTGCCGAACTATGCTGAGATCACTTTAAGCGTGCTTTAGGTAGGTATATCTGTGCTTCACAAGAAGTTCGTCTCAAGACGAAAGTCTTCAATGCGTGTGTGTTGCCAGGGATGACATACGGAACCGAAACGTGGCCGCTTACAATGTGCCGATTAAGGAGGCTCAAAGTCACTCAGAGAGCAATGGAGAGAGCTATGCTCGGAGTCTCCCTGCGTGATCGTATCAGACATGATGAGATCCGCAGGAGAACTAAGGTTACAGACATAGCCCAAAGGATTGCATGCCTCAAGTGGCAATGGGCAGGGCACATAGCGAGGAGAACAGACGGCTGTTGGGGCGGAAAGGTCCTCGAGTGGAGGCCACGTACAGGAAGTCGCAGCCGTGGCAGGCCCCCCACAAGGTGGACCGACGATCTGGTGAAGATCGCGGGAATCCATTGGATGCGGGCGGCACAGGACCGATCTGTGTGGAGAACATTGGGGGAGGCCTATGTCCAGCAGTGGACGTCTATTGGCTGAAATGATGATGATGAATGATGATCTGTGCTTATAAAAAAATAAAAATACGTTTATTTGCCAAAAGAAATAGTTAGCCATTGTAGATACATTTTCTGTGACTCCCACACTAGGCAGAGTCGGTCCTGTGGGGGTCTTTGTGTCCAAAATTAGCGTTACCTTAGATACAGATTGGCTATTGTCAAAATACATTGTACATTTATTATGAGTAAATTGAGTTGAATTAAATTGAATTATATAATTTCTAATTGATTTTAATAATATAAAGGACAAAAATTTAAAATTATTAAATTAAAACGAACACTAGAATAAGACTATTGTTAATATAATTAAAATAAACAGTCAGAATGGATCTGTGGTCTGGAACAAACATTATCCTGTTTAATTGGATCCCATTAAGACTGTCGATAAATTAGTGCAGGAGGTTTTTGAATTTTAGCAAATAATTACACAGTACTAAAATTTTACGCCCTGTTAGTCCAGTGGTTTAAGTACCGGGTCGTGATCTTGGGGTCTTAGGTTCGATTCCCGGGTCGAGCGAAAAGTATGTTTCGAATTTTTCGAACCTAGCTCGGGTTTGTGATCACCAATCCGCATTTGGCAAGCGTGGTGATTCAGCCTAATCCCATCATAGTAGCGATAACTTGATTTCTATGATGGAGGCCTTTACCCTGCAGTGGGACAGTTTATAGGCTGATACTTTCAACTAAAATTTAGTATTGTCAAGAGTCAGATGTAAAATGGTATGACTCATTTTTGATGTACCACATTATTATTGATAGACTATCGCAACTACTTATGATCATAATCAAACTTAATGTTCTTTAAATAAAATATAGAGTTTTCACCACCACTTCAAAATATTTATCTCATTTTAGTTCATACTAATATGATAAATGAAAGACGGACAAACATACAGACTGACACACACATTTTCATATGTGTGTGTCAGTCTGTATGTTTGTCCGTCTTTCACGGCAAAACGGAGTGACGGATTAAGGTGTTTTTTATATGAAGGGACAGAGAGTGGCATAGGCTATCAGATGCGAGCGAAGCCGCAGGATATAGCTAGTTTCAAATAAAGATTTTTTATGCTATAGGCGACAAACAAGCAAGCGAGTCACTTCATTGAATGTAATTAACGCCGCCCATGGACATCCGTGAAATCAGAAACATTAATACGATTATTTATTTACCAGAGTGAATCCATCTTCGATTGGCCTAATGGTGTTAGAAATGGATGTCAGGGTTGTGAAATACACGTTTCTGTTTTTAGTAATGAGAAGTGACATGACAAGCTGATCGCGCACCTACCTAATGATAAGTGACACCTCTACGAGTACCCATGACAGGCTGCAGTGTCTGTCTTTCTGTCACTGCCCTGTACAAAATAAATAGACCATTTTTTATCGCCCTTCCTGACCTGAGTTCGTCACCGAGCATTAAAATAACAAACGAAAGAATTTCGAATTTAACGCGTGTTTATGTATGATTTTATGTATGGATTGATCACGCATAACTTCCTACTGAGTAGTCCGATATTGATATTTCAAGCAGCGAGCCCCGGGCTCCAAAGCGACAGCTTTGGACGCAACCATGAAAATACACGCTTAAATGAAGAGGAGTACGGTATTGATATTTCTTTTTTATTAGAAGTTATTACATATAATTATCAATTTCTATCAAGAAAGTCCCTCCCGTTTTCTCTCCCGTCTAAAACTATATTGGATAACACAATAGTGTACATTTAAGTCTTATTATAGATGCGGTTTAAATATAAATAAATTCAATTCATTAAAGAGATACAGGTCAAATATCCGGTATATTCCTATATTCACTTGAGATTGATGGAATAAATTTGCGTGCATAATTTAGACCCTGAAATTAAAAAATAAAAATAGATAACACCCTGTTTGGTCTAGTACCGGGCCGTGATCGGCCCGGTACTAGACCAAACAGGGTAGCTCGGGGTCCTGGGTTCGATGCCCGGGTCGAGCAAAAAGTATGTTTCAATTTTTTCGAAAACAGCTCGGTTTTGTGATCACCAATCCGATTTTAGCAAGCGTGGCTATTAAGCCTAGTGCCAACATAGTAGCGGTAACTTTATTTTTGTGATGGCGGCCTTTGCTCTGCAGTGGGACAGTATATAGGATGATACTTTACTTTTTAGATTTAGATAATTTTATTGACAGAATCATGTTTAACTATAAATTATTTAATATTTATACTTCGAATAGTTTCTGAAACATGTAACCATGTGATAAACCGGTTGGTCTGGAGCCCAATTCTCGTGCTCGTGACATTTATCATCATACGACATAATATCACTTAAACATAGTTTTTTGTATGGTTTTCAGGTGACTATCCGCCATGCTTTTTTTTCATTTTGAAATCCCGAGAATTGGGGTTCTGATCAGAATGGGCGGAGAAAGTCAGACGGCAGTCGCTTTATTTATACTAGACTCCCCAAGTCCCGAATCATGGTCTAACCTCGGGCTCTAAAGCGACAGCTTCGGACGTAACAGAGATTTACTCGCCTAGTGATAGAAATATGCACATAGATCTTTGTAGTACTGTAACTGTGAGATATTTTAAAATGCCTTTGATTCCGCGCGCAGTTGAAAAAATGTTCGTGATCAATCAACGCTTTGAACGTGGCAGGAGCGTAATTTTCAACGAACAGGCCTAATATTAGGCAACTATTACCGTAAATTGGTACCAATATATTGTCAATCTAGGAGTGATTCCTCGTAACTACGTTGCGGACATATTATCTGGTAGTTTTTTTAGATTTTCGCGTTGCATTATAACTATAATGTATCAATACGGGGATTAACACGATATTTATTATGTGAAACAACATTGTGTACTCACATATTTGGCTCGAGCGGACTCCGCTCGTGACCACGGCTGCTGTAACGTAGCCGAAACGTCGAGCCAAATATGTGAGTACACAATGTTGTTTCACATAATAAATATCGTGTTAAATCCCGTATTGATACATTATATTTTCTGGTGTTACCTCGTAAATGTCTCTTTCATTTTGAGGTCATTTGACAGCAAAAAACGACTTGTAGCGACCTCTCGTAACAAGCATTGACTTCAGCTTAATACTTGGTCATCAAAATAGTTTTTTTCTCTCCTAAAAAACTGATTGGTTGATAGACCGACGTTATCACATCACTACGACAAAGTGGCGTTAGCCATTTATTACAGTATCCAGCTCTTCACATTTATAGAAATTCGTTTATTAGATTACCCCCTGAAGACGTAAACTACTTCTCATTATTCCCGATTAAGGACTTTAATTAAAAGTTGGTGGAAAACGACCAAGGTCTAGCAATATATACCGAAATAGTAAACAGCTTCCTTTCCGTGGAATTTGGTTTGCCACAAAAAGGTTATTTTCCTGCGGAACTTATTTTGGTGTTCCATAAAAACTTTGAAACGGGGGTTGTTTTTAAATGAAATCCCTAATGTGTGCAAAATTACAAGTAGGGCTATATTTTAGAAAACTGTCTCGATCGATTGAATTAAATAATTATCTGATTGATTAATTTTAATGAGTGATAAAACGAGTATTAGCATCATTTTCATTTTATTTACCAACCTTAAGGTCCATATATTATTGTAACTATGTTTGTCAAGACAGCAATATTTCTCTATAGTATATTATATTCCGATTATTTTCCGTTAAACAGCTAGATATGTTGATAATAGAAAGGCCTCTCTTAGAGTGATACCAGACCACACGATAGATCGTCGATCAAAGGCATCTTTAGTCCAGTTAGATTGTAACAAAATGTGTTGTGGGCCCAAACCAGAATAACGCAATGTTATGATGTAATAGTATTTTAAGTATTGACTCTAAAATTATATTGACACTAGGCAATAAAATATTTGCATGCCGACGAGATAGGTGAAGCATGAAATGTTCTAATTGAATTGTATTTAACCGCCTGTATGTAGCCCACCGAATTAGCAAACTGAAGTGGCAGTGGGCTGGTCATAATAGCCGCAGAACTGACAGCCGTTGGAGCCGTAAAGTCCTTGAGTGGAGACCGCGACTCGGTAAGCGTAGTGTAGGACGCCCTGCGACAAGATGGGATGATGACATTCGAAGGCTGGCTAGTGTGGGCTGGATGAGAGTGGCCGAAAATCGGGAGCAGTGGCGTGCATTAGGGGAGACCTATGTCCAGCAGTGGACGAGTATGGGTTGCTGATGATGATGATGATGATGTAACCATGTTTGAAGCAAATAAATGATTTCTGATTTCTGAGAATTGTATACTGGAGCCGAGTACCTAAAGGCTTTATTCTGATGGGGATAAGTAATTTTGATATCTAAAATGCTTTTCTCCATAGCTCATACAACATCCCTCGTATTATCTTCCTCTTCATCTTAACGTGTAATTTCCAGTTACGTCCAAAGCTGTTGCATAGGATCCCGGGGTAGGCTTGGACCATGATCCAGGATGCAGGAAGTCAGATTATTACAATGAAGCGACTGCCGTCTGACCTTCGCAATCCTTAGACAGGGGAACCAGACCAACTGGATCACGGTTACACGTTCAGCAACATTATCTCAAACATAGTAGGTATCCACAATTTTGCACCTTTCTACCGTAGGAGAGCTACGCTTTGGCATGAATGGGCCGGCTCGGCCAGCGATACTTGATACCACGTACCTCACAGAAAACTGGCGTGAAGCAGCACTTTGCTGTGTTTCGCCGCGTGAGTGATTGTACCGGAGGCCTAATCCGAGGGAAAGGGGGGTTTAAAGGTTGGCAGCGCAGTTGTGACTCCACTGGTGTCGCGGGTGACTATGGGCGGCGGCAATCGCTAAGCATCAGGCGATCCGCCTGCTCGTCTGCCGCCTATCACAAAAAAAAACCTGCACGTCTCGGATAGTTATGCGACGTCTTGGTTAGTTAAAAAAAAAATATGCTCGCCAATAGCAGCCGCTTTTGGCGTGAATCAATTTTTCGCGTACGCGTTGGACCCAACATTTGTGCATGATTATTTAATAAATAGTATAAATGTTTGCCGAGAGATTGTAATCCTGAAAATATTTAAAATAGATCCGGATTAGTAGCTAAAAATTAAAATCGATTGGCGTCGCTAGTGTGCCCTACCCGTCTTCACGATGCGTCTACCCGATGTCTTTACGATGTTTTCCCTCACTGCCGAGCCAATGCTCGTTATGATATTTAATGCATGATTTAATCGTCCCCGATTACTGGTCGTTTAATAAAGGCTTTCACACCGTCCACGAAACAGTACAAGTGCCATATTCACTGATTAAACCGACCGCATCCGACGGATTTGCAGTTAATTGCAGCAAAAACGGGCAGACCCGACAATGAGTTCATTAGCGGCCAAGCGCTGAATTTCAATTCGGGTAAGTGCCGATACGGTTTTGTATCGATAGAATCGTAATGGTAAGGTGTAGATTCTCTGTGGTTTTTTTGTTGCTGAACTAGTTTCTAGTGGACCGCCCTCATTTCCTTTCGGGAGTTTTTAAACACTCCACATTTTATTTTAGTTTTTAAAGGGAACCTTTCTTAAGAGCCGGCAACGCATATGTGATACCTCACATATGCGTTGCTCCTTTTTTTTTCGCTTGTGGCAACACTACCGCTAACAGCTGATTTCGATTGCTCCGACAAAATATTTTATAAATCATAGTTTAAACCCATATATTGTCCTGATTTCGTCACTAACATTAGTAATATAAGGTGTTTTTAGAATTAAATTAGTGCATAACACAGTGATTTAAAAGTGATTTTGTGCGTGATACGGCAGCCGGCAACGGTCGATGACCTTGCGTTTTTGACATATGAAGTTAGGTACTAAATTATCTTGTGAATCATTATTATCTCTTTATTACTAGTCTTTTGTTATTTATTTACGATTTAGTAATTACAAATAGATCGAGGTACTCATATTACAGTGACTTACTCACTCGCGCGAAGCGGTTAGTCTTGAATTGACTTAACCTCTTAAGGTGTTCAAGCAACTATCTGATTTGTTTATTTTCTCAATAATTACGTGGATATGAACAGAATGACCACACGTAGTATGGCTTGTGCTCGCCAGGAAGAGAGTAAACTCGAAATAGTTTTGAAACAACTCGACCGTCATGGGCGGCGGTGATCACTTTCCATCAGGTGTGCCGTCTGCTCGTTTGTCCGCTATAATGTAAAAAAAAAAAAACTCCACTTTACAAAAATACTTAGGTCACAAGTTTTTAATGTCTGCGCCAAATCCCAACCCCAATTTAGTCTAAAGAGCCTTAAATCAAAGTGAAGTTTGTATTACAAAATTAACATGAAGAGTGAGAAAATCTGGCGAATCATTCGGTGTGTCCGGACTGATACGACCTGCAAACCTTCGAGGAAAATAGAGTTACTCCCTTTTAAAAAGGCTGGCAGCGGAGTTGTGACTCTTTTGACGTGACAGGTGTCCATAGGCGGCGCGGCGGTAATCGCTTACTATCAGGTGATACGCCTGCTCATCTGCTCCTTATATCATAAAAAAAACATCTCATACTTTTCTTCACTTCTCCATTTTTTTCGTTAATGTCATAAATTCCTGAAAATTCATTAAATTCAAATGACTGTATTATTAAACCTAAAACGCGAATGGAGATAGGTGGCTGCTCGTGATAGATCACTTAATGGTAAGCGATTGTCATCTCCCATGGTTACCCTCAACACCGCTAGAGTAACAAGTCCCTTCCCCTGAATCAGGAATCCGGTACCTTCACTCACTCGGCGAAACACAGCGCAGTAGCTAATTCACGTCGATTTTCTGTTGGGCCGTGGTATCACTCCGGTCAATGCGACCCATTCGTGGCAAAGTGTAGCTCTCCCACGGTAAAATGGCGTAGTAGAACAAACATGCTTTAACGCAAATAGATTTTAATTTTAACCACTCGTACGTCAATGGATCCTATCGCAGCCTCCCATCCCTACAGCTTAACCTGTAATCATAATTGATGATTCGCTTTCGTTTTGCGAAACGCAGTTAAGATTTCATTAACCTCATCGCTTCGTGCAGTTCAATTATTACGTGTCCCGAATGGGTATGCGTTTTTAATAGTCCACTTTAAATTTTATGGTGCGTTCTGCCCGACACTATACTTTTTGCTCGCGCATTCCAATGGGAAAAAATATTGTAAAAGTCAAATTAAATACTGCTCATTGTTGCAAAAAAATAAAAGCTTTATCCCAAAAAACGACTTGCCCATTGGTCTTATAATATTGTAAAAAGTGCGGGGGAACAGTGGAGTGGTTGATAGATGATCGAGAGAAGTAGTCTATACTCAGCAATGGGTGGATGTGGGCTGATAAGTCAGATGATGATGATGAAAAAACGATTGCAACAATCATCATCATCTAAGCGGTTGATGATCATGATGGGAAAAAATAATTATCTGCAAAAAAAACTGCCTTCAAAAACTATGAATTTTAAAAAATAATATTTTTAACACTTTATACACCTCAAATAACATTCTATAACAGTACACTCGTGAAAAGTTGTTACTGAAGTCGAATGAGACACTAAAAAGGCCTTTTTAAAATTTGAGGGTTCTCATTTTTTTGCCAGTTTAGTTCATTTTTCAGACTTGTTTCCGATAAATATAAATTTTATTATACCAATTTCAAATTATTGTCGCTTATGACGTAAGCACTTGACTCATAGTCTTAAACAAAATGTATTTAGAAACAGAATTTTTGTCCATGATTAGATAAAGCATAGCTAAATGTCAGCTGCTGAAGGAAAGTCTACTCCACAATTTGAAGTCAGCAATTGATCAATTGCAACAGTCGATTACCAACCGCGACTAATGAGATGGGCGGCCATGTTCGTGTGGAACCCGTTTTGACACAGCCCACTGTGCAAAAGGTAGGGTTGCCATATTAATAACCTCTTAGAACCAGCGGGACGTTTTGTCTTTCAATGCGACGAAGGATGGGTCGCCCGACAGTTTTTCTTATCATTTACGACGGGGGAAGTTTACCCATTGTTTTATTTACAGTAGTGCCGCATTAGGAGGCTCAAAGTCACCCAGAGGGCAATGGAGATGTCCTATGTACGGAATCGGATGATGGGCTATGTTTGGAATCTCCTTGCGTGATCGTATCAGATATGATGAGATCAGCAGGAGAGCAGGAGAACAGTGGGAGAGCCACGCTTCGGCATGAATGGGCCGGCTCGACCGGAGTAATACCACGTCCTCACAGAAAACCGGCGTGCAGCAGTTCATGCGCTGTGTTTCGCTGCGTGAGGGTACCGGAGGCCCAATCCAGGGGAAGGGAGGTTAAAAGGTAGGCAGCGCACTTGTGACACCACTGGTGTTGCAGGCGTCCATGGGCGGTGGTAATCGCTTACCATCAAGTGATCCGCCTGCTCGACTGCCACCCATATCATAAAAAAAAACTAAGGTCACAGGCATAGCACATAGTATTGCATGCCTTTACTGGCAATGGGCAGGGCACATTGCGAGGAGAACAGACGGCCATTGTGGAGGAAAGGTTCTTGAGTGGAGGCCACGTACAAGAAGTCGCAGCTACGGCAGACCTGACAAGGTGGACCGACGATCTGGTGAAGGTCGCGGGAATCAATTGGATGCGGGCGGCACAGGACCGTCGTGTGTGTAGAACATTGTAGGAGGCCTATGTCCAGCAGTGGGCATCTACTCACTGAAATTATAATGATAATCAGTTACAACTGGGGCAAGGGGGTGTCTTGTTTTTGTCAAAATATGGGACAAAACAGAACGTGTACAATCAGCTGCAAAAAGATACACTTTAGTACCTTGTCACAATAATACCGCCCGCATTCGCATAGGAAAGTCAATGATACCTAGATATTATTACAAAGCACTAAGTGTTTACATTCTTTGAAACCGCCCGTTCTATCTTAATGCGGGACAAGACGACCAAATACGGAATATGCATGGCAACACTGGCGATAGGCAAACTCGACTAGAGTAGGTACTAAGTACAGAATCCTGTCAATTCTGGAGGGTCAAACATATGTATGGTATTAGTATGTTTATGATAATGGTTTAGGCATGATGTTTTTTTTTCTGAGTTGGTATCAGACCTTTCAATAATAAATATTTATGAAAAAGTGAATCGGCTATCACAACCGACCATAAAACTCATCGCCGGCGCAGCCGAGTTGGTCTGAGGATATTTTAAGTAATTGCCGTAATTAATGGGCTTTAAAGCGACGGCTGCGCAAGAGGTCCTGGGTTCGATTCCCGGTTCTGGCCAAAAATAATGTACCGAAGTTGTCGTTAAGAAATTCTTAGTTTCCCGGAGTCTGATAGTTGGCGGTTTTGTACCCTCGTGCCTCGAAAGGCACGTTAAGTCGTTGGTCCTGCGCCGAATCCCTCTCCGGTCGTGTCACACTAGTGTCCTATCTTAATGTGAGGGTAAGGGAATAGAGAGTTTTATGTGATAGGTGGTAGACGAGTGGACGGATCACCTGATGGTAAGCGATTGCCGCCGCCCATGGTCACCCGCGACACCAGTGGAGTGTGCCACAAGTGCGCTGCCGACCTTTATATCCCCCTTTCCCCCGGATTGGGCCTCCGGTACCCTCACTCACGCAGCAAAACACAGTGTAGTATACCTAACGGAAGTGTAAAGAGGTCATGTCCAGTAACATATAAGAAAGGAGACCTTATTTTAATTAAAAATCAAACTGGAGATAAACTTCAAAACCTTTTAACGGTCCCTTTGAAGTTATTGAGGAAGTAGCACCTAATGTTAAGATTTTAAAAAATAAAAAGGAATATCTTATTCATAAATGTAATACAAAAAATTTTAACAGCTAATTTTAATAATAATGTTTATTCTAATGTTAAGTTTAGTTTCACATATTGTAATGGAATATGACCTCATTACTTGATTTTAAATAATAATTTATTTCCTTTTCCCTTGAAAGGGGAGGGAGAGCAGGACTTTTTCCGGGGAGTTGTAGTATACCTAACGGAAGTGTAAAGAGGTCATGTCGCAAGCGAACATACACGCCCGTATAACCTAAATTATTTGTAAGTAAGCATTATTGATAATTACTAATTGATTTGCTTAAAATGTATTTTTGAGACTACTCAATAAACGGACATCAACGAGATAACATGTTTTAATCATCATCGCCCTCTAACCTCCGCTTTACTAGGACAGCACAATGCTACTTCACGCCGGTTTTCTGTGAGGCCGTGGTATCATTTCGGTCAAGCCGGCCCATTCATGCCGAAGCGTGGCTCTCCCACGGTCAAAAAGAGTGCACTGGCGTTTGCACTGTAATATATCCTGCGTACGTCGCTGATCGTTGAGATAAGCTGCCGTAGCAGTAATTGTATGGTGGATATTTTTTGGTTCCATAGCCAAATGGCAAAAAACGGAACACTTATAGATTCGTCATATCTGTCTGTCCGTCTGTCCGTCCGTCCGTATGTCGCAGCCACTTTTTTCCGAAACTATAAGGACTATTGAAACTTGGTAAATAGATGTATTTTGTTAACCGCGTTACGATTTTTACACAAAAATAGGAAAACAAAAAATTTCGGGGTCCTCATACTTAGAACTGGTAGCTTTAAATTTTTTTTCATCAAATCCACACGTCTTGGGTATTTATGGAAAGGTCTTTGCATATGATGTTGAGGTTTTTAAAATATTTTTTTTTCTAAACTCAATACTTTCCGCAAGAGATGACGAAAAATATATGATATACATTATCATGAAAACTAAAAACGAAAAATGGTTTGAACTAGATCTAGTAAAAAGTTTTTTTTTTATGTTTTAAGCCGTAAATCGTAATTTACCTTCCATTTAGTCAATTCAATTGTTCTACAATTAAGTAGATAGATAGATACACTTTATTGCACAAAATTAACAGATCTTATCCTAAGTTATTATACTAAAACAAACAGACAACCTCAGGATAGAGGAAAAGTATAGCGAATTAAGAAAAGAGGTAAGGCAGTGCAAGTCAGAAAAAGAGAAAAAAAAAAGACATTGTATAAATACGAGTATGGTATATACGTACATAATTATATTAAATAAATATATACTAGCTATAAATACTAATACATACTAGTACATTACAAAACAAATAAACATACATACTAATAGTTTATTGAATTGATAGATACGTAACCAGGGAAATAGGAGACAACAAAGGCTTAGAATGATAAGAAATGATCTTTAACTCGGGACTAGCTACTACGGAACCCTTAATGGGTGAGTCCGAGTTGCACTTGGTCGTATTTTTTATTATTAAGTAATTGCCTCTACCATTTTGTGTAATTAGTTGGTGTATGTAAAATGTTTGAATCACCTGAAAAAAATTACACGCTTTGGAGAGCCCGTTCAACCATCAGTTCATTTGATGGTATTCGCTCTACAACTGCGTAAAAGTGCCTACTTAGGTGTTTTGAAACTCCGTTAATATCCAGGTACCTCAAACTCAGTAGATATATTATATATCTACTGTGCCTCAACTAAGAAGAAGGAAAATATAATATTACAAACGCTAAGGAAACAGAAGCTGACGTGCTTTTGTTTCCATAGTGACAGTAACAATGGCTAAAAAATATGTAGGCGATGTATGTAGGTAATTAAAGTGAAGTGGATAATACGTGAACAATTTTCGGGGAGATGACGTCCCCTTGTCTCACTCCTCGATGCAATGGTACCTATAGGACTTGCTTGCTGATTCTGTACTTGGATGGACATAGTAGCGGCATCATAGAGACACCTCATCACCAGGATATATCGCCAATCGACTTGGCATCGCTGCAGGGACTCCAGAACAGACCAGATTTCAACCGATCGGACCCGATCGGAGATCGAATCCGAAATGAGGTGATCCGGCAGAGAACCAAAGTTATTGACATTGCTCACCGGATTAGCAAGCTTAAGTGGCAGTGGGCTGGCCATATTAGCCGCAGAACCGACAACCGATGGGGTAAACGAGTTCTGGAGTGGAGACCGCGTCTTGGCAAACGTAATGTAGGGCGCCCTCTGGCTAGGTAGGGGGACGATCTGCGCAGGATGGCTGGCAAGAGCTGGATGCCAGAAGCCATGGATAGATCACAGTGGCGAACAATTGGAGAGTAGTGATTTATGTTTGTAGCTTCTAAATCTGACCTACATCCAATATTTTGATTGGATGACTTTGAAATTTTTGATTGGAGACTTGGCAAGAATGTATAGTAGTAGTATCAGCCTATATACTGTCCAACTGCAGGGCATTGCAAAAATTCGAAACATACTTTTTGCTCGATCCGGGAATCGACCAACAGTGCGTTTAAGAATTTACTATTTATTAAATAATCATGCACAAATGATTGGTCTGTTTGGGCATTCGAAAAATTGGTTCGGCCGCATTTGGCGTTAAACAATTTTTCGAGTACAAAAACAGACCAAAAAGTAGTGGATAGTATACAATGTTTCAGAGTCTCCCAAGGTCCACCATTGTTAAGAATAAATCCCGTTTGGATGCTAATAAAAGTAAATTCATTTTTGTCGCTTATATAGGTAAAGGTGGATTTTTGGGAACGTTACCATTTGCCTTAATACATTTGAAAAATCCAAAAGTGCATGACATTATATTTTGTTTTTCAATGTAATTAGATTACAATTTTAATTATATTATTTAATTGCATATTTTTGAAATTTATGTATTGATTTTAGTTTGTATTATTAATAATTTATTAATTTTAATAATTCAAATAATTACTTTGTTGGTTCTTTTGTGCCTGGTAAGCCTCATATTTGGATATCACGGCAGCTTACCATCAGGCGGAGTGAGGTCATCCTGATTGGAATTTTTATAATAAAAAAATATATATTATTCTTTATTTGCATAGGCTTATACACAGCACTTACAAATCGTAATACATTTGAATGTTTTAAAACTATTTATAAGTCATCGTCATCGTCAGCCCATTTAAGTCCCCACTGCTGGGGCACGGACCTCCCTCAATCACATTAGGGGTAATTGCCACACTCACCACGCTTGGCAGACGGGTTGGCGAGGGTTTTGATATAAATGCAGAGTTTTCCTTCTCTTAGTGCTGATGATCATGCCAGCAGCTTTACCTTAGTCGCCTTTTACGACACCTCGGTAAGAGTGAGGGTGGCCTATTCTACTCTGCCGGGGACCACACGGCACCATATACAAGTACTTATGTACTAATATCTTCACTAATGCCTTGAAAAGGTTAGTTTGTATCTAGCATGAACAACTGCTCTAAAAATGTATTATAATATATAACATTGTTATAAATTGCATGAAAAAATTACTATGACTATGATGACTATAACATGCTCCGATTCAAACCCACGGCCTCCCTCGCGGCGCTAAGAAAGCGCACGTTTTCATCCATTAACACTGTACGTACAGCAAAATGAAAACACTATTAAACCGCCTTTTTCCTCGTGTTGTTAAGACCCCAAGAAAATAATTCTTTCATGTTAAGTCGAGCAGCAAAGTTGCTCTAGTGTTTTTGCGAAAATGGTTTTACAACTTTTTAAAGAGGCGCGAAACTTTTTTATTAAATTTAATTTTATTCACGTGTTATGTTCACGCTTACGCCCCTTGGGGCCAACTCAGCTAAGACTAAGTTCGGCCCCAAACGCATTAAGGGTGTATGAAAACTTTTTTATTAATTTCAGCCAGCTTACACTTTCATGTCCCTTCAGGAGCGGAATAATATTCTTGTTTATGTACTCGTATTTAATTGTCTTGTAATGATATCTTCTTTAAAAATATATAATAATAATATCCTCCAACTGATTTCGGCTAAGGCGGCTAATAACTATAATGTATCAAAACGGGAATTAATACGATATTTATTATGTGAAACAACATTGTGTACTCACATATTTGGCTCGACGTTTCGGCTACGTTACAGCAGCTGTGGTCAGTCCGCTCGTGACTGCTGTCAGCAGTGAGGAAACCATCGTGAGGATACTTACACGTTTTGAATAGTTTCTTAAACTATGTACACACAATTATTGAGTTAAATAATGATGATAATGATGAAAGAATTTCCAGTAACATAATTTTATAAGCACCTTTTAATTGGAATTAAAAGAAATCAGGTATTAAATTTATAAAATTGTTTTTAAAGTTGAATGAGAAAATAAATCTAACTTTAGAAGTAGGAATAATTCAACTTTTGTAAATAATGCAGAACGCGAAAGTTATTTATATCCCTTAATCTTTAATTATAATCTCTTAAAAAGAGAAAAGTGATGAATAAAGAAAGCAATTATTGTATTTCAACCTCATGACATCAAATGTTGTAGTTGTATAATCACTTACCATCCTTGTACCATCGAGTGATCCGACTGCTCGTCTGCCACTCATCACATAAAAAAACATTCAAAAGCCTTATTTCAAAACATCGTTGCTTGTAATGAAAGAAGATTGTATTAAAGAAATTCTTCGTACATTTCTATAAAACCTAAGGTTTTAGGATCTTTTTGTATACTTTGAACCAAATTATCGCGGAGAAATTTGAGCTCAACGTGCACTTGAGACAACACATTTTTGGAACGTAACTTGACGCGCATCATGGAATTCATAAATAATACGTCGATGCTGAACAAGGTTCTTGTCTAGCTGAGTGTACCAAATAAGTTTTGAGATTTTGTTTTTTCAGAAGGTTATTTCTGCAAATGACGCACGGGAGGCGATCTCTTATTTCGGAGGCCAAGACTCTGTTCTCTCGCTGTGACAAAATTGAAATTCGACTGCTCATTGTTGCATTGGGTAGTGCGTTGCACTTTAAAGTGAAGGTTGCCCTTGGAGTCCGGGCTAAAATTCGTACCTGAGTTCTCAGTGTCATTCTCAGTGTCAGCCTGGAGTCTGGAAGTTGGCGGTCTTGTCCCCCCATGCCTCGGAAAGCACGTTAAGTCCTGCGCCAGACCCCTTTTCGGCCGTGTCACACTGATGTCCTATTGAAATATGAGGGTAAGGGAAAAGAGAGTGCTCTTGTGCCTGCGCACACACTTGTCCAATATGTCCTGCGTCGATTTCTGATCGCCGAGATTGGCCGCCATTACCGAAATGTTTGGAGGACATTATTATTACAAAAATATAATTAGGAGGCCCAATCCGGGGGAAAGGGAGGTTTAAGGTTGGCAGCGCACTTGTGACTCTACTGGTGTCGCGGGTGCCTATGGGCGGCGGTAATCGCTTACCATCAGGGGATCCGTCTATCATATAAAAAAATAGGTATAATATATTCATAATTTTCAAGACAAAAATACGAGGAACCTATGACTTAAAATTCTATCCACGCTATGCCAAGCCCTTAAATGTAAAATCTGTTTCAAATGTACACGGTTTTAGAGAAATTGAATTACCCGTAGCTTGCTCCTTGAAAATTAAGAGCGAACCTTTGAAGTAAACAGAATTTTTACCTACAAGTAATAAGCATTCCTCGTGTGTTTGATTTTTGAGTCCATTTTAGTATATTCATTCATCCATTCAGGTCCATTAGCATCATAATTTTATTTTTAATAATTGTGATGAATGATCTGGGTATTTGACGACCCGTTTGGATCAGTAATAGTGAATGCTGCCTCTGGTGCAAGGTTGCGGGTTCGATCCCCTCATAGTACAAACATTTGTGTGCATGATCATTTCCGTTTGTATTATTGATCTGGGTGTTTATCTGTTGAGGATCGACGGCTAGACCAGCCTCTTTTGTATTGTTTATGTTTTTATACTTTTTTTTACTAATTTTGATTTATTATTGTTTTGTTTATTGTGTTTTTGAGTTCTTATGTCGGTTGAACGAATATACATGGCTTTGCTAATATCAGCGACTTTTTATTAGCATCCTTTAAACCAGCTCTTTAAGTTTATATATAGTTCATCGTCAACACTATCTATAAGTATGTATTTACAAAAGGAAGTATTATATGTATACATGTTCAATTCCGCTGTTGGTTCTGATATCCGTAACGCAGGATGCTTGTGCTACCTATCTCGGAGTCAGATCAATGTATGTGATGATTATGAAATATTTATTTTATTTATTTGTTTGTCATGAATTTAAAACACTTACCATCTTATTACAAATCGCGATCTATAAATACTATCGTACTTACTAAAGCTCATGTCATCCCTTTCCAACACGCAACGTTAAAAAGGGCTGGCACGAGTTTTATTCTGGAATAAAAGTCGTGCTAGCCCTAGGATAGTCATGGGACTATCCTTAGTTCGCGATTTGTAATAAGAGGGTTAAGCTCTAAATTTGAAGACTATTTGACTAGTGTTTTCTACTTCGGTAGGTACCGTCGATTTTATCTATAGGCACACTTTAGTACCTAGTCTGACTGACTGTCACAATGCAATACTTTCCATTAAGGTGACGGCCATCTAGGGCACACTAGCGACGCCAATCGATATTAATTTTTAGCTACTAAACCGGATCTATTTTAAACAATTTCGGGATTATAATCTCTCGGCAAACACTTAAACTATTTATGAAATAACCATGCACAAAAGTTTTTGTGCGCGAATAATTGATTCACGCCAATAGCGGCCACTTTTGGCGGTGATCCAAAATTCGAGCGCAAAAGCAGACCAAACAGTTAACTATAAGTATTAAATAAAAAGTATAGGTGTTTGTCGAGAGATTGTAACCCCGAAATTGTTTATAATAGATCCGGTTTAACCTGTCACCTTAAAAGAGAATAGAAGTGAGATAGCTATTATAAAATGGTACTTTAATAGGTACTATAGGTAATTACGTCTTCTAAAGTGAACCAAGACATCGTGAATCGATTTGTGCTCTAAATTAAATGACTGAAATTTTATCTAGTTTAACCGTCATGATATATCGTACCTACATTCAAACAAAAACAAACATTTTGCTGTCACAATAAGGTCTAGTTTCGCATGTTAACTTACATACCCGATTAAGTTTTTAGTATTTTTAAATTGGCATTGTGGATTAGGTATCCAATTTAGAATGCCGAGGCTCATTTATTTTAAAAAGGCTTTAGAAGTGCATTAATTTAAATTATGGCACTTAAATAACCTTTGTGAAAATACGAAATTTGATACAAATGTTTGCTATTTATCTTTGAGTCTGTTGGTTTTACGTTAATGTTGATAATGGCTTATTTAGCAGGGTGAATTTTGAAAACTTAAGGTGACGGGTAGGGCACACTAGCAACGCCAATCGATTTTAATTTTTATCTACTAAACCGGATCTCTTTTGAACAATTTTGGGGTCACAACCTCTCGGGAAACACTTAAACTATTTATTAAATAACCATGCACAAATGTTGTGTCTGTTTTTGTACGCGCAATTTTTTGCGTAAGCGTTGGACCCAACATTTTTGCATGGTTATTTAATAAATAGTATAAGTGTTTGCCGAGAGGTTGTAACCCCGAAACTGTTTAAAATAGATCCCGTTTAGTAGCTAAAAATTAAAATCGATTGGCGTCGCTAGTGTGCCCTACCCGTCACCTTAATTTACTTACTTAGCTGGTTCATTAAAAAAGAGCCATGTGTTTCTGTCTTCTGCCAGCAACTTCGTCTTTTACATGCCCCAAGTAAAGAGGAGATGCCATCATTAGAATGGTTATTTTGTTCAGCAGTGATATTTGGCCTGTACTTGAGCGAGACAAGCAGGAGTTGCATGTCATGGAGATGAATAAATCGCTTCTATTTAATGCTAGACTCAAAAATTTATCAATCGATGAGTACAATACTAAAGACAGTATCCCATCCCATCTTTTGCTACACAAACATCTACACATATGGCGAACTAATGCAACCAACCGACTGCGTAGTCCGTGTGGCAGAGTATTGGGCTGGTAAAACTATGCTGCGTGGATGTATGGAGATACGCGGCAAGGCCGCGTGAGTAACTCACGCTTGCGAGGCAGACTCTATGTCCGTGACGTAGCAGACAAACTGCAGAAGAGTCGTCTACGCTGGTACGATCGTATCTTGCTAAAACCGGATAGCTACATGGGAAACAAATGTCAGGCCATGCTATCTCCGCCAGGTCCTGGCAGAAGAGGTAGACCCAAAAAGGTGTGGCTTGCCGTAAGTTTAAAACACAACCGGGAAAAAATGCTAATATGAAGAAGAAAAAGATAGAAAATAAAGTTTAAAAACTAAAACCCGACTACCAGAAAAAAAAACGATCTAAACAGTACAAAACAAGAAAATTGTCTCTGCTGAAAAGATTATGCCGTATCGCCGTGGTCGTATGCCACCTACTGTAGCAAAACAGATTCATTATAATAATAAAATATAATCAATGTGGCATAATCACGGGATAATCATTTCAGCAGAGACAATTTTCTTGTTTTGTACTTTTTAGATCGTGTTTTTTTGGCAGTCGGGTTTTAGTTTTTAAACTTTATTTTTATTTCATATATTTTTAGTTATGTAAATATAATTACATATTTGAAATGTGCTAAAAAGCTCTTTCATTTGATATCCCACACGGTACCGTCAAGCAAATGTTTTTTAGTTCTTTACTCTAAGTCCCCTAGAGGGCGCTGTAATAAATTTAACGTGACGTCATGTTGCCTATAACCAGAAGACAACCAAGACGCTTCTAACGACACCTTATATCATTTGTTTAAATATGATAACTAGTTCAGAAGTTACGAGGAAACAGATGAACATACATACATACATACATAGCCTGTCAAAATCATAACCCTCCTTTTGCTTTGCCGTAGTTGGGTAAAAAGTAAAGAATCTGGATATTTGTTTATGATTTGCTTTCTTAGCAGCACGTTCCTTCTCCGTCTTATGTTCACGTTTAAAGCAGCTGAGCATCAAAGATTAAAAGGTAACCCTCATTCATGCGACCGAGGGAGAGCCACGCTTCGGCATTAATGTGCCGGCTTGATCGGAGTGATACCACGGCCTCACAGAAAACCGGCGTGAAGAAACACTGAGCTGTGTTTTGCTACATGGGTACCGGAGGCTCAATCCATGACAAGATTGGCAGCGCACTTGTGACTACTTGTGTCGCGGATGTCCATGGGCGGTGGCAAACGCTTACCATCAGACGATCCGTCTGCGTGTCCTATCATATAAAAAAAGATTTCTTTTTTAACCTTATATCACACAATAATGATATTAATATGTTCGTACCTACTATTGTGGGAATAAATCACAGACAAGTAGAGGAATCCACTAATGGTAAGCTATAGCCGCCGCGCATGGAATCGATGGAAACACCAGTGAGTCTTGTCCTCCGATAGTAAGAGCCTCTATCTCAGTCGGTCTTACGCCACTTTCTGCCAGTCATAATATTACAATTGGTTTAAATATTATGCTCCTAATGATTTTTCATCGGTACACTTATTTTCACTTCCTTATTATCATCATCTAAAGCCGTTTTCAACCAATTTGGTGTAGGCCTCTTTCAATTTTCTTCATTCTATTCTATTTTAGGCAGTTGAAGTCCAGTTGTGCTCACTAATCTATGATATGTCCTCTCTCCATCTCATTTGTGGCCTTCCGATAGGTCTTCTCTGAACCCAAGATCATCTTCGCACTTTATTAGAATTTATTCTTTGCCGATAAATAATACAAATCATTGCTTTTCTTTTGATCATAAATTCATTCATTTACCTACGCAAAGAATGAAAGTATATTCCTTTATCGCGTCCATTTCAAAGGCTAAAAGTATATACCATTTACTAAGCGATTATGAAATGAGGCACAAAAATGTTAAGTTTTATTTCTTGTTGAATAGTGTTATCAAAGGTTTTGTGAGAGTTATAAAATACTAAAACATACAAAGTTGAGGGAAACCTAGGTAAGTTGTAACAAACCCTTCGGAATAGGTATACAATGAACGAATAAAGAGCACAAAGTAACCCCTGTCTAAGTGAAGGTTGTGAAGTTCAATCGCTTCTTTTTAATGCTAGACGCAAAAATCGACCAATCGATTAGTACAACACTAAAGACAGTATCCCATCCCATCTTATGCTACACGAAGATCTACACATACGGCAAACTAATGCAACCTACCGACTGCGTAGTCCATGTGGCAGAATATTGGGCTGGTAAAATTTAATTCATCACCATCGATACGATAAGAAGAATTATCCCATCCTAAACGTCATGATGACAGATAGATTTTCCCTCGAATTCAATAATGTCTCGCTCCAACCGCGAGCAAAGACGAGTCCATATTGGCTTATAATCAATAATAAAATGGAGTGGAGTTCAAGTTCGAAAAGTAATCACCACACTTCCCAATTCTAGATTCTATGCATTCCTTTGTAAATAATTATGATAGATGCAGATCACTACTCTTCTCTTAGGTATGGATGTTTTAAAGATTAATAGACGGATCCACACCAGACGATCCAGAATGGATGCGCGAACTCGCGAACCGCGATCCGAAGATCGAATGCGTGGAGCGTGGATCGTTCTAGGTGGATCCAACAACAATATTTTGCGATCCTGACTGGCTGCTTCAACGCGCTCCTGCCGATCCATACTGAATCAGTTGAATTTTGTCTGGATAAGGAGTCACACGTACATGACGTACCACGACGGCGGATCACGCGATCAAAATCACAACCGTCCAGGAGACCCATTTTTGATTTACTCGTATGACTTAGCATCGTGACGAGCGCATGATTTCTACTGATTTTCCTTCGACACACGAAATTCCGCATTTTTTAATCATTCGTCTGCAACGAGTGACCCCACGCACTCGTTGGTCGAGTGACTTAAAGCGGCAGAAGCAACGTCAAAATAGTTATCAATAGCAATAAGCATAAACGAAATATTATAAATTTCAAAACTTTGAATTGACTGATTTTGACAGGTGACATTCATAGTTTTTTGTGACAAAAGAGCAAAGATTTTCATATTCAGCCGATAATCTATGGTTATTGCGCTCCAATTCCCTCTCGGACCTCTGAGGCGATCAGACGTGTGTATAAGGACCCGTTTTTGTTGTCAAGATATTATTATAATAAATATTAAAGTTTTCAAAAATTAACATCAAAAATCAAGCAGTAATATTAGGAGAGCATAACTACGCGGGAATCAGCTGCTAAGCGTGAGTGACCTTATTACCTCATTCATCAATACTCACACACCGGCCGGGGATCTCGTTACAGTGAACGGAAAGGAGATTAGTACCGAATCGTCGCGACCGACAATCATAAGCTGACCTCCGTCGACCACCCGGCGTAAATTACTTCAGTGTAGTTCTTGCGCCCTGGTACTTTTGACTAGCTTCTCTAAGACTCAGAATCATGCCGCTACGGCATTCCCCCCCCGCGTCACAAGTTGATGCGACTACGTCCGCCAAATCGACGGATAGGGTTGTACAGCGCGATGATGGGTCGGCGCGGCAACTTTTACAAGGCACCGCGGAAAACGAATTGCAGTACATGTCGGACACGTCGGACAGTTCGCATAACGTAATACAGCCACATAAAAGAAGGAGAACTAATACTTCAGAGGTAATGCTTACAAACTTTATGGCTGAGATGCGGGAAAGGCTCTCTGAACAAGACACGAAATTGGATAAACTGTGCACAGCTATTGAGGAAATAAAAACTCAAAATTTTGAAATTCGAACATCTATAGAATTTTTGACCAATAAATGCGATTCACTTACAGAAAATGTTGGTAAATTGCAGGAAGAAAATGTACAACAACTTAAGTATATTCAGACACTTGAAACTAAAATTGAGAGTTTTGAAAGAAGCGCTCGATCCACCTGCATTGAGATTAAGAATATACCTATCAATAAATCGGAATCAAAGCCAAATCTTATCGAAACTTTAAAGAAAATTGGACAAATCATAAAAGTAAACATACAGCCAAACGACGTCAAGGATATATTTCGCATCACCACCAGCAATCCTGAAAATAAAACTGTTATAGTTGATTTCGTCAGTGTCAATCATGAAAGAAACTTTTCTACAATCATACAAAAATTATAACAAAGGTCACAGCAAACTCAACACAGAAAATCTTAGAATAAGTGGCCAATCTAAACCCATTTTCATTTGTGAAAACTTGACTGGAAAAATGAAGCGGTTGTATTACCTTGCACGGATTTTTGCTAATAGTAATGGCTTTAAGTATTGCTGGTCGTCAAATGGCAAAATCTTTATCCGAGAACGAGATGGCTCTGCACTTCACTTAATCAAGGAAGAACCTGATTTGAAGAAGCTAATAAAAGCTGACTGACTAGAAGTGGTACTTATACGCTATGTTATAGAAGTTTATCTTGTTAAAATAGTTTTTGATAATTCTCTTGGATTTTACAATAGTTTTTCTTCATTTTGTTACATAACTTATAAAAGTACAAAAAATACACACACAAGCACATTACTACACACTCACAAACACAATCAATACAATCCAACATCTAAATATCTCATCATTTTCCACACTCTTGTGTTAGTTTGCTTCAACGTCTCAACATCCCCACGCTCAGCATTGACATATAAAACCAGCGTTCATAGCTCTCTATCTGAGAGGAAAGTAAATTTTTCGTACGGTACTCATTTTAAACTCATTCAACCCAAATATGGATGATCATCATACACAAATAACATCGGAAATTGACAAAGTATCTGTTAGTACATCTTATGTTTGTTCCCCCGAAAATGTCACCAAGTATATTTCCAATACGGAACATTTTCCCAAAGTGTTCCATGTAAACATAAGAAGCATAGGCAATTGTGCTAATTTTGATAATCTTATTCTGCTATTAGACAGAATTAAACTGGACCTTGACGTCATAGTTCTATCTGAGTGCTGGCTGAGCAAATGTCCGCATCTCCCTACGTTGCCAGGATATCTATCCCACAACTCTAAACACTACAGCCAAAATGATGGCGTAGTTATTTATGTCAGGGAAAATATTATAGCTCAAGTAAATGAACCAGTTGTAGTTGATGCGAACTGCTTGACTGTGGCTCTTACAAATGGTGTAGTTATTGTTGCCGTGTATCGTTCACCATCATTTAGAAATACTGACAACTTTATAAATACGCTTGATAGTTTATTGTTATCCTTGAAATCCTACAACACTATAATTATTATTGGCGACATAAACATAAATATAGCCTTAGATAGTGCTGATCAAAATTCAGGTTCATACCTAAATATGACAGCGTCTCACGCTATGTTACCAGCCCATGTAATTCCAACTCGAAATAAAAACTGCCTTGATCATGTCATACTAAAAAGTCCTAATAACTCAGTTACGTTGGTGTTGGATTCTACATTTACAGATCACTCTCCTGTTGTATTTTGTTGCGATTCAAATCATAGGAAATCTCAGTCGATAACTGTTCGTAGTGTGAGACGCGTTAATATAGAAGCTTGTGTATTGAAAGTTGAAAGCATGGATTTTTCAGATGTTTTGAACTGTACTAATGCAGAAATTGCAGCAAGTATGCTAATTAATAAAATATCGTGCATGCTGTCTGAAAATACACGAGAGCTAAATGTTCCTAGCAGAAAACGAATTTCAAAGCCATGGGTGACTCCAGGTTTACTTCGTTGCATTAGACATCGTGACAAACTTTATCGCAAGACCAAAAAGCATCCTAATAATGAAATATTAAATGTCTCATATAAGCGTTATAAAAATTTTTGTAATAATCTTCTTAAAAAGGTCAAAAGGCAGTATGAGCGCTCTGAATTTGAAAAACACAAAAAGAACCCTAGGCAACTTTGGAATCTCATAAAGAACATCTCTAACATGCAACAAAAAAATTCTTCGGCGGACAAATTGTTATCCTGTTCAAATGATCCACAAAGTTCAGTTAACCTGGTAAATAGTTATTTGCACGTGTGGGTGAAAAATTAGCGTCAAAAATTATGACTAGTCCTCCATATTCATCACTTTTAAATGATTCGAAGGAATCGGATGTTTTTGAGATGGACTCCATGGTAATTACCCATACTGATGACGCAGAAATTGAAGACATAATATTGGGATTAAAACTAAACTCTGCTACAGGCTGGGATGGTATTCCAACCTCCCTAATTGTGAAGGCTAGACATGTCTTTGTTCCAGTTCTGAAGCACGTTTTTAACCTCTGTTTGTCTTCTGGGATTTTTCCAACAGTGTTTAAGCAAGCACTGGTTCACCCAATCTATAAGAGTGGAGACAGATGCAGTGTCAACAACTACAGACCTATTTCAGTTTTGCCCATTGTATCCAAAATCCTGGAAAAGTTAATAAATAAAAGATTAATAAATTATCTAAACTCTAAAAATCTGCTAGCTCCAAACCAATTTGGCTTCAAGGCTGGTAAATCTACTGAGGACGCTGTTTTGGAGCTGACAGGTTCGATAGTCAACAACTTAAATAAAAAACTAAATTCACTTTGCATATTCCTTGACCTTTCTAAGGCGTTCGACACTGTATCTGTCTCTATTCTTCTGGATAAGCTCTATCGGATCGGTGTTCGGGGCATAGTGCATAATATTTTCAAGAGCTATTTAAGCAATCGAACTCAATGCATCAAAATTGGGGAAAATACGAGTAGGAGTGAATGTCTTACGTATGGCGTGCCCCAGGGCAGCGTCCTCGGACCAACCTTGTTCCTTATCTATATAAAAAACTTGTGTCAACTTTTACTTCCAAATTGTAAAATAATTACGTATGCTGATGACACAGCTATTATTGCTTATGGACGAAGTTGGGAAGAGGCGCGCCTCTATGCAGAATCAGCACTGAAAAAAGTGATGACGTGGATGTCCCAAAACCTACTTACTCTAAACCTGAGCAAGACCAATTTTGTGACTTTTGCTTCTAAGTTATCTGCACAACCAGATTCATCATTCGTGATAAAAGCTCATATATGTGATGCAGCTTTAAATTTAAATTCATGTGCTTGCATAGAAATAGTTCGTACGAATTCTGTCAAATACCTTGGCATAATCGTCGATAGTCTTTTGTCTTGGAATGAGCACATTGAATCCATTACTGCACGAACTAGAAAGCTAATATTTGTTTTTAGCAAATTGAGACAAGGTGCCGACTCACATATCCTAAGAACTGTGTACTTTGCACTAGCACAATCAATATTACAGTACTGTATTACAGTTTGGGGTGCCTCTGGCAAGACAAATATGTTGCAGCTGGAAAGGGCACAAAGGGCAGTATTGAAAGTAATGGCCTTCAAACCTATTAGATACCCCACAAAGTTGATATACAAGTATTGGGAAATTATGTCAATCCGGAAACTATTTGTGCTAAATGTTACTTTGCGCAAGCATATATCGTTACCTTATGATCCGGATATTATTAAAAATAAGAGAAGAAAGGATAAGGTTTGTCAAACGTATATGTGTAGGATTGCGTTAGTCAAACATCATTTTAATTATATATCCCCTAGTCTCTATAATAAAATTAACAAATAACTGAATATTTATTCCCTCCCAATGTATAAATGCAAAACTATTTTAAGTGAATGGCTTTTAAGCCTTGATTATGATATGGTGGAAGCTCTTATAAAGTAAATTACAAACATAAATAAATAAATATATATATAAATAATTATGCATTACACACACATACATACACATACACACTACACACACGCACATACACACTATACACACATACATTACCCACTCATTTAGGTAAATTCGCACACACATACACACACATAACTCTGATTTGTTTTTGCTTGTTTTTCATTAATTATAAATACCTTAAATTATTGTTACCTACATTATTAACCTAATTAATAAGTATAATCACGATTGTAAATGTTTGAAACGCTTGTCAAATGTGAGGTGGGCGCTAATAACTGCGACACAGTCTCTGACTACTGCAGCTATTAACGTGTAAAAGTTTTTGGAAAATTGTTATGTTTCAAATTAAGATTTTATTTATTT
Source organism: Marasmia exigua (assembly GCA_019059595.1). NCBI lineage: Eukaryota > Metazoa > Arthropoda > Insecta > Lepidoptera > Crambidae > Marasmia > Marasmia exigua. Next base: position 6,401,474 of record CM032476.1, on the reverse strand, counting down.
ATTTTTATTTAATTGGAGCGCTTTGGATCGTCCGGTGTGGATCCTCCTATTCAAAAGTAGACATTACATTACCTGGACAACATTTTTAGACATAGACACACGCAACGCCATTGAGGTCCCATGTGCGCTACCAGCGTTTGCCCATTCCCTCCAAATTGGGCCTCCGGTACCCTCACCCATTCAATGAAAACAGCCAGCCCATTTATGCGGAAGAGGGTGACACATCAACGTAACTAGCGCCGCCAGTAGATTTGTATTAATTGTAGCAATTATGAGACATTAAAAAAATCAACGGTGAAATAAAGGATATTAAGGTTTTTTTAAAAGGCATATTTCTAAAATATTGACACTATTAACATTCGATAGCTTTGATTTTGTTTTCCATAAAATTGTATTGTTACATCTCACCCCAACTTACTCTAGCCTTATCAAAGGTTTTGTAGCAGCTATAAATAATATTAAATACCATATAAAATATTAAATAATTCAAAGTTAGAGTTGTAACCTTGCCTACTTTAAATATCGTGTAACACTGGTTCAAGTTTAACAAATAGCGTAGTGCGCAGTTCAGTTAACCTTAAATCTATTTTTAGTCGTGTGTGCTTATTACAGTGTGCTTTCGGTGTGTATATAAAACATCTTGAAAATTCGTTTAACAAAGCATTGGATTTACACAAGCTTATAATAATGTTAATGAGTAATCTAGGTTTTAAGTCACGTGTTTACACACGCGCGTTGTAATAAATTTATTTTTACTAATTATGAACGTTATTATTCGTGAGGTCAATACACTTCATAGAGTAAGGTAATAAATACACTCTTTGTAACTGTACCTACCATGTTTACATTTGAGCTTTTTCAATACCGTAATGTTATTGTTTCGGAAAGAGATATTCGAAGGACCGCGATAATTTGGGAAAGCTTGACTAACCTGGTCATCCAAGCATCCGCGTGGTGTGCTGTCTCAGGGAGACTGTAAATCCAAAGGGACTGGTTCTTGTTGCTATCACCGCACCACCGTACTAAGTCCAGATCACAGAATATTCCCGCAAATGTATTGTCTTTATTATAAGTATTGAAATTAGAATCGCGCGCGCGGCGACCGTCTCGATCGGTAGGAGATGTGCCAATGTAAACGAACAACAACAATTAGCAGCACACAAGTCGAGACGTGGTAGAGTCACGCATCGAAGTGGTGCGAGTTTTTCAATTCAATTCAATTCAAATAATTCTTTATTTGCATAGGCTTGTACACAGCACTTACAAATCGTCATACATTTGAATGACTTAAAACTATTTATAAGTACTTATGTATAATTTACATGTTAATACATAAATATTTTGATACATAAAATATACTAAAGAAATAAATAAACATAATGCGATTCTACCACCGGCTCGAAAAGTTGTTTCTGGTCGAGAAGATCCGGCAAGAAACTCGCCAGTTACTCTTTTTAATCGCCAACTTTTTTACAATGGTTTATTATCTTCATACCAAGTCATACAGTCTAATGCAACACAAAATAGAATGAAGCAAATTAAAAGCTAAATATGAGGTAAACCGAAGCGGACCAGTCCCCAAAGGTGGCACCTGTTCACAAGTATGACGTATGTGTCAGCCATCATTTCACTCAACCATATTAGAGGGAATGTAATGACCCGCCACATAACGCCACCACCTCAGAGACATTTGAGTGAGCATGACTACTTAGGTTCTCCTCATAGGTCACAAAGAGTAGTAGTTACTTAATCTAATACTAATAAACTGCAGGACGAGGTGTACAATAGTAGGTGGTTAGCATCTTGTCAATTATTGAATAATCAATATAAATCAATTTTATACAGTAATAAATGCTGCTAAGCCTAATTTATTAAAATTCAGTAATTATATAATATTAATGATTTTTGTTAATATATATGAAAATGTTACAAGTGTGCAGGCATGGAGGTCATTATGTCCATGAATCCTTATCATTTAAGTAGTCTACAATTTTATAGTATCCTTTACTCATTAAACAGGCTTTCACGTGAGATTTAAATTTATGCGTTGGTAACTCAATAACATTTTGTGGCAACTTATTGTACATTTTAATACTTAGACCAACAAATGAATTATTAATTTTTTGAAGTTTCAGATTTGGAATCGCGAGCTTGTGTTTATTTCTAGTGTTAAAACCATGACAATCAGATTTTTTCGAAAAAATATCCATGTTCTTTCGCACGTACAAAATACAGTCTAAAATGTATTGAGAAGCTACGGTTAAGATGTTAATGCTCTTAAATAATTCTTTTAGCGAATCGCGAGGTCTAAGGTTGTATATGGAGCGGATGGCCCTCTTCTGCAATACAAATATAGTCTGTATATCAGCAGCAGACCCCCACAACAAGAGACCATAAGACATTACACTATGAAAATAACTAAAATAAACCAATCTCGCGGTTTCAATATCGGTCAGATGTCTAATCTTCTTAACCGCATACGCGGCGGAACTAAGTCTTCCCGCCAAGGCTGCGACGTGGGGTCCCCATTGTAATTTGGCATCCATGGTAATGCCAAGGAAAACTGTTGAATCAATGACTTCAATACGTTCATTATTCATAGTGATGTTAGTATTGACCTGTCTTACATTGGGCATTGTGAATTTTACACATTTAGTTTTCTTAGCATTAAGAAGTAAGTTGTTGGTGGTAAACCAATGGAGAACTTGTGACAGAGTGTCATTTACATCGTCAAACGTACTTTTTCTTCGGTCAACATTAAAGATCAACGAAGTGTCATCAGCAAATAGCACTACCTCACAAAGGTCTTGTGTAAAGTAAGGAAGGTCATTTATATATATCAGGAAAAGCAGAGGCCCCAATATCGATCCTTGAGGCACTCCCATCAATAGAGGAGTGCCTGAAGAATATGTCCCATTAATGTTTACTTTCTTAATTCTATCAGACAAGTAAGAATTTATCAAACTCAGTGAAATCTTGGACACACCATAATGAGCTAATTTTAACAACAATGTTTGGTGCGTAACGCAATCAAATGCTTTCGATAGGTCACAAAATACTCCAACAGCATCCTGCTTGTTTTCCCATGCATCAAAAATATGCTTGATAAGTGCAACTCCTGCATCAGTTGTTGACTTACCTTTAGTGAACCCAAATTGTTTATTATGAAGCAGGTCGTTAACTTTAAAATGAGACAGCAACTGAACGAATATGACTTTTTCAAAAATCTTACTCAGTGCTGGTAATATAGAAATAGGCCTAAAGTTAGAAGGATTACTTTTATCACCTGATTTGAATAACGGTATGATTTTGCTATACTTCATTAAGTTAGGAAATTGGCCTTCGTCAACACATCTGTTGAATATCATTGACAAATGGGGTGCGATATGCAGTATTATATTTTTTAAAATGTCTACGGATATTCCCCAAAGATCTTCAGTTTTTTTTATATTTAGATCTTTAAAAGTTTTTACTATTATCTCAGGTGTTACATGGGTAAATCTGAAAGGTGTTTTACATTCGTCAACTTTTGCTTTTATCAAGGAGACAGCAAGAGTTTTTGTTTAAGAGATAATCAAATGAACTTGTATATCTCTAGATAAACGCATGCGGCATATGCCTTTTCCGATGCGTCGGAGAAGCCATGAATTTGTACTTGAGTACTGTACGGTAGTACGTGTCGAGGAATAGAAATATGTTTCAACAGTGGAAGTTCAGTAATAAAATTATTCCAGAGATCGCTGATACCTTGAGGTGGTGTGTCGTCCCAACCAGTACCAGCAACTCAAAGGAGTTATATTAGAAATTTGATATACAAAATTACAGGACTTAAAAATCCAAGAGGATCGTAGATCTTAGAAATCTCTGAAAGCATGATGCGCTTAGTACATTGATGAGTAGTAGTAGGAGTTTCCGACTTGATAAGAAAAGGAATCTGATTGGGAATTCCATTTAAGACCTAGTACTTTGACTGAATCGTCAGAGTCACGTGCGGATAAAATATGTGCATCATTCGCATTAGACTTGTCATGTTTTATAGAAGAAAGAAATTCAGAGCTGTTACTCGTCCATTTTCTAAGTTCGAAATTATCAGCTTTGCATATGGCAACAAGTTCTTGTTGAAGCGCAAGAGCTTCCTGTAAAGTATCCGCACCAGATATGACGTCATCGACATAGACTGAGTTAAGAAGTACTTGCGAGGCAAGTGGAAATGAATTTGCTTCATCTAAGGCCAATTGACGATTGTACGTAGGGCAATAAATGGAGATGATGCGACACCGAACGTTGCTGTACACAGTCTGTACTCCTGGATTGAAGCAGTTGGAGAGTGTCTCCACAGAATGCGTTGAAAATCACGGTCATGAAGACGCAAATTTATAAAACGATACATCATTTTGATGTCAGCTGTAAATACAATTTTATTGAGTCGAAATTTTAAAAGAACATCAGTTATGTTTTGGTGCAGTTTTTGACCAGTAAGTAAATTGTCGTTAAGAGAACGACCGGAAGTAGTTTTGCACGATGCGTCAAAAACTACTCGGCATTTTGAAGTTACAGCGTTCTTTCTCACCACGCAATGATGAGGAATGTAGTAAGGTACACTGTCCGAAGTAGTGGAGTCTAAGACTGGTTCAATGTGTCCCATAGTTATGTATTCCTGTAGACAGTTAGCATACTCCAATTGTATTGATAAAGACCAGTCGGGATATATTACTGCCCCGGAGTTGAAGGCAGCACTCGTTAATGCGCAAGGAAATACATTTTCAGAAACTGCATGCAATTTGATGATTGGTAAGCTTTTTGTATGAGTAACTAACGGCTCCCAACAAAGGACTTTGTACAAGAATTTTCTATATGAATCGGGCAAAGACGGGCAATCCAACAAATAGGTCCATATATTACAATCGGTCGGTATTCAAATCAAAGTTTATAATAAGTTATTAGCACATAGGTTGAAGTGTCTCTGTGTGTCTGTCTATCTGTGCTGTGGCTGTAGCATCCGCAGCCAAAAGATAAAACTTCCTTTTTTGATTTTGATTTTTTTGGGAATAGCTAGTCCTGTCAATAATACCAGCATTGCCTTCAGAAAAAAAATACTGCCGATGGCGCATTTTGGCAAGTGAACCTGCCGTGAATCGCACTCTTCGTTTCGATGCCCATTCTAGACAAGCATTAGTACTTATGAAATTATGTTCATTAGATAATCCTTGGAAAATAGGTAAGTAAAAAAACATGTTTTTTATATAAAGGGAAACAATAAGGTTTTTTAGTTTTTTAGATTTTCGCGTTGCATTATAACTACAATGTATCAATACGGGGATTAACACGATATTTATTATGTGCACTCACTGGATGGACTCATTGGATGGAACTACATGACCCAAAAATCCTCTCCACCGATCGTCATTATCATACCAGGATAGTACGTGAAGCGATTGAGATCAAGAAGTTTATCATCGACATGGAATCCAGTAATTAACAAGTGCAAACCCCGTGTTAGGCCGTTACTAACGCAAACAAACACCGATACTGTTAGTGTAGTGTGTCGGAGTAGCTTCACTGACGATTCATCTAGTGCCGAATTAATATCAAAAAATGTGAGGGTGTCCGAAGATTCACAGCCCGGCCCCAGCAGACGACGCCGTGCTCCGCCAGTCCGCTCGTGACCACGGCTGCTGTAACGTAGCCGAAACGTCGAGCCAAATATGTGAGTGCACATAATAAATATCGTGTTAATCCCCGTATTGATACATTGTAGTAATAAGGTTTTTATTCCCATTCCAGGTATGTTCGACAAAGATCGATCCGGCCATATCAACTTGGAAGAGTTTGATAAATTTTACACCTACATTAATCAGTGGCTAGTGGTTAACGTATGATACTGATCAATCTGGAGAAATAGACGAACAAGAGCTCTCCAAAGGTAATGCAGTAAGTACCTAACGAAGGTGGTGGATTTCGTTTTATTAGTCCCAGTTAGGGTAGTTTTACTTTTCTGCCGATAGAATTAGAACCCATCTACCCTCATCCTATCCTTGCAATGAGCACTGCGTGTGAACGCCAGTCACCGATATTCACCGGCCTGAGACGTACGTGTCTCTTCGTCCAGGCCTCGGCAATCTATTTTTTCTTATAACTGAACGTTGTATAAGTGTGTAATTAAAAAGCCCGCCGGCGGGAGATCACATCTGCCGTGGAAGATAGACGCTGCTATAGGAGTTCATGCAGATACAATCTCATTGTATTCCCAGTACACCTCGTCTTATCCTTTTGTCTATCGGCTGATAATTTTCTTTCGTCTGTGGGCTGTATTTTTAGGTAAACTAGGTCCCCCGCAAAAATACAGTCCACTTCTCTCATTCTTTTAACCGCCACCCTGGCTATCGTCTCGCAGAACCAGCATCCCCCGCCAAAGATAACAGATATAGAAATAGTAGTCAGACGCCTGATTTTCTTACTGCTTATGCAAGAGAACTTAGTCTTCCTGCCAAAGAACTGACGCCAATCTCAACGATTAGCCACGTAGGCAGGATATATTATAGAGCGCAAGTGTGTCCGCAAACACAAGTGCACTCTCTATTCCCTTACCCTCATATTCCGATGGGGCACCAGCGTTATATGACCGGAGAGGGATTGGGCGCAGGACCAACGGCTTAACGTGCTTTCCAAGGCACGGGGGTACAAGACCGGCCACTATCAAACTCCGTCCGGGCTGACACTAAGATTTTCTTACCGAAAACTTAGGTACAAATTTGTGGCCCGACCCGGGGATCGAACCCGGAGCTTCTTGCGCATCCGTCGCTTTAAAGTGCGACCCACTAGCCACTACGCCACCGAGGCAGTCATTCATCTTAATACTAGTATGGACCTACATTTGGCATGGTGAATTTTACACGTTTCGTCTTCTTTGAGTTAAGAGAACATTCATTTTGCGAACGACTTTCAACACACACACTTTATAAAACTGTTAGGATAAATTTAGTCTGTTAAGTTTTGGCAAACTTTTAATTTCTTCAAATATCATTGTGACCAAGTCTATACATATTTTTTGAAAGTACGCTCGTAATAATAAATATTATCTAAATTATAGTAGCTGTTTCGAGCTGGCAAAGTTTAGTTTATTAAGAATATTAAGTTTTCGCACTTAAAACTTTTACGAAGAGTTTTAGAAGACTTAATACAAGTTTACTAGTGTTGAGCTTTCGTAGAACTGCGTCATAAACTCGAATAATTGTGCCAGGAAACTAGATCCTTTGAATAAGAATAAGAAAGCATTTATTCATTGTTACACAACATACAAAAGACGATACAATCAAGTAACAAAAATGGTACAAATAGGTAAAATATTGACAATATTAGGAGTGGGTAACACTAAAAAGGTCTCCTCTCAGCATTATTATTGAGAGGGAGCGTAGGGCGTTGGCAGTGAGGGGAAATATGCTGGGAAAATCGCAGGTTTGCACGGTGTACTGATAGTGTAAAAATCACACTTTTCTTATCTTATTGTCAACCGTTTTATACCAGCGGCCTGTGGGTTAACTATAGCCTGAAAGCGTTTAACACCCTACGTGTCCAGTACAATAATATCTTTAGAGTGATGTTGGGGCTTCCTAGGTATTGTAGCGCATCTGGTGCGTCAGCATACGCACATGTAAACGACTTTTACGCAGTCATGCGGAATAAGATGCTGTCTATCAGAAAGCTGTTTTCCGACCAATATTACAGTCCATCCATGTAGCATTGGGCCTCAGCTCTTAAGGGAGTTAGCTGCTGTATTTACTAAGGCTCGTCGCATTGCATTGTACTCGTATGTACTTATCAATTTGTGTTATTTATTATGTTAATGTAATTTGAATTTTAATTAAATTAAAATTTAATTTATTTAGTATGTAATTTAATTTAAATAATTATTTTAATGTAATTTAAATAATTTTAATTTCAACTCTTCAGTTTTAATTTTGATTTTAATTGTATTATATTTTTATTTTTTAATATATTTTAAAATGACTGAGAACCAAATATAAAATAACAGATATAGAAATTTAGACTATTTAGCACGTAGGTAAACGATCAGGTCAACTCAACGATCAGTCACTTACGCAGGATATATTATAGAGCGCAAGTGTGTCCGCAAACACAAGTGCACTCTCTATTCCCTTACCCTCATATTCCGATGGGACACCAGCGTTACACGACCGGAGAGGGATTGGGCACAGGATCAACGGCTTAACGTGCTTTCCGAGGCACGGGGGTACAAGACCGGCCACTATCAAACTCCGTCCGGGCTGACACTAAGAATTTCTTACCGAAAACTTAGGTACAAATTTGTGGCCCGACCCGGGGATCGAGCTCGGAGCTTCTTGCGCATCCGTCGCTTTAAAGTGCGACCCACTAGCCTCCACGCCACCGAGGCAGTCATTCATCTTAATACTAGTATGGACCTACATTTGGCATGGTGAATTTTACACGTTTCGTTTTCTTTGAGTTAAGAGAACATTCATTTTGCGAACGACTTTCAACGCAAACACTTTATAAAACTGTTAGGATGAAATTAGTCTGTTAAGTTTTGGCAAACTTTTAATTTCTTCAAATATCATTGTGACCAAGTCTATACATATTTTTTGAAAGTACGCTCGTAAGAATAAATATTATCTAAATTATAGTAGCTGTTTCGAGCTGGCAAAGTTTAGTTTATTAAGAATATTAAGTTTTCGCACTTAAAACTTTTACGAAGAGTTTTAGAAGACTTAATACAAGTTTACTAGTGTTGAGCTTTCGTAGAACTGCGTCATAAACTCGAATAATTGTGCCAGGAAACTAGATCCTTTGAATAAGAATAAGAAAGCATTTATTCATTGTTACACAACATACAAAAGACGATACAATCAAGTAACAAAAATGGTACAAATAGGTAAAATATTGACAATATTAGGAGTGGGTAACACTAAAAAGGTCTCCTCTCAGCATTATTATTGAGAGGGAGCGTAGGGCGTTGGCAGTGAGGGGAAATATGCTGGGAAAATCGCAGGTTTGCACGGTGTACTGATAGTGTAAAAATCACACTTTTCTTATCTTATTGTCAACCGTTTTATACCAGCGGCCTGTGGGTTAACTATAGCCTGAAAGCGTTTAACACCCTACGTGTCCAGTACAATAATATCTTTAGAGTGATGTTGGGGCTTCCTAGGTATTGTAGCGCATCTGGTGCGTCAGCATACGCACATGTAAACGACTTTTACGCAGTCATGCGGAATAAGATGCTGTCTATCAGAAAGCTGTTTTCCGACCAATATTACAGTCCATCCATGTAGCATTGGGCCTCAGCTCTTAAGGGAGTTAGCTGCTGTATTTACTAAGGCTCGTCGCATTGCATTGTACTCGTATGTACTTATCAATTTGTGTTATTTATTATGTTAATGTAAATTTGAATTTTAATTAAATTAAAATTTAATTTATTTAGTATGTAATTTAATTTAAATAATTATTTTAATGTAATTTAAATAATTTTAATTTCAACTCTTCAGTTTTAATTTTGATTTTAATTGTATTTTATTTTTATTTTTTAATATTATTTTAAAATGAATGAATAAATAAATATAAAATATAAATGTGATGATATTATGATCTATGGTTGAAATAAATGAATTTTATTTTTGTTATTTTTTTTATAATAGTCAAGGTGCCTGGCGAACACGTCCAAGCTGGTCTTCAAAGAATACCAGTCAAGGTATATTTTGACATTATAATAATAATCCTCCAACCGATTACGGCTAAGGCGGCCAAACTCAACGATCAGCCACATAAGCAGGATATATTATAGTGGACCAGTGTGTGCGCAAACATAAGTGCTCTCTCTATTCCATTACCCTTTATACTCCGATGGAACACCAGTGTGACATGAGTGGAAAGGGATCGGGCGCTGGACCAATGGCTTAACGTGCTTTCCCAGGCAAGGGGCTACAAGACCGCCAGCTACCAGACTCCGGGCTGATACTAAAAATTTCTTATCGAAAACTCAGGCACCTACACATTTTTGGCCCGATCCGGAGATCGAACCTGGGACCATTTTAACAAAAGATAACCATATATAGTAATAAAATCACGCCCTCAACTTTCCAACTCCTATCGATGATAGAAAGGTTAAACCCATTGTTGGCATTTTATCAACATTAATTTAGCCTTACCACCAAAATTCACAATAAGCTGACAACCCGAAATTGGATTTGTCATGTTGTCAATTAGCTTTATTGTTGTAGCACTCAAAGAGATAGTTTATTTATTAGAACAGTAGCGATTTGACCCTTCCGGCTGATGGCCGTGTACAAATTATGTTGCGAATGCATACACAAATAGTAGGTAGAAGTTGTGTTGATATCAGCACCCCATAGTGCATTTACAATCATTATATCTAAGGTGTTTATGTGTAATGTATCACTATAACAGTATTAATTATATCTGCAATCGTAGAAAACACACGATTAGGTACCTAACCAAAAGTTCAATCATTATTACCCGTACCTAATGTGTCTATATAATATAATAAGATCAAATGTTTCCATGAATGTATTGTTATGATGGTAAGAAGGTGACACCAATTTCTACAATTTCATGTTATAAAAGAAGTATCTCGATCAGCTGTCAATTCTCTAATTATATATTAATAAATTTGTGAGCTCGGCTACGTGTTGAGCCACGATAGGAAGCTACAGTCTTCTTCAACTTATTATGATAGGCAAATTTGATGGGAAGAGGCGTCCTGGACGTAGAAAAACATCGTGTTTGCGAAACATACGGGAGTGGACTAGGATCACCAGCGTGGAAGAACTTTTCCGTCTCGCAAAACATAAAGAGAAGTTCAAGAAACTGGCGGCCAACCTTCCTGACTGAAGAGGCACCCGAAGAAAAAGAATCAATAATAGGCAATAGGCAATTCAAATCAACTCACACACAGATACTCAAAAACTTATAACCTATTTACTGTAAAACATATATTACATAAGAGGTGTGGTTTTGTAAAAATAAATAAATTGTAAAAATACCGGCACAAGCCTCCATCATAAAAATCACATCATCGCTACTGATATGATTAAGCTTATTCGCCACGCTTGCCTAATGCTTATTGGTGATCACGAACCCGAGATATATTCAATATTATATAAATAAATAAAAAATATATTCTTTATTGGCAAGATTGTAAACAATTTAGGTAAAGTCAGTGACTTGTGCACTAGGCTCGCAGGCCTGTGTCGCAGAAGTCGATGAGTGATACTTCGATACTATATACTTTGATACTTTTGGCTCGACCTGGGAAGATAATCCAGGAATCTGAGATCACGGCGCTGTACTTTAACCACTAGCCTAACAGGGCGTTCTACGTTAAGAAATATAAAAAAATGCAAGGTAGATACCTACCTTGCATTACCTTTTTCTTTTTTTTTTTTTTTGGTTTCGCAGGGGCAATGCCGCCGGCTCAAGAGATGAGCCGACTACCTTATGCATACCAGACCACCGGGGGGTGGCCGGGTTATGTGGGGCTCTCCTTTTGCGGGGGGCTCCTCCCAAAGAGGAGCCAGGCAAAGGCATACCCACTAAACCCCCTGCGGTTCTCCCTCATCGCCCATATTGAGGAATATCATCCCTCCACGATATTCCCCAGGACCTTGCATTACCTATTCCAAGCGTTGATAAAGGACATCCTCGGTCCAAGTGCCTTCCAGTATTTTTTTTTTGCAGTATTCTGTACGGTTTGCCCCCCTGAGTACCTATTACTATGGCATCAAAGCTGTAGAGTCATTATCCTTGGTTTTTATTGAATTTAAAACCGTCTAAGTGCCAGTCGGACTCACCCATGAAGGGTTCCGTAGCAGCAAGTAAGATATATGGAAGGTAAATTGCGGTTTACGGTTTATAACGTATTAAAAAAAACTACTCACTATAATATTCAGTTCAAACCAATTTTCGTTGTTAGTTTTCATAATTATGTACTTCATATATTTTATTTAGTTTTATAGAAGTTAGAGGGGGGACACAATTTACCAGTTTGGGAGCGTCTCTTGCGCATAGTATTGTGTTTAGAAAAAAATTATGTTAAAAACCTCAACATAATTTTTAAAGACCTATCCATAGATACCCCACCCGTTCCCAAGCACCGCCCATGAAGGGAGCCGAAGGGGGAATGAATTTTCACTGGATTCGCTCGTTAGCAGCGAACTCACTGACTTTCTCGTCGTACAGTGTCTTGAGCATAAGAAAGAGAGTCAAGTGAAATAATAGGAAATTTGGCATCAATAGTGAAAGATATAGTCACAACCAGTTGAAACCACCAGTAGTTACACAAACACAGTCTTGATATTCCGGATATTCGTTTCTGTACCCCGTGGTTTATACACCAAATATCCGAGTGCGATATCTCAACGATCACATCACTACCACTACATATGTTGTATACTCGTAATATACTCTAACTGGTTACGGCTACGGCGGCCGTTCGTAACGATCAGCCACGTACGCAGGATATATTATAGTGCTCAAGTGTGTGCGCAAACGCAAGTGCGCTCTCTATTCCCATACCTTCGTGTTCTGATGGGACGCCAGGGTGACACGACCGGGGAGGGATCGGTAGCAGGACGGTTTAACGTGCTTTCCGAGGTACAAGGGTTTAACCGCTAACTTCCAGACTCCGGGTTGACACGGAGAATTTCTAAACAGAAAAACTCAGGTACAAATTTTGGCCCGACCCGGAGATCGACGGCAGCGCTTGTATACTCGTAATTGTATGTAGCATCACAGAGTATTAAATCCGTAAACTGACGGACCAAAAACTAAAAGTTAAAAAGTTCCCTCATAGTGCGGCTCCGAAACTGTCAGTTTTAATTACCCTCCAGTCAGGGGTTTAATTAAAATAAATGTAGTTTTATTATACGGAGCGTGCAGGTGAGATATTGCATCTGGCCCTTTTTAATTACTCAAATAGTTTTGGGGATAGAATGTAATACCCTTTAGTGACCGCGGGTGGTCGTTGGGCGTTTTGGGCCAATGTTGGTAGCAAGCTTTTAGGTTAGAGCATTGGTTGTGTAATTGGTCGAAAGTTTTTTTTATAGAAGCACAATATATTGGCTCTCCTCAGCCTGATGGTGAGCAAGAGAAGAACCCAAGTTGCAATTACAACGGAAGCGATGTCCAGGCATCAGGCTTCTGTTGTCACCGCCATACTGGCCCGCGAGATGCTTCATCACGCTTCGTTTGAAGGAATCCATATTGTAGGAAGGGGGAAATACATGATGGTAAGTGATTACCACCGCCCATGGATACCTAAAACTCAAGAAAAGTCCGAAGTGCAACGGCCTTTCGGTAACATGTTGTCGCTTGATTTTTTTTAAGTCATAGATGGCAGACGAGCAGATGGATCGTACGATGGTAAGCGATTGCCGCCGGCCATAGACACCCGCGACACCAGTGGAGTCACAAGTGCGCTACCAACCTTTAAACCCCCCTTTCCCACGGATTCGGCCTCCGGGCTCCGGTAACCTCACTTACGCAGCGATACACAGCACGGTGCTGCTTTACGCCGGTTTTTTGTGGGCCGTGGTAGGGATCACTCCGTTCAAGTCGGCCCATTTATTCCTAAGCGTGGCTCTCCCACGGTCAAAATGCATGAAAAATTCAACAAAAGTTGCTAAGACTAAATGTTAATTTTAACTTACTTAAATTCTAATTTTGAATTTCTGATAGGAAAAAAAATATTTTACATGTATTTCCGGAATCTCACAATCCCCCGGGCGTATCCATACTAATGTAATGTTTGAGGTCGTTGACCCTAAATTGGTAGTGCAATTTAGGGTCAACCACCTCAAACATTTTTCGATCGATCGATCTTTTTCGATCACTGGTGATTACAGCGTGTTTGCTTCATACCCATTTGGATCAGTGATAGTGAATGCTGCCTCTGGTGAAGGGTTGCGGGTTCGATCTCCGCACCGTACAAACATTTGTATATGAACATGTCTGTTTGTAGTCTGGTCTGGGTGTTTCTATGTATTATAAGTGTAAATACAAAAGAAAAATATTATATGTACGTATATATTTGTAATCCCGCTGTTGATTCTGATATCCGTAACACAGGTGCTTGAGATACCTATCTCGGAGTCAGATCAATGTATGTGATGTTGTGAAAATATTAATATTTATATACCGTGACGCAAGAGTCCGTCAATATCCTTGAGGGAGCAAACCGAATACCCAAGCATCGGTTTTGATATGTGGTAGATATGACGTCGCAACCACACACTCCTTATTATTAACCATTATATTAATTAACTCACAAGACAGGTGTTTGCCATTGTTCCGCTGTTTCCAAGCTATAACTCAATTAGTTTGAGTTATTGTTATATTAAGGTGGTATTATTCGCGGTCAGTAAATTGTATGAATGTTGGTCTGCACAAAAGAGCCTGTTAATAGGTTTATTCAAGGATTAGTAATTGAATTTGAAATAGTAATGTTATATGAATTGATTTTGATGGTAGAGTGGCCTACCAATAAATTGTTCATCATTTCAGTCCAACAGACGTCCAATGCTGGACATAGGCCTCCCCCAATGTGGGGGAGAAATGTGGGAGAGCCACGTTTAGGCATGAATGGGCCGGCTCGACCGGAGTGATACCACTGCCTCACAGAAGACTGGCGTGAAGCAGCGCCTGCGCTGTGTTTCGCTATGTGAGTGAGGTTCCGGAGGCCCAATGGGGGAAGGAGAAAAGGTTGGCAGCGCACTTGTGACTCCACTGGTGCTGCGGGTGTCTAAGGGTGGCGGAATTGCTTACCATCAGGTGATCCGTCTGCTCGTCTGCCACCTATCATATAAAAAAAAAATGTCCTACACTAAGATCGGTCTTGTGCCGCCCGCATCCAATGGATTCCCGCGATCTTCACCAGATTGTCGGTCCACCTTGTGGGGGGCCTGCCACGGCTGCGAGTTCCTGTACGTGGCTTTCTCTCGAGGACCTTTACGCCCCACGGCCGTCTGTTCTCCTCGCTACCCATTAATAATGCATTGTTCGAACTGATTTTATTAGTTAATTAAAACTCTAAGTTAGAGACGTTAAAGTTCTAAGTAAGAACTCAGAACTTTAACGACCAGTGGAAAGAGTGTTATGTTGGAGGTCGTTGACCTAGCTATTGCACTTATGATAAATTGCACTAGCTATCCTGATCAGTGGTGATTATTTATAGCATCTACACTTGCAGCCATGATGTCACTTAAGTGAGAGGTATTTTGTCATATAGGGGCTCGACCGGAGCTGATACCACGGCCTCTCAGAAAAACGACGTGAAGTAGCACTGTGCTGTGTTTCGCTGCGTGAGCGAGGGTATTGGAGGCCCAATCCGGGGGAAAGGGGGTTTAACGGTTGGCAGCGCACTTATGACTCCACTGGTACCGCGGGTTTCTATGGGTAGCGGCAATCGCTTACTATCAGGATGATCCGTCTGCTCGTCTGCCTCGACATAAAAAATTGGGGCATCGCTATTTGCAAATATTAAAACATTTGTGGCGATTGGACTGTATATAACTGTAATAAAGCGCTGGCAATGGGATTCCAATGAAAAGTTGCTGATATTAGCAAAATTATATATTTTCAGGTACATCAAATACACATTTACCATAAGACAGCAAGACGTATAAAACAAAACAATAATATATCAAAATCAGTAAAAAAGTGTAAAAACATAATCTATATAAAAGAGACTCCGTCGATCCTCAAGGAGACGATGACAGTATGACCGTCATATCCCTCTCCTCGGTGGGAATCAGTCAGCAACTAGTGCGGGGGCACCAGTGCTGACACTAAACAGAGCCCTACCAATGTCTGACCGGAATAGCTTGGCGCTCCCGGCTATTCCCGTCGCCCCCTCGATAAGGGGGCAAGCCCGGCCTGTTATGTAGGTGGGTATCCGCCCGGGGGAGGTCGTGGTAGTCCGAGGCTTTGCCGGATACCCATAACCTTTCCCCAATTGGGCGATGAGGGAACGCCGCTGTGTTTTTAGTCGGTATGTCTCTGGGCGCATACCTAGAGGAGAGCCCGACATAACCCCTGATGGCCCCCGCTATCTCGGGTATGCATAAGGCCAGAATTTTTCACAGCGACAAAAAAAAAAGCCGTCGATCCTCAACAACAACATGTAATTAAGTAATGGGTATTTTTGTAGGTACAACCAATTTGAATGTAGCGCAAGCTTTTGTGGAGTGATATTTTCATGGTGTACTCAAACATACATTTTGTTTATACTTCCCTCATTACAGGAACTATTGGGAAGAAAATATCTCACTAGTTCCGCCACGAAACTTATGCTACTGCTTTCTAAATCAAGGAAATTACCAAAGGTATACACCGTGCCTTTTCAACTGTCTTACTCCATTAGCGAGGGCATTATATTGACGAAAACAAACATTTCTCCCAAAGGAACTAAGGTCTCAACTTACAAAAATAGAAAGAAAGAAAGAAAATATTTATTATTATAGACATCACATTACAGACCATATAGCAATTATAAACAGAACACAATTTGGCACAAACAGAAAACAAAACATAAAACAATTAAAAATACATAAAAATAAAACAAAAGGGAAAAAAAAAACAAAACTATATTCAATCATGTCCATACAGTGCCAAATTAATATTATGATGTGTTATGACGTCTAGTATAAATGGCCCTCACTCAGCTTATATCACAGCCTAGACAAAGGCCATGACGCTGGTTTTCAGTGAGACCAACTGAATGACTATGGTATCTCAATGGGCGATGGTAGCTCAATGGGTACGAACGCACCTTCCACGCAGGTGGTCGAGGTTCAAATCCCAGCATGCACCAATGGTTTTTCAAATCTATGTGCGTATTTCTACCATTACCATCTGCTCAGCGGTGAGGGAAAACACCGTAAGGAAACATGCACGTTGCGAAAAAAGTTTCTGAAACGTGTAATGATTCAGTTCGCCTGGTTCCTCTGTTAAAGGGTTGCGAAGGTCAGACAGCAGTCGCTTCATTGTAATTACTAGACCCCCCACAATCCTGAATCATGGTCTTAGCGTACCCTGGGCTCCTAAGCGACAGCTTTGGACGCAACCGGGAATTACACGCTAAGATGAAGAAGAGAAGTTCTTTGGGGGAAAATATTTTTTATCATCAGCATAATAATGCGCTCGATAAGGGAGTAAGATCCTTAAAAAAACATGGTGCATAGGAGATCATTTATAATAGATATTATTACACCACAAGAACGTGTTCATTACACGATCAAATTCATGCTAGGGGCTACTCCGAAAACGAATTTATACCGAATATTTTTTCATTCATTCATTCATTAGCCCATTTAAGTCCCCACTGCTGGGGCACGGGCCTCCCTCAATGACATGAGGGGTAATTGCCATACTCACCACGCTTGGCAGACGGGTTGGCGAGGGTTTTGATATAAATGCAGAGTTTTCCTTCTCTGGGTGCTGATGATCATGCCAGCAGCTTTACCTTAGTCGCCTTTTACGACACCTCGGTGGCCTATTCTACTCTGCCGTCCTCGGCACAATTAAGTGATAAAAATTAAATTTATTAACAAGATATTATATTGCTCCACAATTGTTTTTAGTTAAAACAGTTTAGATTTAGGGGTGAGATATGGCAACCCCAATAAGCACCTAGCTACTTGTACTACAATATGAATTTAATATTTCGTATAATTTTATTATGCCTTCTACATATTTCCAATAATCATCTATGTCAAATAGTTATTTGTATTCTACAGTTTCCAATATAAGTAAAATACGTCTATCAATTTATTTAGCAAAATCTTTCAACACCGATTTGTTTTCAATAATAATTTATTTCTCACGGCATCCAAGTTTTTCTTTTCAGATGAAATTGTATTTCATAAAAACCCAAAGTTCTCGCATCAAAGAAAAGCGTGTATTATTAATCAAAATATTGAATTAGACATTTGGCTCTAAATCCCAAATAAGCTTAATGTAAGGGTATGGGGTTTCTTTCTTTTCATTTTGATCTTAAGATGAAAATAAAATAGATATTTTTATGTTAATAGGCTATGCGGCTTGACCCCAATCGCTTCTGGTGGAAGGCTTCGTTGAGGTCTAGAATATTACGCGTCTACCTAGAAGATAACGCCCTGTTGGTCTAGTGGTTTAAGTACCGGGCCCTGATTTCAGGGTCCTGGGTTCGATCCTGGGTCGAGCGAAAAGTATATTTCGAATTTTCAAACATAGCTCGGTTCAGATCAACAAATCCACATTTGGCAAGCATAGTGATTAAGCCTTATCCCATCATAGTAGCGATGACTCGATTTCTATGATGGAGACTTTTGCCCTGCAGAATCAACTTTTCGATTCCGGTGGTAGAATCACATTATATTTATTCATTTCTTAGTATTTTTTTAGTATCGACTTATATATTTAATTACATGTAAACTCAAAAGATTTTCGTCATGCGAATTCAGATATTTACAACAAAGATTTGTAAAAATAAAATTAAGTTGATAACTGATCAAGTGCTTCACTCATCCGAAGGGGAATATTAGCTGAATATTTAAAAAAAATCAACGTACAGTTATTGAAAAATTGCTTCAATAATTTTTATTATCTTACATTTAGTTTAAACACATTGTATTGCACCTCTGTCATGCCAACATTATACATTCATGCATCGATTTTGCCGGGAATACTTCGGAGAGACGGGTCAGCTGATGTAGGGGATTTCGAATGTCATAATAAATAAATAAAAACAGTTTTGCCATTACTTACTGGCAAAACGGTTTTTATTTATTGGGGCATCCCTAATACTTGTATCCTTATTGGTATTAGGTACATACCTAAAACTTGTATTCTGTACAACAAACTCAAGTTAAGTAACATTTTTCATAAAGTTAAGTATCGGCACTATTTTAGCCGTGTGGTCCTATGTAGAATAGGCCAACCTCACTCTTACCGAGGTGTCGTAAAAGGCGACTAAGGTAAAGCTGCTGGTATGATCATCAGCACCCAGAGAAGGAAAACTCTGCATTGATATCAAAACCCTCGCCAACCCGTCTGCAAAGCGTGGTGAGTATGGCAACTACCCCTCATGTGATTGAGGGAGGCCCGTGCCCCAGCAGTGGGGACTTAAATGGGCTGACGATGATGATGATGACTATTTTGTCTATCTGTATGACAAAATTTTATATATTATGTAAATCTTGACGACTGTTTGTGCCAAAATTTATGAAAGAAAAACTCTGTATTTATAGAACATGCTAAGTAATTACTTTCAGAAACTCTCAAACTGGTTTCGGAGCAAGTTTGCTACATAATGATACACAAATTTCTGTTCTGTACCTAATTTTAGACAGTCTAATAACTTCAATTTCTGCAGAATTATATTTTGAACTAATTCCACACTGCACTATACATTAATAATCAAGTTCTAATTACCTATGTGTGCGCTTCTCTTGTAAGATTTACTGAACAATGCTGGTTAGCGAATGGCGAATTTGATAAAGATAGGTAAAGATTTCTTCATTGATCACAGAACACAAACTTAAGGTGACGAGGTAGGGCACACTAGCGACGCTAATCGATTTAAATTTTTAGCTACTAAACCGGATCTATTTTAAACAATTTCGGGCTGACAACCTCTCAGCAAACCTTTATACTATTTATTAAATACAAATGTTGGGTTTTTTACGCGAAAAATTGATGCACTCCAAAAGTGACCGCTTTAGCCGTGAATCAGTTTTTCGCGTACGCGTTGGACCCAACATTTGTGCATGATTATTTAACAAATAGTATAAGTATTTGTCGAGAGGTTGTAACCCCGAAATCGTTTAAAATAGATCCGGTTTAGTAGCTTAAAATTAATGGTTAAACGAACTTACCTTAAGTGATGTTCGACCATAATTATACTAAACGTTACATCCGAAGAGATTTATAATAATAACTATGTAGTTTCACTTCTCAATGTACTAGGCGTCGCACATATTTTTAGAGCTGTGTAAATAAAAATAAATTAACAAAATAAAATTGAAAGCATTACTGAACGACACTACTAGTCGCGCCATCTAGCAGCCCTTCCGTTAAGCTTCATTTTTCAGCACCATCTATCTCGTTTTGTTTCTGATTCGGGATTCAGTTTGGGAATGGGTGGGACTATAAATCTCTTCGGATGTAACGTTTAGTATAATTATGGTCGAACATCACTTAAGGTAAGTTCGTTTAACCATTAATTATACCTACAACGTTACATCCTCAAGATTTATAATAATAACTATGTAGATGTTTAGCGTTAAAACAAACGAGATTGCATAAAAAAGAGAATATATAATAAAGTATTGAATCGGAAAAAACAACTTTAATTTCATTTGTTTTTAATATAAGATACGAAACATAAACTTCTTATCTCTTATTGTACGAAAATATCATAATTTGAGCATATTTAATTATTATCTTTATAATATAAAGTATAACATAATATTTATGTAACCAGTAAATAGATACAGGCTTCTAATCATACGTATTAGGATTAGGTAAAAATATTACAACGATTTATCATCTATTGTTAAATATCTTGATTAGGGATATAATATTGCCTCTGCGAAAGCATTTTCCTCAACCGGCGTAATAGGGCGATTATAGAATTTGGCAAACGTTAAGGAATTGCCTGACCACCCTGCGGTTCGTTTAATAACGTCAATGGATACACCATTACGTCTGGCCGCTGAAGTTGAGGCATGACGTGTGCTATGCGCTGTGAAAACATTAGTATCAATTCCACTTTGCGATAAAACTGTTTTAATCCATCTACTTATAGTTGCAGCGGTAGCGTTGTGGACGGGTTTCTTAGTTGTCAGAATTAGTCTTTCTGTGAGCGGTAGGCTCCTAAAATTTTCTGTAGCAGGCCATATATGAGGACAATGTTTTCGCAGGACAAATTTGTTCCCTATGGGGAAAGAAAGGTATAATCAAAATTGGCAAAGGTCTGTTTGGCGCCGAAGTTTTAATCAAATCACAAATGGTAATTTCTATTCTTGTGCTACTTACTTTAATATTGGATAAACGTATCAACGATAGCGTCTGCACACGTTGTCCCGTGGATAACGCGAGGAGAGCTACCAGCTTTTTAGTAAGAGAATCTATGCTTAGAGACTCATTTGGGTAAAAATTGGCAAGATGATCAAGTACGACATTTGGATCCCATGTCGATTCATACCTCGGGAAGTAAGGTTTAGTTCTATAAACTCCTTTCATGAATCGGGTTATTCGATCATCTTGGCTAACACCTTTACCCAATACCAACACAAGTGCAGCTCGAGAGGTGTTCAAAGTTGAATAGTTTGCGCCAGATTGATACTGTTCAGCTAAAAATTCCAAAATATTCGAGATATTACAATCAAAAAAATTATTTACATGTTTTTGAGTACAAAATTGCCACCATTTTTTTAATACCACATTATATTGTTTCAAAGAGCTATCGGCTAATGAAGACATTATAATTTTGATTGCGTTACGGGGTACCGATTGTCTTGTATACATTTGTTCGATAATAGCGCCGATACCAGGATAAGGCGCTTCCAAAGTGGGTGAGGAGTCCTGAAAGGGGACAAAAGTAGTGAAGAACTTGGATCGAAATATATAAGTTGGCTTTGGGAAAGAGACAAAAACAGGGGATACCATGGTTGACTAGGCCAATATGGTACAACCATGATACCTGTTGCTTGATCGTTGACTATTTTGCGTAGACATTTAAGGATTAACGAAAATGGTGGGAACGCGTAGAAGAAAAAAGGGTGCCAGTTTATTGTAAATGCGTCAATATCAAAGGCGTTAGGATCTCTTTTCCACGAAATGTAAGTTTTGCACTTTGCATTTAACCGCGTAGCAAACAAATCGATTTGAGGGTTTCCGAAACATTTTGAAATCCTCTTAAAAGCTTTAGGAGATAGGTCCCACTCAATATCGATATTGAAATGTCTGGATTCTAGATCAGCTTCTGTATTATCCTTCGATTTGATATATGACGCAAATATGAATAGTTTCCTTTGCTCGCACCACTGCCAGATATGTCTAGTAACTTCATTAAGGTGGTCATATTGGACCCCTCCAAATCTATTTATATACGCTATTGCAGTGGTATTGTCAATACGGAGTAAAACCTCCATATTATAAAGATCTCTGGCAAAACACTGTAAGCCTATAAAGGCAGCTTTTAATTCTAGAAGGTTAATGTGATTTTTTAATTCTGTAGGATCCCAAAAACCATTAGCACGTTCCCCATTACAGTAAATCCCCCAGCCAGTAAGAGAAGCGTCAGAAAAGATCTCAAGCATGTATCTACCACTACGTAAAGGGTTATGTGATGTCAGAATATTATTTTTCCACCACATGAACTCTGAGTAAAGATCCGAGGATAAGTTCATTACTTTATCATAGTCGTCACCGGAGCGACGTAGAGCTAAAAATTTTTCCTTTTCGAGACGCTTTGTATAAAGCCATCCATAGGAAACTGCGGGGCAGGCCGAGCAGAGCAAACCTAAATATTTAGCAAAATCTCTTATTGTCAAAGAGCGCATCTTAGACAAATTTTTAGTTTGTTCCAATATTTTTTGCCGTTTTTTACCTGGTAAACTCAAACACATTTGTTGTGAATTTAATTCAAAACCAAGGAACGTTTGTATTCGGCTAGGAATCAGGTTACTTTTATCCTTATTTACAACAAAACCTAAGCTCTTAAGGAGGTCTAACGCCGCCGACACACTATCAATGCAGCTTTCGTAGGTATTGTTTATGCATAATAAATCGTCTAGGTATATGACTAAAAGGAGCCCCTGATTCCTGAGATGAGTGACTACTGGCTTCATCAACTTCGTAAATACGAGGGGAGCCAAAGACAAACCGAATGGAAGACATTGAAATTCATATGTAATGCCTTGGAATTTAAACCTGAGGTATTTTTTAGACGAGTAATGAATCGGCACTATAAAATATGCGTCCTGCAGGTCTATAGTGGCCATGAAACAGTCCTTACTAATTAACTTAGAAGCCGTGCGAATATCTTCCATTTTAAAATGTTCGGAATCAATAAATTTATTTAGCATCTTTAGATTAAGAATAAACCTATAGGTACCGTCCTTTTTTGGAATAAGAAAATTTTTTGAAATGAATTGATCCGGTATGTCTTTACATTTTGTAATGGCCCCCATAGTTAAAAGTTTCGTAATAGATAGTTTTAACTGATTTATTTCAGTGTCACTGAACTTAGGATTAGCAGGCACGAAGTCTTGAACAGGAAATTTTACAAATGGGATTTTGAACCCTTTAATATAGTCTAGTATAACTGGGTCTTTGGAAATAGTTTGCCAGGTCTTGACAAAATGTCGCAACCTACCAGCATGAAGTACCTCTAATTGTTCCTGCGGGGCCTGTGGTCCATCCTCGGTGCTGGAGGGCCCCGATTCGTAGTAGGAGGCGGCCTCCGACCCTGTGGTGCTGCGTATCCTTGAGTGGCTGGGTATCTCGGTTTCTGCCCACCCTGTTTGGGTAGCCTGGTCGGTTGATACTTGGGTGGGCCTCTCCAGTTTCCCTGTTGCCTGGATGTGGATGGAACACCAACATTATTACGTTTGACTTGAAGGCCAGACCGTTCCGCCGTTTTCGTGGCTTTAATTTTTTCTCCGAGATTTGCGCCAAAGAGAAACGTATCTCTTTTGACGTCGTTGATAGTAGCACTAAATTTTTTGTCTAATGATGTGGTTATTAACTTTCGCCTTTGTTTTGTATTCTCGTGATGCAAATCTAGTAAGATTTGACTGACTTCCGATAATCTCTTAAGGATTTCCACTTTTTCCATGTCTTCTTTTATTAGCGAAGAAGCTAAGTTTGCCAAGCCTGCGATTCCCAAACCAAGTTGATTTTGAGCTTTTTCAAAGAGCTTATCGCGATTTTTCATATTATCGCTAAGTACCGCCGATATCTCAAGGTTGAGTTTCGGAGCTTTTGATAAACAAAAGTTTTCGGGTATCAGGGTCTTTTTTATAGTAGCATCTTTTGATTCCTTGGTTAAACCTTCCACCAAGATCCTACCCCAACGTTTAGCAATCTCATCAGTGATAGCGGGACCAAGAACTTCCTCTTTTCCTATGGGATCTCCTAAAGCCTCTAAGATTTCTTGCGGTAAAATCTCTGGACCGGAAGTATTTGGAACTTCGCCTGAACTGGGTCCTGCCTCTTGAGCCATCAAATGAGATAAGTCAGTGTCTATATCCGCTGTGTTATTAGTTGCTGATTGTGGTTCCCCTGGGAGCACTACACAAGATGCAATCTGATTTTCGCCATCGGACGGCTCTGATTGTGATGAATAGAAAGGTTGCGGTGATGGTGACCTTGGGTAATAGCGGTCGTACTCTGCAAGGTCGAAAAAAAGAAAATAACCGTGAGGTTGAATCGTCATAACAGTTGTACGTAATTTCATTACGCCTCTAAACTGTAAAGTTGACGAACAGCTGAACGCTGTCTTTATTATTTAAAGTCATTGTGTATACCTGAAATCGTGGTACACCTCTCGACTAAGTGGCTATCAATCGTGCTCATGACACGAAGTATAACCAAATTATAGGCATATCCAAATGCAAAATGGGAATTAGATACCTACTAAAACCTAATTAAATAACCTAAAATTCGCATGATAAGGATTTATTGCATAAAAAGGTCATTGTAAACAAAAAAGTTCGTAGAGGAAAAAAATAATATAAATGTAGGTAGATGAAAATAGACAAGAAAAAATATATTACTTGAGTAATATTTAATGAAAAAGAGGTTTGTTTATTGCTAAATAATACCATATTTTAGTATTGATACACAACAATTAGGATTTGATTGAATTAGGAAAAAAATTATGAGAACTGACCTTCGTCCGAACTTGTTGACGAGTCTCGTAACTTTTGTTCTAATCTTCTTATTTTTCGCCGTAACTTGGAATTACGGCGATCACTCTTTCTTTTTCCCATAATGAATCGGAACACAACACTTTTTGACTAAAAACTAAGATTTTTCTTTACGATTTCGATGTTGCGACGCCCGCACATAAAAAAGGAATGAAGCTTAACGGAAGGGCTGCTAGATGGCGCGACTAGTAGTGTCGTTCAGTAATGCTTTCAATTTTATTTTGTTAATTTATTTTTATTTACACAGCTCTAAAAATATGTGCGACGCCTAGTACATTGAGAAGTGAAACTACATAGTTATTATTATAAATCTTGAGGATGTAACGTTGTAGGTATAATTAAAATCGATTGGTGTCGCTAGTGTGCCCTACCCGTCACCTTAAACGCAAATTTGCTAGTGATCCTGCCTCATACGCTGAAGGTTGTGGGATCGATTGCCTTTCAACTTTTTTTTGTGCTATATGGTGTCTAATACGCAGGTCACCTGATAGATCAAACCCATCCATTTACATCTGTGACATCAGAGAAGTGGCTGATGCGGTTCGCTCCTTCCTTTGAAGGTCCCTAAGTCGTAGCTATCGGTAAACACTGCTGTCAAACATCCTTTCAACTAATATACGACGGGTCATCTCTCCTCTTTCAAAAGTTATCAACATCTTGATTAATCATCATCCTACTAGTACGCACGCTTAAGCATAGTTTTTATCCACTGCATTAATCAGCTCTTATAATAAGTTAACCAGCTTACTAATCAATCGTTTTAAAGAAAATTGAACTTTGGCCCAAACATTGGCCCTGCTTTGGCCCATACCGTTCCGTGACCAATGGCTCTTTGTCCTTTTTTATTATAATGTGTCCAGTTAATTGCATTGACAACTGACGCCTGCCTCTGTGCCTATGTAAAACGCGATATTTACCGACCTGGGCTCTAATGGGCGCGTTTAAATGCCTTTTATCAGGCCATGGTGGAGAATGTAATTATGGCCCGTGCACTGCCCGGTATTTTTATGGGTTTATTAATTAATTTAGCTTTGTGCTTTTGTGTGATTAACGGTAAATAGAAGAGGTTGGCGATGTAATTATTATAGCAACGATTACTTGGCTTTCATTGTTAAGGTAACATAGGATAGTGTGAGTTGCTGTTTTTAAATTATATATTATTAATTTACGAATAAAATAATTACACGTGAAACTAACACTAAATGCCTTTTTTCTATTATAAAAATATCTTAGTGTTAAAATTGTTAAAAGAACTATAATCCTCTTCATTTTAGCGTACATTTTCATCCCAAGATGGCGTTCAAATGATTAAATGCTATATTAAAATAAAAGTTGGCACCAGTAAATCATTAGAAAATATAACCCTGAATAAATTGGTATCTTATCTGTTAGGGGCCATTTTCATGGGGCACGTCGACCCTAAGGGATCTTTTGTACCTCCCTTATCCTTTGCACTCCTACTCACGAAAGATTCGTTCATCAGCGTCACGATGTCTTTCGGATTGGAGAAGACACATTCTGCCTCTGGCTAGTGAGTCGCATTGACATAAAAGATGTTCTATGGCTTCCGTCTCCTCCTTGCATGCTCTGCAGTCGCTGTTCGAAGCCATGTCCATCCTCATCAGCATTTTGTTCAATAAATTGGAATTATAATTATTTATTTTAGAGATTACAAACAAATGTATTACATGAGAAACTTAAGGATAAGCTTATCATACACTTAATAGTAACACACCCAACAACGTAATCCACGTCTAGGCATGAGAATAAAGAAGGGTGCGAGAAGAAATACGCAAATGCATCGTTTAGCATGCTTAATGTGCAGTGTAGCTTCACTATTATATGATTTAACTTCAAATGTAATTAAGGTGTAATAATTAATATAAAGTGTGATATGTATTTGAGCCAATTAATGTTTTTGCATGTCTGCGAGCAGACTGAACACATGTACCCAAGATAATTTGTAAAGAACTGTATGTCAACTGTGTTTCTAGTAAATAAAAAGTTTTATTTATTTATTTAAAATTGCTCCTTCAGTAACTAAAGGGTAAGCACGGGATCTTAATACTAGAACTCCACTGTTTGTCTGTCACAATGATATCTCATGAACCGTGAAAGCTAAACAGTTGAAATTCACAGATGAAGAATTTCTGTTGCTAGTAATTACAACAAATACCTACTCGTACATACCTATAACTAGATTATACAGGTTGTATATGTGAATATGTACATTCCCTTAACCACGTGTTCCATCAAACCTTTCATTTTTGACAGGAATGCATTCCGTATTTCTGCCGGTAGGAATAATGATGGCGCCACTGTCGCTTACGTCGTGCTTTGTTTTTTCTTTTGTTTTTTTGCATAAAAATGTATTATTGTCAATAAAATTATTGTATTGAGTCTTGGTCTTGGTTGTGAGCGTATTTTGTTTTTATAATTCCCTCATTCTCTTGTGTTTAAAAAGCTCGAATCTGTCATGTATGTACCAATATATATTGTATTTTTGCCACATAGTCCACACATCATTTAATATATATTATACGTATACATACTTATAGCTTTTTATTTACCTATACACTCGCAACCAGGTCCAAACAGAATACCAGCGCTGCTGCGGCACTGCAGATAATGCCGTAGCAGCAAATGCAAATGATACACACACAACCACACAATCTCTACTCGTATCGCCTCTCCTCTTTGTATTTGTGTCGTGTCGTGCTATGCCTAGTAACTGTATTAATTTTTTCTGTGTTGTGATGATCAATAAATGTATTTTCTATGATTCTTTCCTTCAACTACTCTGAAAAACATTAGTTCTACTTTTCAAAATTTGTATTTTTTTCTATTCTCCATACCAAATGACCTAGTCATGTGACCGTCTTTCTGTAAACAGTTGTTCTTTTTAATGCAATTCACCAAAAGTCGTTGAACAAATATTGTTCAAAATGATTGGTAGAGCACGTGGTTAAAGGGATGTAAATCTTCACAGATACACCATGTATGTAAGCAGCATTAAAAAAATATATTTTAGCGTATTTATTATTTTTCTTTATATAACCGTGGCGTATTCATTCTTTTTTTTTATAGACCGTGGGACAGCCACGCTTCAGCCACGCTTTGGCATGAATGGGCCGGCTCGACCGGAGTGATACCACGGCCTCACAGAAAACCAGCGAGAAGCAGCATAGTGCTATGTTTCGCTGCGTGAGTGAGGGTACCGGAGGCCCAATCCGGGGGAAAGTGGGACTGAAAGGTTGGCAGCGCACTTGTGACTCCACTGGTGTTGCGGGTGTCCAGAGGCGGCGCCAATCGCTTACCATCAGGTGATTCGTAAAAAAATATAACTACAAAAACTTAACACTAAATATTAACAGATTACTTACTACGCCGGCTCAGCGACCTTAAGTGAACCATTCAATCTATCAACCAAGCGAGAAATTAAGATCTTTTAAATTCAGGCGGGTAATATAAAAGTGTTAAAGTATAAAGAAGTTCAAAAGTTACTAAAATAAGCGAACATAACACACGCACACACAAACACACACACACATTATGCTTTTGTTTTTATATGAAGGAAATGAAATGTCTTTAGATTGTTATTTGTCACGTACCTAAACATAGTATGATGTTAAAAAACCGAAGAGAGGAGGCTCCTGGAACAGGCATCTATACGCTTAAAAGGTGTCTCCAACCATAATTATGTAAAAATATCTATGTTCATGTATATAGATTTTTTTATTTATTATTATTTTGTATTTATGTCACTCATGTTTGATTTGTGTTCTGTGGCCCATAAAGAACTCTTTATCTTTATCTAATAAAGTTTTTTATTTATTTTTATTATTATTTCTTAGTAAAATGCGCTATCGAGCTATTCTGTAAATAAATATTCACTGAATAAAACTACAAAGGTTTTTACCGCAACTTTACGTCAGTGCATCTACTGCGCAACGATATAACCGACTAACTGAAACAAACGTTTATCGTTTTTAAACTGCATCTCTGTTAGCAAAAACGGCGTGTAAAAGAAAAAGTCTTGGTTATTTCGTGTTAAAAGCTAACAAGTTAAATAAAAGTTTATTGTTATACCGCGGGGAACAATGCTGAGGATTGAAATGTATGGTACTTAAATATTAATGGTAATAGTTTGGTTTGCCGTTGGCTTTTCACTGAATCGTTACGAAGCGATAGCTGAAATTAAAAAAATAACGACTTTCGAATACATTAATTTGATATACTATTAATATGTGGCACTATAGTAGATTAGCTAGGTACTTTAAATAATTGCTACTTTTAATGACGAATGATTGGTATTAGTCTTTTTCATACCAATTCACGCAAAAAGAAGTTCTATTCGTATAAAAATGTTACTTACTTTTGCACTTATTAAAATTCGTTATGTAACTAACACATTCGGAAGCTCAGTAGTTTATAGCAGTTATTTGGTTAGTTAAAGGTCCTGGGCTCGACTCCCGACGTCTTTAAGTAGGCATACGTGTGGAGGATTTTTAAGTGCATTACAAAAAAAAAAACAGTATAAGTACAACAGTTAATAATATGCCATTACCTCTAAGTCTTAAATGTGACATGATTTAACTTTGAGTGAATTGAATAAGGTGAATTGCTAAAATAATTTCAAACAATCAGGACAGACAAGGAGCTTATGTCAGACTTAACAAAAGAACCACAAACATTAATGAATCCAAACAGACGTCTGAGACTTTGAAAAACACGTACTTAAATCATTTATCACGTGATATTTTCTTTTCTAAGAATCTGAAAGTGGGTTTATCATAGCTAATGAAGGTAATGAAAGCCTTAGAAATAAGTCAGACATCTGCACATCATTACCAGAGTCTTTCAACATAGTCGGTATTACAAACATTATCATTAAAGCTAGCCACAATTGTTGACTTACCAATAAGCCTCTTTCTTCCCTATAGATTTGAAGAGTTGATTCAGTTGAATAAAACTTTCTTTTGTAACCGTTAATAACGATTCGCATTATGGTGCTGAGTCTGTACATATATTTACTAAAGAATAGCAGCTCTCTACATCTTTAATACATATATTTCTATGATACCTATATGGAGGGTCGTGTGCCGTAGTGTGGCGGGTGGTTGTATGAAAGAAATGAGTCTATGTTGAAATCATCATCATCATCATCAGCCCATTTAAGTCCCCACTGCTGGGGCACGGGCCTCCCTCAATCACATGAGGGGTAGTTGACATACTCACCACGCTTAGCAGACGGGTTGGCGAGGGTTTTGATATAAATGCAGAGTTTTCCTTCTCTGGGTGCTGATGATCATGCCAGCAGCATTACCTTAGTCGCCTTTTACGACACCACGGTAAGAGTGAGGGTGGCCTATTCTACTCTGGCGCGGACCACACGGCCAATGTAAAAATATTTATTTACAATCCGACCAAATATTTACAATACACATTATAGAAGAAAGAAAGAGAATTAAAAGCAGGAAAATTAAGTAAATATAAGAAAAATAACGGCTAGATTATTTTTTCAATAATTCACAGTAAAATCAGTCTCTTTTCTTTAAACTCAATGACATTTTTTTTATTGTCAACCGACGGACGAACATTATGATCAGAGCCTGCGCGCGCCGATGACCCGTCTTGCGCGCTGCGTGAAATAAACCTCAAACTATATACATAGTAATACTGTCCGTGCGTTGGTTGATGCACAAAATAATTTACATATTAATTATATTTACAAAAGCGTGACGTATCGCCACATAGCACCCCTCCAGAGACCGTGATAAGGGCTATAATAATCCGGGAACCGAACTGCTCGACCTGATCGCGTCCTTCTAACCTGCTCATTCCTGGACTCAGGAGTGCGATTATGTACCTCCGGAGGGATGACAGATTTTTATTTATTTATTTTTTTATTATGGCTCTACCCGAAGATAATTCGCCAATGTCAAGTAACTTATTGAGAATAAGTAGGTAGTCAACAGTCGAAGTCAGACAAAGTCATAGTCACTCAATAAAACACAGGTGTTTTACGTTTTATCGACCTACAGATTCAGCGGAAATCAAAGCAATCGCGGGTTTTAAGACTTTATTAGGTCCAAGCAAGTTGTCACGAGACAACGCACACGACTCACAATAACAGTGTTAAAAACGAAACAATCCAAAGATTCTTATTACTATGATCACTTTGCGTCACTTCACTGCACAAATAAACACCAAATTTGTACACTAAAAACCACTAAACACTAATTTAAAACCTTTGAATTGCATCAAGGCTGATGCAATTCAAAGGTTTTAAATTAGTGTTTAGTGAAGAATGATTCGGCTAGTAGGGCTAAAACAAGCCGCATAGGCATGCGGCTTGTTTTAGCCCTACTAGCCGAATCATTCTTTATCACTATTCAACCAAAAAAAAAATATCCCAGCAAAGAAGGGGAAACTAGGCTAATTATGTTAAAAACATGCTTTAGCACTAGCTTTGCCAAATGCAAACATATTCAGATTAAGTACATGATTTTTTATCCATCCTCTTTCTAGTCTGTCAAAAGAATACATTTTACACCCTTTCACAGTTATTTGCATTTTTGGCATGATAAAAGACAACTAAATGTTGTCCAATAATAAAAATCTTTTTTTAACAGCGTATATACTGTCCCACTGTAGGGCAGGGCCTTACCTACCTACCTCACCTAATTACCATAATCACCAAACCAAAAAAATAAAATCAATTACTTTTACCGGCGTGAAGCAGCACTGTGGTGTTTTCGCTGCGTGAGTGTGGGTACCGGAGGAACAATCGGGAGATAGTGGGGTTTAAAGGTTGGCACTCCACTTGGTGTCGCGGGTGTCAATGGCCCCCGCCAATCACTTACCATCAGGTGATCCGTGTGCTCGTCTGCCACCTATCACAAAAAAAATTAGAGCCAATTTTACACAACTCTGAAAGCAGTAATTCTGTGTCTGACAACCTCAGACCGTCTGAACTAGTAAATCGAAACACCGCGTAATTTTCATAGAAACATGCTCAGTTCAGATGACTATACAATATAAAAGTAGGTATCAGTGCTTTTATAATGAATTGAATGTAAGTGGATGTTAAATATATTCGATTTTTACTTAAGAAGAAAATCCTGCCCATTTCTTCAATAAAAGGAATCTGTGATATTTTTTTCATGCCATTTAATTTAGCATGGAGCCAAATAAAATTTTCCAATACCCATGGAGCCAAAAAACAAATTAATTTCAATTTTTTAAGAAATTGGTATGCTTCACTTCTTAGTAAATATGCTTAATTAAAAATCAATCATTTTTAATATTAAATTCATTATAAAGGCTTCTAATTTTATATTTTGTATACTTCTGAACTGAGCATGTTTCTATGAAACTTACGCTATATTCTGTTTATTCTTGATGAGAAGTATATATTAAACAGTTTCATAAAACCTACACATGCTTATTTTTATTCTAAAAGTATGCTACTGTTGAGCGATTGCTATTTAATATCATTTGTTAATAATAAACATGCTAATTTTGAGCCTGGTCGAAAATCGCATGGATTTGTTTTTGAGCATGGTATCTACAGTCCGGGTGGAAGGGGAAGTTTGGGGGAGTGTTTTAGAACTTGTAAACGAGTTTGCTAATTTCTAATCAATGTAATAGCATGCTTATTGATTGCAAATGTAGACAGTTCATAAAGCATGCTCAATGTCCATATTCATCTCTGCCCGGCCGACCTTCGCAACTCTTTACAAGGGAACCAAACCAAATGAATTATATACACGTTTCAATAACTATGCGAAACGTGCACGTTTTCTCACGATTTTCCCTCACCGCCGTGCTAATGGTAGAAATATGCACATAGATTTAAAAATCCAGAGGTACATGCTATGGATTCAAACCACGACCCCCGAATGGGAGGCGCATTCTTATCCACTGAGCTACCATCGCCCAAAAGAGTAGGTATGTTTTTTATGTATGCTATAGGTGGCAGACTAGCAGACGGATCGCCTGATAGTAACACAGCACAGTGCAGCTTCACGCTGGTTTTCTGTGAGGCGATGGTATCACTCCGGTCGAGCTGGCCCATTCATGCCGAAGCGTGGCTCTCCCATGGTTGTTTTCTGTGAGGCCGTCGTATAACTCCGGTCGAGCCGTCCCATTCCTGCCAAAGCGTGGCTCTCCCACGGTAGAATGTGTAACAGTTACCGAATCTATTTTTGTACCTACGTGTGCTATTCAGAAACAATATTCAGGCTCCAGTTATTCCGTGCACGAATCTATTGAAACAAAATTCGAATTATTATTCCTAAAGCCTACCTTGTGTCCCAAAACCTAATATGAGAAGAATATAATTTCTTTACATACGTTCGATTGTTTTCGTTTAAGCGAATGTTTCGAATTCTATTTTAAAGAACTTAATTTTTTACCGCAATTTTTTGACATTGCTGCATTTAACGGCCTTTATAGAAGATAATACAGAGATAGAAAAACATCTTCTTGGAGGCAATAGACAACAGACAAGAATGCTCATAGAAGCGTTTAAAGAGCATTATGCAACGAACAAAATGCTGATGAAGATGAACATAACATCGAATAGCGACTGCAGAGCATGCAAACAGGAGACGGAAACCATAGAACATCTTTTATGTGAATGCGACTCACTAGCCAGAGGCAGAATGTGTCTTCTAGGTAACGCTTATCCTAAACCAGGAGACTACAGGCACTTCAATCCGAAAGACATCGTGACGCTGATGAAACGAATCTTTCGTGAGTAGAAGTGCAAAGGATAGGGAAGGTACAAAAGATCCCTTTGGGTCAATGTGCCCCATGAAAATGGCCCCTAACAGATAAGATAAGGTACCAATTCTAATTTTCTAATGATTTACTGGTACCAATTTTTACTTTAATATAGCATTTAATCATTTGCACGCCATCTTGGGATGAAAATGTACGCTAAAATAAGGAGGATTATAATTCTTTTACGATTTTTAACCCTAAGATATTTTCATAATAGAAAAAAGGCATTTAGTGTTAGTTTCATGAGTAATTATTTTATTCGTAAATTAATAATATTCAAATTGAAACAGCAAATCACGATCCTATGTTACCTTAACAATGAAAGCCAAGTCAACCTAATCATTGCTATAATTACATCGCCAACTTCTTCTATTTACCGTTAATCACACAAAAGTACAGAGCTAAATTAATTAATAAACCTATAAAATGGACGGTCGACGTGCGACACCTAACTGATAAAATAAGATAGCGTCACATTAATTTTGTATTATTATTCTCAGCTCTCTCAGCCCAGTACGAGCGAGATGCATCGGCATAGATAAGATACCTACGCAAACGTCTAGGTATAATGTATTTATTAGAAATAAGTCTTGTTCTAATTCATACTTTTTTTATTCATTTAAATAAGCGACACTTATGTATAACTGTGTTAATGACAAACCAGCAAGGTTTCTAAGACACTCTAAATTGAAATACTGTTATTTTAATACGTTAAAATAACCAATTAAGGAGACGGGTAGGGCACACTAGCGACGCCCATTGGTTTTAATTTTTAGCTTCTGAACCGGATCTATTTTAATCAATTTCGGGGTTACAACCTCTAGGCAAACAATTATACTATTTATTCAAAAACTATGCACAAATGTTTTTGTTCGCGAAAAATTGATTCACGCCAAAAGCGGCCACTTTTGGCGTGAATCAATTTTTCGCGTACGCGTTGGACCTAACATTTGTGCATGGTTATTTTATAAATAGTATAAGTGTTTGCCTAGAGGTTGTAACCCCGAAATTGATTAAAATAGATCAGGTTTAGTAGCTAAAAATTAAAATCAATTTTTGAAGTACTTTAGGCACACATTACAAAAGGCATAAGAGTAGCACAGAGCAGTCTTACCTATAGG
The DNA here is from genome assembly GCA_019059595.1 of Marasmia exigua. NCBI lineage: Eukaryota > Metazoa > Arthropoda > Insecta > Lepidoptera > Crambidae > Marasmia > Marasmia exigua. The sequence goes on along the minus strand of CM032476.1, from coordinate 6,366,595 downwards.
TAGCTACGGGCATGCGATTTTCGCATACCCGTGGCACTAACGGTCTTTTTCTATGATATAGGGGGCAGATGAGCAGACACCGTCCATGGACACGTGCCATGTCAAAGGAGTCACAAGTTCCCTACCGGCCTTTTTAAAAGGGTACGCTCTTTTCTGGAAGGTTTATAGGTCGTATCGGAACGGAAACACTGCAGGTGATAGTACATTCCACAGTTTTGTCATTCGAGGTCTTTCTTCGGGGTTTTTTTCATACACGTTACTATTATGAGCTACTTATCTCGGAGTCAGATCAATATATGTGACGCTGTATGTGACGTTGTGAAATGATTCTTAAACTTTTGCTAAAGCTAAAACAGCGTTATAGAGCGGTTTTGACGTTTGAAACAAAAAATGTTCTTACAATTTTTTTTATGGATTTACTTATTTTCCGTAGAAGACCTGTCATGAGCACCAACCACTGCGACACCAGTAAATTCCTCACACTGTGGAGACGAAAACACCTGCGCGCTCTTTATAAATTAACTACTATTACCTGTAACCCTGTAAACTCTACGTAGCTGTAATATTTGTCCTTTTAAATTCGTAATTTGTGCGACTACGAGTACTAGTCAAGTTTTTTTTCAGTGCTACAAAAGCAGCCTTTTAAGCGGCGAGGCATTTTTTTTTCTTCCAGAGAAGAGCGTACTCCTTTTTAAAAAGGCAGACAACGCATTAGCGATCTCTCTGATTTCGCGGATGTTAATGGGTGGCGATAATTGCTCTCCATCAGGTGACTCGCTTGCTCGTTTGTCGCCTCTAGCATAAAAAAATTCTTAATTTTTTTTTTGTTTTAGGTAAAAGTTATATCTAATAAAATTTTTGACTTTTGGGTGTAAATGTGCATACAAAATTTACGAAGTAAGCAGCGTTATAACACCGTTTTAGTTAGCAAAGGTTTAGCAAACATTTATGAATAAGACAATTATATAGTTTATATTTTTTATAGCAATCTTTTGCAATTTATTCTTAAGTAAATAACACACTTAAAAATTTCTTAGATATTGTTAATATACCTACAATATTGATGAGACTATTGACATCTCATGTCGAATCAAGCACTTACAAATTTCGTCGACTTAGTAACGCGTTCAGTGGTCTAATTGGCAGAACATCCACCCGGATTGTAGAAGGTGTGTGTTCGAGTCCCGCCTAAACACAGGATGAAATTTTTAAGTGTGTTATTTACTTAAAATACCTGCAAATAATTTTAGTACCCAGTGAACTCTTGTGCAAGAAGTATAGACAAGAGATTTTGTATCAAGCACAAGGAGATAAACTTACGACATCCGGACTCATATTGAATCCAGAATTTACCTGCCATAATACAGACATTGCGGTAGGCAAAAAGAGCCCCGCCAAAGGAGAGCCCCACATAACCCGGCCACCCCCGGTGGTCTGGTATGCATAAGGTAGTCGGCTCATCTCGTGAGCCGGCGACATTCCCCCTGCGAAACCAAAAAAAAAAAAAAAAAAGGCAAAAAAAGAGACAATATGTTAGTATTATAAGCATGCAAATAAAAAAGGTAGTCGCCGCCGTGGCAGGTCCCCATAAGGTGGACCAACGATCTGGTGAAGGTTGCGGGAATCCATTGGATGCGTGCGGCTCAGGACGGATCTGTGTGGAGAACATTGGGGGAGGTCTACGTCCAGCAGTGGACGCCTATTGGCTGAAATGGTGATGATGATGATAAAATAAAAGAATATGAGATTATTACACAAACACAAACCCGAACTATGTTAAAAAAATACGAAAAATACGTTTTGCTAGACCTGGAAATCGAACTCAGGACCCCGAGATTACGGCCCGGTACTTTAACCACTAGACTATCCTAGCTTTCGCCCTTGATTCTTTGTCAGTCACAAATAGTTCGCATACTTACAAATTTTGAGAATCCTAATGTATCATCAATACGGGGATTAACACGATATTTATTATGTGAAACAACATTGTGTACTCACATATTTGGCTCGACGTTTCGGCTACGTTACAGCAGCCGTGGTCACGAGCGGACTGACCTAATAAACATCGTGTTAATCCCCGTATTGATACATAAAAGTTATAATGCAACGCGAAAATCTAAAAAACTATTTGAGAATCTTCCTTTAAAATTGCTGAATACTTCATAGAAACATTGCCCCCTTACTTTAGGAGAGTGGGGCGTTAGAAAGAAACAGAAAGTACCATAAATGTCACCGCACTCTCTTTTTATTTTGTGATGTCAATCTCAGTCCCTTCAACTTGACCGTGGGAGAGCCACGCTTCGGAATGAACGGACCGACTCGACCAGAGTGATACACGGCCTCACAGAAAACCGGCGAGAAGCAGCACTGTGCTGTATTTCGTTACGTGAGTGAGGGTACCGGAGGCCCAATCCGTGGGGCTTAAAGGTTGACAGCGCACTTGGAACTCCACTGGTGTCCCGGGTGTCCATGGGCGGCGGCAATCGCTTACCATCAGGTGATCCGTCTGCTCGTCTGCCACTTATGACATAAAAAAACTATCTTCACTTAAAAAGCACGTCAATTCGTTTTTCCGCGAAAGAAAATCAAACAAACAAATACACACTTTTCCACTTAATTATAATAATAATAATTCTCACAATATTTCAATTATTGACCTTATTCCATACTAAGTAGCTTAAGCACTTGTGTACAGATATCAGACAACAGAGGAACACAAATATATACTTAAATACATATATTGCACCCAGACACTGAACAAACACAATTGTTCATCGCACGAATGTTTTTCCAGGGTGGGGATCGAACCCACGACTTTTGATGTAAGAGGCAGGATCACTTCCAATTGCGCCATCCAGTCAGTCAATAATATATAGTATGGATAATTAAATAAATAGTTATAAAAGAAGGAAAAAAATACAAAGCATAAAACTTTTTAAATTATCAGCCATAATTAACTATTCACACAGTACATGAAACAAGGGACATGTAGATTATAATGATAGATAGTAACCGGAATACGGCGGACCCTAATTATACTGAATTAATAAACTAGTCCAGACTGTGCGGTTGCATTATTTATTATGTCATTACACTTATTGTGTGGGACATGAGGTGTCTTCCAACCTTGTTTGTGGGTCGACGTGTTTCTATTATGAGGACGATAATTGGTCATTATGGAAACAAAGTAACTGTTAAAACATTAACAATCAAAAATATTTCAAAATAATTGTGTTTTTATGCAATAAAGTATATCTATATCTATCTCATCTATTAAAATAGTTGACTTTTGAGTGTAAATGTGTTGATGTCGCAACTTTTATTCAATGCGACATTTCTTTTTTTGCGCATGTACCCTTCAATTATGATTTAATTCATTAATTATGATTGAGATATGACACCGAGTGGCACGAGTCTTTGGCTGTAGGTATAACAGTTACCTTTAAACCTACTCACTATTTAGAACAACTTTACTGATTCTTAATATCCATAACACAGGTGCTTGATCTACCTATCTCGGAGTCAGGTCAATGATTTTTTTTGTCATAGGTGGCAGATGAGCAGACGGATCACTTGATAGTAAGCGATTGCCGCCGCCCCTGGACACTCGCGACAGCAGTGGAGTCATAAGTGTGCTGCCAACCTTTAAAAACCCCCTTTCCTCCAGATTAGGCCTCTGGTAACCTCACTCACGCAGCGAAACACAGCACATGATGATGTAGTGAAATTATCATTCACTAATAAAGATTTTAATACGCTACCATCTGCCGCGAGTCCTCGCGTTGAATATTAGATATAATAAAATAATCACATCACACTTCACTATAATAATATTAACACATCACACTTCACCTTAATAATATAATCGAAAAGTGAGAAATTAGTAAAATTTAGGTCTTCCTGAAATAACGGCGCGACATATCGGCTGTCAAATTATTTTGACAGGTCCATCGCGCATTTAGACGGGCTGAGCGGGGTCGAGAGGCTGTCGGAACGAGCACGAAAAAATCCCCCGATCAGCCAATGGAATATTCATAACATTTCATCTGAAGTAGTATTTTTTTTTCTTTTCAAAAAAGTATGTTGGATTCTCTTAAATATTAAAAACAAATTTTGCATGCTTTTCTAACAGCGTTTGCTTATGTAAGTAGATAGATAGTAGTAAGTTGACATATACGGCCGCACTCAGAGACGTCATTTCAGCTAATGTTCATTAACTTTAGTATCGGTAGTCTTTATGCGTATCAAAATAAGTGTCAATATTTTTTCTTAAGTACCCAACTAAGTTAATCAACGACTCTGAGTGTGGCAGTAAGTTTTGTTTTCTAATTAAGTAAATAATAGAGAACCTTTATAAAATAATAACAAATTTCACTACATCACATTTGTATACTGTGGCAGCTTATAAGTTAATCTACACTTAGATTTAATTTAACGTGTTTAAATTGTGTTTTTAGTGTGTGTGTGTGTAGGTATTTACCGTGGGAGAGCCACGCATCTGCATGAAAGGGCCGGCTCGACCGGAATGATACCACGGCCTCACGGAAAACTGACGTGAAGCAGGATTGTGCTGTGTTTCGCTGCGTGAGTGAGGGTACCGGAGGCCCAATCCGGGGGAAAATTGGATTTAAAGGTCGGCAGCGCACTTGTGACTTCACTGGTGTCACCTTCACGTTTACCTTCAGGTGATTCGTCTGCTCGTCTGCCACTTATCACATAAAAAAAATCAAAACCTCACTTTTTAGATTGCGATTTCCGAACTCCAAAAACCACCTGGAAGGGAGATCCACCACCATGCGCTTCACACGTCATTTTTTGCCACGCACTTCCTCATTGTGGAATCAACTTCCCGCAGCGGTATTTCCGAACCGGTAGGACATTGAGATCTTCAAGAAACGAGCCTATACCTTCCTAAAAGGCTGGCAACGCATATCTACTCCCTCTGGTGTGGCTGATGTCCATAGACAGCGATGATCACTTACCATCAGGTGACTCGCTTACTCGTTTGCCTCCCTTTCTCATAAAAAAAAAATATCGCTTACTCGTTTGTCCGCCTCTATCATAAAAAAAACAAACGTCCCATGTTCTGTCACATCACTATTTTTACATAACATATCGATAAAATCCAAACCTCGTTAACTGAAGTACGAGTTATTTCCGTGCATAACTGCTCAATAGCTCGTTTTGAAATACGCTGAGCTTCGTTACTGAACTTTTGCAAGCCTCAAGGTTACCTGTACCACTGCATTTCCATCGATATTCCCTCCAGATTTGTGCACGATATTCGCTAATAGCAGCTGAAAATTTCTAAGTTTATTTCAAACTTTAAGCAATACAAAAGATCGTTATAAGTAGTCGTATCGTTTTGAATTCATAAATGAGGATAGTTAATATGAAAGCTTTTGAGTTTGATTATACACTTTTTCTATTATTTTCGCTTGATGTTGGCAAATTGCGTTTTTAAAAATAGAGTTGGTATATCTTATACTAGTTTTATAAACGCAAAAGTTTGTAAAAAAAAATATGTGAGTGTAATGTTTGTCATTGTTTCACGAAAAAACTAAGTATAATATATCCTCCAACCGATTATGGCAACGGCGGCCAATCTCAACGAGTCACATACGCAGGATATATTATAGTGCCCAAGTGTGTGCGCAAACACAAGTGCACTCTCTATTCCCTTACCTTCATATTCCGATGGGACACCAACGTGACACGACCAGAGAGGGATTGGGCGTAGGACCAACGGCTTAACGTGCTTTCCGAGGCACGGTACAAGACCGCTAACTTCCAGACTCCGGGCTGACACAAATAATTTCTTACCGAAAACTTAGGTACACATTTTTTGCCCGGCCCGGGAAGCGAACTCGGGACCTCTTGCGCAGTCGTCGCTTTAGAGTGTGACCGGGTTAATGGGTCACATTCTAAAGCGACGGCTGCGCACCGCTACGCCACCGAGGCAGTCAAGTATATACATATCAAAATACACATAGGCTACAATGCTACCTCCTCATCTTAGCTTGTTGTTCCCGGTTGCATCCAAAGCGTCACTTTGGAGCATGGGAACGCTTAGAACATGATTTATTATTTGCGGAATCTGGTAATTACAATGAAGCGATTGCCGTCTTTGGGGCGAAAAGGTCCTCGAGTGGAGGCCACGTATAGAAAGTCGCAGCCGTGGCAGGCCTCCCACAAGGTGGACCGACATCTGGTGAAGATCGCGGGAATCCATTGGATGCGGGCGGCACAGGACCGATCTGTGTGGAGAACATTGGGGAAGGCCTATGTCCAGCTGAATATCTATTGGCTGAAATGATGATGATGATTGCCGTGTAACCTTCATAGGATACAATGCATAAAAATATATTTTATATTATCCACAATACAGGGTGTATCTGTGAACATTATCATCCCTTTAACTACGTGTTCTACCAACCATTCTGAACAACATTTGTTCACCGACTTTTCGAAATTCATCTAAAAATTTTTCGTCTGTCTTTACACAATTACCAAGTTACGTGACTTGGTCATTTTGTATGAAAAATTGAATTTTTTTCATGCGAATTTCCAAAGGTAGACGTGGTTAAAGGGATGTAAATGTTCTCAGATACACCTGTATAACGATTATTCTATCACCATGCGGGTGAATCCGCGGGGGCGCAGCTAGTAGGTACAATAAATATTTATAATAAGAAAAAAGTGAAGTATGCTCTATTATGCTATTTATTATTATTCCCCGTTAAAGGATTGCGAAGGTCAGACGGCAGGCGCTTCATTCTTATTACCAGGCTGTATCATGGTCTAAGAAAAAATATTGACCCTTATTTTGATACACATAAAGACTACCAATACTAACGTTGATGAACATTCGATTAAGGTGACGTGTAGGACACACTAGCGACGCCAATCGATTTTATTTTTTACCTACTAAACTGGATCTATTTTAAACAATTGCGGGGTTTATAACCTCTCGGCAAACACTTATAACTATTTATTAAATAACCATGCACAGATGTTGGATCCGTTTTTGTACGCGAAAAAATGATTCACGCCTAAAGTGGCCGCTATTGGCGGTAATACAAATTTCGAGTATAAAAGCACACCCAAAAGTTAAGTATAAGTGCCGTGTGGTCCCCGGCAGAGTAGAATAGGCCACCCTCACTCTTACCGAGGTGTCGTAAAAGGCGACTAAGGTAAAGCTGCTGGCACGATCATCAGCACCCAGAAAAGGAAAACTCTGCATTTATATTAAAACCCTCGCCAACCCGTCTGCCAAGCGTGGTGAGTATGGCAGCTACCCCTCATGTGATTGAGGGAGGCCCGTGCCCCAGCAGTGGGGACTTAAATGGGCTGACGATGATGATGATGAAGTCACCGAGAGAGCAATGGAGAGCTCTATGCTCGGAGTCTCTTTGCGTGATCGTAACAGAAATGATGAGATCCCCGGATTGGGCATCCAATTTTTTTAATTAACTTCAATTGACTTTAGTTGTTGTAAAGTGGTATTTTAATTACGAAGGTCGGTTAAAAAAACGCCTATCCTATTTGAAGTAAAAAATGTTAATAACCTATGTAATTTCGATCGTCTATAATGAACAGGCCATAGTTATACAAAACGTACTTTTCTACACACAAGGCTGGCTCCCGCCGTACTGAATATTTTAGGCCACATCGTCTCATTTTCGGTCTGAATTATTAACTTGTGCTCTGCGATAGCAGTTAATTATAGCATTCGGTAAAAATACTCTGGAGTTAATACTGCGCAAAAGAAGTCTCTAATGTTTCTATAGTGGAACTAATTAGATCCGAGTTCCCGCATCGTCAAATGAATGCCTTTTGACGATGCGGGCATCGCGTTTTTATATAAACGCTCTTAAAGAAATAAAATTCTAAGTATGAATAAAATAAAACAACCTAATAGTGTAGTAATATTTTATTCCTACATAGTCTTTTTTCTTTTAAGGGTTGCGAATTTGGTTCCCATTCTGCACTAAAACTTGTGTAACTGAAACTGAAAATGAAATTGAAATAAATTTAAAATAGTTTATTCAATTTAGGTCCATACAAAACACTTATGAATGTCAACATGTTTACCACTGATTCAGAATGTAGTTTTCTGCCAAAAAGACACCAGCAACAAACTTAACTGTTACTTTTAGTCTTTAGTATCTGGGTGTAAAGTTACGAGTAAGGGACATACGAGAAGACGGCTAGGTCCGGGTGTCTGGCCTAAACCGCTTGATGCACATCCAGCAAAAAAACCGATTATGTTAATTTTAACTTGATCAGTTGAAAGTTTTAGCGGAAAAGTTAAATAAGTAGTGACTCATTAATCATTTGACATTGGCAAGTTGAGTCCAAGACGCTAAGCTATAAAGTATTACCTACAATATTGACGTTTCTCTTCTTTAAAACTCATATATATAGCTGAGCCAAAATAACAGGCCACATTTGACGTTTCTCTCATAGAGAGGTGACCTACTAAAAACTTCGATTAAAGTGAATAATCGATATTATGTACTTCAAACAAACGTGAATCGAAGTTATTTAAAAGAAAGAATATAGTAGGTACCGATCGTATATATTGATCCGCGGCCAGTTTATTTCTTTTTCTTCGAAAGCAAAGCGCTTATATTGTGTGCCATATATAGTTTTTCTGTTTACCAAGTTATAAATGTATTTATATTTTTAAACAACAAAATAATACGTTTTATTTCATCCTAATGTGGCTTTTCAATTTTATGGTTCCTTTCCTTTTTCCGTTCTTAAAATTTCTACACGAGTAAACATTGTATTCGTTCGATTATTTGGAGAACATCCCTAGAGTTTAAAAAGAAATTGGGTGGACAGATACTAACGTTAAATTTTCTCGAATTTTTTTAATGAGTTTTATAAATAGTTTAACAGAGAAAGTAAATCGTAAAATTATTTTTTTTGTCTTTATTGCAATAAAAATGCAAACATAATTTAAAAAGTTAAAAAATTGTGCTATTTTAACATTGAAAGATTAATAAATTCAATGCCCGTTGTTACAAGGTTACGTTACCGAATTTTGATGCAGTATCAAAATATGTGGCTTATTATTTTGGCCCAACAAAAGTGTCCATGACGCTACATTTATCTAATTGATCTGTGGCTGGGTGACAGGCCATGATAATAAAAAATGGTAAAATAATTTACGCCCCAACAAAAAGCCACTGTAATATAGAAATAGGTATTTTAATTACAAGCTTTTCCTTGTACCCCAATTTGCTAATAGGTTAGAAAAAACTTGAATAGGCGTTTCTTCATTATGTGGAAGTAGATAAATGAATCGCAATGTATACAACAGAGTTATTTCCTACTTCCTTGGATAACAAATAATATTTTATGTATTTAGACTATGGTTTTTTATCCGTAAAAATATAAATGTTCACTTATTAATACATATTAATAATATAAGCGTCTTAGCGTATCAACTCAGATCAATGCTCAAGAGCTATTCTGCTGGCCAGTGGCTTTATCTATCTTCTATACTTTTATAAAGAGATACCCTCATCTTAAGGAGTGATACCCGGGTATCACTTCTTAAGGCGACGGGTAGCCGTAACTAGCGACACCATTCGCTTTTAATTGTTAGCTACTAAACCGGATCTATTTTGAACAATTTCGGTGTTACAACCTCTCGGCAAACACTTATACTATTTAATAATTAACCATGCACAAATGTTGGGTCCGTTTTTGTACGCGAAAAATTGATTATTGCCAAAAGCGGCCACTTTTAACGTGAATCATTTTTTCGCGTACAAATCCTGGGTCCGCATTTGTGCATAGTTATTTAATAAATAGAATAAATGTTTGCCGAGAGGTTGTAACAAGTAAGGTTTGATGAAAAAAAAATGTTGAGTTTCTGTTTCAAGTCTGGAAGATCCCCCAATTTTTTATTTTTTCCAATTTTTGTGTAAAAATCGTAATGCGGTTAACAATATACATAAATTTTTTACAAATTTACCAAGTTTCAATAGTATAATCCTTATAGTTTCGGAGAAAAGTGGCTGTGACATACGGACGGACGGACAGACATTGATAAGGGTTTCGATTTTTTCCATTTGGCTACGGAACCCTAAAAATGGCTACATACAGGGTGATAAGCATGGTGAATTCAATTATACATTATATTTTCTGATTTCTTTTGATTGATTGATTGATCTTACCTTGCCAACCATGGAACTAGAAAAGGCCATTTTCGAAAAAAAACGTCACAGAGTGTGAAAAAGATCCAACCGACTCTGACGCAGATTCTATACGAGTGCGGTAGAGAACGCGCCCAGCACGTCCCCCAGTACTATAGTCAGTTTTACAAGCATGGCTTTCTATGAAAAGGCACAGTCTGTTTAAGGTAGATGTCAATGTTGCCAACTTACTGCGATCAGTGTGCTAATAAACGAGGTTCGCTATCGATTTGCAATTGACTGAAACGAACGTAAAAGGCCATGTATTTATAGAGTCGAAGCTAATTGTGTATTGCTCTGCCGTTATTCAACCGCTAAGCACTGTTGTTCCAGTTCAAAATACGAGCTACCTCCTATCCAGTTTTGTTTATAAGCATAACAATACCGTACTCGATCTGAAGAAAATGGGAGAAATGGAATTACGGCAATTCCATCATGGTCCAAGCATACCCTGGGCCGGAGCTGTCGCTTCGGAAACCGACAGCTGTACCAAAGTAGGTACTGGTTTTTGAATTTAAGAATTGAGCGCTAAAAAACAATGGCGCATAACTATAACCTTTAAATTTTGGCCGGCTCTTTCTGCGTATTATGCATATGCCCACTCATGGCTGACATATGGAGTTATACTTTGGGGGAACAGTGTAAATGCCTACCAGCTATTTATTTTGCAAAAAAAGGTGTGCGTATACTTGCAAATATTGACAGCATGCAAAGTTGTAGACCATATTTCGCAAAATTCAAGATATTGACACTTCCATCATTATTATTACAGTATAGTGTAATAATAGAAATAGACGTAAACAAACATGGATTATAGCTGTATTAAAAGTAAATTGAATTGACTGCCTCGGTGGCTTGGTGGTTAGTGGGTGGCACTATAGAGCGAAGCTGGTATGATCATCAGCACCCAGAGAAGGAAAACTCTGCATTTATATCAAAACCCTCGCCAACCCGTCTACCAAGCGTGGTGAGTATGGCAATTACCCCTCACGTGATTGAGGGAGGCCCGTGCCCCAGCAGTGGGGACTTAAATGGGCTGATGATGATGATGACTATAGAGCGATGGCTGCGCAAGAGGTCCCGGTTTCGATATGTTCCTAATGTACCTAAATTTTTGGTAAGAAATTCTTAGTGGCAGCCTGGAAGTCTGGAAGTTGGCGGCCTTGTTCCCCCGGAGAGCACGTTAAGCTGTTGGTCCTGCGCGTGAAGCCTCTCCGATCGTGTCACAGGAGCACAGTAGATATACAGTGTCCCATCGGAATATGAGGGTAAGGGAATAGAGAGTGAACTTGTGTTTGCGCACACACTTGAGCACTATAATATATCCTACGTACGTGGCTGATCGTGGAGATTGTCCGCCGTAGAAGTAATCGGTTGGAGGATATTATTATTATAAAAGTGTGTGTGTAAAATGACAACAAAAACATTTTGTAACCTTTGACGCAAAGGATATTTCAATAACACACCCGGAAAAAACCGAAATGCTCCGGAAGGTATGCAAAGCGAGCCGCGTGGATAAATCACTCTACCAACATTCCAACCGCTCTATTCCATCTGATGAACTGCTGGCAGTGATTGACCGATAACAGAACGAAATATACATCGGGACTTTTTAATTAGTCGAGAAACTTTTCAGGGGCATTAAATAATATCGATCTATCTATTCAGATAGATTGTGCACAAAATGCACAACTTAATAAACTAGGCATTAGAGAAACTTAGATATACAATTTTGGCGGCCTCGTCGGCTCTGCATATTTATTTTGTGATAAGAGGGTTTGTCGTATTTATATTAGTACGAAACATCATCTTAAAGATCAGAAATCGTAATTATGTAGGTAACAAATTATGTCTTTTAATATTTATTTGCAGCATGATGGATCACTTGACAGTCCAAATAATATTATTTTTTCTTTAAAAATTTTAATATAACAATGTGCTATTGATTCCTGAGCCTTCAAGGATTCGAAAGTTCGTAATTGTTGTGTTCAATAAATAAATACTTTGTTTTCTCTCACAATAGGTTACATTTTTATGATGTTGTTCAACAGTGAACTAATGCTATATAGCTAAAACTAGAAGACTCACCAATAAAGTATTAAAACATCTCCATTCCTAAATTCTGCTCCTAGTTTACTTCATTTGAGGGACCTATAACAAAAAAAAACTGATTTTAACGACCTAATTAGGGGTTCAAGTTTACAGATTAATTATCAACTACAACTTGGTAAATACTTACCTAGTGTAATTACTACTACAATGTTTGTACTCTACTCATCTTTGTGAAGCGGCGTAAGTAGTGTGTCAGGTCTTAGAAACGAAAAGCCGGACAATCCTATCAGCTTAGCCGGACATTTGTATAAAATTCTGAAACCTTACATTTTAGTTTTAGTATTGGATATTCATTAAACATTTTATCATTAGCTTGGTGGCGAGGGAAAATATCCTGAGTTGACCTGCATATTTCGGATAGTCTCTGAGACGTGTAACCATGATGAAATGGTTCTGGTTTCCCTGTTAAAGTGTTGCGGATGTCAGACGGCAGTCGCTTCATTTTAGTTACCAAATCTCGCAAATCTCAGATCATGGTCAACTACTCGTAAGCGTCAGCTATAGACTTAACCGAGATTTAACGTTAAGACAGTCATGATTCATTAAACAGGGGAGACGGACTATGTCAGCAGTCCTGTCCAGAAGCCAAAATATAATAAATGCAAGAGTAATATTCCAAAAGCCCAGCTATAGGTACTAGCTAGTAGCTAGCCTAACACAATCTTGAGAGGCGCGCCACTGTCAAATTTTTTTATCAAATAGGTGACAAACAAACAGACGGATCCGCCGTTTTTAAGCAGATGGTTTGGCTGGACCTGTAACCAAGAATTCTGACAATGTCCGGCATATGGCCGGACACAAAACCATAAAAACTGAATGAATGAAACATAGAACCAAGAAGTTTGATTTTTTCTTTTTATGTAATGCAGACGAGCAGACAGATCGCCTGAAGGTAAGCGATTGCCGCCGCCCATAGACACCCGCGACACCAGTGGAGCCACAAGTGCGCTGCCAACCTTTAACCTCTACATATCTTTCTATGTCCGGCTTTATCCGGCCGCCGGCTACCCCTAGACCTACGTAGATAAATCGCCATTCGAACATTCCAACCGCTCTTTTCCGGCTGATGAACTAGGGGCGTAGAGTGCCCGATAACAATGGATTAACCGTATTTTACTCGCTGGGTTAATAGTTCAGCATAGTTCATGATTGAAGTTTTAATCGATTTGGTTCTTAAATACTTCATAAGTGTATTGTGTACAATAATGAATTAGTGTATATGTCACAGAGAGAGGCTCGAATTGTTAGTTGATAAACTTCTGGAAAACAATACACGGTGTTAGGTTTCGTTTTCGGAAATACGTTAGGTTAGATTTTTTTGTTCCTACGTGTTGGAATCTCTGATTTGTTTTATTAGTTCTACTATTTGATACGAAACTACTTATTCTAACTAAGTGTGTTCTGACTAATTAGTATGGTTTAATTTGATACAATACAATTACCCTAATTATTATTCTAAGTTGAATACAATATTAGTGCCAATATAATACGGTAAATTGACATTCTATTCTAACCCTTCCATGCAGAATTTTACAAAAACCGGTAACTTCCGCATTGCAAACGGAACGCAAAAACCATATATTATTGGCTGAATATGAAATTCTTTACTTTTTTTGTCACAAAAAACTATGAATGTCACATTGTGTCAACTGTCAAAATCATTTTTTAATTTTTTTTTTGTAAAAAAAATTCTGCATGGAAGGGTTAGAATGTCAATTCACCGTATTATATTGGCAACATCGAAATCGAATGATTCAAAAATAAGGAAAATCGACTTCATGCGACTTAGAAGGCGAATGTGACTTACGTCGCATGCGACGACGCTAAGTCATACAAGTGAATTAAAAATAGAGCTCCTGTTGGTGAACAATTGCCGCCGCCTATAGACACCCGCGGCGCCCGTGGAGTTCACAAGTGCGCTGCAACCTTTAAGCCCCCCTTTCCCCTGATTTGGGCCTCCAGTCTCTCACACACGCAACGAAACAGCACAGTGCTGTTCACGCCGGTGATTGGTGCTATTGGTATCAAAAGACAATTTTTTGTTGTGTAGGATGTTCCTTGGGAATTTTTTTTTGATTCAATTAGTAAAGTGCCTAGGGCACTATAAGGGATTAAGATGATAAAAAAAGAACGGTATATAACATCTCTCAAATTGACTTATTGTTTTGCCACTGTTTTACAGCCGTGGTCATAAAATAAACCATGAACAGACCCCAATTTTGAGCACCTGATGTTTGTTTGTGTATGTCTGCGCTCCATTCTAAAAATACCCCATCCCTGTGCATACAGACGCACAAACATGGGAAGAAAATGTTTACAATACGTCACAAGTCTGTTTTAAAAAGTTGATAATCGGATGCGAGTGAGTGAGATAACAAGGGATAGTTATTATTAGAGTAGGGGGTAAGGGAGGAGAGGGGAGGAGTCGTACACTTTTACTATCACCAATCCGCATTTGGCAAGCGTGGTGTAATCACCACTAGGCTTAATAGCCTAATCACATCATAGTAGCGATGACTTGATTTCTATGATGGAGGCCTTTACCCTGCAGTGGGACAGTAAACATGCTGATATTTTACTTTTATTTTTTACGTCTATACTTTACAGACACCAGAGTGATACCACGGCCTCACAACGAAGCAGCGTCTGGGCTGTGTTTGGCTGCGTGAGGGTACCGGAGGCCCAATCCAAGGGTTTAAAAAACAGTATGAGTTCAAGGCCCTAGAAACTGGGCGCTAAATTATAATAGGTAAATCATTTTTATGTCACCCGTGAGACAAAATGGTGGTTTAACGAAATTTATGACAAAATCCAGCAAATAATACCCTCGAAACCTCGCAGTTCATTAGGTTGCGTTTCGAAATTGGAAAACGCAACCTAATGAACGAATGAAAATAAATAAAGGTTCCTAAGAAATTTGTACAAATCATCAAACATGGCAGTGTTTATGCTAAAGGCGACAAACAAACAAGCAGGTCACCTGTTGGTAAGTGATCATAGCTGATTAGTCGCTGATGCGTTGCCGACATTTAAGATTTTTTTTTTTATGTTATAGATGGCTGACGAGCAGACGGGTCTCCTGTTGATAAGCGATTGCCGTCGACCATAGACACCCGCGACACCAATGGAGTCACAAAGTGCGCTGCAACCTTTTAACCCCCCTTTCCCCCGGTTAAACGTTCGTTTTTGAATGAGTTACTGAATGTCCTTAAGTCATCATAATTGTTTGGAAATATTCCCGCGGCTAAACCATTCTACAAATTGAGATAAGTTTCTTCATGGTGGTTTTCTCTAGTTAGCAAGTCCTAGAATACTGACCGTAACATACATTTCAAAAATACAGAGATTCTAGGATTCTTAAATCAATAATACACTTAAAAAATTTTTCGGCAGTCTTATATTCGTCTTATATTAAGTCTTAATTATTTAATTAAGAATAAACTGCAAAATATTGCTTTATACAAAAAAATCATTCTAGGATTATCTTCTGACCCCGTTTAGAAGGCTTACCTACTTCGCTTAACACAGAGAAACCAAAATATCAGAGACATTTATTAAACGTCTGGAGTAAATAAAGACTTAGCCCATTCCAACCACTTAATGAATGAATGCGCGTAGAGTGAACGATAACCATAGATTAAGTAAAAGTATTTTCAAAGATCCCATATACGGTACGACTGCGTTACGATCGAACGAATTGTCGTATCACAAAACGCACAACCCGAAACTATTGGTGGTGACGACCAATCGCGCTCGTTTATGTTCCGTTTTTTTTTGTGATAGGTGGCAGACGAGCAGACGGATCACCTGTCAGTCACAAGTTACGCATAAAAATAAGACAAATCGAATTGTTGATCGTAATACACCGTCAATTCATTGTTCCTTTATACATTACTAGATTTTGCACGCGACTTCGCTCGCAATATGTCACTGAAATGCCTTCTGATCTTGGTCGGTCTTTATGTATTGGACAATTTTGTATCTGTTTTGTTATCTTCTGCAAGAGCTTTATACTATAGCCTTCTTGATCTTCTGTATTGCATGTCAATATTTATATTTCTTCTAACGCAAAGGCGTCACCCAAGGTCCAGCCTGAAAGCCAGCGCTGCAGCTGTTGCTTGCGGCAGTTGCAGCATATGCTGAGGCTGAGCCTTGTTGGCCGCAACAAGGCTCAGCCTCAGCAAAAGCTTTAAAACGTTTAAACGTTTTTTTATTTATTATTTGTTGTATGTATTATGTGTTGTGATCAATAAATAGTTTTTGTTTCTTCTTTCAATAGAGAGAAATTCACCAAAAGTATTCTATGTCCATCTCCATCTCTTCAACTATCCCCACTTAAAAATCACGTCAATTCGTCGCTATGTTTTGCCATGAAAGGCCTCCAACCGATTACAGCTACGGCCGCCAATCTCAACGATCTGCTACGAACGCAGGATATATTATAGTGCTCAAGTGTGTGCGCAAACACAGGTGCACTCTCTATTCCCTTACCATCATATTCCGATGGGACATTACTGTGACACGACCGGAGAGGGATTGGGCGCAGGAGCAATAGCTTAACGTGCTTTCCGAGGCACGGGGGTACAACCGCCAACTGCCAGACTCCGGGATGACACTAAGAATTTCTTACCGAAAACTTAGGTACACATTTTTGGCCCGACCCGGGGATCGACCCCGGGACCTTTTGCGCGGCCGTCGCTTTAAACTGGCGACCTACTAACCAATGCGCTACCGAGGCAGTTTTCATTTATAATATTAGTAAGGATTGCTATCTCTGATGAAGTAAATCGTTATCGACCCCCCGTCGTAGTTGACGCACCGTTGGTCTAGTGGTTTAAGTACCGGGCCGTGATCTCGGGGTTCTGGGTTCGATTCCCGGCTCATGCGAAAAGTATGTTTCGAATTTTTCGAACATAGCTCGGGTTTGTGATCACCAATCCGCATTTGGCAAGCGCGGTGATTAAGCCTAATCCCATCATAGTAACGATAACTTGATCTCTATGATCGAGGCCTTTGCCCTGCAGTGGGACAGTTTATAGGCTGATACTTAAGTCGTTAACGATCTTGACATACACAATCGGATTTTCGTTGGATCGGTTCGATCGAATCGTACAGAGGAATCGTTATTTGTATGGGTCCCTATAGGGACATAAAAGACTTTCGTATTTATAATAAGCCTAGAGGGAATAAATGGCAGTCCGATAGGAAAGCTAAATGAAGAGCCCAACGTAAAGAAACTGATAATATAAATTAGACTTTAATAATAAATAGGGGTACATCTTCAAATAATACAAGTTACACGCATAGTTATATATAAAACAAGTTTTTAAGCTACTTACGTTGGCGTCAGTACAATGTTAGGATAATGCAGTGTCATTAGAAGTCATTCATGAATCTTTTTAGTCACAGACTCCAAGGACCACTGACTTCTGTGGGCTACATTGACAACAGTGGGCCACATTCACTCCTATGGACCACTTTCGACTCCTATGGACCACATTGACTTCTGTGGACCACATTGACTTCTGTGGACCACGACTACTGTGGACTACATTGACTTCTGAGTGGGCCACATCGCATCCTGTGGGCCACATTAATTTCTATGGACCACATTGACTTCTGTGGATCACTATGACTCCTGTGGACCAAATTGACTCCAGAGTGGGCCACTCAGTGGGCCACATTCACTCCTATCGACCACAATGGCTCCTGTGGACCACATTGACTTCTGTGTACCACGACTACTGTGGACCAAATTGACTTCTGAGTAGGCCACATCGCCTCCTGTGGGCCACATTCACTCCTATGAACCACTTTGACTCCTATGGACCACATTGACTTCTGTGGATCACTATGACTCCTGTGGACCGCATTGACTCCAGAGTGGGCCACATTCACTCCTATCGACCACAATGAATCCTATGGACCACATTGACTTCTGTGGATCACTATGACTCCTGTGGACCAAATTGACTCCAGAGTAGGCCACATGAAATTTAGTGGGCCACATTCACTCCTATCGACCACTATGACTCCTGAGGACCACATTGACTCCTGTGGATCACTATGACTCTCGTGGACCACATTGACTCATTTTGATAATTTTCGGTTAGAAACCGTAGTTATAAACGCTGTACTCAATAATTTCCGGGATATAACGAACAAAGGGGACTAATTAATGTTTATTTGATTAGGTGAGATACGAGCTTTTTGCTCCTAATTAAACATCCGGGTAACACGTGGAGGAGATCCACTTTTATACAATGGCCCAAAACTGGAGCGAAGATATTAAATAAAGATTCTATATAACATTTCAAGTGATAACTGTAAAAAGTAAAAAAAAAACCCTATATTTATTACATTCCGAAATTTATAAATAACGCAACGCCCTGTTGGTCTAATGGTACTGGATTCAATTCCCGGGTCGAGTATGGTTCGAATTTTTCGAAGATAGCACGAGTTTGTGATCACTAATCCACATTTGGCAAGCGTGGTGACTAAGCCTAATCCCATCATAGTACCGATGACTTGATTTCTATGATGGAGGCATTTGCCCTGCAGTGGGACAGTTTACAGGCTGATACTTTATTTACTGCGTGATCGTATCAGAAATGATGAGATCCGCAGAACTAAGGTCACAGACATAGCCCAAAGGATTGCATGCCTCAAGTGGCAATGGGCAGGGCACATAGCGAGGAGAACAGACGGCCGGTGGGGCGGAAAGGTCCTCGAGTGGAGGCCACGTACAGGAAGTCGCAGCCGTGGCAGGCCCCCCACAAGGTGGACCGACGATCTGGTGAAGATCGCGGGAATCCATTGGATGCGGGCGCACAGGACCGATCTTTGTGGAGAACATTGGGGGAGGCCTATGTCCAGCAGTGGACGTCTATTGGCTGAAATGATGATGATGATGATGACTTTATTTATTACGTACTGTATTCATAACGAACACTATTTTGTTATACAGTGTTAAAAAATAATTAATTAAGTTTATTAATTAGTAAATGCCCTCTTTACCAATATACTGTTTGTCTCCTCTACCCAAAGGTTGTCTGGAAGAAATCGCTATTGTAACCTATGTACCTGTACCGTGTCTTTGTGCAATAAAGAATACCTATCTATCTAATTTCTTTTTGTTCTACTTTACCAAAAGTGAAAAACCATTGAGCAGGTAAACTACACAGCTTATATATAACTTTTACTAATACTTGCTCTATTTATTTACTTAAGAAAAGGTAAAGTCCAATTTAAAATTGGTTTTGAAATTTAATTTTTTCTTATAATATTAGCTACGATTTAAAATCAACTTATGTTAGGTACTTATTGCAAACAGTACCCTTTGGGATCTTGTAATCCCAAAGACGGTCAGATTAACTATCTAAGACATTAGTTCTATAATGTTGGGTAATATATCACGTGCACGACTTTTAATCATGAATAATAAAATATATTCAAAAATATTACCTTTAAATAAATTCATTGGTACCAAACGTTTCTAACTATCATTTTGACGTATTTTTAGAAGAGCTTCTTATTCCAAAACTACTTTCATACCTCTAGTTTCACCCCTTATAACAAAAAAAGCGAATTCAACACTTTTTCCATCAACGCAATACTTCTAACCTAATTAACTTACCTTTCCGAAACATTCGCATTACGAAACTCGCACAAAATATTATTTATTACTCCGAATTTGCCAACCAATCACGTACTCTACCTGGCGTAATAAAATTATTCCTTTGCCGCTATTTCATAACACACTGTTCCATATTTATTTCATACCGTGTCCGATTTATTAAGAAAAAAAATACACACAGTTACTCGTCCTGAATTTAAAATGGCCACTTATTTTGTTTACTTTCGGAACACGTCGTTTAAAAATATTTGAAAAATCATAATTCACGGACACGCTATAAAATATTTGAATAAAACCTAATTTGAACGTATTTAATATCGAACACTAATAAAAAAAACAAAAGTAAAAAATAGTGGCGTACCTACACGATCGGATGTAGACACGTGACGACGTAAGCGAAATAGTACCGCGCAGCGGGAGCGAGCGAGCGAGCGGTGCGTTCGCTCGCAACGGATTCACCGGAGCAACTGAGCTTTGAAATCGCCGGTAAGCTGGTTGGCATGTGTAACTTAACGAACACAGAGGGACTGAATGAGGCAAGTTTACTCATAAACTTCTTTCAGGCTTGAGAACGTTTTCTTGACAGAGACTGTTATAGGCGCCTGGTAGCGGACAGTGCGGTGAAAAAGGACGGGACATGAATATACAAGTTTAATAAAATGAACGTAAAAAGATAACTTTGAATAAGCAAAAGCATATTCTAATGTTTAGTTCGAAGATATTTAGCAATAAAGTCAATTAAAAAGTTTTGTGTATTAAACCAGTAACGAAATCCCACCCACATTAATATTTAATGCTGAAAATGTTTAATCTAATAACTTTTGTGTGTAGCTTCTACCTACACAGTCCTGCGGTGATTCTCTTAAGAATTTCAAGTCTTGTAGGAACCCATGTTCGATTTTACAAATGAATGAGCTATTTTGAGACTATTCTATTCAGTTCAAAGATACGAATGATGTGCTAATATATTCAAAATGTTTGATATAAAGTTGATTTAGATAAGTACTTCATAGCACAAATAATACAACACCTAGAAGGTAGATAGGTACTGCTACACATATCTATTATATAATTTCGGAGGTTTACTGCCGAACATAGCTCGGGTTTGTGATCACCAATCCACATTAGGCAAGTGTGGTGATTAAGCCTAATCCCATCATATTATCGATGACTTGAATTCTATGATGGAGGCCTTTGCCCTGCAGTGGGACAGTTTATAGGCTAATACTTTACTGCTGAAAGCGATTTTCATCAGACAGCCAATTTGATTTATATATGTATAAACATGAAAACTTAATTATGTAAGTAACAAATAATGACGACCTGTTTAGACCAGCGGTTTAAGTGCCGCTGGTTGAGACGCAAGGGCCGCGGGTTCGATCCCAGCTTGAAACAGATGTTAGTTTGGTTTTGGAGTTTGTGATGCCTTCGTTGTTTCTGGTTTCCATAGTACAGGCACATTATACTGGGATAAAATTTTACTTTGTAATCAGGACGGTGTATGTGATGTTTTCTTAATTAATTTATTTAATCAAATTAATTATAACTTAAAAGTAGGTAACGTGTAATTAAAAGGTTAAAATACATAAATAATTTTACGCTCATTCAGCAAAAAAATATCGATTTTTTTTTTCTGTAAATCATATGCTTTTCCTTGAATTTAATTTCAGTCTGGAACTTATTAATATTCCATTTAATTAAGAACTAAAATCAATTATTCATTGACACTCTTCCGCAAGCCAGCAGTGGCCACTAGTGAATGAATTAACCGTGAAATATCGTTTCATGTTTCGTCAGTAAACATCATTAAACCGTAAAACGAAAATGAAAAATTTTGGGCCAATTTATATTTTATAGCCGGAGGCAGACCGATCGTGTATGTTCCATGTCTTGTTTAACTATCGTGTGCACGCGGCTTTAGCTTAATGTCTTTACCTATGAAATTGCCGTTTTGTATCGCGATTTTCTTAGAAATTGTATATTGCATACTAACTTTTTTTAAATAATGTTACTACTCCAAAATTAATTATGCTTTACCATTAAAGATACGTTTATGATAGTTTTACCGAAAAATTTTTTTTTTATTTAAAAGTATTATTGATAAAAAAGTCAATTTTGCCAAGTAAAAAAAGGTTAATATTCTAGTTGTTTTTTTTGCATCACAAATACAATAATATCTGATCTCTATCTATAATAAATAAAGCTTAAATCAAAATTAAATTATAGTATGGTGACTATTTGCTTAAGGTGACGGGTAGGGCACACTAGACGCCAATCGATTTTAATTTTTAGCTACTAAACCGGATCTATTTTAAACAAATTCGGGGTTACAACCTCTCGGCAAACACTTTTACTATTTATTAAATAACCATGCATAAATTTTGGGTCCGTTTTTGTACGCGATTCACGCTAAAAGTAGCCGCTTTAGGCGGTAATCAATTTTTTGCGTACAATAGCGGAACCATAATTTGTGCATGGTTATTTAATAAATAGTATAAAAGTTTGTCGAGACGTTGTAACCCCGAAATTGTTTAATATAGATCCGGTTTAGTAGGTAAAAATTAAAATCGATTGGCGTCGCTACCGACGACGTCATTTGATTTAAATTGTTAGCATCTAAACCGGATATCTTTTTAACAATTTCGAAATTTGAGCATCTGGAAAAGAACTTATACTATTTATTCCATACTTATAATTAACTTTTTAGTCCGTTTTTGCACTCGACATTTGGATAAACGCTTCAAGTGGCCGTTTTTGGCGGTAAATCATATTTCGAGTAGGAAGCAGACCAAAAAGTTTATTATAAGTATTGCATAAAAAGTATAAGTTCTTTTCGAGATGCTCGAACTTCGAAAT
The DNA here is from genome assembly GCA_019059595.1 of Marasmia exigua. NCBI lineage: Eukaryota > Metazoa > Arthropoda > Insecta > Lepidoptera > Crambidae > Marasmia > Marasmia exigua. The sequence goes on along the minus strand of CM032476.1, from coordinate 6,343,780 downwards.
TGTTAAAAAGATATCCAGTTTAGTTGCTATCAATTTATATCGACTGGCGTCGCTAGTTAGGGCCACCCATCACCTTAATAAAGGAGTTGTACATCTTATTGTACACATGTCGAAGTTGACTAAAACAAACGCAGAAGTCGTCACGTCAAAGCCTGAGATTCTTTCGGAAGTTTAAACCTTCTATAGTCAGTTATACGCGTCGCACTCACCCCACCCTACGTTGATCTGGGACCGGTCGCTGTTAATGGAGTACCCCTCGAAGTTGTTCAGGAATATGTCTATCTAGGACAAACGCTCCAATTAGGCAGAAACAACTTTGAGAGAGAAGCCAATAGAAGAATTCAGCTAGGCTTGGCATTTGGTAAACTTCGTCAAGTCTTCTCGTGACCCATCCCTCAAAGTCTTAACTCCAAAGTCTTCGACCAGTGCTTCCTTCCGGTCATGACTTACCGTGCCGAGACGTAGACACTCACGGCTGGACCAGTCCACCGGTTCAAAGTCGCTCAGAGAGCTATGGAAAGGGCTATGCTCGGAGTATCTCCGAAGTCACTGACATAGCCCACCGAATTAGCAAACTGAAGTGGCAGTGAGCTGGTCATATTAGCCGCAGAACTGACAGCCGTTGGAACCGTAAAGTCCTTGAGTGGAGACCACAACTCGGTAAGCGTAGTGTTGGACGCCCTGCGACAAGATGGGATGATGACATTCGAAGGCTGGCTGGGCTGGATGAGAGTGGCCAAAAATCGGGAGCAGTGGCTTCTGTCATCCACATTTTTTCGCCCCCCCCCCCCCCCCCCCCTCTCTGATCCAATCTGGAAAAGAGAGTGCATTTGTATTTGCGCACACACTAATAGATTGTTGAGCCAGCCGCCATAACAAATCGGCCGAAAGAGAAGATAATTTATGGATCGGATTTGATTTTAAGAGGGCTTTTACGACCAATATACTTTTAGTAGTTGAGATAACTAGGACATTGAAGTAAAAACTCTCTTCATGTACCTTACCGGAGAAAATTATATGTGAATGTAAACTTATTTTACAATAGTTGAAAATTTTATTATTAAGGTAGCCACTTTTGACATTATTAAATTAGATAATAAAAAAAAGATTAAATATGTACTTAGAATAAAAATATGATAACATTAGTTAGTAAAAGTTAGTTTTTGTTTTTTTTTTATTGTTAGTGTGTAACTCAGTTATTTACTACCTATGTGTTCTGTAGATTATTTTGCTCCCAACTACTACTTTCTGTATTGCACTTTCCGTGGCAGACTATAAGTAAGGCTGCACTGTGTATACGTAACCTACAAAATGTAACATTAGTTTGTAAGGTGTATGTCTTGTTGTTTGTCCCAAATAAATAAATAAATATTTCACAACATCACATACATTGATCTCACTCCGAGATAGGTAGCTCAAGCACCTGTGTTTCGGATATCAGAATCAACAGTGGGATTACAAATATATACATTTAATATACTTTTCTTTTGTAAATACATACTTATAATACATAGGAAACTAAATACTTAATAATAATATGCAGAGGTCCAGGTTACAATCGTTGCCCGAGAAAATTACAAACTTCCAGACTCCGATCCACCAGCAGATCAAACGCTGCAAATGGAACGATTCAGCCACATGCTCCGAAGGGAACAAGACCACATACCGAGGCAAACCCAAGACTGGAACCAGCAAGGAAAACGGAAATGTGGCTGCCCTAAGAAAACCAGCGAGTAGCAGCATTGTGCTGTGTTTCGCTGCGTGAATGAGGGTACCGGAGGCCCGATCCGGGGGGAAATGGGGGTCTAAAGGTTGGCAGTGCACCAATTACTCCACAGGTGTCGCAGGTATCCATGGGCGGTGGCAATCGCTTACCATATCGTCTACTTGTAAAAAAAATAGAGGATATAGTATTTTATTGATATACAATCAATAAAATACCGGTGAAGGCGCCAGTGATCCGTAAAAGGGCTTTCAGTAGCACATTTTCTTTCTATTATTATATAAATTTGTATGAGAAATACGAAATAATATTTTAAAGAGTTTTTTAGCAAAACATGATTACTTAATATTACTTTCTTAGGCGTCTAAAAGTACCAGACTTTTAGTGCAATTTGGAAACCCTTTTTCATACACAGCACAGTGAAGTCGTAAATACCTTTTTTGTTAACATGCTTGCTTCGATCCATCAAAAGCCAAGCCTTTGCTTTCAATGTATATTTATATTCTTTTATTTTTCACTCATACTTTACCATTATTTAATGGCAAAGCCTTATATACAGTTGATGATTAGTTAAATGACAAGATTTTTTGGAAATGATAAACTGTTCGCCTACACCTTAAACATTGTAATGGATATATTTATTGTTGGACATGAAATCGACTTATGCGAGTAATATAGTAACAATAACATTGTATTAAAAAGTCTAAATTACCTTTTCGATTCCGTTGGTAGAATCACATTAGGTAAATACTTTTGTTTATTTCTTAGTATATTTTATGTATCGACGTATATGTATAAAATTTACATACAAATCAATAGTTTTTAATGTATGACGATTTGGAAAAGCTTTATATATACAAGCCTATGCAAATAAAGATAGTTTTGTTTGAATTGAATTTGAGTTGAAATTTTGATACACTTAGCTGCGTCATGCGGTTTCACTCTCGTGGTGATATAATTATCTTTCTCTCTCTTTCTCTCTCTTCAGGCAGTCCCTCACTGCTGAGGGTCGTGACTCCTTTTAATTCCGTCAACCAGTTGACTCCATCTCGGTCCCTCTGTAGCTTGGTGGAATGCTTAACTAACAGGTATTTTTAGTTCTTCTGCTATTTGCTCCGACTATCGTTTGAGACTTTTGCCTCTTGGTCATTTACCTTGATTGTACCAGTTAACATAAGGCGTTCCAAATTGCTAGTGTCCCTTCGTGTGACATGACCAAAATACCGCAGTATTCGTTGTAGCCAGGTAGTGGATAGACGAGGAGTGTTTGCTACCTTTAGTTGCTTAAGGATATAAATGTTGGTGCGGTGAGCCATCCATGGTATTCGCAGCATTTCACGTTAGCACCACACCTCAAAAGCGTCGATTCTCTGCCTATCTACGGCTTTGAAAGTCCACGTCTCTGCACTATATAAAACAATAGAGAAGGCGTAGAATGAAGAAGTACCTTTATATTTTGCATAATATACCAAAATATTCTCATCCTAGCGTACCATTTACGGTTGCGTCCAAAGCTGTCGCTCTGGAGCCCAAGGCTTAGACCATGATTTAAAATTTGGGGAGTCTGGTAATTACAATAAAGCGATTGCCGCCTGACCTTCGTAACCTTTCATTAGGGGAATCAGACCAACTGAATCATGGATATACGTTTCAGAAACTATCGGAAACGTGCAGGTTTCCACACGGTGTTTTCCCTCGCCGCCGAGCTAATGGTAGAAATCCACACATAGATTAGATTAGATAAGATATATTGACCGAGGGAGAGCCACGCTTCGGCATGAATGGGCCGGCTTGACCGGAGTAATACCACAGCCTCACAGAAAACCGGCGTGAAGCAGCACTGTGCTGTATTTCGCTGCATGGGTGAGGGTACCGGAGGCCCAATCCGGGAAAAGTAGGGGTATAAAGGTTGGCATCGCTCTTGTCCGCTCTACTTGTGTTTCGGGTGTCTATGGGCTTCGGCAATCGCTTACCATCGGGTGATCCATCTGCTCGTCTGCCACCTATCACATAAAAAAAAATTGAAAAATCTAGAGGTGCACGTTGGGATTCGAACCACGATCCCCATGGAAGGCGGATTCTCATCCACTGAGCTACCAATGCTCTAAATATTAGTAGGATGTTTTCTCGTAGCGAATGCTGGTGAAAATATCGCGGTTAAAAATATCCAAAGCTTTAATTTTCCCAGTTAAACATTTTAAATTTAAAATTCTGTTTAAGTTTCTGTACTTGCATACCGGTATTAGCTCTGATTACTTTCCAATCAGAGACGGGAAATGATCGCAGCATCGGCCGCCTCCCACGCTTTAATACTTTATTACAGTTTGCCTTTAAACGTTTTAGAAACGATTTTTTTTTTCATTTTATTCTTTTCCGGGAGGAAAATTTTTCTTTAATGTGTTTTACCAAACATTCAAACCAACATTTGTTTAACTTTTCCATATGCGCATGCGACTGCCTCAGCGGCGCAGTGGGTAGTGGGTTGCTCTTTGAAGCGGCGGCTCCGGTTGGGGTCCCGGGTTCGATCCCCGGGCCGGGCCAAAATATGTACCTGAGTTTTTCTGTTAAGAAAAGCTCAGTGTCAGTCCGGAGTCTAGAAGTTGGCGGTCTTGTAACCCCGTGACTTGGGAAGCACGTTAAGCCGTGGGTCCTGCGCTGGATCCCTCTCCAGTCGTGTCACACTTGTATCCCATCGGAATATGAGGGCAAGGGAATAGAGAGTGCACTTGTGTTTGCGCACACACTTGAGCACTATAATATATCCTGCGTAAGTGACTGATCGTTTAGTTTGGTCACCTAAGCCGAAATCGGTTGAAGGATATTATAATGCGCATAAAAAATCTACTTTTTATACAAAGTCGGTCACGTGACTTGGTCATTTTGCATGGGAAATCTGCGACAAACTTCGAAAAGAAAAAATGTTGTTCAGATTGGTTGGTAGAACACCTGGTTAAAGGGATTCAAATGTTCACAGATACACCCTGTAATGCAGACAGCTAAGAAATGGAACTCCATGCCGAGGTCTTTTCCAGCCCACTATAATCTTGAAATATTTAAGGCAAGAGTGAACAGGTATCTTCTAGGCAAACATGTATCATCAGACCTCATCGTCACTCTCCAACAGGTTTGAGATTGTGGTCAAGCGTTAGCTTTTTTTTATAGGTGGCAGACGAACAAACGGATCACCTGATGGTAAGCGATCCCTGGATTAGGCCTCAAGTACCATCACTCACCGGTTTTCTGTGAGGCTCGGTGATAAAATGTTAACATGTATGTACCAAATATACAGATCAATTACACATTTATCCCACAACATTGGGAGAGCCACGCTTCGGCATGAATGGACTGGCTCGACCGGAGTAATACCACGTCCTCACAGAAAACCTTGGCGTGAAGCAGTGTATGCGCTGTGTTTTGAGGGTAACGGAGGCCAAATACAGGGGAAGGGGGGTTAAAAGGTAACCAGCGCACTTTTGACGTGGTGTCAAAAGTGCGCTGGTTACCTTTTAACCCCCTTCCCCTGGTGTTGTAGATGTCCATGGGCGGCGGTAATCGCTTACCATCAGGTGATTCATCGGCTCGTCTGCCACCTATATCATAATAAAATGCATTTGCGCTTCTACAAACAGTAAATAACCAGAACAAAAATAATCACTCAAAATACATTGAACATTCGCTAGAAAAAAATGTATGGAACAGCTGAATATTATTTCGTTTATACTGTTGATGTAACATTAAAAGGGGCTTTATTCATGATACCTATTATGAGGGCTTTAAAACAATGTAAAAATAACAGTGTGTACCTACAGACTCGATTTTTTTTGAAAAACAATATGAAACATGCATACTCATTTCATTGCATCGGCGAAATAATAGCACAAAGGGTGTAAGCTAAATTATATCGGCAATATTTACATCTCTTTGTTATACCAGTGCATTATTAATTGCAGCGCACGGTAGTAGTGTTAAGCTGAGCTCACTTCCAAGCATTTATGATCCACTCAAAAATTGCCTAGATCCTTCTAGCATTAAATAATCCAGCGCTTAATGCTGTTTCTAAACTAAATTTGATCTAGGATTTGACTAGTCTAGTAATTTCATTTAAGTTATTGCCATCTGAGCTTCGTAACTCTTAGAACTTGAACCAGATCAAATTGATCATGGATCTGAGAATATGGATTTCAAAGTGCTTCAAACCATATATATTATAAGTTTAATTTAATACTGCCTACCTATTTAATCGTTTACACTAATTTTTGGTAGCTATAGCATATCAGTGTGTTGGCATCCAACTTAAGTATATCAAAAGGCTTTACTTTTGTGACAACGTACAATTAAAATTACTTGAGTTAGTAGGTATCAAATAATAGATGATGACGATTTTATGCAACTTGTCATCTGTCGTAGTAGTACAGAATCGTCTGTACTAATTAGTTTAAGCACTGGTGTTAGGGCGTATAACAACAGAGGCATTAAACATATGATACTTAAGTACCATTATTACACCCAGACACTGCAAAAACATGTTCATCACAGGAGTGTTCTGAATAAATGGTTACAGAAACATAAGTTAACTTATGACTTTATTTTAAATATAATATTTGAATTCAATTTATTCGATTAATCTTGGCAGACTTTTCACAGTCTACTCTCCAACTTAGGTACTCTTTATTCGTCGCTTCAAAAACATTTCCAACGAAAATTACCACAATCAAGCGAATCGTATTCCTACCCAAAATATATTGGGAAACCTCTGATATAAAGTAATTTTAGATCATTAACCTGCATGTCGAGTGTGGTGATTGTAGGGAATTACCTCTATGGCAAACCACAGTAATACAAGACACTATCTCGTTGGCGTAGTGGCTTGGGGTCCTTTGTTCATCTCCGGGTTGGGCCAAAAATTTGTATCTGAGTTTTTCTGTAAATATATTTTTAGCGTCAACTCGAAGTCAAGAACTTGGCTGTCTGGCTGCCTCGGAAAACAGGTTACGCTGGTGGTCCTGTGCCTAATCCGTCTTTGGTTGTGTCAGTACGGTGCCTTACCGAAATATGAAAGTGGGAAACCGTGGCTAGCGTGGGAGTGCCTCGCTTCGGCATGAATGGGACGTCTCGACCAAAGTAATAGCTACCACGGCCTCACAGAAAACCGGCGCGAAGCAGCGTCTGTGCTGAGTTTCGCTGCGTGAGTGAGGGTATCGGAGACCCTATCCGGGGAGAGGAGGTTTAACGGTTCACAACAGCGCACTTGTAACTCAAATTATGTCTTAATATCCTAGTAGTGATATGAGCGCCCATGGCCAGTGGCAATTGCTTACCATCAGGTGCTCCATCAGCTCGTCTACCATTTAAAAAAGTAGGTATATCGAGCATTTTCTAAGCAATAATTTTATTTCAGAACAACAAGGTTGGCAGCGCACTTTTAACCCCTCTGGTGTTGCAGGTGTTCACGGGCAGCTGTAATCGCTTACCATCAGGTGATCCGTCTGCTCGTCCCCCCCTACTTCATAAAAAAAATCATTTTCTTCAACGCACTTTTCTTGGGATTTAAGTAAATACGACCGTAATTAAGACCTTTTTTCCCAATTCAAAAAAGTGGTAGCTAACCTAATTTCATTAAAAAACCATATACCATGGCTTTTGATGTTATTATAATCAAAATTGACGGTATACCTAGTGAGTGATGATGGATTAATTTTTTATCGCGTTAATCTTTCAGACAGGTCGCGTTGGTCTAATGATAAAACCACATTAGGTATGTACTGTGAGATATTACCTTTTTCACGGTCAATATTAGATCGATTCAGTATTATTATAGTATTTCAATATAGCCCAAAGGATCGCATGTCTTAAGTGCCAATGGGCAGGGCACATAGCGCGGAGAACAGACGGGCGTTGGGGCGGAAAGGTCCTCGAGTGGAGGCCACGTATAGGAAGTCGCAGCCGTGGCAGGCCCTCCACAAGGTGAACCGACGATCTGGTGAAGGTTGCGGGAATCCATTGGATGCGGGCGCCATGGGACCGATCTGTGTGGAGGACATTGGGGGAGGCCTATGTCCAGCAGTGAACGTCTATTGGCTGAAAGGATGATGATGATGATTTCATTATAAATTAGTTATGTACTCATTTATCCGTTTCTACTGCGATGTTTCATAAAAAAACAATTGTCTTTCTGACGTGGCTTGAATTTCGAAATAATTGTAATACAGAAATGTTGGTTTATTTTCGCCAAGAGTATAGAAGACCGTTCGTTCTTTGGTGCCATTGATAATATTTGAGCACACAAAGTAAACAAAATATTTACTCAATAGATCTACCCGTTGGTCTAGTGGTTTAAGTATTAGGCTGTGATCTCGGGGTCCTGGGTTCGATTCGAGCAAAGGTATGTATCGAATTTTACGATTATAACTCGGGATTGTAATCACCAATCCGCATTAGGCAAGCGTGGTGATTAAGCTTAATCCCATCATAGTAGCAATGACTTGATTTCTATGATGGAGTCCTTTTCACTGCAGTGGGACAGTGTAATAGGCTGATACTTTACTTTTATGTAAAGTCGATTGAAGAACTTAGACCATTTGCATAGTTTACCATGTCGCTGTCCGTACCTATTTCAAAACTAAAACACCAAGGTTTCGTCCCTATCTTCAGATATTAGCAACTTATTTTAATGGTACTAGGTATCCGAAATTTAATACAAAAGTGAAAACCAAGCCCAAATAATTTAATTTATACACCTAATTGAAACTCTCTTGAAATACTCGTAGAACTTTTCGACAAGAGATTTGTCGAAACCTGACAACGTTTGTCTGAGTTTAGGTACCACTGAGTAATTCAGCCCAAATGAAGTTATGCCATTAGAGTCTCCTTATCTGAGCGTGTTATTCCCGGTTGGATCCAAAATTGTCGCATTGAAGCCCGCGATACGCTTGATAGAAAAATTGAGAAGTCTGGTAATGACAATAAAGCAACTGCCGTCTGACCTTCGCAACTCTCAGTTGGTTACACGGTTCAGAACCTATCTGAAACCTGCAGATTTCCTTACCGTCGGGCTAGTGGTAGAAATACGCTGATACATTTGAAAGATCCTGAGATATATGCTCGGATTTGAACGTACGACCTCCCGCATGGAAGGTGAGTTCTTATCAACTGAGCTATCGAGCGTTCTTCAAAATGTTGAGCAGTCGAATAACTTAACGTTTTTAGAAATGGCATAGCAAACCCCTAAAATAATGACACCCATTTTACTCAATTTCATTTAAATACACTCGTCAGCAATTTTAACAAGAAATTAAAATATGTATTAAAATTTTGATATCCAGCATTTGATAGAACCAGTTTGAAACTGAAGAAACTTAGAAAATATTTTACCATTGGGACCTATTCTAGTATGCCATCGTCACTAGTCAGTCAGCAGACCGCATAAGATAATCTGCAATTCAAGTAATATAGCAAGTCTCACAGGTTCTTTTTTTCAACTCCAAATTAGTAACCTACTTACCCTAAACCGTAGTCACGAAGTTATAATAACCATCTTGACCGCAGTCGACTTACCAATTTGTTTTAACGTTTAAAGGACAGTCCGATTCGTCCAATCTTTATTCAACGATAAATCTATAGCATATCGCAGTTATATGCAGTGTAAAAAAAAATCTGTTCTACCAACTACTCATCCAACAGTATTTTTCTTATTTTATTTGTAGCAATCGACTTCTCGACTGAGAATTACTGCTGCCATTATCATGTTATAGATTTTAGGCGATTTTCAGTGGGACAACTCCTAAGAATAAATTCAAGTGATATTTTGACAAAGTGCGTAGTCAACAGTTGAAGTCGTTTTTCCGACCTACGGAGTCTGCCGAGACTACTCATAACGAAATCGCAGGTTTTAATTAGGTCCAAGCAAGTTGTTTACGTGACAACTTATTCGACATACAATGGCAGTGTTAAAAGCGATACAATTCAACGATTCTTATATTAATATCACTTCACTGCACAAAACAATACCAACCAAATTTGTACACTAAAAACCACTACATACTGATTTAAAATCTTTGAATTGCATCAACCGATACGAATCGTTCTACTCTCCGCAGAATCCATTCAACAGCCTCAATAACACCTATTTAATTGGTAAATCCATAAACCAATTTTGACAGAATACTAAAATTTAAAATGGCGTTGTCATTGTCACGGCTGTTTTTGACTTTGCCTGTATAACCCTACTTAACAAACATATCCCGGTGACATTACGATGAAACACAATTATAGAAACATCGTTGAAAGAATTACTTGATCCTCATTAAAACTACCTGAAATATTACAACTTTAAAATCACATTCTTTTAGGTAAATCCAAAACGCTCCATAGAAATGGCGACTGGCATATGACGTCACACGCATGTATGTTGTATGCATTTCTTTTGAATTTTGCTTGGTAGCTCTACCAAATATTTTGTTTTTGTCAAGGGTTATATTATAATAGTTATTGTTGATTGTATGGGTTATTCAATGGTATAACATTCATAATAATTTTTTAATAATGTCATACTTTTAAAATGGACTTGCTCATGAATCTTTGAATGGCCGAAACCGGCTAGACGTTATATTTTTTATTGAGAATTTTTGCTTTTGGTACATCATCAAATATGTATTCTTTCTATTTATTTCATATTTATAATATATATGTAATTGCTGTGTATATGTGTATATGTTTATTATGTATAATAAACGTATTGCTATATATTTGTATATATGTAGTTTTTTTTTTTTGTTTTGTTCTCCACGTTCACGTAATCTTCTTTCGCCACATCATTATCCTTTCTGTATGACCCAAAGGTTGACTGGTAGAGAATGCCTCTTGGCATTAAGTTCGCCTATTGTATAAACTTTTTGTGCAATAAAGTTTTAAATAAAATAAATAATAAATAAATCATCATCAGCCCCACTGCTGGGGCACGGGCCACCCTCAATCACATGAGGGGTAATTGCCATACTCACCACGCTTGGCAGACGGGTTGGCGAGGTACATATTGGCGTATATCACTTTTTAACGATAAATTAGTAAGATAGTTTTTATTCTGATGCCTTTGAAGGACAGAGTTTTGCTTGGACCCCTGGAGCCCAATCCTCGTGCTCGTGACATTTATTTTCATACGACATATATCACTAAAACATTATTTTTTTTGGTTTTCAGATTCCGCCATGTTTTCAAAATGTTTCGAAATAAATATTTCACATCACATACATTGATCTGACTCCGAGATAGGTAGCACAAGCCCCTGTGTTACGGATATCAGAATCAACAGTGGGATTCAAATATATACATATAATATTTTTCTTTTGTAAATACATACTTATAATACATAGAAAACACCCAGATCAATACAAACAGACATGTTCATGCACACAAATGTTTGTACTGTGCGGGTATCGAACCCGCAACCCTTGGACCAAAGGCAGCGTTCACTACCACTGATCCAAACGGGTCGTCAAAACTCCCTCAAATGTTTGCCCTCAGCGCCAATGGTTAATGGTTGAACAATGCACATATATTAAAAAAATCCAAAATTGCATACTCGGATTCGAAGTATAGAAGGTTCTTATCCACTGAGCTACAATAGCTCAGAGCTAATATAGTATCGTTACTAATAATGTTATTATTTATAAACCCCCGGATTCCACCCGCGTGCTGCCCTTGGGCGGTCACTTTGTCACTGGCAGTCTTTATCGCTCGTCCCAAGAGAACCACGCAATTTTACTTGACAAAGGTATCCTATATTTTCTGGGTAGACCATGCGCAGTATCTGGAGCCCAATTCTCGTGCTCGTGATATTTATTTTCATACGACATGTATCACTAAAACATAGTTTTTTTGTATGGTTTTCAGACATAGCCGAAAGGATTGCATGCCTCAAGTGGCAATGGGCAGGGCACATAACGAGGAGAACAGACGGCTGTTGGGGCGGAAGAGTCCTCGAGTGGAGGCCACGTACAGGAAGTCGCAGCCATGGCAGGCCCCCCACAAGGTGGACCGACGATCTGGTGAAGATCGCGGGAATCCATTGGATGCGGGCGGCACAGGACCGATCTGTGTGGAGAACATTGAGAATATCATGAGCACGAGAATTGGGAACCTGATACATTAGAGTATACTCACTTATAAGTTAATGAATACCACTATGTTTTTGCGATATATATATATATATATATATATATATATATATATATATATATATATATATATATATATATATAGAAAAATGAGTTTGAAGTAATAAACGGGAAATTGCTCGCTGTCTTTGAGTTAATTGAAATAAGCATTTCAATTAAATTGGAAATAATGGCCAAAATTGTAAAGTATATTCTCCATTGATCAAACATGTAAATCTAATTTTATGTAATTAAATAACTGTAAAAATACCTTTCATTTTAGTATAAAAATGTACGAAAAATATGATGTCTTTAATTGAAAAGACGCAAATAGCCTGATGCGCCATTTAAACTACAAACGCTAATTGCAATACTTTTTTGTTAGTGTCTCATGTATCCCTTTCTTAATGTGTTGAAAAAAAAGGGCTATATGCGCCTAATTTTTTCGAAACATTAAAACAGCCCTTATATCCGAATTTTTACTTAAGTATTCAAAACGAACTTGATGAAGTAGAAAGAGCGCATATGGCAGATATTGGCTTTTTATTTTAGTATGAGTGAATTTTAAAATTACTTTTCAAGACGCAAATTTTTACTTGCGTCTTATTTATTTTATCTTAGGAATAAACGCCAAAACAAAACAAAGCATAAAGGCACATCTACTCAAATGCGGCTTTTCAAGTTAATTTTTTAAAAATTCGTCTTTTCATATTCAATTTGGACTTAAAAGTTAGGATGCAGAAGCGCCTTATTTCATTACGCTAAAATCGCAACGAAGCAAATAAGATAAATAATAAAAATACTGGTAGATGTGCCTTTTTTTCCTGATTCCTACTATATATAACTCATTTCCCGCAAACAATGTTATATGCGCCTTTTTAACTATCGTGGGCAGGGCTGGTGACGTCATTTGATTTTTCTTGTGTTATTAGTCATGTAGTCAAACATGGAGATTCAATAATTCTAATTCATCATCAACATCATCTGCTCATTTAAGTCCCCACTGCTGGGGCACGGGCCTCCCTCAATCACGTGAGGGGTAATTGCCATATTCACCACGCTTGGCAGACGGGTTGGCGAGGGTTTTGATATAAATACACAGAGTTTTCCTTCTCTGGGTGCTGATGATCATGCCAGCAGATTTACTTGAGTCGCCTTTTACGACACCTCGGTAAGAGTGAGGGTGGCCTATTCTACTCTGCCGGGGACCACACGGCAATAATTTATTTATTTATTTAATATAATTGTACGAGATATACCCTATTACATAATTACACATAATTAGCTCTCATTGTATTTATAAACACATATCAATTTTATTTACTAAGGACTTAACATTATCTGTAAATATGTCTAATTCTACTTATGAGATATTTTAAAAGATGTGTGATCTTTTAAAAATCTCATTAGTAAAATTATTAAATCTCCATGTTTGACCACTAATTTATGTATCATCATCACCATTTCAGCCAATAGACGTCCACTGCTGGACATAGACCTCCCCCAATGTTCTCCACACAGATCGGTCCTGTGCCGCCCGCATCCAATGGATTCCCGCGATCTTCGCCAGATCGTCGCTCCACCTTGTAGGAGGCTGCGACTTCCTGTACGTGGCCTCCACTCGAGGACCTTTTCGCCCCAACGGCCGTCTGTTCATGTATATTTCAAAGTAATATTTGAGTTAACTTACTTTAAAGTATTTCCTTTTAGGTTAAAAACAATGTAATTGATATTTTCACTGTATTCAAATTTTCTATTAAAAAGCTACTAGTGATCGGTAGCTGCGTGATATGGAACATTTTAGAGCCCGAAGTTAGAATTAGCATGACGTGCGAGAGTGAGCTAGAAGACGTATGGCAGCGCCGCCAATAGATTTGTACTAAATATGGTGATTATGAGATATTTTTAAAAAACAAGTAACCATAAATTTTGGAATTGCTAAAAGCTAAAATAATACACATACAATTTTTTTCGACAGTTTTCAGGTGGGACTCGAACCCACGATCGGAGAAGCAAAAAGCACTTACAAAATTCGTCGACTTACCAAGGTCTTCCGTAACTGAGTCGGTAAAGCAGTTACACGGTTAACAAAAGATCGGGTGTTCGAGTCCCACCCGAAGACTGTCGAAACATTTTTAAGTGCACTATTTACTTACGAATAAATTGCAAAAGATTGCTATACCCAAAAAAAAACATAATGAAGAATATTGTTAAAGAAGCACTTATTATTCTAAATCCCTGGACTTAACCTATCCCATATTATTACCACTGATTCACATAAGCTTTACTGATTAACACACATTATCACATAAGTATTAACTTAATCTCGCCACAAAGTAAACTCGTTTGTGGTGAGATTGCTATTCAGCTCAGAGGTAGCTCAAGTACCTGTGTAACGAATATCAGAACCAACAGCGGAATTACATATATATACACATAATATTTTTCTTTTGTAAATACAAACCAATACAAACAAACATGTTCGTGCACACAAATGTTTGTACTGTGCGGGGATCGAACCCGCTACCGTCCCGCCAGAGGTAGTGTTCGCTTCTACTGATCCAAACGGGTCGGCAAACGGGCCATAATGAATGATTTTAGAACACATATAGGTATTATTTATACTTACTATCATATGTACCTACCTACGTAAAATAGCATTCATTTACCCGTGTATCCTCATAATGAAACCTAAACAAAGTTTATTTTTTTATGGTTTCATACCCTTCATACCCTCGCCTACAAGGAAAGGTAGCTTGTTAAATTACATTAAAATCGCTTTCGCAATTAGGCGTAACATTGATTGGAAAATACGAACTTTCATCTCCGATTCTGCTCCAAACAGGGCGAAATTTCAAAAATACTACAACAAAATATATTTTTGTCAAACACTTAAAAACAACGTGTAAGAGTACTGTTACACATGCTCTTTTGTTGCATGTTTCATACCAAATATGAGTTTTTTACTGAACTGTTCACATTTGCTATCATTAAATTGAGCGTGCGATTTTTGAGCGTACTCAAAATTTGCATGATTATTAGTTGCTCGTTGGTTCATACATGCTATTAAGTAGCAAAAAGCTCAAAAGTAATATGCTATTAGCATGAAAATAAGGATGTCTAACAGTACCTTTATGGTTCATCATCATCATCATTTCAGCCAATAGACGTCCACTGCTGGACATAGGCCTCCCTCAATGTTCTCCACACAGATTCGGTCCTGTGCCGCCCGCATCCAATGGATTCCCGCGATCTTCATCAGATCGTCGGTCCACCTTGTAGGGGGGGAGGCTGCGACTTCCTGTACGTGGCCTCCACTCGAGGACCTTTTCGCCCCAACGGCCGTCTGTTCATGTATATTTCAAAGTAATATTTGAGTTAACTTACTTTAAAGTATTTCCTTTTAGGTTAAAAACAATGTAATTGATATTTTCACTGTATTCAAATTTTCTATTAAAAAGCTACTAGTGATCGGTAGCTGCGTGATATGGAACATTTTAGAGCCCGAAGTTAGAATTAGCATGACGTGCGAGAGTGAGCTAGAAGACGTATGGCAGCGCCGCCAATAGATTTGTACTAAATATGGTGATTATGAGATATTTTTAAAAAACAAGTAACCATAAATTTTGGAATTGCTAAAAGCTAAAATAATACACATACAATTTTTTTTTGTCAGTTTTCAGGTGGGACTCGAACCCACGATCGGCGAAGCAAAAAGCTCTTACAAAATTCGTCGACTTACCAAGGTCTCCGGTAACTGAGTCGGTAAAGCAGTTACACGGTTAACAAAAGATCGGGTGTTCGAGTCCCACCCGAAGACTGTCGAAACATTTTTAAGTGCACTATTTACTTACGAATAAATTGCAAAAGATTGCTATACCCAAAAAAAATCATAATGAAGAATATTGTTAAAGAAGCACTTATTATTCTAAATCCCTGGACTTAACCTATCCCATATTATTACCACTGATTCACATAAGCTTTACTGATTAACACACATTATCACATAAGTATTAACTTAATCTCGCCACAAAGTAAACTCGTTTGTGGTGAGATTGCTATTCAGCTCAGAGGTAGCTCAAGTACCTGTGTAACGAATATCAGAACCAACAGCGGAATTACATATATATACACATAATATTTTTCTTTTGTAAATACAAACCAATACAAACAAACATGTTCGTGCACACAAATGTTTGTACTGTGCGGGGATCGAACCCGCTACCGTCCCGCCAGAGGTAGTGTTCGCTTCTACTGATCCAAACGGGTCGGCAAACGGGCCATAATGAATGATTTTAGAACACATATAGGTATTATTTATACTTACTATCATATGTACCTACCTACGTAAAATAGCATTCATTTACCCGTGTATCCTCATAATGAAACCTAAACAAAGTTTATTTTTTTATGGTTTCATACCCTTCATACCCTCGCCTACAAGGAAAGGTAGCTTGTTAAATTACATTAAAATCGCTTTCGCAATTAGGCGTAACATTGATTGGAAAATACGAACTTTCATCTCCGATTCTGCTCCAAACAGGGCGAAATTTCAAAAATACTACAACAAAATATATTTTTGTCAAACACTTAAAAACAACGTGTAAGAGTACTGTTACACATGCTCTTTTGTTGCATGTTTCATACCAAATATGAGTTTTTTACTGAACTGTTCACATTTGCTATCATTAAATTGAGCGTGCGATTTTTGAGCGTACTCAAAATTTGCATGATTATTAGTTGCTCGTTGGTTCATACATGCTATTAAGTAGCAAAAAGCTCAAAAGTAATATGCTATTAGCATGAAAATAAGGATGTCTAACAGTACCTTTATGGTTCATCATCATCATCATTTCAGCCAATAGACGTCCACTGCTGGACATAGGCCTCCCTCAATGTTCTCCACACAGATTGGTCCTGTGCCGCCCGCATCCAATGGATTCCCGCGATCTTCATCAGATCGTCGGTCCATCTTGTGGGGGGCCTGCCACGGCTGCGACTTCCTGTACGTGGCCTCCACTCAAGGACCTTTCCACCTCAATGGCCGTCTGTTCTCCTCGCTATGTGCCCTGCTCAGTTCTACTTGAGGCATGCAATCCTTTGAGCTATGTCTGTGACCTTAGTTCTTCTGCGGATCTCATCATTTCTGATACGACCTTTAAGGTTAGCATGCTTAAAAATAACTAGTTCACACGCACTAAAACAGGCTAACAGCCGCCCGCTTCCGCCCGCAGATAGCATGCTACATGCATCTACTCAAAATAGGGCTATCGCGTGCGAAAAATCCGCAAAATGGCGTATTATAGGACTGAGGTCCATCTACACAAGGTGATTGGTAATTTTTTGGCGTGATATGTCAAATTGTCATTTTACGAATGAATCAGCCAATGATGTTGAAGTTGGACTACGGTTCTCAAGGACGCCATCAAGCGAATATTTCAGACGCGATAGCCCTCATTGGTATGATTATTATTTGCTTTACATGCTAAGCAAAATGCTCAAAAGCATGAAAATAAGCATGTCTAACAATAGGTACATTTATAATATTTAATATTTCTCAACATCACATACATTGATCTCACTCCCAGATAGATACACACTTTATTGCACAAAATTTACAGATCTTAGCCTAAGTTATTATACTAAAACAATGTAGGCGGTCTTATCGCTACAAGCGATCTCTTCCAGACAACCTCAGGGTAGAGGAAAAGTATAGCGAATTAAGAAAAGGGGTAAGGCAGTGCAAGTCAGAAAAAGAGAAAAAAAAAGACATTGTATAAATACGAGTATGGTATATACATACATACATTATATTAAGTAAATATATACTAGCTATAAATACTAATACATACTAGTACATTACAAAACAAATAAACATACATACAGTTTATTGGATTGATAGATACGTAAGCAGGGAAATAGGAGACAATGAAAGGAACTACTAAGGCTTAGAAAGATAAGAAATGATCTTTAACTCGGGACTTAAAAATAGAGAGGGATTCGGATTGCCGGATGGATAGGGGTATGTTGTTCCAGAGGCGGGTGGATTGGACAGTGAAGGATTGTGAGTAGGAGTGTGTGGAGTGGAGTGGGAATGCGAGATGGAGTTTGCGGGATGATCGCATCTCACGATCCTTAGAGTGTTGTAGAGATAGGTAAGGTAGCTCAAACACCTGTGTGACGAATATCAGAATTAACAGTGGGATTACAAATATATACATATAATACTTTTCTTTTGTAAATACATACTTATAATACATAGAAAACACTCAGACCAATACAAACAGACATGTTCATACACACAAATGTTTGTACTTGGGGATCGAACCCGCAACCCTTGCTCCAGAGGCAGCGTTCACTACCACTGTTCCAAACGGGTCGTCTTTTATGGTTTTAACTTCGACAATCGCAAAGTTGCACACACACATTAGAAAGCTTTAATCACGTTTCATTAGAAAGCTTTAAACAGTATCGTAGAAACATGGACAAAACAAAGGGCATGTCAAATGCCCTCCCCAATGCCAGTTGGGAGCAGAATATACAAATTGTTGACAAATGTCTACCTAGGACAAGCGATCCAATAGGATAGGTCCATTATTAGGTAGGTTTAGGACCATTTATGAGAAGGAGGTCAATGGTCAAACCCAGCTTAGATTGGCAGCTTTCGGGAATCTACCCAACATCTGATATGTCTTTGTTTTTAAGTTATAGGTAGCAGACGAGCAGACGGATCATCTGATGGTAAGCGATTGCCACCGACCATGGACTGGACACCTGTGACACCTGTGGAGTCACAAGCGCGCTGCCAACCTTTAAACCCCCCTTTCCCCTGGATTGAGCCGCAAAGGATTGCGCTCACTTACGCAAAACACAGCACGGTGCTGCTTTACTTCGGTTTTCTGTGAGCCAGCCCATTCATGCCGAAGCGTGGCTCTCCCACAGTAAATCGTCGAGCCTAAAGAGAAAAGTCAAAAAGTGTGGTTGATGACTGGCCCAATTAAAATTTGGCATTGACTCTACCTCATACGCTAAAGGTCGTGGGTTCGATCTCCACCCTGGAAAACATTCGTGTGATAACATTTGACGCACAAATTCGTTGTTAACCCCCGACGCAAAAACGACGGGGTGTTATAAGTATGACGTGTCTGTTTGTGTGTGTGTCTGTGTGTTTGTTTATGGCATCGTAGCTCCCGAACAAAAGAACCGACTTTGATTTTGCTTCTTTTTTTTAAAGATGAATAAGGGGGGGAGTGTTCTTAGCCATGTTGGATAAAAATCGATCCAAGATTGCTGCCGTCACAAATACATGGATTGAATGTTTTAACACATCTCCCACAATATGCATATCATATAAAAGGGCTTGAGTAGCAGAATATATTTATTGTGACAAGTTTCAAATCCAAGATGGCCGCCGTCGGGGCTTTTTAAATTTTATTTAGTGTCTAGGTGTAATGTATGTCTGATATTCGTAACACAACAAGGTCAGGTCAATATATGAGATGTTATTTGTTATTGTTTTGCGTGTTGTGTCCTTAGACGTAGGATGCCGCCTTAATTATTTTACCAGAAACGAAAAGTAGCATTCCGCTATGGACCCCCATAAGAAACTACATACAACAGTTACTTGGTGATTCCTTACGAGATGAGGTTAAAGTAGCGGCGAGCGAGATACATAACTCACAGAAAAGTGGCGGTGGATATAGGTTCTGCAATGGCAGCCACGTACCACAAGCAGAGCGTAGGGTATACACCTGGTGGACAGACGAATCTGGAAGGGATATTAGGGGAGGTCTATTCTACAGACAGCCGTTAAGGTTTAAAGGTCCTCGAGTAGTGGCCACATACTAGACCAGGCAAAAACGTATCTTTCAAAAGTTTGGAACGTTTCCATCTGGATCAGTGCAGAGATGCGGAACAGGTGAAACGGAACTTCATTTGGAACATTGACTCTCAGATAGATCCGTGATTCAGTCCGCTCATTCGGATAATTTGGCTCACTTGGATCATTCAGCTCATACGGATCATTCGTCTCAACGGACCATTCCGTTAATTCGAATCATTCGGCTCACTCGGATCATTCAGCTCATTCGGATCATTCGGTTCATTGGAACTCGAGTTCCATTTGAGTCGAATGATACATTCGAAGCGAACATTAGAGATTCGGAACAGTGAATCATTTGGCAAAGTCGGATTACTGAGTCGTTTCAGTAAAGAGCTACACACGTCTAACACGTACAGGAACTCGCAGCCGTGGCAGGCCACCCACAAGGTGGACCGACGATCTGGTGAAGGTTGCGGGAATCCATTGGATGCGGGCGGCACAGGACCGATCTTTTTGGAGAACATTGGGTGAGGTGTATGTCCAGCAGTGGACCTCTATTGGCTGAAATGATGATGTTATTCTACTATGGATGTCTTATGGGTAAATTTACGACCAATTAGACTTTACGGGCTACGAGAAGCCTTGTCCTAGCTTTTGTTTGTTGCAACAGTCCCCCAAAGTCTATCTTTTCCTGTACCAAAATTTATACAATAAATTCACAATGGCTATTACTTCCATACTTAAGTATAATATTTGTAGGCATTATTACATTATTATTTAGAATTTTATACCCCGTAGTTATAAAAATAGAGGGGGGGGACATACTTTTTACGACTTTGAGAGCTGATATCTCAAAAACCGTTCACTTTAAGAAAAATGTTTTTTAGAAAACTTTATATCATTTTAAAAGACCTTTCCATTGATACCCCCACTACGGAAAGTGAAGTACATCGAAAAAATAAAAAATAAAATCATCCCTCAGTTACATGTATGTATGGGGGGGCATGTATGGGGGGCCCCACCCCAATTCTTTTTTTTTACTATTAGTGTCATATTTTTGTAGCGGTTTCATACAACACATATTCCCATCAAATTTCATCACTGTAGTACTTATAGTTTCCGAGTAAATCGGCTGTGACAGACGGACAGACGGACAGACGGACATGACTAAACTAAAGGGTTCCGTTTTTGTTGGCCATTTTGGCTACGGAACCCTAAAAAGGGGTGTTGTTATCCTTTGGAACCTTTATTGTTATCGCACCGCAAACAAAATGATTAAATTGATCTGGTCATTTTGTATGAGAATAAGGGGGTTCCTAGAGGCGAGTTCCTCTAGTATATTGTTTTAAACTTTCATGGTCACTAACATTAGAATAGTTATTTACGGGATTGCTACCATGTTCCTCTAGTACTTAGGACCAGTATAAGCCATCGATAAGTTCATCATAAGGCGGTTAAAAAAACCCACGGTGTGAGTATAGCTTAACCTCTACAAAGTCAACCATACAATGGTCCACGGACGCGGTTGCGCTACACCAATCGAAACAGTTTATCGTCTCTTTCCAACGACCTGTTTGGATCAGTGGTAGTGAATGCTGCTTATGGTGCAAGGGTTGTGGGTCCGATCCCCGCACAGTACATACATTTGTGTGCATAAACATGTCTGTTTGTCTTGGTCTGGGTGTTTTCTATCTGTAGCACTCAGAGCAGTTTAGCAAAAAAAAAATGGCTCTGTAGTGCCCAGGAGCGTTCAAGTGGTTATAAGTATGTATTTGCAAAAGAAAAGTATTAATTGCATATATTTGTAATACCGCTGTTAATTTTGATATCCGTAACACAGGTGTTTGAGCTACCTATTTCGGAGTCAGATCAATGTATGTCATGTTGTGAAATATTCATTTTATTTATTTATTCTTTGGGCCAAGGAGTGTGCTTGACCAATCGAAAAAGTTCAATTTGGAGCTTGAGCACGGCTATAGCTTTCGATAGTCCGCGGGACTATGGAAAGGTCGACTTTGTAGCGATAAAGCTATAGATGAGAAAGACATAGTATAAAACTAAAAAACAATAGATATTTAAAGATAATGACGGCCCACGCAAATCAGAACACTTAACAACTACTCAGGACTGAGTGAGTACAGTCAGCCTCATTAAAAGCGCTCATTGCCTCACATTTGGCGCTGTCTGGTGATTGGATATCAATATCAAAGAGGCTCACGATAATGCCTCCTTGTTAAGGATATACCTATTTCACTTTTGGTATTTGTGCTTTAAAGTGATGGAGAATCTTTGGTATTCAGATTTAATTATTTGTGTTTTGCCGAGTGAGCAAGGGTATTAGACGGAGGTCCAATCGGACGGAAGGGGAGTTTCATTGTTGGTGACGCACTTGTGACTCACCTGTTTTAGATGTCCGTGGGAGGCATGATGTGCTTAAAATCATTTGTATCAAATAAATTAATGTAGATTCTCGTTAAAATTACTTTATCTACATTCATAGATAGATAGATAGATATACTTTAGTGCACAAAAAAAAACACAACTTTAAAAGGCATTACAGAAACTTAATTGTACAATTTCGGCGGTCTTATCGCTGGAAGCGATTTCTACCAGACAACCTTCAGGCAAAGGACATTTGATAGTAGGTAGAGGAGGGGTAGGTGGTGCAATATTGAAAAAGGGAAATAAGAGTGAACTGTATATATATATTAAAATATTTAATTATAATGCTAATACATAAATAAACAAAATATTATATACTAATAAATAAATATGTTATGCTTGGATAAAATAATATAAAGTACTAGATATACATTCATATAAATTAGGATCGTAGACGGACCATCGACTACTACCGATGACTGGACCTGTAAAAACTTAAAGGGATTGCTATTTATTTATTTAAAAGGTGAGTTTTGACTCGGGCTTTAAAAATGGTTAATGATGGAGACTGTCTTATTGATAGTTGACCTCGAAAAACATTCAGACTATCGATAGTTTTGCTATTGGTGAACATTATTGATAGTATCGATAGTTAAATTTGATAAATACGATTGATAACACCAATACTATCGATACTCAGAATTGTTTAATGATCTATACTATCGATAGTACCGAGAGTATTGTGTTTCCTAACAGAATTAATCGATTCTTGTACTATCGATAGTCAGCTATGTTTTGATAGTATTGCTGTCTGATTAAAAGTGTTATTTTTATATTAAATTAGTGTTATCAATAGTATTGATCTAAGTTTACTATCGATAGTATCGATTCTATTGACAACCAGCAATACTATCGATAGACTATCGATAGTCGACTATCGATAAACAACACTAGACTGCACATAACTTGGTATTATACAATCGCTAATACCATTCTAATCTCGCCAAAGCTCGTTTTTAAAAATCTTCTTCGGGTTTTAATAGCCCTTATTGTGTGACAGTCACATAGATTACTATTATATTCGTCCAACTCAACCATAAAAAGCGCAGTTGCATTTAAAATGAGAATGACCCGTCAAACGCAGACTCTTGAGCTGGCAGTAATATTTCCATAAAAACCTTAGGTCGACTAGATGAGAATGGGACAAAAACTGAGCTTTTCATAACAATATCTGTCTCTATTTATAAGAAAACGGTTTGTCTGGTGCGCCTTCATTATTTCGAAACGGAACTAAGATGGCTTAAGGTGCGCTGTTCGCGGGTAGATTTTCGTTCGTTTCGTTTGAGTTCAATTCTTTTAAAATCGGATGGAAAAGTAATAGGATGTGCGTGCACCTTAAGGTGACGGGTAGGGCACACTAGCGACGCCAGTCGATTTTAATTTTTAGCTACCAAACCAGATCTATTTTAAACAATTTAGGGGTTACAACCTCTCAGCAAACAGGTATACTATTTATTAAATAACCATGCACAAATGTTGGGTCCGTGTTTGTATGCGAAAAATTGATTTATGGTAAAAGTTTAAATGTCGGAGAGCCACGCTTAGGCATGAATGGGCCGGCTCGGCTGGAGTGATACCACTGCCTCACAGAAGACCGGCGTGAAGCAGCGCCTGCGCTGTGTTTCGCCGAGTGAGTGAGGTTACCGGAGGCCCAATAGGGGGAAGGGGAAAAGGTTGGCAGTGCACTTGTGACTCCACTGGTGTTGCGGGTGTCCATGGGCGGCGGAAATGCTTACCATCAGGTGATCCGTCTGGTCGTGTGCCACCTCTCATATAAAAAAAAAGCGGCCGCTTTTGGCGCTAATCAATTTTTCGCGTACGCGTTGGAGCCAGTACCATCACTCACGTAGGGAAGCACAGTGCTGCGATCTGTGACGCCGTGGTATTACTCCGGTCGAGCCTGCCCATTCATGCCGAAGCTTGGCTATCTCACGGCAACATTTATTTATTTGCGGGATGCAAATTAACCGCGGTCTAGGCTAAACCTGTGCGTAGCCGCACACTACAACCATCCAATCATAGTGCGGCCAGGCGAACGTGGCATCTGCGCTCGATTTCCGCTCAATATTTGGTGACATCTTGTTCGTTGATAAATTTGGTAAAAAATCAAAGTAGACACCACGATTGGTATGCGCGTGCATGGGAAGCCTAAAAGTAGATTGTTGTCAGTGTACAATGTTGCACTCTAGATATTTGCAAAGTAGACAACGCCTCCGAGTTTAATGTAAAGTCAGCACCAAAGTGACCTTACCGCTCAAACCTACAAAAAATATCTCAGCATTTGACAAAAACACTTTTAGCACAATACCTTAAGGTATACTTTGTTCTCATGTGTTCCCGAACAACAAATGTGTGGTTCGTCAGTTTTGAAATTGATTCGTTTGATATGCTATGAGCACGTATTACCTTTCGTGAATTTGACAGAGATTACCTGTTGCACGGAATATTATGGTTAACTGTTAAATCAGAAAGTTCAGATTTGCTTGTAGCAACATTGATTCTTATTGATGTAAAAAAAATTAAAGAATCTTTTTAAAATGGTATGTTGGTATAACTGATACTTGCAGTGCCAGCGAAAATTTACCTTAAGGTGAACGGTATCCCTACTAGCGACGCTTCTTGGGTCTTCAGTCTTTCGGTAAACACTTATACTATTTATTTAATAAGTAAGTTTTTATTTTTCGAATTTTGAGTTACCGCCAAAAGCGGCCACTTTTGGCGTGAATCAATTTTTTTACAACAAAAACAGACCCAACATTTGGGCATGGATATTAAATTAATAGTGTTAGTGTTTGTAAGAGCTACGCTGCGGCACACTTGGGCCGGCTTGACCAGAGTGATGCCCCGGTCTCACAGAAAGCTGACATCACCTGCTGGTAAGCAATTGCCGTCGCCCATGGACACCCGCGACACCAGTGGAGTCTTAATTGCACTGCCAACCTTTTAACCCCCTTTGCCCCGGATTGAGCCTCCGGTATCACTCACGCAGCGAAACAGCACAGTGCTGCTTCACGCCGATTTTCTATGAGGCCGTAGTATCGCTCCGGTCGAGCCGGCCCATTCATGCCGAAGCGTGGCTCTCCCACGGTACAAAGTTTAGCAGAGTGTGTGATACCTGAGGACCAATTCAGGGGGAAAGAGCAAAAGGCACTTACGTCCACAGGCGGCGGCGATCGTTACCCAATGTTTGAGCCATCTGTACCTTTACCATAAGTTTGAAAAACTGTTCTCGCTATCGAAAACTATCGCTTTGTCCCTGTCACTGTGGTGCAATAGTTTTGGATAGCGAGGATAGTATTTCAAATCAATGGTAAGGTCTCTGTTCGTCTTCAATTTATCACATAAAAAGATAAAGCTTAACCATTGTGTTGATGACTCTACTATGATCAGGTGGGTTCAGGGCGATCTTCAATGAAGAAATTTACTGTCTTGAATTAGAATGCTGAATTTAATTAGCAACACAAAATAAATTTACTACTGGTTTGCAAAACAATAGAATTAGGATGCCGCTACCTTCCGTGTCTGGATCCGAATCGAAAGAGAAGGGCGTCGTTAGCGGCGCGCGCGCCGCCCTGCCGTATCGTCTTCTTCCGTCCCACTCCCCTCATACGTCCCTCCAGGTTTCCCTAGTTTGCCGCCGCTCGCAGCGCGGCGTTGATGATGCGTAAACACATTGTATTCTGAGTTTCAGTTATGACAACATATCTTCAGCTCCATTTACATTCGCTTCTGCCTCCTTAGGCAGATGAGATTACCGACTTTACCCCGAAACCATCGAAACTCTAAAACATATTCAAGATCCCATCCCGAAATCCTTTCACCATGAAATAATACGAGCATTATACTCTATATGCGAACGCAAACTTCGATCAATACCTATTACCATCCGACCAATCTACTGAGATCCCTACAGGTTGGGAGTTCAGTACATTTGTGGAGTACCGTTGAAAACTCACGGGTTAAGTTAGTCTGGTGGCTGTTGATGCCAGGTTTTCTTTTCAAGGGGCCAGTAGATTGGGTACGAAATGTCCGGAACCAGATTTGACACTCCGGCAATATTGTCACATTACACCCCTCCGCTGGTTGGAAGCTGGATAATATGAAAGTCGCTTTTGGCATAAAAATGGTAATGTATGTATTCAGGGTTAAGGTTTGGGCGGAGGGGAGACACGATCAAATTTTACATAACTTTTACGACTAAATGCAAATGTCATAGCGATGTTTAAGAACCAATAACATCTATCTATTATTTTTGGGTTCGTAAATTTGGACATAATTAGTAAGCTTTAAAGTTCAATTTTGACCTTGTGCTTTCTTTAAGGTAGATGGTATTAGATCTTAACCGGCGTCGATAGACGATTTTACCAACACTCGAATTATTAGAGAGAAAAAAAGCCTGTAATTTTTTTACAATTACGTTTCCTAATACTGTGTTCTCGATGTGTATGTTATTTTTGTTATAGGTTGTGTTCTTACCACAAAGAAACGTAATTAATCATTAATCACGAGTTCAATAACAGGTCTATGACATTGGCAAATTTAGCGTCACGCTACAATTTATAACCGAAAAAAAAACAAACGTTTTCATACAAGGATCTTTGTCTCCTTTTAAGGTGACGGGTAGGGTACACAAGCGACGCCAATTGATTTAAATTGATAGGAACTAAACCGGACATCTTTTTAACAAGTTCTAAACTGCAGTCTCTTGGAAAGCATTTGTACTATTTATTTAATACATATACTTAATTTTTAGGTCTGCTTTTGTACTCGAAAATTGAATTACCGCCAAAAATGGCCACTTATGGCGTTAATCCAAATTTAGAGTACAAACATAGATCAAAAAGTAGTGAATTATTATTAAATAAACAGTATAAATGTTTGTTTAGAGACTCCCATTCCGAAATCGTTTAAAATACCTAGATCCGGTTTAGTAGCTAACAATTTAAATCGATTGGTGTCGCTAGTTAGCCTTACCTAACCGTCGCCTTAAGCAATTAAGTTACTTAAAAACCGCTCTTCTAAAACTGTTTCCAAATACATTTTTAAGGAAGTAGGTACTATTCAAATTACAATAACAACTTACGTAAATAAGCTAGTCTCAAATATGTAATGTAAGAAAATAAAATAAATATTTTTGTATTTTTTTTATGTGAAGAATGTATTATTTACAAATACGTAAGTGAATGAACAAAAGAAGACCTTACAGTGAAATTACTTTCGACTTTATTACTAAGCCTCTTTGGAAAGAAAATATAAACCAAAATCAAATAATGCAAACAATAAAGTCATACGAGTGTTAACAAAAAAGTTCAAATCCTCGAGAAAATACAAGCAAAAAGCGAAAAATATTACGTTATTTACTTTTGTATTCTATCCGTACCAAAAATAATCGTATTTGTAGGTAAGTAACTTAGCCATTAACTGTAAGTAATGGTCCATTTTCATTCTTATGGCATTATAATATTATAGTATTAGGAAAATCTGACAGTATGTTTCTTTCACTAGTTCCCCTACTCGTAGTTTTTTCTTTTCATGTCTTGGGTAAGTCAAGAAAACCAAACTGTATTCTTTTTATCAAATCCTAAGATTGGATTAGTCGACTGTAGTAAATAGATTTTTTCTCTTACTACAATAAAAAGCAGCCAGTGATATTTTGGTGATACGAAAAGTTTTCTTACGAGTATTTTATGTAAACTTTTTTTTCATTGATATGTCACCTTTCTTCAGCTATAGCGAATTATTATAATAGATATATATGATATTATTATGATATGAGATTATTCTAAATATGATAGTTTCCTCTGCGACAAAAAAGTGTGATTATGAAAAACATATTTTTTTCATAAAAATCATCTCATGAGATGAAACTTTTGTGTGTTATAGATAGATAGATAGATATTCTTTATTGCACAAAAATAAAAAAAACAAGCATGATACAACAGCAACAGACAGTACAATAAGGCGGTCTTATCGCTTGTAGCGATTTCTTCCAGACAACCTTTGGGTTTTTATGTGTGTTATTTGCTTAAGAATAAATTGCTATTAAAAATATAAACTATCTTTTAATTAGCCTTTATTGCATTAAGGCCGCCTCGGTAAGGCAGTGACTAGTGAATTACACCTGGCGGCTGTGCTTGGAGCCCCAGGTTCTGTCCCCGGGTTGAAGCAAAATTTGTTCCTGGAAATTCGTTGACTGCTCATTGAGCTTTTTCCGCTGAAATAGCGGTAGTACAATTTTGAATTCCAGATACGGTTCTCCGTCAAACGCAGCCTACCAACAAATAATCCCTAAACAAAAACTTCGGAAAAGCAGCAGCAAAAAGCAAATCCATCCAATTTATTCATCATCTCATTGGAGGCAACAAAAAGCCGCCTCCACACTTATCGGAGCGGCTCGTTGAAAAATCGACAGGTGCATGTGATAGCCTCGGCATCGCCATTCGCTTTATTTATCGGGCCTTCCGGACGGACAAAAAGACAGCCGATACGGACGCTTTTGCGCCTCAATTATCTTTTTTATACGTAGATTTGAGCAGTTTTTGAATTTAGACTGAGTGGTTCTGGGATAACGGGTGGGTGTAGGGGAGGCCTTACTTTTTGCGCGGTATCGGGTTGAGAGATTGAAGGTTTATGAATGGGTTTATTTTCTTTTGAGTTTTTCCTTTAGTCGGGAAGGAGAGCCGTTTCAAAATAAATTATAATAGAAGCGATCTGCAAAGAAAATCTCACTATCAGAGATTTTCCAATGAGCGACATATCAGAGCGATGTTAGATGATCAGAGCGTTACATTGTCCTGGTCCTTAAGTTAAGGTAAATTAAGGTTTTTTCCTTGTACCTGCTATGGTAACCAGACCCATCCCAAATATGTATTTCATAAACAATTACCTATTTGTGTTGGTGCGGAAATCGAAACCGCGACTCTTGCATTTCAACCGACGCTAAAACCACTGCTCTAAACGGGTCATCGAGCTTTTCAATTGGAGGTCGTATGTTCAGATAGCATCCATTTCTGGATTTTTTTTAAATTTGTGCAAGTTTCAGTCTGGTTTCCCTGTATAACCTTGGAACGACTTATCCGTGGAGGGATCCACTGTTATAGGAGTCAGTCATAATTTTGTACTTTCAGGTTTAGGTGTGCCGTCTGCTGCTGATTTGTCCGCTATAATGTAAAAAAAAAACTTTATTTACAGTCCCTCAACTGCAAATATACATAGAAATTAAAACCTAATATCCTCCAACCGATTACGGCTACGGCGGCCAATCTCAACGATCAACCACGTAC
Source organism: Marasmia exigua (assembly GCA_019059595.1). Lineage (NCBI taxonomy): Eukaryota > Metazoa > Arthropoda > Insecta > Lepidoptera > Crambidae > Marasmia > Marasmia exigua. Next base: position 6,314,359 of record CM032476.1, on the reverse strand, counting down.
GCAGGATATATTATAGTGCTCAAGTGTGTGCGCAAAAAGAAATGCACAGGACCAACAGCTTCACGTGCTTTCCGAGGCACGGGGGTACAAGACCGCCAACTTCCAGACTCCGGGCTGACACTAAGAATTTCTTACCGAAAACTCAGGTACAAATTTTTAAGTAAATAATACACTTAAAAACTTCACCGTAGGGTTCAGGTGGGACTCGAACCCACAACCTTCCACAGTCCGGGTGGCTGCACTAACCATTTATGCTATCCGAACCCCTTGCTAAGACGACGAATTTTGTAAGTGCTTGAATCGTCATGAGCCGACGATAGTCTCATCAATATTGTAGGTATACTTTACAATATCCAGTGGAAACATTGTTACAAATATTTGACCACCAGTTAAGATGAAACTGCTAAACGAATTTATTTGTGTTTGGTATAGCAATTCTTTGCAATTTATTCTTAAGTAAATAATACACTTAAAAAATTCACCGTAGGGTTCAGGTGGGACTCGAGCCCACAACCTTCCACAGTCCGGGTGGCTGCACTAACCATTTATGCTATCCGAACCCCTTGCTAAGACGACGAATTTTGTAAGTGCTTGAATCGTCATGAGCCGACGATAGTCTCATCAATATTGTAGGTATACTTTACAATATCCATTATATATTTAATATATTAATTTTTAAGTGTATTATTTACTTAAGAATAAATTGCAAAGAATTGCTATACCAAACACAAATAAAATCAGGTACAAATTGTTCGGAATCGAACCCAGGATCCACTAACTAACCACTGCGCCACCGAGGCGAGGCTGTCGATAACACATACCGTTAGTAAGTCCACCTAATAATTCGTTACATGGATCCTCCATCTAAAATGTTATTTCTAATTTTTCATTTCGCAAAAATATATGGAGTCGTATTATCAATTATTACTTTTTTGCCTTTTCGGTACGGAAGTCTAAATCAGTTAGCTAAATCGATCAGAATATTTAACTACGCAGGTATTTTTAGAATCCGAATAATGTCGCACTGGCCAGATTTGACCAATTTATATCCGTGAATAAAGCTTTGGTAAAACGTGAGATTTGTATAGAATGACAGCGCTATACCATACATTTAGTATCGGAATAAGTTTGGTCGTGTCGACCCTAAATGAATTTCCCTGTTCTACTCGGCTACCTTTAAACGCCAACGGGAATATGCGATCGTTTTGAATTTTTAATCCATTAATAATGTTATAAAGGAATGATCTGACAGGTTGAAGTGACTGGCTACGATTTTTTTTTGAAACGTTATTTGAGTTTATGAAATTCGCTTAGCACTGGCTGGAATGTGTAATGGACATCTAATATTTATTTTGTTTTGGTATTTTATAACTGTTCACGTTGTTTTCTTTTTTTGTATGCCAGTTACTTATTTTCTTTGTTCTGCTCTGTTTTTTTTTTGTTTTGTATTTTGATTTTTGTACCAGTGTTTTTAATATAAGGTAAGTACTTGCTTTGTCTATTATCTAATGGGCCCTTTCAAGAGTCCTTTGACGACACCAACGGTTTTTTATTGATTGTAATTAAATTAAGATAATAAATAAAAAAATTGTAATGACATTCAAAATGAAAAGGATTTGTGATTTTTACAAGCTTTTATTTAACTTCACTTTTGTATGTTTGTATGTTTAAAAATCTTGCAAGAAGGATTTGAACCACTTCCAATAGACTGATTGAGCTGAAGCTTGGTATACCTACGTAGCTTGGATGACAATACAATATTATGGTACCGTGGAGCTGATCTGATGATGGGGTTGAACGGTGATTATAGAAATTTCGGTTCTTGTAAACCGATTGAGCTGAAATTTGGTATGTCTTTGTGACTTCAGTAATAATACAAAAGTATAGTATCATAGAGCTGATCTGATGACGAGTTGGAAGATGCCCATAGGAACTCCTTTGGTCTGACTGAGCTGAAATTTGGTATGTCTTCATTACTTCGGTAAAAATACCAAGGTACCATGGAGCTGGTCTGATGATGAGGTTGGAAAGTGACCATAGAATCTTTGGTATTTGTGGACCGATTGAGCTGAAATTTGGTATGTTTTCGTAACTTAGGTAACAATACAGAAATATGGTATCATAGAGCTGACCTGATTAGGAGTTGGAAAAAGCCCATAGGAACTCCGACTCTTGTGTTCCAATTGAGCTGAAATCTGTCTTCGTTACTACGGTAACATTACAAAAATATCGTACCATATAGCGGATCTGATGATGAGGATGGAAGGTGACCATAGAAATTTCGGTATTTGTGGACCGATTGAGCTGAAATTTGGTATATCTTCGTAACTTCGGTAACAATACAGAAAATATGGTATCATGGAGCTGATCTCCCTTTTGGTCGTTCTTGATCCCATGGTCGCCATTACAGCAACCGCTTGCTCCATGAGCCGCTCTTGCATGCCATGTGACCAGCCCATTCCCACTTCAGCTTGGCCACGTGCTTCACGACGTCGCCGCTGACCTTGCTCTGTTGTCTAAGCCACTCATTGGTTTTTCGGTCCCTCAACGTGATCCTAACCAGTTTTCTCTCCAGTGACTTCGGTCTTCGGTTCAACTTGAAGGCAAATTCGAGATTTGAATAAGCAGCCCAGGCTAACCGCATTCGATATTTGATTTCGTTAGTTTGGTTGTTCTTGTCGACCATAGTCTCTTGTCCCAAATAAACGTATTTGTTCACTCTCTCGATGGTGGTATGGTCACTGTTGAACATGCCGTGGTATATTTGGGTTCAAAACTCTTCGCTGCTGGACAAGCTCTTTAGACGGTCTACAAATTGAAGAATTAGATTGCACAAAAGTAACTGGAAAGAGACCTTGTAACAATGAAGCGTTAATTGAAATGGATAGATTAAGGAATATATCTAAATAAAAAGTTAAAAATAAATTGCGGTAAAAAATATTTTAAAAGCTTGTCGCGCAATTTCGTTAACGCATAGACCTCGGCCGCGACAAGCTTTTAGATCACTAAAAAATATTAATATACCTACTGGTTATAGATAATATATGTTTATGTATCGTACTTCTACATGAACACTTTTGTAGATTGTTACTGGTAAGGTTTAAAAAAACTACGAACTTTATGAATGTCTTACTTTCTTTGTTTATTTTCATGCATAATAAATCAAGCTTATTTCGCACATGTCATTTACTTCATAATCATCTTTAGCAAGATTTATAGAAGTAGCCACTAACAATTCACTTTCTTTTTCTAAACGTTAAAAAACCTCAAATTTTGATGCCCATACTTTACAAAAGGTACTCAGAGGCTGTTACTTTGGTTTCGTTACGATAATTCTCAAAATCTTTCTACGAACACAAACTAAGTTATTGTCCTATAAATGTGCTAGTTATTTGCTTCACATGAACAATAAAATATCCACAGTTTTTGATGAGTATCAGTTTTAATGCTTGAGGAGCTTAGAAATCGCTTTGACATAACAATTTAACAGATTGTTACGCTTGATAAGAATACACAGCCTAAGTGAAGTTTGATAGAACCTGTAGCAACAACTCCATACATAATTTAATGACATAATTAGGCGTTTATGTTAAAAAAAAGTGTACATAAAATTTTACATAAAATTTCTGTAATGCCTAGTACGGCCAGCATCAAAAGTAGCTTAACACTTTGGTACCATGTCAAAGTAACCGTTTGAAATCCATGTGCGTTTGTTTACTATTAGCAGAGCGGTAAGTGAAATATAGTGAAGGTACCTACATTTTTCAAATAGTTTCTGAAGCTGTTACTGTCGTCATCATCAGCAACCCACACTCGTCTACTGCTGGACATAAGTCTCCCCTAATGCACGCCACTGCTCCCGATTTTCGGCCACTCTCATCCAGCCCACACCAGCCAGCCTTCGAATGTCATCATCCCATCTTGTCGCAAGGCGTCCTACACTACGCTTACCGAGTCGGGGTTACTGTCGTACTGTCGACAGTAACCGCGACTCGGAAAAATCATTATCCGAAATAGTTTTCTTTTTTATTAGACTTGTTTTTGATTAGATTTGATTAGACAATAACTGTAGGAAGGAAAGGATTACGTGCCTCAAGTGGCAATAGGCAGGGTCCATAGCCAAGAGAACAGACGACCGTTGGGATGGAAGGGTCCTCGAGTGGAGGCCACGTACGGGAAGATTCAGCCGAGGCATGCTCCCCACAAGCTGGACTGACGGTCTAGTGAAGGTCGCAGGAATCCATTGGATGCGGGCGATGATAATGAGTTGTAGGAATGGAAAATGACATAGGCTACGTTTCGTCTCTTTCTAACGCAAGTGAAGCTGCGGGCAAAAGCTAGTGTTTTCGTGAAAATCAACGCATTTGTTGTACCTATAACCAGAAGTATACAATCTTGTTAAGCTCGTCAAGTTCCCGTATATCCCAACTTCTAACATATTCAAGTTTGCAAGCGTCTAACAAAAAGGGCATACGAAAATTACACAGAGTAACAGGTAGATAGCTACTTTAACAAGACGAGGGCTGAGTTTAACGAAAATGAACCCGACGGTTACACTTAACCCGTGTATAAGATGAGCCGGCACAGGGAATGTTCTTTCGTTTTTTAACTTCCAACGTTACCTACGTGACCCGTTTAGGTGAGATTCATTATTTTAGCAGAAACCCACTTTTGGACATTAGGCCTCCCCTAGCGTTTAGGAAGGATGAGAACATTAATCATTTCAGCAGACGCCCAATCCGGGGAAAGAGGGGTTTAAAGATTGGCAGCGCATTTGTGACTCCACTGGTATCTGAGTGGGCGGCAGAAATCACTTACCATCAGGTAATCCGTCTGCACGTATGCCTAATATCACATTAAAAAAATCGGCCACTTCTGGACATAGGCCTTTCCCAACGTTTTCCACGCAGATCGGTCCTGCGCCGCCCGCATCGAAGGGATTCCCGCGACCTTCACCAGATCGTCAGTCCACCTTCTAGGGCGAAGCTCCTTAAATGTAAAGTATGAACGAACAATTTAATGAATTTGCGTTATTAGGTAAATTATTTGATATAAGTATCACAATATTATACGAAATCATGTAGGTAATATTAAATGCAGTAGAGCGTGTTGACCAATTTAAATACCTAGGTCACTTGGTCACCGCCGACCTCAAAGACAACGCTGATATTGATAGGGAACGGAGGGCTCTGTCCGTAAGAGCTAATATTGAACGCAGGTTTGCACGCTGTACTCCTCAAGTAAGGATTAGTCTATTTAGATTATACTGTATCTCTTTCTACACGTACAGCCTGTGGGCTGATTATATGCAGCGGACGTACGGGGCCCTCCGTGTTTAATATAATAGCGCCTTCAGGAGGTCAATAGGGATGCCCTGGCGCTGCAGCGCGTCGGGCATGTTCGCGGCGGCGCCAGTAGACTGTTTCTTTGCCACGATGCGGAAGCGCGCTGCGTCCCTCGTGTCCTCGGAGGGTCAGGGCTAGCTCCAATTCCATCCTAAAGCTGATTGCAGACAGAGTGGACTGTGTCTACCTGCTGCACTGAGGCGCATTACATGCGAAATAGATCACTAATACCTAGGATTAAGATGTTACTAATAATATATGAGTTATTGACTTGAAATAAATTATTACCAATACCAATATTTTTTCAAATCATGAAGCTTTTCAAATTATCTCCTAAGTTTAGTCATTGAGTTTAGCAGATTATATTATAATGCAATAAAAATGTATTTCTAAAATAGGCATACCTTAACATACCCTATTCGGGTCTGGAAAAAACCCTCCCGATTTGTTATTGAGATTTTCACTATCATCCTGGATATCAAATTCATAATTAGGTACACTAATTATAAAGAAGTAAATCCTACAGACAGCCAAGCTTATAGGTAATCCGAATACACAACGCTTGCACCTAGCGTCATCTATTGGTACGAAATGGAACTAATGTCCTCCATTGAACCGTCTTGTTAAAGACTATTATCAGTTTGGTTGGATCAAATGGTCTCGATTTATTCGCGGATGATATTCGCAACTTTAAAAAATCATTGGCAACCTAACAGCCACACTACATAAAATGTGTTTTTAAATATTATTTTCTTTATAATTTTTTTGTTGCTTCTTAACTTATTTCTATAGCATGCAGTCTGCACCTGTAATTGTAAATGCATTAAGCTTTATACCCCATTATATAACCCTTTATGTATTGTCAAAATGTATTTTATGTTGGTGTTCTAATTAAATAAATAAACGAAGTGAGAGCGGGCCTTTAGGATACTATAACATTGACTGACCGGATGGCGCAATTGGTAGTGACCTTGCCTCTTACGCCAAAGGTCGTGGGTTTGATCCCCACTCTGGACAAACATTCGTACGATGAACACTTGTGTTTGTTCAGTGTCTGGGTGTAATATATGTATTTAAGTATATATTTGTGTTCCTCTGTTGTCTGATATCTATAACACAAGTGCTTAGGCTACTTAGTACGGAATCAGGTCAACGTATGAGATGTTGTGAGAATTATTATAACAAGCCAAGAGGAAACAACTCTGTTAATCCTTTTTTAACACCTCGTCAGTGAAGGCGGCCCTTCACAAGTTACCTTAAGCCCAAGGCTGATTACTTGAACATCCCCTCGAAACATCACTTGCATGTGACCCTTACCATTGTACTAATAAAACCTTACACCACGGAAAACTTTACATACTCTCAAGGGAAAATGAGCCTTATTTGCATACTAAAATAGGTTCGAGAAATAAAGGAGTTTTATAGACGAACATTTTTAGCGAGCTCTGTTCCTTAATCTCTGTTATTTTGAGCAGCTCCCCTTGGGAACAGGCACCCCCTTACACCTGGGTATATTTAGTATGATTAGCTTTTTAACTTAGTGGAGATTAGTGGGGGAGTTGCTGACTTAAATTCATTTGTTAGGATAAATGGGAACATTTTAGAATTATTATAAAGCTTCAAGACCATTTCCACTATTATTTTTAATAATACCTATTACTATCTACAACGTTATTTTTTATCGTTTACATCACTAAAACCTCATAATAGCTAGGTATCGTAAATTAAGTCCATTTAGCATATTAGATCAACAACATAAGCGAAAAAAAAAATGGTATGGAACAGCTATTTTTATACTTACTATAATAAATAATATCTTCCAACCGATCACGGCTACGGCGACCAATCTCAACGATCAGCCACGTATATATTATAGAGGTCGAGTGTGTGCGCAAACACAAGTGCACTCTCTATTCCCTACCCTCATATTCCGATGGGCCATTACTGTGACACGACCGGAGAGGGATCGGACGCAGGACCAATGCCTTAACGTGCTTTCCGAGGCACGGGGGTACAAGACCGCCAACTTCCAGACTCCGGGCTGCCGTACTTAAACTTAGGTACAAATTTTGGCCCGACCCGGGGATCGAACCCGGGACCACTGGCGCAGCTGTCGCTTTAAATTGCAACCCACTATTGTGTCACTGAGCCAGTCAATACTTTTTATTCTATTTATATAAAGAGGTAAATTGTATGGACTACATTCAGGCTTTTAGGTAAACTGGAAAGAAGAAACACTTGCGAGATGTAATCAACGCCCAGCGCCATCTATTGGTACTGCTTGAAAGTAATATCCCGAAACAAATTGAAGGCGGGCCACTATTAAATATTTAATAATAAATAATATAGTTTTACAAACCAGAAGTGAGGGTAAGTTTTTAAAAAATAACGGCCAAACTACAAAATTATGATTTATTGATCAAAATAGCAAATACAACTGGGATTACTAAAAACTAGAACAACTAAACTAAACCTAGGGCTCCTAGGGCGCCTAAGACACCTAGAACACTATCTGCCTATTTCCCGACGTCCAGCTCGTCCGACTGCTCCGCAAAAAGTGAGTGCGCGGGCGCTCGGCGCTGCTATTTACGTAGCGTGCTCCCCGCTCGGCCCAGGCTGAGGCTCGTGAGAAGGGGGATCCGCTAACACGGCCGATCCTGACAGCGAGGCGTCCACGACCGCTTCTTCGTCTTCATTAGGAGGATCACCGATGCTCTGGTCATTTTCAGTTTGGTCATCTTCTGAAAAGCACATAAACGCATCGTAACTAACACATAGGGTAAGGGAACACTCATACTTTGAAGTAGAATCAACATTGAGCAAATGGGGTGAAAATATATAAGCAAGCTATGTTCATAAAATCCCAAGCTTACAGACACAAGCGTGCACTCAAGCGTCTGCGAGCAAAGGTTTCAAAAGCGTAAATAGTTATTTAAAACTTAGACTTCAGCAAGGTTTCAGAATATTTGAAATCTAGAAAGAACTCAGTTATTTATAGGCAACATTTATGAAAAGAAAATTATAAAAAAAATAAACGTATCACCAACGATAGAATTCCGGACTTCGATCGCTAGCACACATTTAGAAACAAAAGTAAGAACCGTGCTAGCGTATAGGTACACAACGCTATATACTAGCACAGCGTTTATAAATGACAGAGGCCCAAAGTTCGCTTGTCAACCTCACGAATGCATACTAGAGGCCCTGTTTGCATATTATGCATTCGCGCGGTACCATAACGACCAAGACACCATATTGTGTACTTGTCGTTCTGTGTCAGAGGCCCAAAGTTCGCATGACACATAACTACTGTCAGAGGCCCAAAGTTCGCATGACAGATGTGAATAATGTCAGAGGCCCAAAGTTCGCATGACATTCACTCACCACCCGCGAAGAAAGCTGAGCAGGTGTCCGGCGTCCACTCGCCTCGCCAGAGCACCATATGCTCGGCGGCTGCTTGAGTTTTCTTGCCGTATGAGCCGGCAACCAACTCCAACTCGTAGCGATGGTGAGCCAGGGCGCACACGATCTTGTACGGACCGCGCATGCCGGAATCCAGCTTTCCAGTAGACTGCGAAGCTTTGTTCACAAAGACTAGGTCTCCAACAGCGAAGGTCCGGGGCGGTCTCCGACCTTCATTGACGTAGTCGTCCTGTCGCTGTTGGTTGGCAGCGAGCAAGTCGGAAGTACGCTGTCTCCTGAGGGATAATAATGCTTCCCGATTAGGGTTAGTATTAGAGAGTGCTACATCTCTCACTAAAGTCCTGATTACTGGCGTCGTAGCCTCGATACCCACTAACAGTTGTAGCGGAGATGTCTGCGTGGTGGTCTGCTTGGTAATGTTCAACGTGAGCTGAACCTTCCAAAGTAAATCTGACCACTTAGACCCCTTATTACCCACCTCGACACGTAACATATTTAGAACTGTCCGGCAGTAGCGTTCCACCTGGCCGTTCTCATGGTGCATACCGGGCGTTATAAAATGCAAGGAACTACCTAGCCCACTTACCCAATCTTGAAAGGCAGAACTTTCAAACATACGGCCACGGTCACAAATAATCATGTTGGGGGTACCAAATAAGGAGACAACATTTGAGAATACACGCTTTAACTCGTCAGAGTCCTGTCTGTACATAGGATAGAGTAAGCAGTATTTAGAAAACCCGTCTACAGTAATTAGCACGTATTTATAGCCATTAGACTCGGGAAGAGGCCCTAGGACGTCAGTATGAACTGTTGAGAAAGGGACATCTGGTTTCGACCAGGATTCTATTGGCTGGTGAGGTGCCCTGGGCACCTTTTTATGTGCAAGGCAGACAAGGCAATGCGTCACATATTTCCGTACGAAGGGTCGTAAACCCGGGAACCAAAAGTGATGTAAAATTAGGTCGGTGGTTCTGTCAACACCAATATGACCATGTTCGTCGTGGAACACTCTCAAAAGGCTTAGCCTATGACCCCTAGGTATAAAACTATAAGAGCCTGGCCTGCTCCCCTGTTGGTGTATGCTTGTAAAACAAAAGATCATTTTTAATTACATACCGAGTTGCATCTAATTCACCATCCCTTACTTTTGCCATTAGCTCCTGAGTCTCTAAGTCTGCCGTTTGAGCGATCTTAGCCCAATTATTGGGATTACGTATGTGTGAAACTTCGGCAGGGGGATGTCGACTCAAAAAGTCGGCATGTTGCATTAAGGACCCCTTCCTGTACTCCAGAGTAAAAGTAAAATCTTGGAGGTAGACCCACCAGCGTGCGACTCGAGGTATAAGGATCTTTCTTTCTTTCCGTGAGTTTTAACGAGTTGCAGTCCGTCACTATTTTAAAGTCGATGCCAATTAAATAGTGACGAAAATGCTGCAACGCCCGGACGATAGCTAATGTCTCCAGCTCGTAACTATGATACCTCGACTCAGCACCCTGAGTGGCCCTACTGAAATACCCTACCACCCTCTTCATCTTGCCACTGTGCTCTTGTAGTAAAATAGCACCAAAACCTATCGCGCTTGCGTCGGTATGAAGTTCGGTTGGTAGCGTGGGGTCAAAGATCGCTAAAACGGGTTCGTCGGTTAAACGTTTAATGATATAATCGCGAGCTATGTCTTGTTCCGCGCCCCAAACAAATGGTTCGCCCTTCCGCAACAACCTAGCAATGGGGGCGGTTTTAGAGGCATAATTTGCTATGTATCGCCTAAAATATCCGGCAAGCCCGAGAAATTGGCGCACCTCCCTGACATTCGTAGGTTTAGGTGATCTTTTAAGAGCATCAACTTTCCCCGGACTCGGCCGTACCTGACCATGACCTATTACTCGGCCTAGGTACTCTAGCTCGGTGTCCAAGAAAGTACACTTTTTCAGGTTGACGGAAAAACCTGCATCAGTGAGAATTCGCAAAACTTCGCGCAACGTGTCAAGATCTTCTTCTATTGTATTAGAAAGCACTAGAACATCGTCTATGTAAGTCAACACTCTACCAGTGTCTATCAGAGGTTTCAACGTTTTTGTTATGATTCTCTGATAAACAATGGGTGCGTTAGCCAATTACTTGGAACTACATATAGATCCACTTCGAGAACGACTTCAGGGAACTCTATGTTAGTTGTTATGTACGACGTTGACTCAACGTCTTGGCTCCCTATCCCTCGCATCATACGATAAGTAGGGATTTGAATTAAATTAAAATGTTTCAAAACCGATTCAGAAATCAACGATATATCGGACCCACTATCTATTAAAATATCGACAGGAATTTTCTGCACTAACGCTGTTATTACGTTATTGAGTTTGGATTCGACTCTGAGCAAAAATTTACATCTGAGGTATTATTATTACTACCCTCAGAGCGCTGTTTTAAAAAACAAGAATCGACTAAGTGACCGTTACGCTTACAAAATGTGCAAAACTTTAAGACTTTCTTATCACTAGATCCTGAGGCTGAAGGGGTAGGTTTTAAAGCTTCTTTATGGGCAGAGACAGTCTCAGTTTGTGACTTTTTGGGACACTGCCACCTTCTGTGACCGATTTTGCCACAAGTTAGGCACGTGATATGTTTATCACCTTTATGTGCCTCGCGTTTTCGCGTATGTGAGGCTACGTTAAAATGGTTGGTCGAGCGAACAGAATTGTTGGGGTGCCTTGGTTCTACTTTTGGTTGAACAAAAGCGGATAAAAATTCTACTAAGTCCTTTATTTGTAATTTAGCATTGGTGGCTGCGGCCTTCACTTGGGGGTCGGAAATACCTCGTATGATTATGGCAACTTTTAGGTCATCCGATAAACCCTTAACAATATTGAGCTTCATAAGTGACCTGCGAGCGTACGCCGCGTAAGTAGGGTATTTGGTAGAATTTGTACACATAACCTCAAACAGTACTGTTGCTACATCTATGTTACGTGGGCAAAGTGAGCGAAACTCTGCCTTGAAATTACTCCAGGTCCTATCATTTGTGACCCAGTCATCAAGCCATAATCTCGCGTCTCCTCGTAAACACTGGCCTACACGCCCGAGGCACTCCCGATCATCCCAATTATTTAATTGACGCCCACGGTCTACCTCAGCACACCATGTATCAAAATCATGCACATTTGGGTCAAATTTGGAAATATAAAAACTATGAGACCTTACTTGAATAAGCGAAGATAAGGCCCCAACAAGCCTGTCCGCTGCGTCCTTAGGGTCTGGTTCATGCGGGCTCGTTCCAGTCGCTTCATCCACCTGGGCCGCTGATCGTTCACTGGTTTGAATCAACGGGCGATTTTCGCAGGGTGATTGTGACGGAAAAACATTAGATAACGTTACCGATGACTGTAATTTATCCTCAAGCGCACTAAGTCTCACTAACATTCTATCTAATGCACCGTCACGTTGACTATAACGGCGACCGTGAGAACTATCGCAGTCGTCTACATGATCTGCTTCGCGGACTACCCGAATAACCACGACGTAAGCGGGATCTACTGCGAGGGTTACGCGAAATGTCACGATTCCTAACAGAGCTATCACGCGGAGTACGTACAGCATGTGGACGCCTAGATGACCTAACGCGGTGATCGATTGAGCGATCCATATGCCTAACTAACGGCGGCGTAGTAGGATCAACGTTTGAATTACTACGACGATCGCGTGATCTACTTCGGTGGCGTAACCACTTACTAGAATAATTACGTTCCCTAGATCGAGATGAACGCCCAGTCATGTTTGCTATTTTTTTTCTTGGATCAAATGCACTAGAACTAACGAAAATAAACGATTAGAGACGGCAAAAGCGGAAAAGAACGCGTAGTGAATCCCACTTCTGATTTTACAAGCCAGAAGTGAGGGTAAGTTTTTAAAAAATAACGGCCAAACTACAAAATTATGATTTATTGATCAAAATAGCAAATACAACTGGGATTACTAAAAACTAGAACAACTAAACTAAACCTAGGGCTCCTAGGGCGCCTAAGACACCTAGAACACTATCTGCCTATTTCCCGACGTCCAGCTCGTCCGACTGCTCCGCAAAAAGTGAGTGCGCGGGCGCTCGGCGCTGCTATTTACGTAGCGTGCTCCCCGCTCGGCCCAGGCTGAGGCTCGTGAGAAGGGGGATCCGCTAACAATAGGTATTACGAGTTTTTAAGTTTCATTGTCTATTAAGGAGGTTTTTAGGAACCTGACGATCATCACAAATTATCTGAGAAGGTAGGTACTCGGGTATTGAGACTGATTTTCAGATAGTAGACGTGTGTAACTCTTTACTAAAACGACTCAGTGATCCGACTCAGACAAAAGAGACAATGTACCGAATCTCTAATTTTCGCTCCGAACGTATCATTCGACTCAAATGGATCTCGAGTCCGAGTGAACCGAATGATCCGAATGAGCTGCATGACCCGATGAGCCGAATGAACTAAATGAACCGTGTGAGCCGAATGAGCTGAATGATCCGAGTGAGCCGAATGATCCGAATGAGCGGAATGAATCACGGATCTATTCAGAGAGTTAATGTTCCAAATGAAGTGTTTCACGGTTCCACATCTCTGCACTGATCCAGATGCAAATGTTCCAATCTTTTGAAAGATATGTTTTTGCCAGGTCTATGATTTAGGGGTAGTTATTCCTCCACTCCATCTTGCCCCTTTGTCTGTAGTGTATATTTTACAGAATATACTATTTCAGTTTTTAAAGGTAGTTATACGAGTTTTTATGGTAAATAGGTCATAGTCATTTCAGGCAATATACGTCCACATGGACACGCTGGACATAGGACTCCCCGATGTACTTCTGACAGATTGGTCCTGCGCCGTCCGCATCCAAGAGATTCCCGTAACCTTCACCAGATCGACGGTCCACCAAAAAAATATCGATTTAAGGATTTTAGCATAAGCAGACGGGTATTATTTTCCGTAAGTCAAAAACCATCTTTGATAACTTTTTTGACGCTTCGAAATAAGACTGTTTTAGTAAATCATTTTTATGCCATAAAAGAAAACAAGGATCATTCAAAATAATGCACAATAGATCACAATTATATGCAAGAGGATACCTCTTAAGGAGGGATCTGTCTGATAAAATAGTCCCTCCGAGTTTATTCTTAGTTTTTGTTTATAAAATATATTCCTAATATTCTTTGTATTTCTATATCGATATTATTTTAACGTTAAGAAGTTGGTTCTACGTTTTACCCTCTCCGGTCGGGACACTGGTGTCTCATTGGAATATAAGGGTAAGGGCATTTAGAGTGCACTTGTGTTTGCGCTTACACGCGTCACTATAATATTGGTTGGGGAAAAAGTTTCTTCGCATTTTTTAAGAAAATTCAAAACATTTTTGATGTAGTTTATTTACATTTAACTAAAGTATGTATGTACCATTTTGTTCGATAACCTTTTGCCATCTTGTAGGTAGGGACATGATCCCATTGCTATAAAAATTTTGAGACCTTTTATCAAAATACCGCAACAAGTGGATTTGGCAGTCCTCTCGAGATGTTAACCTAACACTGCCTAAAGAATTCTGAAGACACCGAAACAGGTGAAAATTTGAAGGTCAGGACTATACGACGGATGCATTAACACCTCCTAGCCAAACTCTCTTAATTTTTGCTGGGTGGCTATAGATGTGTTGATCAATTCCGGCCGTTTCCTCTCAACTTCTTGTTTTGATCTTATAAGTTGTTCGTAGTAGAGTTCAGAAATCGATAGTCCTGCCTGGTGGTAACTGCTCAAAATGAATAATGCCCTTCCAATCCCACCACACACACAACATCACCTTACTGCTAGTTAACCCGGGTTTCGCCACAGTTTGTGAAGCCTGTCCGGCCTTTGATCACGACCTTTTTCGCACGTTCTTGTCAAACGTGATCCACTTTTCATCACCTTCACTTTTCATCAGCTTCTGCAAAAATGTTCCGGTTTCGTTACGTCGTAATAAAGAAGCACAAATGAGTACACGGTTCATTAGGTTTCTTTCAGTGAGCTCATGAGGTACCCAAATATCGAGCTTTTTGTGTACCCAGCTTTTTTCAAATGCGCCAAAACTGTTTTGTGGTCAATTTCCAGTTCTTCAGCAACGTCGTAACTACTGATATGTCGATCTTGCTCCACTTTTACAAAAATGGCATCCATTTTATCCGTAATGGGGCAATCAGAGCGAGGTGCATCTTTGGCATCAAAATTTCCGGATTGAAAACGCTTAGACCAAATTTGCGCTACTCTCACAGACACCGCACATAATCTTTAAACATCGCAAATTTTTTTCGAGGCTTGCGTTGGATTTTTACCTTTTTTGTAGTAAAATTTTAAAATGTATCGAATTTCTTCATTAGATTCACTCACCTTGACAGTACGAAAAACAAATGAAAATCACACATTTTGCTAATTTGAATTTGGAAAGTTCTTTAAAATTTTAACTTTCAATGATACCAAAACTAGCCAGATACAAATACTATACCCAAAAAGATTTTATTACAAGTTCATACATACTAAAATGCGAAAAGACTTTTTCCCCAACATATTATTTCCTGCGATGTCCGTTGGGGGTATCCTACGTAGTTTCTAATACCATTGCCGCAAAGCACGTTGTTGCGATATTTATTTAACTGACTTAAAAAAAAGGAGGAGGTTCTCAATTCGACGAAAAATGAGGCTCGCAAAGCTTAAAAAAAATTTCTGCGAAAAACACGGCCTTCATAAACCACGAACTAAAAAGTATAAAATAAAATACACTTTATACACTTCAAATAACATTTTATAAAAGTACACTCGAGAAAAGGTTTTACCGAAGTCAGCGCCTAATATCTGTTGAATAATTGAATGGTGTATTAAATTATAGTATGTATTTAGACGTTGTATAGATATATACAACCGTATTCGAGCCTATGAGTCATCTAATTCCATAGCTTCCTTGGAATGAATTACCTCATCTAAGCGTTTAATTCCCGCTTGCATGCAAAGCTGTCGCTCTGGAACCCGGGGTACTGTTAGACCATGATTTAGGATTTTTAGAGTCTAGTAATTCATCGTCATCATCGTCAGCCCATTTAAGTCCCCACTGCTGGGGCACGGGCCTCCCTCAATCACATGAGAGGTAATTGCCATACTCACCACGCTAGGCAGACGGGCTGGCGAGGGTTTTTATATAAATGCAGAGTTTTCCTTCTCTGGGTTCTGATGATCATGCCAGCAGCTTTACCATAGTCGCCTTTTACGACACCTCGGTAAGAGTGAGGGTGGCCTATTCTACTCTGCCGGGCACCACACGGCCACGGTCACGGTCACACGGTCTAGTAATTGCCGTGAGCGATTTTCCTTGAAAAGTTGTTTTTTTTGATCATAGAACAAATTTTGTTTTGGATGGTTGGCAGAAGAAGTGGTAAAAGAAATGTAAATGTTTACCGTTACATACTGTATTACCTTCGGAATGCTTGCCAACTTAAGTACGTACACGAACGCAGACGATGATAGAAACGCCTCTCTATTCCAACATACACCAACGTTCCCTTTAACGATATTCAATCAATCTTTAACCGAAAGTAATATTTTTGTTTTCTATCCAATTCCGTTTTGAGATATCGTCTGCTCACGGGAAAACATGAGACAATTTCTTCAAACGCGTAATGTAAGATGTTTTGAGAAATTGCACGTTCAGTATGACAGTCTTGGTAGGGAATATCTACTACCTAGACTGTGGGAATAGTGAAGAGACAATATTCATGAAATATCTTTCTTTAAGGTTAAGACTCTGGATCTGGAGAAATAAAAAAATGGGTAAAAATCTAAATGCAGTTTTTAATAGCAATAAATAAGTCGTCCTTTGTATTTTTTTCCTGAATTCATATCAGATTTGAGGTTCAATAGATCGGAGAAAGAAAAAAGTAGGAAAGAATCTTCAAATGCTTGTCCTTACTTTTGATAGTCGTACATATTTTCTTAACAATCTATAACTTGATTCACATCTCTATGGGAAAATTCCGTGTCTGCGTATGAAAATGCGGCTAGTAAACACCGAAGAATGATAAAGTTAAGTGGATTGCTAAACGAGATCATAAACTAACTTGGCTCATGCATTACTCTTACATTCATGCGTTATGTTCATTGGTTTTGAAAAGTTGTAGCTTTCAAAATTAATCTATACCTATGTATTGGCTGTACACACGTCTTGGGGTCGTCAACCTTAGCCGAAATGCACACGATATTTTTTGAAAAATTCAAACTAAAGATTATAATTTTCTTTATTTCATAAGAAGCCCTTGCATTATGTTTTTTCGTGTGCCCTCACTCACCGAATCCTACCTCCTCAATATACCAAAGGACCTTTCTCCTCTGTTAGTAGAAAACCCAAAACTTTCTCTAGTAAATAAAGAGGTAGATATAATTATTCACTAATCATTTTTCACTGAAATATAGAGTTATCAAAATCCGAAGCTAATCCAGTATTTGAAGTCTTCTAACGATTTCTGTGAACCACATATTTCACTTGAACAAAACATTTTACGAGCCAAATCGTTTCACCGAAAGCGTTTGAATAAAAAAAAACCGCTTACATTTAGGTAAGTTAGTCAGGAAACGATCGTTATTACCCAAAGCACGTTATTATAATATCGGATAAAATGCCGAAACATTTCCCGTCGCGTGGAACAGTGGGGTGGCCATTTTGATTCATTGGGTACATTTGTCAGGGGACGTAGATGTATCATAATGTATGCATGGTGGCCATTCTTTCATTTACGAAAACCGCACGCGAACGTTTGGTAGGTACCAACCTTAGAAAAAAAAACTTATTCCTTGTCAGTGTATTCTTGCCAGATTGGTGGTGGGCATCAATGTGGATCACAATGAGAGATAATCTTGGAGATTCGACGCTATTTGTCGCGGACTCAGCCGAGTACATTCGTAAATATTAGCATCTAATTGCGGCCTTGATCTGGCCTGTCCACGTGGACTTGTATGTTTTTTATGTGATTAGTGGCAGACGAGCAGACGGAGCACCTGATGGAGAGCGATTACCGCCGCCCATGGACACCCGCAACACCAGTGGAGTCACAAATGCGCTTCCAACCTTTAACCCCCGCTTTGCCACGGATTAGGCCTCCGATACCCTCACTCACGCAGCGAAACACAGCACAGTGCTGCTTCACGCCGGTTTTCTGTGAGGCCGTGGTATTACTCCGGTCGAGCCGGCCCATTTATGCCGAAGCTTGGCTCTCCCACGGTCAAAAATCAAAGGTACCCTTAAAATTACATTCCGAGATGCTCTATGTATTGATTAGCATGACAAACAAACATGTCCAAAGAAAGTCTGAATGATTGATTACACTGTGGTTGTTAGACGCTGACTGGTGTTGTGGTTACGAAAAAAAAAACGCGTACGTAACATTTTGGAGTGGATCTTGCATGTGAATAAATAAAGACGACATCGCAAAGATGCATTAAGCCCACGTCACTTACAGGACTAATGCCTCTCTCCAAAATATTACCGTCTTTCATCTTAATAGGTCTCGAGAGGTTATAAATATTTCCTTATTACAACTTACACTCTTAATAAAGAGAACCTGTTTTGCTACAGGTGGCTCGTTCGTTCTATCACGATAGTCAATACTCATCATTGTGAATTCGTTAAAAATATGTATTTTTATTCATTATTATACATTATAATTATACTACTTATAAAGATGTAAATGCTACAGACAGCTGAGAGCGGCAACGTTTATAAGCAATCCGAAAATACGAAACGCTTGCGCGATGTAAACGTCACCAAGCGCCATCTATTGGCATAAAGTGGAACTAAGGTCCCGAAAAGAAGTGAGGACGGGCCACTAGTGCTAAAATAAAGTGGGTCTACGCACGAGCTGAACATAAGCCGAGCCGCTCAATATTTATGACAAGTGAGGACGTATAAAAAGCCTACTACAGTCACTGTCCTAAAATCCTATTGTGTTTGTCAAAGAACTGTTATTGAAACCTTGTTCAGAACGATTAAAAAATGCCTGCTTACATAGAATTCGTTGAAGTAGGCTTGCGACGACAGGACCCACGCGCTGATGCGGGGGTTGCTAAAAGCAAGGAGGGGCAGGAGACGTCGAACATGTGCGCATCTCCCTCCTCTCCGTAGAGGAGGCCAGTCAGCGACCGGTGCGGGGGCATCGGTTTACCTTATTATTTAGCTTTAATTTGCTTTATTTAATTTTGTATTGCATTAGACTGTATGACTTGGTATGAGGATAATAAACGATTGTATTAAAGTTGGCGATTAAAAAGAGTACCTGGCGAGTTTCTTGACCTCAAACAACTTTCCGAGCCGGTGGTAGAAGGTGTTTATTTATTTTTTAGTATATTTTACGTATGAACATAGTTATATATGTATTAACAAGTAAATTATGATGAGATTCGCAAGAGAACTATGGTTACAGACATAGCCCAAAGGATTGCATGCCTCATGTGGCAATGGGCAGGGCACATAGCGAGGAGAACAGACGGCCGTTGGGGCGGAAAGGTCCTTGAGTGGAGACCACGTACAGGAAGTTGCAGCCCTGGCAGGCCCCCCACAAGGTGGACCGACGATCTTGTGAAGATCGCGGGAATCCATTGGATGCGGGCGGCACAGGACCATACTGTGTGGAGAACATTGGGGGAGGCCTATGTCCAGCAATGGACGTCTATTGGCTGAAATGATGATGATGAAGTAAATTATACGTAAATAGTTTTAAATTACTTAAATGTATGACGATTTGTAAGTGCTGTGTACAAGCCTATGCATATAAAGAATATTTTGACTTTGACATCAGCGCCGATATTGCACATGCCTCCTCTGCAACCCGTTAGGAACGGTTCGGTGCTCCCGGCTGTCCCGATAACTCCCCCCAGCTCACCCGGGTGAGCAGTGTCATTAACGCTTACAGCGCGAGCCTTCGCCTGGGGAGGGAGATGAAGGGAGACTTCTTAGTCAGATTTTCATGTCCCCTCCCCACTCTGGCGTGGACGGGAGCACCCAAAAAAAAAAATGGCTTGCGATGACGATAATGGCTATGACAAAATCTAAAACAATAAATGCCTCTAACAAACAATAATATTTTCTCTAACGATAAAGATTAATTTATTTGTTCGAATTTTATAGCTCATCGTCAGCCCATTTAAGTCCCCACTGCTGGGACACGGGCCTCCCTCAACCACATGAGGGGTAAATGCCATACTCACTTGGCAGACGGGTTGGCGAGGGTTTTTATATAAATGCAGAGTTTTCCTTCTCTGGGTGCTGATGATCATCCAGCAGCTTTACCTTAGTCGCCTTTTACGACACCTCAGTAAGAGTGAGGGTGGCCTATTCTACCACACGGGTGGGACCACACGGCGTGGATATAGTTTTTTCTCTCTTAAGTCGGTCCCTCATGTCTGTGGATCGTGGTCAGCATCATGGCTGCATCTGGAGCGGATGATCTGTCTCCACCGGTAGTAGACCGGAGGTCTAGCGCATCTCTTACGACTGCGCAGAATTTGGAGGACTACGAGTCTTTTAACTGATCGGTCCACCTTGCTAGTGAACGACCGCGCGATCTTCTGCCTGCGACTTTTCCAACCACAAACAGTTTTTCTACATTTCATCCTCGCATTGTGTGACCGAAATATGCAAGTATGCGTTTTTGACATGTCGTGGATAGTCTAGCCTTAATGTGGATGAATTCCAAAAATCCGTCAAACTATTTGCATAAATTTTAATAAATTGAAAATTAATTACTAATTACAATATTCTCATAAAAATATATTAACGTACAATAAACATTCAATAAATTATAATAAGTAGTTTATTTATTTATTAAAACACAAAATCCACAGCTCTTAAAATTAGTATAATTATCTTATACACTAAACATACAGCCAATAACGGATTTACTTTTTACTAACAAAACCCTTTAAATAATTCGACCATCACTAACAACACCTCTGCATATCTAAAAAGAAAAAGTTAGGTAATTACTTAAACATGAAAAAATTTCATATTCTTATTTAAGCAAGACAAGTAAAAAAATAAATAAAAAGAAAAATATTGTATTACATAGCTACATAGTGATCGTCAATTTACTACTCCGTCTGCACTGGCTTGTAATTACTAGCACTAAACTAACTTATGCGAAAACAGAAAACAAAAATAGAATAAATACCATAATAGAAATCAGAGACAAAAAGAAATTAAAAAATAATCATAATAGTAATTTAAAATCACTGCGTACCTTCCAGGAGTTGAAGGATGCCTCTTTTGAAGGCAACCTTACCACTGTGAAATATGTCAATAGCGTAGAAAAGCTTGTTATAGGTCCTATGTAAACGGTTGACTACGGAGTATTGTGCGTAATTAGTGCTCGATTTAGATACAGCAAAAAGTGTTGTCTGTCTCTTCTTCTAACCCTAGGGGCACAGAAGCTCAACAATTTGGAAGATAATTCGACAGTCGATCATTCGATTCACATTCTATAGACTGTGTCTTTTCTGCATGGTATTTGTGATGGAAGTACACTTCCATCCAGAAATTCTATGCAGAAAAGACATGTCCGCCAACTTCCTTCGATTTTCGAGAGTCGTAATATGATAAGTAGTGGCAGGCAGTTAAAATGTTTCATTCAAAAATCATGTGTACTGTAATAACATTTCTCAATTAAAAATCTTTTGAATTGTACCTTAAACAATTTAATATTTAGACATACTAACAAATCAAAATTAACTTTAGTAAAACATTAGTCAAAATATTGCTTCAATATCTACAAGCAATAGTAAACTCAAACACAAAAAGAAGGTGAAAAACCCCTCAGTTTTCCAAGTTCAGCCATAAAAGTCGAAAAGTGTGCAGTTTCGTCCTAAGGAAAATGTTCTATACACTTGGGTAGTCAGACGGGAATATATTAGTAATGGTGAGGTCAACTTACGACAAATGAGTGGTGCATTTTTCGTAGTTTTAGCCCCGAGGTGAGGGCGTGAACTTGTGATATAATAGGTACTCTCCTGTTTTCGCGATATCGCGGTGATGGTACACAAATGGTCATTATAACGCAAGCGAAGGGCTTATTGGAGTTTCGTATCTACATTTCTTGATTTACGTGTATACCAAACAGTTGAATAATTCTTTTAGTTAAAATGACTGAGTCACTCTATCGTAACAATAGTTTATGCAAGTAGGTACGGATTTTTTAAAATGCTATCATGATTTACTTGTAAACTAATAATACAAATATAAAGGCATAAATCATTTATATTCATCACAAAAGAAATACTAATATAAAAGTATTCTTATGCTATTCTAATGTGATGAGCAAAACATGTGCCCTTATCTTTTTACTCTATGTACCTACGTGTTTAAAATTTTAGAGTAATAAAATAAATACCAAAGATTAATAGATTGTTATCATCATAGGGTATTATTAATAAGAAAATATTATTAAAAAGTATTACTAATATATATATTATCTATACTATTAATCCAACAGACAGCGGCAACATTTATATCAGGTAATTTGAAAACACGAAACTCTTGCGCGATGTAATCGATACCTAGCGCCATCTATTAGTATTATGTGGAACTAATATCCCGAAATGAAGCCAGGGCGGCCCATAAAGAACAAAAAAATTCACGATCCAACAAATAAAGCGAAATTCTCTAGTTTGCTGGTTTATTTGCAATATACCGGCAAACTAGATCCGAGTCATGGAGACAGGAAAACAAATAGCCTAAAGAGTAAAATAAATACCTCTGAGTAGTTGCCGAATAATTTAACTAAGGGACTTGTGGATGCTATGGTTCGAGTTTTCATTTTGTGCAGTGCTTGTTCGAAATAACTTAGTTAATATCAGTCATAAAAGTATACAAACCTAATTCTATATAAACCTTCTTGTGGTTTTACATTTCATAGCAGACGACTGTACTTATGATTGTCAAATATGTAATTTACTGGCGGGATTTAGAAAGGCGATTTCTATTAAGATTTACCACCAAACTCAATAATTAACTAATCTCCTGTAATTAAATTTATTCCAAGATTGGCAAGACAGGCAACAGGGATCATGGGAATAAAAATAGACTAGTATTTTATACTGCGGGCATACTCTCGTACTTACGCCTTAATTTTGATAGAACGTGTGAAAAAGGAAATTACCCCTCAAAACAAAACTACATCATAGTAAGTAGGAGGTACACGAAAGTTGACCGGGGGCGGGTAACCCCTAAAATGACGTCATCACAAAATGACCCCTGTCTTATTATTTAATATTAACACACGCATAGGTGGAAGTCACTTCGTCAGCGGTTCACGAGCCTTGTCAATTTTTTTTGGGACGACCACTCACACGCTTGCAGAGGGTTGACGGGTTTTGATATGAAGCAGAGTTTTCCTTCTCTGGGTGCTGACGACATCCAGCAGCTTTACCTTAGTCGCTTTTACGAACCTCAGTAGAGAGAGGGTGGCCTATTTCTACCACACGGGTGGGAACCACACGGCTGGATATAGTTTTTTCTCTCTTAAGTCCGGTCCTCATGTCTGTGGATCGTAGGTCAGCATTTCATGGCTGCATCTGGAGGCGGATGATCTGTTACTCCACCGGAGAAGACCGGAGGTCTAGCGCATCTCTACGACTGAGCAGGAATTTGGAGGGACTACGAGTCTTTTAACTGATCGGTCCACCTTGCTAGTGAACGACCGCGCGATCATTCTGCCTGCGACTTTCCAAACCACCAAACAGTTTTTCTACATTTCATCCTCGCATTGTGTGACCGAAATATGCAAGTATGCGTTTTTGACATGTCGTGGATAGTCTAGCCTTAATGTGGATGAAATTCCAAAAATCCGTCAAAACTATTTGCATAAATTTTAATAAATTGAAATTAATTACTAATTACAATATTCTCATAAACATATATTAACGTACAATAAACATTCAATAAATTATAATAAGTAGTTTATTTATTTATTAAAACACAAAATCCACAGCTCTTAAAATTAGTATAATTATCTTATACACTAAACATACAGCCAATAACGGATTTACTTTTTACTAACAAAACCCTTTAAATAATTCGACCATCACTAACAACACCTCTGCATATCTAAAAAGAAAAAGTTAGGTAATTACTTAAACATGAAAAAATTTCATATTCTTATTTAAGCAAGACAAGTAAAAAAATAAATAAAAAGAAAAATATTGTATTACATAGCTACATAGTGATCGTCAATTTACTACTCCGTCTGCACTGGCTTGTAATTACTAGCACTAAACTAACTTATGCGAAAACAGAAAACAAAATAGAATAAATACCATAATAGAAATCAGAGGACAAAAAGAAATTAAAAAATAATCATAATAGTAATTTAAAATCACTGCGTACCTTCCAGGAGTTGAAGGATGCCTCTTTGAAGGCAACCTTACCACTGTGAAATATGTCAATAGCGTAGAAAAGCTTGTTATAGGTCCTATGTAAACGGTTGACTACGGAGTATTGTGCGTAATTAGTGCTCGATTTAGATACAGCAAAAAGTGTTGTCTGTCTCTTCTTCTAACCCTAGGGGCACAGAAGCTCAACAATTTGGAAGATAATTCGACAGTCGATCATTCGATTCACATTCTATAGACTGTGTCTTTTCTGCATGGTATTTGTGATGGAAGTACACTTCCATCCAGAAATTCTATGCAGAAAAGACATGTCCGCCAACTTCCTTCGATTTTCGAGAGTCGTAATATGATAATAGTGGCAGGCAGTTAAAATGTTTCATTCAAAAAATCATGTGTACTGTAATAACATTTCTCAATTAAAAATCTTTTGAATTGTATCTTAAACAATTTAATATTTAGACATACTAACAAATCAAAATTAACTTTAGTAAAACATTAGTCAAAATATTGCTTCAATATCTACAAGCAATAGTAAACTCAAACACAAAAAAGAAGGTGAAAAACCCCTCAGTTTTCCAAGTTCAGCCATAAAAGTCGAAAGTGTGCAGTTTCGTCTAAGGAAAATGTTCTATACACTTTGGTAGTCAGACGGGAATATATTAGTAATGGTGAGGTCAACTTACGACAAATGAGTGTGCATTTTTCGTAGTTTTAGCCCCGAGGTGAGGGCGTGAACTTGTGATATAATAGGTACTCTCCTGTTTCGCGATATCGCGGTGATGGTACACAAATGGTCATTATAACGCAAGCGAAGGGCTTATTGGAGTTTCGTATCTACATTTCTTGATTTACGTGTATACCAAACAGTTGAATAATTCCTTTAGTTAAAATGACTGAGTCACTCTATCGTAACAATAGTTTATGCAAGTAGGTACTGATTTTTTGAAATGCTATCATGATTTACTTGTAAACAATAATACAAATATATAGGCATAAATCATTTATATTCATCACAAAAGAAATACTAATATAAAAGTATTCTTATGTAATGGGCAAAACATGTGCCCTTATCTTTTTACTCTATGTACGTGTTTAGAATTTTAGAGTAAAAAAATAAATAGCAAAGATGAATAGATCGTTATCATCATAGGGTATTATTAATAAGAAAATATTATTAAAAAGTATTACTAATGTATATATTATCTATACTATTAATCCAACAGACAGCGGCAGCGTTTATATTCGGTGATTTGAAAACACGAAACTCTTGCGCGATGTAATCGACACCTAGCGCCATCTATTAGTATTAAGTGGAACTAATATCCAGAAATGAAGTCAGTGCGGCCCATAAAGAACAAAAAAAAATTCACGATCCAACAAATAATAATTCTCACAACATCTCATAGGTTGATCTGATTCCGTACTAAGTAGCTTAAGCACTTGTGTTACGGATATCAGACAACAGAGGAACACAAATATATACTTAAATACATATATTACACCCAGACACTGAACAAACACAAGTGTTCATCGCACGAATGTTTGTCCAGGGTGGGGATCGAACCCACGACCTTTGGCGTAAGAGGCAGGGTCACTACCAATTGCGCCATCCGGTCAGTCAACAAACAACAAATGAAGCGAAATTTTCTAGTTTGCTGGTTTATTTGCAATATACCGGCAAACTAGAGCCGAGTCATAGAGACAGGAAAACAAATAACCTAAAGAGTAAAATAAATACCTCTAAGTTGCACGAATAATTTAACTAAGGTACTTGTGATGCTATGGTTCGTTTTCATTTCGTGCAGCCTTGTTCGAAATAATTAGTTTAATATCAGTCATAAGTATACAACCTCATTCTAATATGAACCTTCTTGTGGTTTTTAAATTTCATCGCAGACGACTGTACTTATGATTGTCAAATTATGTAATTTAATGGCTGATTTAGAAAGGCGATTTCTATTAAGATTTACCAACAAACTCAATAATTAACTAATCTTCCTGTAATTAAATTTATTCCAAGATTGGCAAGACAGGGCACAGGGATCAATGGAATAAAAATATACTAGCTATTTTTATACTGCGGTCATACTCTCTTACTTACGTCCCTTACATTTTGATAGAAAGTGTGAAAAAGGGAAATTACCCTTCAAACAAAACTACACATAGTAAGTAGGAGGTACACGAAATTGACCGGGACTGGTTACCCCTAAAATGACGTCATCACAAATGACCCTGGCTATTACTTTAATTATTAACACACGCATAGGTGGAAGTCACTTGTCAGCGGTTCACGAGCCTAGTCAATTTTTTTTGGCCGACCACTCACCACGCTTGGCAGACGGGTTGACGGGTTTTGATATAAATGCAGAGTTTTCCTTCTCTGGGTGCTGATGATCATGCCAGCAGCTTTACCTTAGTCGCCTTTTACGACACCTCGGTAAGAGTGAGGGTGGCCTATTCTACTCTGCCGGGGACCACACGGCGTGTTTAACTCATGGTAAGCGAATGCCGCCGCTCATGGACACCCGCGACAACATTGGAGTCACATGTGCGCTGACAACATTTAAACCCCCCTTTCCCCCGGATCGGGCCACCGGTACCCTCACTCACGCAGCGAAACACAGCACAGTGCTGCTTCACGCCGGTTTTCTGTGAAAATAAACTTTCCATACATAGGTCAGTCGCGTGACTTGGTCATTTTGTATGTGGAGTCGAAATCATCGACGCCTGTATTTGGCCCATTCTTACTTATGGAGCATAAATCTGGTCGTTGACCGAAAATCACGCCCTGTTCGTCTAGTAACGCCCTGTTGGTCTAGTGGTTTAAGCCCGGGCCGTGATCTCAGGGTCCTAGGTTCGATTCTCGGCTCGTGCAAAACGTATGTTTCGAATTTTTCGGATATAGCTCGGGTTTGTGATCACGAATTTGCATTTGGCAAGCGTGATGATTAAGTCTAATTCCATCATAGTAGCGATAACTTGATTTCTATGATGGAGGCCCTACAGTGGGACAGTTTATAGGCTGATTAAAAAAATAAAATGAAAAAAAAAGATGATATTGATAGGAGCACTGCTTAGTTTTTATAAAAAAATAAAGAAACAATCACTAAATACCATGAAATAGGTAACGCTCGCTTTAAACAAAATGTGTCATTTAAGGCGACGGGTAGTCTAACTCACTAGTTAGACTACCCGTCACTACACCAATCGATTAAAAATGTTTGCAACTAAACCTGATCTATGTTAAACGATTTCGCAGCGGGAGTCTCTAAACGATCATTTATACTCGTACTATTTATTTAATATTTGTTTATCTGTTTTTACACTCGAAATTTGGATTAACGCCATGAGTGGCCGTTTTTGGCGGTAATGCAAATTTCGAGTACAAAAGCAGACCAAAAAGTTTAGTATAAATATTGAATAAATAGTACAAGTTTTTTCCGAGAGGCTGCAGCTTCGAAATTGTTAAAAAGATATCCGGTTTAGTTGCTGACAATTTAAAGCAATTGACGTCGCTAGTGTGCCCTACCCATCATCCCAAATAGAGAAAAAGGTCACATAGTGTAAAAGAGATCGAACTGACCCTGAATGACGTAGTGCATCTCTATACGGGTGCGACAGAGCTAGAGCGTCACCCAGCACGTCACCCAGCAGGTCACTAGCACGTCACCCAGCACGTCACCCAACACGTTACCCAACACGTCACCCTGCATGTCACCCAGCACGTCACCCAGCACGTCACCCAGCACGTCACCCAGCATGTCAACCAGCACATCACCCACCAAGTCACCCAGCACGTAACCCAACACGTCACCCAGCATGTCACCCAGCACGTCACCCACCACGTCACCCACCACGTCACCCAGCACGTAACCCACCACGTCACCCACCACGTCACCCAGCACGTAACCCAACACGTCACCCAGCACCCAGCACGTCACCCAGCACGTCACTCAGCATGTCACCCTGCACGTCACCCAGCACGTTACCCAGCACGTCACCCCAGTAATAAGTCTATGCTAAATACCCGTTATTCACACTCTCTAAGAAATCATTTCTAAAAAATTATACTTATTGAACTTAATATTATCAGGTCCGAGCTTCAAAACTGTACAAGAAAATAATACCTAGACTCGACAAGAGCGGGGCAGACTCTACTGTAGATATATTCATCGCATTCCTCATCTTTTGTTACTGATTTATTACTCAAACTAAATATTTCACAACATCACATACATTGGTTGGTGTCTGGGTGTAATATATGTTTTTAAGTATATATTTGTGTTCCTCTGTTGTCTGATATCTGTGACACAAGTGCTCAAGCTATTCAGTACGGAATCAGGTCAACGTATGAGATGTTGTGAGAATTATTATTATTATTTCCCTCTCCGCCGAGCTAATGGTATGTAGAAATACGCACATAGGTTGAAAAAATCCAGAGTTGCATGCTGGGATTAGAAGCCCCGTATGGAAGGCGCGTTCTTATCTACTGAGCTGCAATCGCTCTTGAATAATACATAACATAAAAATAAAATAATATGTAAATAATTAAGTGGCAGTGGGCTGGCCATATTAGCCGCAGAACCGACAACCGATGGGGTAAACGAGTTCTAGAGTGGAGACCGCGTTTTGGCAAACGTAATGTAGGGCGCCCTCTGGCTAGGTGGGGGGACGATCTGCGCAGGACGGCTGGCAAGAGCTGGATACGAGAAGCCATGGATAGATCACAGTGTACGTCCAGCAGGGGACTGCGATAGGCTGATGATGATGATGATGATGTAAATAATACTGTATCTAAATATTTTTTATAAATAGAAATCACTGACCATGGACTATGGGAGAGCCACGCTTTGGCATGAATGGGCCGCCTCCACCGGCTCACGGAAAAGAAGAAGCAGCACTGTGTTGTATTTCGCTTTGTGAGTGAGGGTACCGGAGGCCCAACCCGGGGGAAAGGGGGGTTTAAAAGTTGGCAGCGCACTTGTGACTCCACTGATGTCGCGGGTGTATAGACACCCGCCCATTGGGCTGGCGGAAGTCACTTACCATCAGGCGGTCCGTCTGCTCGTCTGCCAGCTATCACAAAAAGTCTTTCTAAAAGTTATTTTGACTTATTTATATGAAAACTAACCCTTTAAATACTTATTGGCCAGTCATTAAAATACGCAATTAAAGTCTTTAACGGCCCCATAAAATGTAGACCATTTACTTAAATTCTTACATCCTCCGGAAGCAGTTAAATATGCACTTAATGCGTTTTGTGCTGAGAGGACAGAAACGCCCCCTGGTAGTGATATGCGGAACCATTTACTTAGCAGCTTGTGGGGTGTAGACCCCTCAAGCTTAACGTCATGTGAAGATGGTGAAGTGTGAAAAGAGTAAAAGAAACATAATTTTTATTTATTTAATACAATACACATTTTAGGGTTCCGTAGCCAAATGACAAAAGACGTAACCCTTATGGGATAATCAGTCTGTCTGTCTGTCCGTGTGGCTGCTCTTCTGTATGTCACACCCACTTTTTATATTTAGGTTAGACCACCGCCGACGCGGGGGGAATCCGACATAACCCGTCCGCCCCTCGGTGGACGGGTATGCGTAAAATAAAGGTCACCCACCACGTTTAAAGTTGGCGATGAAAAAGAGTAACTGGCAAGTTTCTTGCCGGACCTTCTCGACCAGAAGCCACTTTCCGAGCCGGTGGTAGAATCGCATTCTGTTTATTTACTTTTTTTAGTATATTTTATGTATCAACATAAATATGTATTAACATGTAAATTATTACATTAGTACTTATAAATAGTTTTAAATCATTCAAACGTATGACGATTTGTAAGTGCTGTGTACAAGCCTATGCAAATAAAGAATTATTAGTTGTTGTTGTTTTAAGAATACTGCCAAGGTGTCAAACGGACCTTCGGAGTACGTGAAAGTACCTACCCACTGCTGATGACAGGCTTGCTCGACTCTGCGGGGAACTACGTTACTGGGAGTCCTGGTAGGTTGTAAAGCGACGAAAGGCTGAAGAGCGGTAGGGGTGAAGCGGCATTTAGTGGTAAGTGTCTGGTCCCGGCTGTGGGGTTTCTGACCGTAAATGCGCCGAGATAGACTCTCCAGTGGTTAGAGTACCTGATACCACCTTGTTCCCTACATGTGACAATGTGACGGCCATGATGGTTTCCTCTTGGCAAAAAAAGGTTACCAAATCCTGTATCATGGTCTAGCCTTTCAGATACCAAAATCTGCAGGTTCTGTCGCGAGGACGAGGAAACGATCATCCACGTCCTCGGCGAGTGCATAGCGCTGCACCGCTGCAGAAGCCGGCACCTAGGAGCACACATGATCTCAGCAGACGAGATTAAAAGCTCCCCCATCAGCTCCATTCCCGGGTTTATCCTGGAACTGGAGCTACATGAGGTGCTGTAATAGGTTATGGGGCTGCCACAATAGATCATCTACTGATCGCAGTGGCTATGAGACGCAGGGCTAACCCCATTTCTAAGAAATAATAATAATAATAATCATGGTCTATCCGTACCCCGAGCTCCAAAGTGACGACTTTCAACTTAACTGAGAAGATGATTCTTAGTATCATAGATTTTGTATGTTGTTACAAAATCTTTGATACTAAGTGCTACACTCAGAGTCGTTGATTAACTTAGTTGTCTACTTAAGAAAAAATATTGACACTTATTTAGATACGCATAAAGACTACCGATACTAAGGTTAAATGACGTCTCTGTGTGCGGCCGTAAGCAGTATTATCTCAGTAAATCTGAGCGAAGTAAAAAAAAATTAAAAACTTCTAACAAAAATTTTAAAAGTCCAAGAATAAATTGAAACCGCTGTTGACTGTCCTACGTATGAACATTTTTGGTTAAATACTGTCGCGTCGTGGGCCGCTCTACATGTTACATAGTAGCATAACTTGTTAAAGTACACATTTTATAGGTAGGTAAGGAGCGGTCCCCCGACGCGATAATATTTAAGCAAAAATGTTCATACGTAGGACAGTCAACAGCAGTTTCAATTTGTTTTTGGACTTTTTAAATTTTTGTCTGGGGTTTTCAAATTTTACATTTATTTTTTATTATTTGCTTTTTTAAGAGACTATCTAATTTTTATTTTACTAAAGTACAAATCAGTTCCCACTTTCAATGAGCACCTTGATGTAAGATGGCACTTGAGTATAGATTATAGTTTACGATTTCGCTAATTTATGGGGGCGGCCATCTTCAATTTGAAATTTTTCATAGTGTAGTTGTATTCTACTACTCAAACCCTTTTATTTAATACCAAATGTCAATCCGTCATTGTGTAGTGGCGGCCATCTTGTATCAATTTCCATCTGACATAGCTAAGAACACTCCCGATGAGTTCACCATTCAAACAAAAAAGAACAAAATCAAAATTGGTTCGGGAGCTACGATGCTACGGACAGACACATCTACACACACACACAGACAAGTCACACTTCTAACACGCCGTCGATTTCTCGTCGCGGATTAAAAATGGAATGTCTGTACTTTCCAATTGACGCATGAACCCTAAAAGTCCTTGAAAAGGAAGGGTGGCGATGATTCAAGCGCCAAAACCCTGTCGTGTCCAATGCACATTAAAACTACGAACCGCTTGTTCCGACCGTTTTACACGCTAACCGTACCTATACGCCGGATAACTTTGTGGTTAATCATCGGAAGGTATCTGTAGGAACTACTGGAAACGACTCTTAAATTCTTCTCAGTAATAGTTTTCAACACCCTGTTGGTCTAGTAACGCCCTGTTGGTCTACTAACGCCCTGTTGGTCTAGTGGTTTAAGTGAAGCCCTGTTGGACTAGTGGTTTAAGTACCAGATCGTGATGTCGGGGTCCTGGGTTCGATTCCCGGGTCGAGCGAAAAGTATGTTTCGAATTTTTCGAACATAGCTCGGGTTGGTGATCACCAATCCGCATTTGGCAAGCGTGGTGATTAAGCCTAATCCCATCATATTAGCGATGACTTGATTTCTATGATGGAGGCCTTTGCCCTGCAGTGGGACAGTTTGTAGGCTGATACTTTACTTTTTTATTCACTTTTTTAATAGTTTTACTCCTTAAGGTGGTCTCTTTAAAATACATGTGGCATAGAAAGGTTCCAACGCAAAAAGCGTTGCCCTACAGAAGAACTAGTCATAAAACACAGCCCAGATGAAAGTACCTACTACCACGAAAGGGCACTATTAAGGGTTCGATAGAAGTCCTAAATCTTGAGTGCACCGGTACTCTACTATCGAGGTTTAAACACTTTTTATACCTACATATTTTGTCCCACCGTAATATTTGTTATTCTAGTAATAATAATGTTCTCCAAACCGATATTTCGGTCATGGCGGCCAATCTCAACGATCAGCCATCGACGCAGGACATATTATAGTGCACAAGTATTCGCTCAGACACAAGTGTATTCCCTATTCCCGTACCCTCTCATTTCGATGGGACACTAGCCTTCACACTTAGCACACTTCCAGACTCCGGGCTAACACTGAGAATTTCTTAACAGAAAAACTCAGGTAATTTTGGCCCGACCCGGGAATCGAACCCCAGGCGCAACCGTCGCTTTAAAGTGCGACCCACTAATTTGCCACCGAGGCAGTCAAGCTCTAGAAATATGACGGGTTCAATTCTACTTTAGCTTTCACTTATTTATTTATCTCAAATTGAATTAATGGTTATAGTTGATTAATTTGATGAAGATTAAATTTAAAGATGTTTCAATAATTTCTTAAATAATTTCAACAACCTATACCCGAAACTGGAATTCAAGCCTAAAAAATCTTCGACAGATACGTCACTGTCAAATCTTTCAATGTCACTTATGTCATTGTCAAATCAAGTTTTAAGGTTTTGCTAAACTTTTTGTTATATACTTCTTTTCTTAGTATAAGCTGGCACAATTCGTGATTAGGTTTCCACCACACTCCAGTAATTAATTCATCCAGTTTTGTACATTTTTTAGATCATCATTTGCCCATTTAAGTCCCCACTGCTGGGGCACGGGCCTCCCTCAATCACATGAGGGGTAATTGCCATACTCATTAGGCGTTAATAAGTGAATTACTCGTAAGGAAAATGGTCAAGTGATATTTTGACAACGTGGATACGATCATTTTATTGCAGTGGCAACATTGTAGTAGCTTTCTTGGTCTTGAATTCCAGTTTTGAGTATAGTTATCTCATTCCGGCCACTTCTAGTAATCCTAATTCAAAAATTGCAATGCTAAAATAAAAAAAAACAAACGCAAACGATTCTCGGAATCCGTTAGTTATAAAAACAGTCAAGTCACCTTATAATAGTTGTGACTTTGTTACTAGTAAGTACTTACATTTAGAACATTCGTCGAAACGTTTTCTACTCGCGTTAAATATTTAGGTACTGTTAAAAATTCTTCAAAACACAGGTTTAAGCAAAATCAGTTGGCAAACTGTCTATACATCGACTTGATTCATTAATAATAGCTGTGATATGGATATCAGAATGAAAGAAGTAATCTCAAATATAAACTTAAGGTGACGGGTAGGGCACACTAGCGACGCCAATTGATTTTAATTTTTAGCTACTAAACCGAATCTATTTTAAACAATTTCGGGATTACAATCTCTCGGCAAACATTTATGCTATTTATTAAATAACCATGCACAAATGTTGGGTCCATTTTTGTACGCGAAAAAATGATTCACGCCGAAATCCTAAATTCGAGTGCAATAGCAGACCAAACAGCTAACTATAAGCATTAAATAAATAGTATAGGTGTTTGCCGAAAGATTGAAACACCAAAATTGTTTAAAAAGATCCGGTTTACTAGCTATAAATTAAAATCGATTGGCGTCGCTAGTGCGCCCTACCCGTCACCTTAAGTGATATATGTCGTATGATAATAAATGTCACGAGCACTAGAATTGGGCTCCTGGTGCGAAATGCCTGGTGGATTCTAGTGGTAGGAGTCAAACATTCCGCGTGGGCTGATGCAATTCAAAGGTTTTAAATTAGTATTTTGTGGTTTTTAGTGAACAAATTTGGTGTTTATTTGTGCAGTAAAGTGCCGTGAAGTGATCCTGATAACAAGAATCGTTGAATTATCACTGCTATTATCTTTCGAGTGAGTTGTCATGGACAACTTGCTTGGACCTAATAGAGTTTTAAAACCCGATATTGTGTTTAGAGTGGTATCGGCAGAATCCGTAGGTCGATAAAACAAAGAATACCGGCGTTTTATTGAGTGACTGTGACTTTGACTGACTTCGACAGTTGACTACCCACTTATTTACTTAGTTACTTGACATTGGCAAGTTATCTTCGGGTAGAGCCATAATATAAAAAGGTACTGAAAGAGTCGAGAGAAGAATGGAAACTAGGTACTACAATGAAAAGAGCAACGCTCTTAAATTAGAAAGAGACAGTCATATTGTAGTAATTAATTAATTTAATTATTATTTATTTATTCCAGTAACATGACTCACTTTCTTTAGGCACCCCACTTGAGTATAGATTATAGTTTATGATTTCACTAATTTATGGGGGCGGCCATCTTGGATTTGAAATTTTCATAGTGTAGTCGTATTCTACTGCCTATATCGAGGGGGGTTGTCATACAATATGTTAATTCGTCATTGTGTGGCAGCGGCCATCTTGTATCAATTTCCATCTGACATAGCTAAGAACACTCCCGATCAATTCATCATTTAAACGAAAAAAAAAACAAAATCATTCGTTAGTTATAAAGACTTCTCCTATATTAGTAAGTACACGTTTATAAAAAGAAACATTAAATAGTTTTGTGTGCAATCCCAATCCCACAGGAAGCTGTGCAACAGTAGTCCAGCCTGCCCGCTACCATAGTCAGGATGCTGTTGGGTTACTCATCGTTATACAAAATAATTACTTGTCGTGCGCTTGTCATCACCTAAATGTATGTATATATAGAGACTATAATAGTATAGGTCCCTGAATGGTACCAATTTGAATGATATGGAAATGCTACCGAAACACACATATAAGTAAACATATCTCTAATTGCATATGTGTGTTTGATGAACCAGCCCAAACAAGGATTAACCTATCTACCTCTATATAGAGAATTTGAATAGGTTACTTTACGACGATGTTGATATCAAAGGTAGAGGTAGGTATACACTACAGGCACGGTTAGGTGTGTACTCAAATGGCGCCGTACGGGGTGCTTTGAAATGTGATCTTTTGTTGATTTAAGTTCAAAGGACGCCTAAAGGACGATAGAAGCAAAATAGGACTGCATCTATACGTAGATGTTTACGCTACTTAAATAGTAAAGGTAAATACGTTCAAATCACAACTTAATTGTGAACTAAACTAGTTGTGAAATTAACTATAGTCCATTCAGTATCTGAAGGTGAATAGGACAGTTCAAACGTTTCTTATCATGCATCCATCTTTCTACAAATAAACATATTAAGTTGTAAAAATCATCATCTTTTTGGGGTTCTTATTCGTCCTAAAATACAAGTATTAATCTTTCCTAATTAATCTGAACAAGAACTTAAAACAGTTACTACCAATAAATTTATAAAAATATGTTATGAATTGCATGATCGGAATTTTTGCTCATAGGGATTGACACAAACAGTGGCAATAAATCAGTAATAGGCATGGCGACCATCTTACCATCGAATCACGATTATTGACTCGTACAAAATAATAAAGTTTGCATTAACCAAGGGACCATGAACTAGTAATTTCTTTTGCTGACGAAGGTGGTTCCGACACGTCAAGCGAGTGTCGCTATTTTCAGATAAATAAGTTGCTTATTTTTTAATTATTTGTAATTTATTGCGTGTGTTTATATGTTTGTTGGAAAACGTTATGTAGGGCGCCCTCTGGCTAGGTGGGGGGACGATCTGCGCAGGATGGCTGGCAAGAGCTGGATGCGAGAAGCCATGGATAGATCACAGTGGCGAACAATTGGAGAGGCCTACGTCCAGTAGTGGACTGCGATAGGCTGATGATGATGCGTGTGTACCACTAAGAATATTTACATATTGTAATTCTTCCCCAGATAGTTCAAATTCATAGATGAAATGTTGATTAAAGTTAAAAATCAAAAAAATAAAAAGTCGATTAGATTGAAAGGGAAATATTCTCGATTCTTAAAGATATCGGTTAGGTTTAAAAGGAGCGTCTCACTTTTAGTGTCGAAATTGAACTGTTCTATTCACCCTCAGATACTGAATGGACTATAATAATTGAAAAAAATATTTTAATCTTTGACACAAATCTATATACAATTTAATACCTCCCTTTTTCATGCCATTTACAACCCCTCCTAGTTTTATATGGAATTGTTATAATATTTATTATAAGTATGTATTTACAAAAGAAAAGTATTATATGCATATATTTGTAATCCCACTGTTGAATCTGATATCCGTAACACAGGTGCTTGAGTTACCTATCTCGGAGTCAGATCAATGTATGTGATGTTGTAAAATATTTATTTATATTTAATTAGAAGCTAAAATATTTTTGAATTTACTTATTTTGGAATACTTTTTCGACATTTCAACTTAGAATATATCGAGCTTGTAATGTAAAAATTATTAAAACTATTATTACTTTGTTCTCTTCAAACAAGAATAAAAAATATAATCCTAGAGAAATTTGTTGGTCTACCAACACATTAAATGCTTATCTTGCTAGTACTTAACAAAGGTTTTTGCTCTGGTAAACAGCCTAAACAAGTCTAGTCTGGTAGACTTTACGAAATCACTTTAAACTTTTCGAGTTCACTTTCATAATATTATAGCTTGCTTTTGCAGTCTGACCACGTCTGACCTTGCTGAAATTTAACGTAAAGCCTTTTAAATTTTATTAGGGTACAGTAGGTACAATGTGTGATCCTTTTTAGCTGTCATGAGGACACCCAGTCATCTTCTCTTCCCTGAGCACGACCAGACATGACACTTAGACCACAACAATTTGAAGCTTTTGGTAGGTATATGAAATACTTTTTTCATATACCTATGCTATTATTTTTTCTTTTCTTACAATTTTTCTACTTTTCTTCCGCTGTCCCCTACCGTGAGCTAATTCAATTGATATTGAGGAGAATAGGAAATAATGATTGCACAAAGCCCTACAGCTGAATAAAATGATTTGTAGATTAATCCATCTCCACTTCTTAATATCAGACCACTATTTGGGTTTCTCTAATAGTACACTCGCGAGCAATCAAATCGACTCAGGACCTAATTTTCAGACAAACATACTAACTTCAGAATCCTATAAATATGAAAGTATTTGTGTGTTAGTGATTATTTAATGTAAATCTATGTCAAAAATGTTCTTTTTTTAGTTAATCGTTTACAAGCCTCCAGAAACATACCAATTTTCTTAAAATTAGGATTGAGCAAGTTATTTGTCTTCCTCCATACAATATTATGGAATGCGAAAATCAACCACAATTTCCTTTTTTTAAGAAATCAGCACGTTTCTGTAATTGTAGAAAATAATTAATTGAAATTTGAACACTTTTGAAATCGACTTTACAATAAAATGAACACTAAAGCACAGATACTTTCATATTTACGAGTATAGGCCTCTGAATTTAGTATGTTTTTATGAAATATTAGATTCTGAGTCGATTTGTTTTCTCGCGACTGTATTTTTGTTTAATATGATATTATTGTGCTGTAGATTTTCACCAATGTGTGTACACACACACTGAATGCGCCCGTCCTCAATCTTGCTTGCAGTGATGAATAAAACTCCCGAATGATGATGATGACGTATAATCATGATGAATATTGCAAACTTACAGTAAATGAATGTTGAAAATATAATTAGGTGCTAATCACACGGGAGCTGTAGGCGCACTGAATCTGTCAATTCTTCCTTTTACTGAGACTGATCTACCGTCGACATAACTTTGCTTTCGTTTTACATCAGGCGTTTTCTAGGCCTGAACACACATATGGAATCCCAATCTGCGGCAAATACTACAACAGTCCACCACCATGCGCTTTCATTTCCTTTCCTCACTGTGGAATCAACTTCCCGCACCGGTATTTCCGATACGGTACGATTTTAAAAATCTTTAAGAAACGAGTCTACCTACACTTGTCTAAAAGCCCGACGACGCATCTGCACGCCTTCTGGCGTAGCTTATATCCATGGGCAGTGGTGACTTTTTTTATAAGATGAATCACCTGGATGGTAAGTGATTAGCGGCGCCCATGGCCACCTGCAACATCAGTGGAGTCACTAATACGCCACCGACTTTTAAAAAGGAATACCTGATTAGCTATTTTCTAGAACCACAGATTGGATCACAATTTTTTTTTCCCTAATTGTTTTTTTTTATCATTTCGTCAACGTGTCAACATTGACGATATGAAACAATCGATGGCGCCACTGTCGCTTTTATAAATAAGTTAGTTATAATTCTATCTTCTTCCGTTCTATCTAGTAATTCTATCTCACATTATCATTTATTTATGTACTTTAGTATTTATTTATGGTTATTCATTAACACGGTCGTCACTCACAACAGGTCCTGCCAGAATACCAGCGCTGCCGCGGCATTTCTGTCGTGGCAGCTCCATGCTGAGGCCAGGGCCTGATTGACCTCACACTTCACACACGCCTACTTATTTAGAATATTTTCATTATATAACTGTGTATTTACCTACATATCGTCTGTTCTCGTACTCACCTTTGTCTGTAGTTTTAATGTGTCAATGTTACCTTACCTATGTTTTCTAATGAATGTTCATTGTTAAATTATTTATTGTGATGGTCAATAAAATGTTTCTTTCTTTCTTTCTAGAAGGTTTGCAGATCTTATCGGTCTGGAAATACTACAGACGATAGACTTATCATCAAGTGACACATTTGCTCGTTTGACTCCGTATTTCATTAAGGTTTCAAATTCTCTCCGCGCCAAGCGAAAACCAAGCTCAGTATTAAAAGGCATTAGTACTGAAGACTCTTGAAGACGTAGCCGAGCATTGCTGGCAGTTTCCTAAGCCTATAAAAATTCAAGTTTCAAAATTAAAGCCATAAAAAGAAGTAACGACATTCCAAAGCGTAATTTGATGCCGAGGATTGAATCACTGTCTGGTCATTAAAAGCTAAAAGGTACTTAGTGCCTACTTAAATGTTGAAATGTAGCCAAATGAAGATTAATGGAAAATTCTAAAACTTGGTTAAGAGATTTAGGAAACCCATGAGGCCCGAATTGATTCAATAAGCTTGACAGTTTCCTAGGAGCAATAGCTCAGTGGTCAACCGCGTCTTTCATACGCGGGATCGTGGTTTGAATCCGAGTATGCACCTCTGCATTTTTTAAATCTATGTACATTTTTCTACCATTACCTCGGCGGTGAGGGAAAACATCGTGAGGAAACCTGTACGTTTGGAATAATTTCTGAAACGTGTAGCCATAATTCAGTTTTTCTAGATCCCTGTCAAAGGGTTGCGAAGGTCAGACGACAATAGCTTCATTGTAACCCTTAGGTAGGTACCTACACTTAGACCATGATTCAGATTTGGTGAGTCTGAAAATGAATTGGCTAAGTATCCTAGTCATTAAGCCATCACAGCTGGAAACTTAATCTTCCAAATTATTTGGACCTTTTTATGCGATTGATGGCCGATAAGATGACGGATCACATAAGAAGCGATTGCCGCCGCCCATAGATTTTGCGCTCAGAAGATTCACAAATGGCAGGGGCCAACCTTAAAACTCTCCTTCCCACAAAACAAAAAAAGAAAATTTAACCCCGTTAAAAGAACCACAAACAAATGATGACTTCTGCTACTCACACAAAGAAACTGCTGTTTTAAAAAATACTCTCCTTCCCCTGGATTGAGCCTCCGATTCCCTCACACACTCTGCGAAGCACACGCTGGTTTTCTGTGAGATCGTGATCGATCGAGAGATCACGTCTAATAAATTAAACGCTTGAATCACAGACAAGGACTGACTTTTATTTCTTAAATACACATTGTACATGTAAAAAGTTAGATGGCGCTACTAGCATCAATATAGATATTGTCGATACAGATAAGAGAAAAATAACACCCCCACTTATCGCAATATTCATTAAACAATCTTTAAATTATTCTAAACAAACAATCCCAAGAAATGACATAAATTTATAATGTTTTGCTGAACATAAACTTTTAGTTAAAATGTCAGCCGGCATATCAGCTGTTGGCAAATACAGTACTTTAACAATCTTGTCTTTTACTAGATCACGACAAAAATGATATTTAATATCAATATGTTTTGTGCGTTTGTGAAAGACTGGGTTTGCACACAGCTTTTGTGCCCCCTGGTTATCATTGAACAGACTGATTGTGTACATCTTATTAGTTATTTCATACTGTAATCCCTTTAGATACATTGCTTCCCTGCATGCCTCTGATAGACCAACATACTCTGATTCAGTGCTAGAGAGGGCTACACATTTCTGTTTCCTACATTCCCATGATATTACACCATTACATAACATAAAACACATTCCAGTATATGATCTCCTATCTATTGAGTTAGAGGCCCAATCAGCATCCACATAGCCTGTTATTTCTGAATGACCTTCTTTACAGTATTTTATTCCATAACTTTTAGTCCTTTTTAAATATTTCAATACTCTTTTTGCATATTCCCAATGCTCTTTTGTATGGCAATTATTAAATTGACTTAAAAAACTTATAGAGTAACTAATGTCTGGCCTAGTTAATACCGAAAGGTACATCAAACTACCTATTAGTTGCTGATAGGGCACATTAGTATTTACACCATATTGACCTTTATTTACATTAAGTTTCACCTCCATCGGAGTATCAGCAGTCTTACAATCACTTAAATTAAATTTGTTCAAAAGTTGATCAATATAAGTTTCCTGACTCAGAGTCACATATTCTTTATCTTTATTGAAAGTTACATTCATTCCAAGACATACTTTAACTTGTCCTAAGTCCTTAATGCTAAACTGTTCAGATAAAATCTTTTTCAAGTTCTCAGTTTCAATTTTATCATTTGAAAATATAAAGAAGTCGTCAACATACACTGTTACAATGGTCTTACATTTGTTAATATCCTTTATATACATACATGGCTCTATGTTTGACCTCATGTAACCATTACTGATCAAACAATTGTCAACCTTTTTATTCCAAGCTCTAGAGGCTTGCTTGAGTCCATAAATGGCCTTTTTAAGTTTTAACACTTTACAAACTGCACTACTACTATTATAACATTCTGGCATTTTCATATAAATGGTTTCCTCTAAGTCGCCATTTAAGAATGCAGTCTTCACATCTAGATGGCTAACATCTAAACCTAACTTTATAGACAATGCAAATAATAGTCTAAGAGTGGTGTGTCTCACCACAGGCGAAAATGTCTCTCTATAGTCTACACCATATTTTTGGGTGAAGCCCTTCGCGACCAGACGAGCACGGTAACGCACTTTATTCTCACCGTCATATTTTTTTCGTAAAACCCACTTGCACTGCACTATTGTACCTTTTACTGGTACATCCACAAGTTCCCACGCACTATTTTTCTCAAATGACCGTAACTCATCCTGTACTGCTGCTAGCCACTGTGCTTTCTCAGGACCTTCCAAGGCTTCTTGCAATGATATCTCACCCGTGAACATGTTGTCATCATCTATACAACCACTTGCAAATCCATATCTATCTGGCTGCTGCCTACGCCGAGGACCACTTGTTATGTTGGCATTATTGAGTATAATGGAGTCTTCACTGTCTGATGTACAAGACTCAGAGCTATCCAATGTATCATTTTCACAAGGTACATATAGTTCACCACTGTCATCTGCGTTCAAGCTCTCTGGTTGTTCCACTGAATCTTCCAGAAGTGTCAAATCCTGTTCCCCCACTGGAACCACACTCACTTCATCTGAACAATTTTCCTGTACCTCCAGAACATTCTCTGTCTCCATCTTCTCCAATACTATTACATCTCGACTGGTTGTGATGACATTAGACTTCGGGTTGTAAATCCTGTACCCTTTGACTTCATTGGAATACCCAACAAGGATACATTTATCTGACTTTCTGTCCCACTTTAATCTTTTTTGTTTTGGTACATGTACCATGACTGTACTACCGAAAACACGTAAATGACTTATGTCAGGCTTTCTGCCTGTCCATATCTCGAAAGGAGTTTTGTAATTTAAGGAAGTGGCCACAGTCCTGTTTTGTAAGTACACTGCAGTGTGTGTCGCCTCAGCCCAAAACCTTTTCTCGAGACCTGCGTCAAACAGCAAACACTTGGCTTTCTCAATGATGGTCCGGTTGAATCGTTCCGAGAGACCATTTTGCTCAGGCGTATATGGGTTAGTTTTATGATGTACTATCCCATGTGACAC
The DNA here is from genome assembly GCA_019059595.1 of Marasmia exigua. Taxonomy (NCBI): domain Eukaryota; kingdom Metazoa; phylum Arthropoda; class Insecta; order Lepidoptera; family Crambidae; genus Marasmia; species Marasmia exigua. The sequence continues at coordinate 6,271,751 of CM032476.1, read as the reverse complement.
CAAAAAAGTGTCAAATGCGTTGTTGCAGAATTCTGTCCCGTTGTCACTTCTCAAGATCTTTATGCTGCGATTAAGTTGATTTTCAACTTCTGCTTTATACTGTTGAAAGCATTTCAATGCTTCATCTTTAGTTTTTAAAAAATAGACATATGTCATACGACTGAAATCATCAATGAATAGCATAAAGTATCTAGAACCACCTATAGATTGGTTCTCCATTGGGCCACAGAGATCAGTGTGCACAATATGTAGCAACTCTGTACTTCTGCTACTTTCTTTGGGAAAGGGTAAGCGGCTCTGCTTCCCCTCACAACATGCAACACATGATGACTTTGATATGTCACTCTTACTATCAAGTGTCAATCCCTGCACAGCATCTTGCATTTTATTCAAATACTGGCTGTTGACATGGCCAAGACGTCGATGCCAAACTTCACTGGACACCATTACTGCAGCTGATGAACAATTTTCTGGCATCTTTAGTTTATACACCCCATTTAACAGACTTGCTGTAGCCACAAGTACTCCTGCTTGGTTGAAAACTTGACAACCATAACTGTTAAATGAAACCTTGTTTCCTTGTGATATTAGTTGACTAACAGACAACAGATTAGTTGTCAACTGGGGTACGCACAATACACCTTCCACTGTAATATCGTATTCACAGGCGTGTGTCTTCGTCGTAATCTGCACATCTCCAGTACATAATACCGGTACTTTATCTTTGTTTGCCACGACAATTTCCTTAACCTTAAGATCTCGCGACACATTTGACAACCATTCTTCGTTCGCGGTAAGGTGAACACTCGCCCCGGAGTCAATATACCAGTCTCTTTTGCAAAATTCACCATGCAAAAACACGGCGCTAAACGCATTACTCGTGGCACGTTCTGTTTTATTTGTATTCGACAAATTTTTACTCACAGATGTACACTGATTGCGGTAATGGCCGGTTTGTTTACATTTATAACATGTTATTGTTTTTGGTTTTGACTTTGACATCTGGGCGTTGTCTTTGGTCGCAGTGCTACCAACATTCCGGTTCTTCTTGTAACTCGCAAAAGCGCCACTGGAATTATAAGCGCTGCTGTCGCCCCCGTTACCGCTTTCTTCCATGTCCAACAATTTGGTTTTAATGGCGTCGGCTGTCAATGGTATGCCGCAATGTTCGATCGCCATTATCATCGGGGAATATTTTTCGGTTAATCCCGCCAGCAAGAGCGATGCGACCCACTCGTCATTTATGTTAAAACCTGTACCACACAATTTTTGACTCGTTTCGATTATTTGTGTCACGTACGAAGTCATTGAAGCGCTATTTTCGAGTCTTATGGAAATCAAACTCCTCAATAAACTGATTCTCCTTGTAAATCCGGTGTCATCAAATAGGTTCTTCAATTTCTTCCACAACTCATGGGTCGTTTGTACACCTTTGATGTGCACGTACAGCGACGAATCTATTGTCAGAATCAGCTTTGCTTTGGTCTTTGCGTCACTTGCTGCTCCTATTTCTGCTGGTATCGTCTCAGACTTGATGCAATCAGACATTCCCTCCAGAACTAAGAAATTCTCAGCCGCAAAAGCCCACTCGCTGTAGTTTTCCCGCCCTTTCAATTTAGGCACACTGACAAGGTAGTTCGTCGTCATTTTCACAATTACAGCGTTAATCACAGTTAATCTCAATCTGCAAAGTCTTTTTCCACTATTTTCCACTAGGAATATCCAAGAAAATTGCGAGATAACTAAAGAATACTGAGCACATAACCTCTAATAAATTAAACGCTTGAATCACAGACAAGGACTGACTTTTATTTCTTAAATACACATTGTACATGTAAAAAGTTAGATGGCGCTACTAGCATCAATATAGATATTGTCGATACAGATAAGAGAAAAATAACATCACGAGACTCCCTTAGAAACTTGTTCATAGAAATTAACATTTTAACATTAGCATCACAGTACATCTTTGACTGTATTATGTATGTTTATAAAAATTTAGAAAACTTCCCTCAAAAATCCGACAACCATAACCTAAATACTAGAAATAAACACAAGTTTGCTGTTCCACTTCTCAGACTTCATAAGATTGGTAATTCATTTGTAGGAATGAGTATTAAAATATTTAATAAGTTACCACTAAAGCTTGTCGATTTAATTTAAACACATGTTAAAATTATTTAATGGCAAAAACCTTATTATACAGTTAATGATTACTTAAATGACAGGAATCTGTGGAAATGATAAACTATTCGCCTACACCCATGATACTTATAAAATTTTTGGCGATTAAAAAGAGTAACTGGCGAGTTTCTTGCCTGATCTTCTCGTCAGAATCAACGTTGTAGAGTCACATTATAATATCTATTCATTTTTTAGTATATTTTTGTATCGACATACATGTTTAATGACGCTAACGCTTTTATTGACGCCCTGTTGGTCTAGTGGTTTAAGTACCGGATCGTGATCTCGGGGTCCTGGGTTCGATTCCCGGGTCGAGCGAAAAGTATGTTTCGAATTTTTCGAACATAGCTCGGGTTTGTGATCACCAATCCGCATTTGGCAAGCGTGGTGATTAAGCCTAATCCCATCATAGTAGCGATGACTTGATTTCTATGATGGAGGCCTTTGCCCTGCAGTGGGACAGTTTATAGGTACTTTACTTTTTTTTACATGTTTAATTACATTGTATAATAATTAATTGTATAATATATAATTATAATTTATATTTTTTATGTATGGCGATTTGTAAGAGCTGTATATGAATGCTATGCAAATAAAGTACTTTTGAAATTTAAATTTTGATCCGGCCCATTCATGCCGAAGCGTAGCGCTAACAAGGTAAAATGTCTGATTCTAGATACTGATTATTGCGTGTTTGTCTGTACAACTGATCATTAGCACCTATTAGAGACCCCTAATATCATAAAACGCCATCACCCTTGACCGTTCTTTTTCGTAGTTTTGAGGTGAAAACACCTACACATAGGATTATGTCGCTACGTAATCCCGATTCCGAAACAAAATGGGCGCTTACGAGCATTTTTCTGCAGCGCACTCTTATAATAAAAGCAAACAGGTATCTTCAAACAAAGCGAGTGTAGTTTCATTTTCGACTCTATTTCCCAACGGAGCGGGAGATAGTAAAAAGCCTTCGTAAATATTAGCTTGTCTGGCTCAAACAATATCTACCTATTGTAGGTACACCACGGTTGCTTAAGGCCTAAGCACACGCAAGTGATATCATTCATAACAAAAGCAAAGAACTTAAAATTATATTGAACAAGAGAAAAAAAACTTAAGAAAATTAAAATAATAAGTAACATCTAAAACAGTGAGAGAGCAACGGTTCGGCATGAATGGGCCGGCTCGACCAGAGTGATACCACTTCCTCACAGAAAACTGACGTGAAACAGTGCATGCGCTGTGTATTGCTGCGTAAGCGTGGGTACCGGAGGCCCATTCTACCTTCAGGTGATATCCGTCGGCTCGTCTGCCACCTATGTCATAAAAAAACATCTAAGCTAAGCTAAAAGTAAGTAAAAACACAAATTGAAACAGAGTAGGTCCCTGTGGCAAAAATAAATGAAAATCGGAAAAACCATTGAAGATAAAAATAATTGGTTTTTCTTATGAAACATTTTTATGCCTACCCGGTCGAAATATTTTCACTTGTCGGTTTCAAATGTCGAAATATATTTCTTTTGTTAAAACAAGTTTATAATTCTTACATCGAAACCCAATTTCGAAACAGGAACCATTATTCTTAGTTAGAAACTGGTTTCGATATTTGATTCCGTAGGTGGCCGAAGGGTTCCTTTCCTTTCTTCTCATCTTAGCGTGTCATTCCCAGTTGCGTCCAAAGCTGTCACTTTGGAGCCATGGGTACACTTAGCTTCATCATCATCATCATCATTTCAGCCAATAGACGTCCACTGCTGGACATAGACCTCCCCCAATGTTCTCCACACAGATCGGTTCTGTGCCGCCCGCATCCAATGGATTCCCGCGATCTTCACCAGATCGTCGACACTTAGTTTAGACCATGATTTAGGATTTGGGCAGTCTGGTAATTACAATGAAGGGATTTTCTTCTGATTTTCGCAATCCTATGACAGGGGAAACAGACCACCTGAATCATGGTTACAAGTTTTTTTTAATTGATAGGCAGACGAGCAGACGGATCACCTGATGGTAAGCTATTGCTGCAGCCCATGGTCACTAGCGACACCATTGGAGTCAAAAGTGCGCAGCCAACCTTTAAACCTCCCTCTCCCCGGATTGGGCCTCCGTTTCATAAACAATCCAAATGTGCAGGTTTCCTCATGACATTTTCCTTAACCACCGAGTGAAATACCCAGAAGTGTATGCTCGGCTTTGAGCCTTCTATCTCCCTTATGGAAGGCGCATTTTTGTGCCCTGAGTTATCATTGCTCTTTTTTTTATGTCATAGATGGCAGACGAGCAGACGGATCAGCTGATGGTAAGCGGTTGCCGCCGCCCATTGTCACCCGCAACACCAGTGAAGCACAAGTGTGCTGCCAACCTTTAAACTCTGGTACCTTCACATACGCAGCGAAACACAGTACACTGCTGCTTCACGCCGGTTTTTTGTGAGGCCGTGGTATCATGCTGAAGCGTGGCTCTCCCACGGCTCTCAGTTTCCATCGCTACTTCCTATGTCAAAGCTTTCAACAATCTAACTTAATCGTGTGAGTCCACCTTAATGCGAGACAGGAAAATGGAAATAGGTACTTTTTAAAGCAGAACCATGGACTAGTCCATTACAGAACGATACGTTTTGACCTAAATACCTGAGGGTATAGTCGAACCAAACTAAGCCTTTGCCTTTGGTCCAAGGGTTGCGGGTTCGATCCCCACACAGTACAAACATCATGAACATGTCTGTTTGTATTGGTCTGGGTGTTTTCTATGTATTATAAGTATGTATTTACAAATTAAAAGTATTATATATTATATTTGTAATCCCACTGTTGATTCTGATATCCGTAACACAGGTGCTTGAGCTACCTATCTCGGAGTCAGATCAATGTATGTGATGTTGTGAAATATTTACTATCGATTGTTTAATGCCCGATAATATCGATAGTATTGTGTTACTTAACAGAATTAATCAAAAACTATCGATAGTACCGATAGTTCTGTACTAGTCAGCTATGTTTCGATAGTATTACTGCCTGATTAAATGTTTCGATAGTATCGGACATTAAACACTCGATAGTATCAATAATAGATCAATACGATCTAATTTTACTATCGATAGACTGTCGATAGTGGACTATCGATAAGCAACACTAGTCTGATCCGCAGGCTGACAGAAATCCGGATCACCATGACAATTCCGACATCAGTGACACTGACTGACTGACCGGGTGGCGCAATTGGTAGTGACCCTGCCTCTTACGGCAAAGGTCGTGGGTTCGATCGCCACCCTGGACAAACATTCGTGCGATGAAGACTTGTGTTTGTTCAGTGTCTGGGTGTAATATATGTATTTAAGTATATATTTGTGTTCCTCAGTTGCCTGATATCTGTTACACAAGGGCTTAAGGTACTTAGTACGGAATCAGGTCAATGTATGAGATGTTGTGAGAATTATTATTATTATTATAGTACACTATGTTTGGCACATATTGAAGTTGTTTTTTTATTATTATGCCACTAACCTAAATAAGTTAGTTCGCAGTCTTACATCAAGAATAACTTTACAAAGATTATGATATCAAAGTACTTTCTTTGTAACTTCTATTTATAAACATTAGTGGTAAATCATATTAATTAATTAAGAGGCCGTCTTAACTTATTGGTTTTCCATTTAACGATGATGAATAAATGTAAAAACCTCTATTCTATGAACTCAGGTTTTCTCAGTAAATATTTAGAATACCTAAACTTATTTTAAATTTTCGCTCGATTTTTTTACTTTGATCCCTATTGACATTAAGTGATAAAATAATGCTGGTAGTAAAAAAATGGCTTGGTAAGGAATGTAATATATCAGTGAAAATGAGGTGCGAGAGATATAGAAAACAATGGCAAATGACCAAAAAAAAGTAGGTACGAAAATGGGATTTGTAAATATATTAGACGTTAATTAATGACAAAAATACTGAAAGAAGGGCTTATATTCGATATTTAGTAATATTTGTTGATATTTAGTGATATGTAGTGATATTTAGTTTCGTATGCTGTAGTAAAATTCCATATTTTAAATGTGCTCTTTCATTTGATACCCCACACGGTACCGTCAAGCAAATTTTTTTTTCGTTCCTTACTCTAAATCCCATAGAGGGCGCTTAACTCAATTTAACGTTACGTCTTGTCTCCTATATCCAGAAGACAATCAAGACGCTTCTGACGACACCTCTTAAGTTAAAGAAAAAAGATAACTAGTTTAGAAGTTATGAGGGAACAGATGAACAACCATACATAGAGGGTGTATCTGTGGACATTTACATCCCTTTAACCACGTATTCTACCAACCATTCTGAACAACATTTGTTCAACGACTTTTAAAAATTACCTAGTTTAATATCTTGCATAAGTAGCTGATCGTTGAGATTGGCCGCTTTAGCCGAAATCGGTTGGAGGATATTATTATTAATATTTATATTGCACAACATACAAGTACGATACGATACAGAGAATAAAAAGTTTCGTCACCTTAAGGTAAATTTTCGCTTGCACGGCAAGAATCAGTTATACCAACATACTGTTTTAAAAAGATCTGCCAACCTTCTCTAAATTTTCTTTACAAGCAAATCTGAACTTTTTGATCTAACAGTTAAGCATAATTTTCTGTGCAACAGGTATTATTCTGATAAATTTGCGAAAGGTAATCTCGTATCTATCGTATTTATCGTATTTTAAATAGACAGAATAATTCAAAAGGTTTTCATGCTGAATCAAAGGAATCAATTTGAAAACTGTCGAACCTTTTCCTTTTTTGACTGTACAGTCAACTCCAAAAATATGTATACACTTTAGGACGTTGTCACAATATATAATATAAGAAAGTAGACCTCTACTTTCTTGATAGGTAAGTATTTTGACAAGGTCCTAAAGTGTATACATATTTTTGGAGTTGACTGTACAAGTATATAAGATTACCCAGTTGTAAACCTTTTGAATTATTCTGTCTATTTAAAAATACGATAAATACGATAGATCCGGGTTGTTGCAAATTAATATGATAGGGAAACTAGCTGGTAAGAGGCGTGTGGGTCGGTGGTAAAAGTCATGGCTGCGTAACATCCGGGAGTGGAAGGGGATCGCGAGCGCCGCCTAGCTGTTTCGCCTCGCTAGAGACCTAGAAGAATATGCTAGATTGACGGCCAACCTTCGCTAGTCGGAAAGTACTTATAAGAAGATGAAGAAGATTTAAAAATACTACTTCAAAATGCATACAGAGGGATCGTCAGCGAAAGCGTCGTTGTATAAAACAACTGTAGTAATTAAAAGATAAATCTCACGGACCATATTTTCTCTACGCAAATTTATTTTCATGTAGTAAATTCGCGAGGTACGTTTACCCTAAATTTTAACATAATAAGATTAAGGCTGACAAATCTCTGCAAAATGGAAAGATAACCTGAGAGAACTCGTTCGCATATATTAAAAGATTATCGCGAGCAATTAACTCCGCTGTGTGCCCTACCTCCGTTAGGGTTACCATACGTTTTATTTTATTAACCCCCGACGCAAAAACGGGGTGTTATAAGTTTGACGTGTCTGTATGTATGTGTGTGTGTGTGTGTGTGTGTGTGTGTGTGTGTGTGTGTGTGTGTGTGTGTGTGTCTGTCTATGGCATCGTAGCTCCCGAACAAATGAATCGATTTTTATTTTGCTTTCTTTTTTGTTTGAAAGATGAATAATGAGGGAGTGTTCTTAGCTATGTTGGATAAAAATCGATCTAAGATGGCCACCGTCACAAAGATTTGGATTTTATGTTTTAACACAACTCCCACAATATGGGTATCATATAAAAGGGCTTGAGTAGCAGAACATATTTTATTGTGAAAAATTTCAAATCAAAGATGGCCGCCGTCAGAAAATGGCGAATAACCTATTTGTTGTTCCAACTGCCTCAATATAGGTATCAAATGAAAGATCTTTAGTTGTGTCGGGGGTTTTTCAAATATTCAATTTAATGTAATAGGTGACAGACGAGCAGCGAAGGCCGCCGCCCATGGACTATTATGCTTACCTCATCTCAGTGTGTCATTCCCGGGTGCATCCAAAGCTACTTTTAGAGCATGATCCGGATCTTGGGAGCAACAGGGAATCCGGGAAAGGGAAACTAGACCAACTGAATCATGGTTACACGTTTCAGAAACTATCCGAAACGTGCAGGTTTCCTCACGATGTTTTCCCAAATCAACGAGCTAGTGGTAGAAATATGCAGACCATTTTAAAAAATCCAGAAGTTCAATATGCTCGGATTTAAACCCATGACCTCCGTAGGTATATAAAAAAAGTAAATTTAGAAAAAATATCATTTCAGGTACGGGTTGTATCTGGAATCATTTACATACCCTTAACCACGTACTTTACCAACTGTTCTGAAATCATTTTGTTCTATGACTTTTGTAAATTCAACTTTTCATACAAAGTCGGTCAAGTGACTTGGTCATTTTGTATAGGGAGTCAAAAAAATTTCGTCGAATTTCCAAAAAAATATATTTTTGCACAATTGCACTTGATGGAAAGCAACGATTAGATCTAGTTTGATACGCGTCTGCCTAAAAGATGCTGCCATTCTTGCCTTAAAGATGTCCAGATTATAGTGGTCAGGAAAAACAGGATCTCGGCAGGGAGTTCCATTCCTCAGCTGTCCGATTGTCCGCATAAATGTGGAAGCGAATCGCGTGCGGATGGGGGGTAGTTCTACCACATAAGTATGAAATCCTTCGCCGCGCCTTGACATCCAGTGACAGGTCCGGGTTTGGGGGGGAAAAAATATGTAGAACCTCCGCACACTCCCCGAAATTAATCTGGTAGAAGACCAAGAGGCATGCCACACGTCAACGGTGGTCCAGGGTCTTCAGGCCAGCTTCGGAGAGTGCGTCATTACCGATGAGCCTCTTCCCACGTCACTCTATTGAGTCCAGAGCGTCTAACTGATAGCGGGCAGAAAAATCCGTAGACCAATATTGTTCAGAATAGTTGGTAAAAGATGTGGTTAAAGGGATGTAAGTATGTATGGATCCGAGTGGCTCAAGACCTTGGCGGTCAAGACATTGACGTAAAGGAAAGGAGGCCTATACTCAGCAGTGGGTACTACCGGCCTGATGATGATGATGATGATGAAGTATGTATCGCCATTCGCTCATTTAGCTAAATATACAGGATATTCAGCTAGATGAGTATAATTTTTCTCATCATTACAAAGTTACGGGACATCCTTACAAACAACGAACGCATGGTCGCCTTAGGGGTGACATAATTTTGTTTAAATCCAGATAACAGTATATGTCCATATTCTACGCGGTATTCAATTGTAATGTGTTTGACTGTACCTCAGTAAGCCCTTAGCACTTACTTGGGTACCTTTTTCGTTGAGGGTGTATTTATTTAATGTGACGACCCTATGGAACAGTGTTAGTGAAAGCTGCCTTTGGTCCAAGAGTGTGGGTTCGATCTCCGACAGTACAAACATTTGTGTGTATGGACAAGGTTCTGCAAAACGAGACGTCATTAAACGGATGATGGAATGATTCGATCAATTTAAGTGGTCAATGGTTAATCGAAGATTTGTAATAAAAAATTAAAAACTACGAGTAACTTGTGCTTGTGCAAAAATATATTTTTTTGGAAAATCATGAACATGGTAGTTTAGGATTAAAGCCGGTATCAGAGTTGTTTTTGTAATAAGAGGGAAAGCGTTTAAATAGATATATATATCTGTATTTCCATGAAATGAAATCTTCTTTAAATAAATAATTATTTCACAACATCACATTTGATTGATCTGGCTCTGAGATAGATAGCTTAAGCACGAGCTGTGCTACGTATATCAGAACCAACAGCAGAATTACAAATATATACACGTAATAGTTTTCTTTTGTAAATACATAGGTACTAATTACATAGAAACACCCAGACCACAGTACACCCCCAATAGACTCCGCATCTTAAGCGTTTTATATGGCATAAAAGTCACCAAAGTTTGAGGAAAGCACGGGTAGCGGGAAGCGTGAGCGAGGTGCTATGATTGTTTGATTCAAGGTCAAACTTTCATTTGCCCGCAAATAGTGACGGAACACTATTTATCAACAGTTTTAATTTTATTCAAAACCTAATACCATAATACTTACTTACGCATTTAGATAATATGGCCAGGAGTTGGGGAAAGATATACACCGTTACTTTTTACCGACTTCAAAAAAGGAGGAGGTTCTATGTTCGACTGTACCTTTGTTTATTTTTATGTATGTTCACCGATTACTCCGCCAATTATTTACCGATTTGCAGAATTCTTTTTTTATTTGAAAGAACACACTCCCAAGTTGGTCCCATTGTCACCATGTCAGAATCTGATGATGGGATCTTAGAGAAATCGACTGGAACCCTATAGTTTTGTATCTTTTTCAAAGCCTGCACCAGTACTTACGCCTAATTGTATTAATTTTGTGGCTCTGCTGATGATGAAAGGTCAACTCCTCAACGATAAGGAGTTAAAGGATATCTCTTTCAAAACTGTACTCACAATTCGTTTTTAGTTATTTGGCGGGCTGCCAAAAAATGAGACACTAAAAAGCATGAAAAAAAAATTGTATATTATTGTATTATATATGTATATTTAGTCATATTATATATTACTCACATGTATGTTTATGGATGTATATTTTAGCCGTCATACATATTTCTGCATCGCCTAACGGTTGACTGGTAGAGAATGCTGTATAGCATTAAGTCCGCCAATTGTACTTTATTTTCTTGTTTTTTTTTTATGATATAGGTGGCAGACGAGCTGACGGATCACCTGATGGTAAGCGATTACCGCCGCCCATGGACACCTGCAACGCCAATGGTGTCACAAGTACGCTGCTTACCTTTTAACCCCCCTTCCCCTGGATTGGGCCTCCGGTACCCTCACTCACGCAGCGAAATACAGCGCATGCACTGCTTCACGCCGGTTTTCTATGAGGACGTGGTATTACTCCGGTCGAGTCGGCCCATTCATGCCGAAGCGTGGCTCTCCCACTGTTAAAATATAGTGCAATAAAGAATAAATAAAAAAATCTATTCTCGTCACCGTAAGTGTATTTCAATATAGGATTAAAGTTAAGCGGCACCTAAAATTCTCCTTACCTATGGGTAAAAATCCTCTGCTTAGGTTATGACCTAAGCAGAGGATTTTTATCACTTAAGTGCCGGACTGCATTCATCGATAAAGATTTGTTTGTACTAGGTAATCACTAGTATTTTGACAAAAAGAGATAGCTTATTGTAAAATTCACATGAGAAAAAGAGATTTTTCCGAAAGATAGCAACGCGTGCTTCTTTTAAAACGATTTCTTCTAATGTTATAACTTGAGCTGTTTAGGAGTGGTCAATTAAAAGTATTTTACTTACCGGTGAAATGTGATACCATCTTTTTGAAAATTTTATGTTCTTTTCGATTTTCCACACCATTTTATAGCACATGTTGCCATTTTCGTACCCGTCAATCACCGAAAAGTATTTTTTAGAGTATTTAAATACGCGTAACGCACGGGTCTGTTACTTGGTCACAAGTGAAGTAGCGTTTTCAGCGATCGAGACTTATAGTAACAAATTCAACTATGTATGGTGACTTTTTCCGGCCTCCTAATGCGGTAGGTATCTATTGGGGGGTGATCTGTGACCCAGACTAACACAAACAGACATGTTTATGCACCCAAACTGCCTCACAGAAGGCCGGCGTGAAGCAGCGCGTGCGCTGTGTTTCGCCGTGTGAGTGAGGTAACCGGAGGCCCAATGTGGGGAAGGGGAAAAGGTTGGCAGCGCACTTGTGACTCCACTGGTGTTGCGGGTGACCATGGGCGGCGGAATTGCTTGCCATCAGTTCGTCAGCCACCTCTCATATAAAAAAAAATGTTTGTACTATGGATCGAACCCGCAATCCTTGAACGCAATTCACTACCACTGCAAACGGGTCGTCCTTTACCTGAAGGTTGCTTTTAAACATTCCATTTTATTTGTTGCAATGATATCTCAGCGAGAATTGCAACATTTATTATCCCACGAGTATAATGCAGTTTCTGAGATAAGCCGTTATTATGTTTTCAGGGCGATTTTAAAATTCTATTAGCACTCCAATATAACGGATTTCTCACATTACAAATGCTGTACGGCTGTTTCGAGCAAATTAGGTATCTTAAGGTGACGGGTAGGGCACACTAGCGACGCCATTCGATTTTAATTTTTAGCTACTAAACCGGATCTATTTTAAACAATTTCAGGGTTGCAACCTCTCGGAAAATACTTATACTATTTATTAAATAACCATGCACAAATGTTGGGTCCGTTTTTGTACGCGAAAAATTGATTCACGCCAAAAGTGGCCGCTTTTGGCATGAATCAATTTTTCGCGTACGCGTTGGACCCAACATTTTTTCATGGATATTTAATAAATAGTATAAGTGTTTGCCGAGAGGTTGTAACTCCGAAATTGTTTAAAATAGATCCAGTTTAATAACTAATAATTAAAATCGATTCACGTCGCTAGTGTGCCCTACCCGTCGCCTTAACAGGTTGATGGTTCCCCTCCCTAATGGATTGGGCCGGGGCCTCACATCATTGAGGTTCAGTCTTCTCTCGTTATAATTTTTAAGCAAGCCGATTTCGGCTAAGGCGGTCAATCTCAAAGATCAGCCACTCATGCGGGGCATATTATAGTGCTCAAGTGTGTGCGCAAACACAAATGCACTCTCTATTCCCTTGCCCTCATATTATTAATTAATTTAATTTAAAACTTTATTTCACAAAAAGTTTATACCATAGGCGAACTTAATGCCAAGAGGCATTCTCTACCAGTCAACCTTTGGGTAATACAGAAAGGATAATAATGCGGCGAAACTTTTAATGTTGACGGCGTCTGAAGCTCGCTTTTCAAGGGACTTTTTTTATGTGGTAGGGGGCCGACGAGCAGACGGATCACCTGATGATAAGCGATGTCCGCCGCCCATGCGCCCCTTTAAACCCCCCTTTCCCCGGATTGGGCCCCCGGGACCTACCCTCACCCACGTAGCGAAACACAGCACAGTGCTGCTTCACGCCGATGTGAGGATACATCTTTGGTGGCGTAGACTCGTTTTATTCACCAAAATAGACAATGCTATTTTTATTTCGAATACACTGCACCGACCGGCGACTATTAAAAGTACATTAAAATAAACGAATAAGCCCAGTGCGAATAAACAGGCTCATTATTAAAGCAGCATTAAACTGCAGTCTGAACTGCGACGGTTCCATGGGCTTTAACGCCCCGTAAATATTGCATTATGGCGGACAATGGCAAATCAGCATTCGCAGCTAATTACGTTTTAACTTTTATTATTATTACATTATGGGGGAGATAAGATCATCCCGACTACGCTCGCTCGGCCACGTGGAGAGAATGGGAGAGGGTCAAGCGGCAAAAAGCGCTTATCTAAGCCGAACAATGGGACACCGCCCTGTGGATCGAGATGTTGCTGGAGGGAAGAAGTTCAAAGCCCTAAATTTGTACGATTGGGCGGAATTGGCACAAGACCGCAAAAAGACGAATTTTGACGTCTTGACCTATTTTGGTCAGCGTAGTAAGTAAGTTTCATTATCACACTTTTAATTCATTAAGCCTGTCACATACGTGATAGACTCCATATCTGTGACAGCTGATAACGACTGAAGAGTCCTGCTTTTTAAACGAGGTTTGAAAAGAGCTCTTCTTTCACGGTAGGCAGCGGCATGACTGTACTCCGGCATTGTTGAGGTCTATGAGCGGCGGTTACCATTAACATCAGATGGGCCTGCCCGTAAAATAAATAAATATCAGGAACAGTAGGAAACGAATATCTGGCCATGATAGCTTTAGATCTTGGTAGGAGAGATAGACCTAAAAAAGTTTGACTTGACGTCACTACTATGGCTGCTTAAGACCGTTCGAAGTGGAGGAAGTGTTGCAGAAAAGCGGAGCCCGTGGTCCAAAGGGCCAACTTAGGACGTAACCCCAAAACTCATGATGCGTTCCGCACTGCCATTCGATCTTCAGAACCGCGGTGAGGGTACCGGAAGCTCAATCCGGGGTGATGGGGGGTTTAAAGGTTGCCACCGCACTTGTGACTCCACTGGAGTCGCGGGATTCAATGGGCGGCGGCAATCGCTTACCAAACCAACATTTGTTTGCTAGAAATACATGATACATAAGGTCTTAAGTAGAATTTAAGTAGGTATCTAGTGTTTGTATTTCGCTTGCAAGCAAGCATGCAAATATTATAGTGATGTGTATACCTACAAGTATACCATATTAAAAAGTAAGTACTCTTTGAAGTAAACATAATGAGCTAGGTTAAATTCATAGTTAAAATCATAGAGTAAAGCAAAGGCTACTATTGTAAAGGTAATGTTAAAACAATATTCCACAGATGTAAAAAAGTAGTAAATTCAAGAATGGGTTAGGAGACATTAGCGGGTTAAGAACACTGAATTAAATTACTTATTCCATCCATACCATCAGGTAATCCGTGTATTCGTCTGCCACCTATTACATAAAAAACTCAAGGGAATCAGACTAACCAGATCTAAAGAGATTTAGATATCCACACTCACACTTATTGTGTAAGAAAATATCCGAAACGTTCTGGTTTCCTTACAACCTTTCTCATCAAGCTTATGTGTAGAAACACGCACATACGAGTAGATTTGAAAAATTCTTCGTGCTGATCCTAAGACCTCTCATGCTTATCCACTAAGCTATGTAGCTTAGGTAGGTATGTAGTGTGTAGGTATGTACCTACCACTGCATCATTAGCTCATACTTTGAAAGTTATTTTATGTACATTATAGTACTAACTGTTAGCCGAATAAAAATCGGATGGCTAGATATCACTCGTCGATATCCCATCCCTAGTGGCGTCTGTCACTCGAGCTGTCAGATTCATTGTAGATTTTCGCGCGTACCTACTGATATTTGTTAATTTATTTATCGCTATTATAATTTTAATCCTACTCAGAATGCGTTTCATTGTTAATATTACTTACTTACTTACTACATCGCTGAGCCAGTTCAGCGACCAGCGAAAGTACGAGTACAATGAAGTAAATCATACAAAATCTCATACATTGGCCTGAATATGTAGGTACTAATTAGCGTAAGCACTTAATACCCTGTATTGTACTGAAAGTTTTTAAAACTTTTATATATGATTAACTAGGCCATTAATAAAACGTTATCGCGCACAATTACGCCAAAGTGCGAATGCTAATTGCGTTATGTTATTCAAATGAGCCATTTAACTTTTTGCCGCAAGAACCTGTCGTTTTCCTCCAATCTTTCATCGTGCAAAAAATGGATTAACACCACAGTGTAAAGTAGTAAACAGTGGTTGTACAGTGTACAGATGTCAGGTTGATCTAAAATCTAGCTGCTGAGAACAGCAGCTGTGTTAGATATATATCGAACACGGCGGAAAAAGACATGTGCTTTACCGCTTCAAAGTCGACCTTCCCATGATCCGCGGATCGCCGGGGTGAGGGGAGTGCTTGCCTCTCAACTTTTTCGATTGGTCGCTTGACCATACTACGCCGTGCCGCTGAATGGCCCAAAAGAGAAAATAATTTTTTTCGATTGGTCAAACACACGGGATGAAATGTTTTTTCCCGCAAAAATCTAATCTAGAGATTGGACATTGTGTGAGACGATTTAAATCTTTGAGTGCGAGCTACTTCCTAGCCAGTAACCAGTAACGCTACTTGGCTTGTCATGCGATCTACAGGATCTGTTGTGAACTTAAAAGAGCATATTTGGCGAGAACGCTAGTAAACCAAGCTTACCGTTCCTCGTTTTTAGCGTCTAGCTAACAAGGAAAACGGAAAACGAGGATCCCTTTTGAACAGTGTGTGCAACAATGTGGAAAACATTAAAATGAATGCCGTTTTTCTTATCTATATTGTAAAACTTTGAATGAAACTAAGTGTCAATAATATTTTTTTATTTAATTTTGAAACATAAATCTGCCACCAGACATCATATACTTTCTAGCTCGCTCGTGCGAGTTATTCGAAAATGCCGTCCAAACAGTGCAAGTTACTGTAGCGCAGCGCACGCTAGCTCGGACTATGTTCTTGTGAGGCAGCCTTTACGAAAACGCAGCCGCGGACAAAACACTAGTTTTGTGTAGGTACTCGATTTTTAATTATTTTAATGAAACAAACTACTTCACAAATGTATTAAAAAGTGTAAAACTTATAATAGAAAAGCGTAAACGCCTTCCAATAAAACCAAATGAACTGAAACTAAATGATAATAAACCTGCAGAACATTGAACTTTGAGGTGAAAAATACTCTACCACTGTCGTGCGTAGCCAAATCTACCACAACCTGGTAGCAAAGGCCGCAGCTCGCACAGTGTATTGTCGTCCTCACAAGTGTTAATACAGATCGGTCCGCAAATAATTATATTGAAACTGCGCGGTGCTAATGCGCTTAGCCTTTCGCCTTAAGTACAGTACATAGGTTTTACCTTCGCAAACAGGGCAATTTTCGACAGACTTCAATCAAAGGTAGTTTTGAATACCTACCCGAGAAACTTCTCGAGGGCATCATACAATGTTTTCCCAAGGGTGTAATCTTAAAAAAGATGCCTTCCCATATAAATAGCATATCAAATGATCACTCTATTATTGGGAGGTTTATCTATCTATGTTTTATGGGGGAAAATGATAACAGATCCAGGCAACTATCTTCCGATTTCAGTCTTGCCAGTGCTATCAAAAGTTCTGGAAAAAGTCATATATGAGCGACTCGAAACATATCTAAATTCTATAAACTTCATAACCGATCGTCAATTTGGCTTTCGACCCTAAAAGTAACACTTTAGCTGCGACACTAGACCTAATAACCAAAATACAACACAATATTGATAGAAAAAACACTGCATTGGGCGTGTTTATTGACTTAATAAAGGCGTTCGATACTGTAAGCCATGAACTCCTCCTAGAAAAACTTGCAATGATTGGTATTCGTAATATAGCATTAGAAATGTTTAGCTCCTACCTAAAAGACCGACAGCAAGTAGTACAGCTCTACCAATTACTTGCAGAGTTCCTCAGGGTACTATATTGGGACCTCTTTTGTTCCTGGTTTACATCAACAACGTGGTTAAAATTGGACTAAACGGTCTTAATCACTCTGTATGCCGACGACACTGCCTTTTTTATTTCGGATCATTCATGAACAATATAATCTCGCAAGCCAAACAGGTCCTTGATACTCTCACAACTTGGCTGCAGCAAAATATCCTTACAATCAATACGTTTAAGACTTCTTTTGTTATACTTAAACCAAAAAATAAGCCTATACGAGGGTATAGGCTTATTTTTGAATGAGGATTCACTCCAATAAAAATCCTTAATATGCCAATAAAGGAAAAAAAACATGAAAAATATCTGGGCCATATGTCCATATGTATAGCCAAATTGACTAGGAAGCCACATATAGACCACATTAAAAAACCTTTCTTCATTGATGTGCTCACTACGCCCTATACCATGCATACCTTGCAAAGCAAGATATAATATTTACAACTCACTCGTGAAATAACATAACTAACTAACTTCATATACCTTGTTGAAATTTGGGGTAACGCTGGGAAAACAAAAATATCTGAGCTCCAAGTAACACAAAACAAAATAATCAAGCTGTTATTCCATTACCCGAACCATTCCACTACATGGATATACAAAAAGAACTTACATTATGAACATAAAACAGTTGTTTAATTATCATACTTGCCTGCTCAGACGGAAAGTACTGCATAAAACCATTCACACGTCGATCACACTAACGCAGTCACAACAGATAACATAGCGCACACGCCGACGAGCTAGCTCCTTGGTTCTACCCAAGACTCGAACGAATTACGGCAAGTGAATGTTTAGTTATGAGGGAGCACAGATGTTTAACAAACTACCGTGATCTGTAAAAAGCATTGATTCGCTCAACTTTTTTAAAAAGAAACACGCACAATATATTGTAGATTTCGTTGAATGAACCGCACTAATATTGTAAACTAGGTACTCAAAAATTAAACCTAATTAATATTCATGTAAACTTAAGACCATTATTTGTAATATTCAAATGTACTCGTATTTATATACATATGTGTCAATCGGACAACATTTTTGAACTAACGCTTTTTATAAAACTCATCGGTGCGAACGACCACTAATACAAATAAACGGATTTGTAAATTCTATTCTCAAGTAAGTGACAATTATGTTTTTATTGAGAAAGAATCTTTAAACCTAAAATGTTTATTTTCATTAGTATACTGCCTTCTCGGGAATTTAAAGTCACGGTGAATAGGTAGAGTTTATTTGTATTATGTATATACGGAGAGGATCGTGCAGTAAAAAGACCGTACCTGGGAAGGCCAAATGGTCGAAGGGCAGTTGGCCGTCCAAGGTACCGCTGGAGACACGAGGTCGAAAAGGATTTGTGCGGACTTCTGGCGGATGAATGGCAGGAGGTGGCGAAGGACCGACCTAGATGGAGACTCTTATTAACAGAGGCCAAGGTTCACTTTGGGTCTCTGCACCAACCTAGTTAGTTATGTATTTACTTATACAAGAAAAAAATATACGTGTCGAACTAAGAACCTTGCCTTAAAGATATCCAGATTATAGTGGTCAGGAAAAACAAACCTCGGCAGGGAGTTCTATTCCTTAGCCTTCGTGCAGATTCCATTAATATCATTTTATCAATTTCCATAATGGACAAGTAATAATAGCACACAAATATTATAAGAACTATTTTATATTTACATTGATACGACTTACAAATGTGTGAACGAATCAAATTTTATATCCCATATTGTAACGAAAATTCATGGATTAACATTCATAATAATATTGCTTAATGGGATTAAAGAACTTTTATTTGATTTGGCTAGCGTAAACATGAAATATTTATTTATCTAATCTAAAATTATCTAAATTCAAGTAGCTATTTTTATGGGATAGGGAGGTAAACAAGTATGCACCTTTGGCTTTTTCAAATTTATGTGCGTATTTCTACCATTATCTCAGCGTTGAGGGAAAACATCGTAAGCAAAGCTGCATGTTTTGGATAGCTTCTGAAACATGTAGGTAACCACAATTTAATTAGTCTGGTTCACCTGTTATATGGTTGCAAAGGTCAGACGGCAGTCGCTTCATTGTAATTACCAGACTCCTCAAATCGGGCTCCAGCTCTGGACGTAGCTGGGAATTACAAGCTAAAATGAGAGAGAGAGAGAGGAAGGCAAACGAGCAAGTGGGACACCTAATGGTAAGCGATCTCTGTCGCCCATGCACATTAGCTACGTCAGGAGTGAAGATACGTTGCCGGCCTTTTAGGAAGGTGTAAGCTCGATTCTTCACGATTTCAATGTCGTACAGGCTCAGAAATATCGTTGCGCAAGAAGACTTCGCAAAAAGCTCAGTTCTGATTCTCACTATGCTCAAATGACTCATCAGCATTTCAGCCAGTAGACGTCCACTGCTGGACATAGGCCTCCCCCAATGTTCTCCACAGAGATCGGTCCTGTGCCGCCCGCTTCTAATGGATTTCCGCGACCTTCACCAGATCGTCGGTCCACCTTGTGGGGGGCCTGCCACGGCTGCTACTTCTTGTACGTGGCCTCCACTCGAGGACCTTTCCGCCCCAACGGCCGTCTGTTCTCGTCGCTATGTGCCCTGCCCATTGCCACTTGAGGCATGCAATCCTTTGGGCTATGTCTGTGACCTTAGTGCTCCTCCGGATCCTATCATTTCTGATACGATCACGCAAGGAGACTCCGAGTTTAGCCCTCTCGATTGCTCTTTGGGTTACTTTGAGCCTCCTTAATCAGCACATTGTAAGTCTAATTACCACAACTGGCCAATACCTTGACATTCTGACTACCCATTGAACGCAGTGGTTTGAGCGCCTGTTGACACGCAAGTATCACGTTTTCGATTTCCGCACCAACAGAAAACATATTTGATATAACAGATATAAGGTTGCTTGGAAGTGATCGTTCATATTCATAAGGCAGGCATCTTTGTACATCTATGATACTTTAAGTGCAATAAAAGTATATTCACTCATATATGTGTTGGATTCGGTTGTTTGTGGTAACTTCGTTGTTCCTTGTTGCCATAGTACAAGCAAAAACCAAAGTTTGGGTCCAGGAAAATGTAAGTGATGTTGTCTGAATTTATTTATTCTAAACCTTCCAGTTTTGTCACCGGCTGTACCCGTGTAAAGGAATTTATTACGTCCACGCCTTCTCGTCTGCAGTAACGTTTTCATTTAATGTTTTTACCTAGTGAAATAAGGCGAGCTAAACGTGTTAGCCCTAATGTCTCATTGACACGAAGCCACGGCCCGGGCACTTTTTGTTCATTTTATTTACATAGCCCTAGCTACCTTTGGCTGTTGAGTTTTGTAGGCATTTTGTGTCACTTGTGCATCTGTCTGTGCCTCGGTAGCGCAGTGGCACAAAATTACAGGTCTGTGCTCTATCTGATAGTGTTATTGAAGAGTTAGTTGACCTGCGCGCTAGGCAGTATAGTATCATATCGTGTTCCACCCGCATACGTTCCATGTGGTCTGTCCTTAGATTAAACCAAAAATTAAGTCTGTCTTTGTCTCAAGCTGATCTACGCTGAGATAACTATATATGTTCGCTCATGTATGTATGTAGGTATGCATAGCGTGTAATAGTGTTGCCGAATAATCTAATAATCGATTGTACTACCGATAGAATCAATTAAATCGATTTTCATATAATTGTTTAATTGACGATAGTATCATCAATTTACACGTATATAATCGATTAATCGACTATATCGACAAACAATGAAAATCGATTTAATCGATTGTATCGAGACTATAGACATTTGCATAATCGATTAATAATCGTATAATCGATTATCCAGCAATCCGAAATTATTTTTGTCTTACTCATACCGTCTGTGGTTCCCTCGGTAGAGTGCACTAGCTATATTCCGCAAATTTTGCTTGATTAATTAGAATGACAGCCGTCACTTGACTTTCAATTGAATTTCAATGATAGTAATATAAATAGATAGATAGATATTCTTTATTGCACAAAAATAAAATACAAGCATGATACAACAGCAACAGACAGTACAATAAGGCGGTCTTATCGCTTGTAGCGATTTCTTCCAGACAACCTTTGGGTAGAGGAAAGAAATATCGTATTCGTAATAATAAGGGAAGGCAGTGCAAAGTAGTTTAACAAATGAAATTGAGAATGGCAGAATTATACATTATTTTATATATTAATATTATTACATTACATAAATAATAATAAACAATACATACATACCCAACAATAATATATACATAGATAATTTATAACAAAAATCAATAAAAATATTTCTTATAGATAGGTATAAATGACCAGAGAGCAGACCACATAAAAAAGGAAGAAGAGACAAGGAAAAAAACAGTGTACCTATTTATAGAGATAGCAAGTGAGTTTGGCACGGGGCTTGAATATAGGAAGGGATTGTGATTTCCTGATTGGAAGGGGTAAGGAGTTCCAGAGACGAATGGATTGAACAGTAAAGGATTGTGAATATGATTCTGAGGAATGAGGAAGTAAGGTTATTTATTGGGGTCCCGGGTTCAGTATGTTGGCTTTACTCAGCCTGATGGTAAGCAAGAGAAGAGCCCAAGTTGCAATTACAACGGAAGCGATGTCAAGGCATCACCTCCGTTGGCACCGCCACACCGGCCGGCGAGATGCTTCTTCACGCTTCGTTTGAAGGAATCCATATTATAGGAAGGAGGAAATACAAACGCCGGTTGATGGGGCGGCAGAAATAGGAACTGCGATTTTTTTATTCCTATTTGTTCTGTATTATTCACAGTAAATAATATGTAATTCCGCTATTGTCTGATATTTATAATAAAAGTGCTAGTACGGTTAAAAAATCAGGACAATTTTATAATTTGACATTCTATGAAAAAAAGTATAAGACATTCTATGAAATAAAGTAAGTAAAGTACCATAAATCATAAAACAGTTGTAGTAACATGGACTAAGTACTAACTACAGAGCGCGGGGTCAACCCGAGCAAAGTTTCTTTGTTAGCGGGAGCAGGTGATGAGACTAACGAGGCGGTTGTCATTACCACACGAAACGCAGACCGGACCGCCGCTCCGATTACCAATAGAAACCGTCAGATTAGCTAAAATTCTGGCTTCATTCCAATTTTCAGGATTAGAAACTTTTATTTTTACTAGATAAATATAAGGCACCACATTACAAACTATAACAACACAAAAGCACTGAGCAACATAGACATTTGATTAAAACAAACAATAAAATAAGAATTGAAATTAAAATCAAACAAAAAAAAATACAAAATAAAAGCAAAAGGAGTAATACACAAGTAATCAAGTGTCTTTGCATGGACCAATAATTATCTCAAAACTAGCGACGCCAATCGATTTAAATAGATAGCATCTAAATCGGATGTATTTTTAAAAATGGAGCCTCTCGCAAATACAACTATTTATTTAATACTTATAATTAACTTTTAATTATAAGTATTAAATAAATAGTTATATTTAATATTTTGCACTCTAAATTTGGATTAACGCCATAAGTTTTTGCTGTAATTCATATTTCGAGTAGGAAGCACACCAAAAAGTTAATTATAAGTATTGAATATGGCTAGTGTGCCCTACTCGTCACCTTAAGGTAACGGGTAGGGCACATTAGCGACGCCTTAATGTGTAGCGGTCCTCACCAAAAAGCCACAGTTGGGCCAATATTTTTTTCCAGTTAC
Organism: Marasmia exigua; assembly: GCA_019059595.1. Classification (NCBI taxonomy): domain Eukaryota; kingdom Metazoa; phylum Arthropoda; class Insecta; order Lepidoptera; family Crambidae; genus Marasmia; species Marasmia exigua. Next base: position 6,248,699 of record CM032476.1, on the reverse strand, counting down.
AATATCGTCACTCCAGCTCTTCAGATTTTTATCGGCCAGATGTACTAAAATATAATAATGCCTCGTATAAAATCTAAGTATAGTTGCAGTTTCATTACTGCAGACACCAAAATGGCCCTACGGTTATTTGGCACTCGGCAAAAGCCGGAACTGCTTCCTTTATAATGCTTCCTTTACAAGTGTCAGATGGATGACAGTGTTTTTGGTATTTTCCCAACGTTCAACGCCTCCTTGTCAATGTCACTGAAGCGCCTTCTGATCGTAGTCGCACTGTGCTCATGTTTGGCTACCTGATTTCTTTCTTTCAGAATTCCTAATAAGGGCTAACCGTTCCAAAATTCGGCCGGAGTGATACCACGTCCAAAAAATCAGCGTAGGTCTAATCTGAAGGAAAGGGGTTTTAAAGATTGGCAGCGCACTTGCGACTCTACTGGTGTTGCGGCCATGGGCAGTAGCAATACTTACTAACAGTTGTTCCGTCTGCACATACAAAATATATAACAGAGGATGGTCGAGCTCTTCGTTATCAGATAGGTTGTGCAAGATGGCATTATTGGTGGATATTATATAATCAGAGTCCACAACTCATAAATCGAAGTCACTTCCGAAGTCTCAAGCTTCTATTGAACCAACTATCAATATTCAATGCGAACAAACACAAAGATCAAGCGGAAACGCGGCAGGTTCGACATAGCGATGATTATTCTACATTCGTCTGCATTTTTTCACTGCGCGATCCCACAGTCCGTTCTGGTATTACCACCATCCCATCACAAAATCAAAGCAAACACCAACATTCACTTAGAAAACACACACCGAATACATCTAGCGATTCCCGCGTGTCTCTAGTCAAACGTCAAACTGACAGCTCGCTAAAATCAAAGTAAAATGGAATAACCAAAAAGTATAAAACCATCGCTACATCGACTCTGCCCAAGTAAAGTTCCCTGACGTTTCCAAACATGATAGAGGGCGTCACTGTGCTGACGCTCCGACATAATATATTTATCTGATTCCCTGTTGCTCTTGTGGTTTCAATACTTGGGGTCCTAGGTTCGATTCCCAGGTCGAGCAAAAAGTATGTTTCGAATTTTTCAAACACTGCTCGGGTTTGTGATCATCAATCAGCATTTGGCAAGCGTCGTGATTAAGACTAATCCCAGCATAGTAGCAATAACTTGATTTCTATTATGGAGGTCTTTGCTCTACAGTGGGACAGTATATAGGCTTATACTTAACTTTACAACCTCTCACCATTACCTAGTGATAGGGTGAAATGAGGCGGTTCTCGTTACGTCCCGGAACAGGTAGGTACGGACCGTCCCGCTGATTTCCCGTTAGATATTTATCTACTCACCGACCCTGTGTTAGCGGTTCCTGCACGTCGCATTTGATTTGTAAGAAGGATTTATTGCGCTTTTTCCACCCGAGCTTGATTTTCTAGCTTTTCTGTATAACCTTCTTGAAATAGAATGCTGACGGTTCCATATATTACCTCACGTAGGGCGCGCTGAAAGTTTCCGCAATAACATATAAAGAAATACCTACTTTAAAAACATTTTTCTTTTTAACCGACTTCAAAAAAAAGAGGTTCTCAATTCGACATGTATATATATATATATATATATATATATATATATATATATATATATATATATATATATATATATATATATATATATATATATATATATATATATATATATATATATATATATATATATATATATACTAGTTAGAAAGTAGATAGTCCCGGATTGGTACCATGATCAGGATATCAGGATCTGATGATGGGATCCTAGAAAAAGTCCTAAACTCTTAATTTTTTTCAATACTACACAAATTTTGTGGCTCTGCTGATGATGGAAGGTTAACACCTCAACGGTAAGGAGTTAAAACTTAAGACTTAACTTTTTCAATACTGTACTCACAATTAGTTTTCTAGATATTTGGCGTGGGTGGAAGAGGGAGGTCTAACACGATCTAAAAAGTGTAAAAAATATTATTTTCACTTTTTAGATCGTGGTTATTGAAGGCGGTTTTTTTTGCAGATTTTGTTTTCGTTTCTCATTTGGGATCTTTTTGGTCCTATGTTGATTATAATATAAATTAGTTCGTTGGATTATTGGCTAAAGCTCTAGGCCCACACTTCTATAAAACTGTTCTAGGATCCTACATTTAATTATTTCATAAAATCTGTTAATTTTGATACTCACTCATTTATAAAAGCTTTTATTAGCTTCAGAACTAACTAACTAAATAAATAAGCACCTGCACAACATGGGCCTTTCAGATACCAAAATCTGCAGGTTATGTTGCGAGGACGAGGAAACGATTATCCACGTCCTCGGCGAGTGCATAGCGCTGCACCGCTGCAGAAGCCGGCACCTGGGAGCACACATGATCTCAGCAGACGAGATTAAAAGCTCCCCCATCAGCTCCATTCTCGGGTTTATCCTGGAACTGGAGCTACATGAGGTGCTGTAATAGGTTACGGGGCTGCCACAATAGATCATCTACTGGTCGCAGTGGCTATGAGACGCAGGGCTCACCCTATTTCTAACAAATAATAAAAATAAAAAATAGCTTCAGAACACTTTTGCACGCAGTTCAGATTTGCACCGGCTTTCCGTGATTGCGTGTAAGAATTTCGAAATTACGCTACTCGGCTATTTTGATACATACTGACCATGTGAAGCTGAGGTTAATCCCAGCTTCACATGGTCGTAGTAGAGTACCTACCTCAATCATTGTCCATTTTTAAAACCCGAGTGTAAACTCACTTTTTGCAACTTCAACACCCTCTTCTTCACTCTTCCTCATCCCATTAACTTTTTTTACAATCGTCCTGTTATCGGCAGCCTGTAGTCGATGGTCCATCTTAGATCCATTTGATTATCATATTATTATTATTTTTGTCTTTTTCTGATATCAATCTCACAATATTATGTGTATGTATTTGAGCATAACTTATTTATTAGTTTATAATATTTTAACATTTACAGTTTCTTTTTTTTTTGTCCTTATTGAATATTGCACCCCCTACCCCTTCTCTACTATCAAATGTCCTTTACCCGAAGGTTAGGTCTGGTAGAAATCGCTTTCAGCGATAAGACCGCCGAAATTGTACACAAAATTTCTGTAATGCCTAGTACTTAAGTTGTGTATTTTGTGCAATAAAGTATATCTATCTATCTATCTACCTATCTACCTAAAGTATAGGGCAGTACGTAGGTAATGTGGGTCATCATCATCATCATCTTAATATACCGTTTGCGTACTAAACTGGAGCTTCGGAGCCTGAGTTCCGCTCAGGTGAGCGTGAACGTTCGCTATTCATTTATAACAAAACTACAATCTGTGCATATCCTTTTTTTATGTGATATGTGGCAGACGAGCAGACGGATCACCTGATGGTAAAATGGTAAACGATTGCCGCCGCCCATGGACACCCGTGACACCGGTGGAGTCACAAGTGCGCTGCCAACTTTCAAAACCCCTTTTCGCCCGAACTGGCCCTCCGGTACCCTCACTCGCGCAGCGAAACACTGCACAGTGCTGCTTTACGCCGGTTTCTGTGAGGCCGTGGTATTATTCCAATCGAGCCGGCCCATTCATGCCGAAGCGTGGCGCTCCCACGGTCTGAGCTGCCTTATAAAGACTCACGGTCAAAGTATGATTACCGTTGTTTTAAAGTTGGTGAACTCGGCCTAGAAGTGGAGTCTTTGTTAACTAGAGAACTTTCTTGAACTATTAGAAAAATCCCAATAACAAACCAGTTTCTGAGAAAAAATATTCAATATTTGTTTTCACATTTCTCTATACATACTATAGAGCACAAAATCGCTTAACGTTACGCATTTAGAGAACGTTATACAAAGTAAACCCTATACATGATTGTCCATCCGTTTCCCTTTCATAAAAATGTAACTGCATTGCCTGTTTCCGCAGAAAAAGTTTCTCGCATCAGCGTGTACGTACAGAGACAAACGCTCGGGGGCATAGACGAGAGACTTTCAGGCTTTAAAAAGCTCGAATCTGTTATATGTATGTACCAACCTAAATTGTACATCTGCTACATAGACTACACATCTTTTAATATGTATAAAACGTGTATATATATATATATATACTGGTTAAGACATGTTTATTTGCAATAGTCATACGAAAATATATAGACTAAAGAATATTAAAACCTAAACCTTTAGTAAAGAGATACCTAACTAAATAATAAATGTACATATTTACAAAAAGAAATTGTCTGCCCCACTGATGTTTTCCAACGTGCCCAGAATGCTAGCGGCGTTGCCTCTTTGAATGGCCAACCCTAAACATTGGTCGAGGTAACTGCCAACATTCCGGTCCCAAGAGAACTCGATCAGTCGGGCAGACATTTCTTGAAAGAGTTTGTGTTCCTCCGGCCCCCACGGCCCCAGAGTTTGCCTTTTTTTTTTTTTTTATTGCTTATAGTAGGTAGACGAGCTTGCGGCCCATCTGATGATAAACGGTAACCACCGCTCATAGACATCAACAATGCCGGAGCTCAGTCATGCCGCTGCCTACCGTGAGATAAGAACTCTTTTCAAACCTCGTTTAAAAAAGGACATGTCATAGCGATCAGGGAACACCGCGGCTTGAAGCTCATTCCAGAGTTTGCACGAGCGCGGGAAAAAGGAGCGCTGGAAACGAAGAGTTCTGGAAGGGATTGGTTCCAGGTAGTATTGGTGAAGTTTGCCGCGGCGTCTAGTCGTGCGATTGTAGAATGGTGACCCTGGTATGATATTAAACAGCTCCAATTTTTGCCTACCACAGTCATGCGGCTGCCGGTACAGATGTAGAGGCTGTACTGATATTGCAAAAACGCTGTCTTAGAAATATTACCCACACGCCACGTGAACAGTCATGTAGATCTCTATTTCCCAAGTTCAATATTCTAACGGTTCGATGCCTATACATTTTTGAGCTATGTACACATGTGAGACGCCACCCGGATTGTTTCCAAATGATAAGTGACGTGCCTAGCCGCTACACCTGGCGCCGCAAATAACCTTGTCGTGCCTTCAACGCGTCTTGAATTGTGTAAAAGAGGAGCATACTGTATGGCTGTAAAAGTTTACAACCACTTGCCAAATCATTTGAAGACCCTCCAAAGCGTAAAGTTCGAGCATGATGTAAAGTCGTGTTTAATGGGCAAAACATTATACGATGAAAGAATATTTTGATGACAAATTTTAATTTTATCCTTGACATGAGTTATTGCCTATTAATTGTTATTGTTTTTGTTAAATTAATTACTATATTATTATGGTAAATTGTTCCTAATTAATTTCAATTATGTAATCTTTAAACTAATATGTAATTTTTGGTTATTTACTATGCTGTGCCTTTACAGGTTTTATGTGCGGATATGTTTAATTTAAGATCAACTTGTACCACATAACGCAATAAAGAGTATGATTATGCACCATCTATTATTGTTTATTTATTTTGTATTAAACCCTTTCTTTGTAAAATTGACAGATACTACAGCAAATTACAAAATCACAGTAGAGTGTAGATCATCATCATCATCATTTCAGCCAATAGATGTCCACTGCTGGACATAGGCCTCCCCCAATGTTCTCCACACAGATCGGTCCTGTGCCGTCCGCATCCAATGCATTTCCGCGATCTAAGTGGCCTCCACTCGAGGACCTTTCCGCCCCAACGGCCGTCTGTTCTCCTTGCTATGTGCCCTGCCCATTACCACTTGAAGCATGCAATCCTTTGGGCTACGTCCATGACCTTAGTTCTCCTGCAGATCTCATAATTTCTGATACGATCACGCAGGGAGACTCCGAGCATATCCCTCTCCATTGCTCTCTGGGAGACTTTGAGCCTTCTTAATCAGCACATTGTAAGCGGTCACGTTTCGGTTCCGTATGTCATCGCTGGCAACACACACGTATTGAAGACTTTTGTCTACAGAGACAGTATATGACAAATTGCAAGTCCCATATCCATCAAGTTGATCAAATATATGAAAAAATATATAAATATACAAGCAACATACGAGGTGCAAGGGTTGCGGGTTCGATCCCCGCACTGTACAAACATTTTTGTTCATGAACATGTCTGTTTGTATTGGTCTGCGTGTTTTCTATATATTATAAGTATGTATTTACAAAAGAAAAGTATTATATGTATGTATATATTTGTAATCCTAGTGTTGATTCTGATATCCGTAACACAGGTGCTTGAGTTACCTACCTCGGAGTCGGATCAATGTATGTGATGTTGTAAAATATTATTATTTTTTATTATTATTATATAAATTGATTCAATCTGAGGGTTTACAATTTATAATAAACATATAGCAAGTTTACACTTAGTATTAGCTTAACCATTTATGTTATGTGTATAAGATTCATCGACGAAACCACAAATATTAACTTAGATAATTATAAAGATACTCTTATTTGCTCTTCAAACAAAACTAATTAAGTAGGTATATGAAATTCAGTGTAATCAGGCGGTCATATCATTGTTTCTTATCGATAGCTACTAAATTCAGATATTATATCACCCAGACACCAAACAAACCCAAATCTTCATGACACGAATGTTTCAGTAATAGTTTAACGTAAATCAATATTAGAAGAGTTAGATTTTAAATTAATTATTTTCTCAGTTAATAACAGTTAATCGTCTTCGATGAAGTAAATCGAAGACTAGATCCCAACAAAAAATCAGGAACATCGTTACGATTAATCAACAATGTATTGGCTCTTTAATTTGGATTTTTAAAATCTATGTGCGTTCTGCGTAAATCTACCATTAGCTCAGTGAGGGAAAACATCGTAAGGAAACCTGCACGTTTCGGATAGTTTCGAAACTGTTTAGGGGAGGAACACGGTTGATTGTGATTCAGTTGGTCTGGTTACCCTGTAAAAGGGTTGCGAAGGTACCTAAATCTTGAATCAAGGTGCAAGCGTACGGGGACTACGGTGCGGCGGCCTCCTCGTGTGGCCCCTTCGGTAGTATTTTTGCTCTGTTTGGAGCTGCTACCGAAGGGGTCCTGGCGTCCCTGGGCAACGGCGGGTAGTAATATGGTGCGCTCGCCATATTGCTACCCGACGGCCGACGGCTGCACACATGGAGGGGGGTTAGGGTTCGTAACCCCCCCTACGGACCTAGGCCGGGCTCGGTCTAGGTCTTCGAGTGGACCGCTCTTTTATGGAGCGAGGCGTTTGGTGGGGGGTGTTCTGCCACCCCCGGAGTTTTTTGGTTGGTTGTGCGCGGACCTGGGTCTCTCATCGGCGGTTATCCGGATGGGCTGAGCCGTTAAGGGCCCTGCTCCTCCCGCTTGCCTTAACCGGCCGGCGGGGGTCGAGAAGTGTGTAGTCTTCGGACGTAAATCCCGGGGACTCCCACGTCCCATCGGCCGGGGTCGGACGGCAGGGTTCACGCCTAGTGCGCTGGGGGTGAACCCTGTCCCTTGTTATCCTCCTGGACATGCCGTATCTGACCGGTGGAGGCCCTCGGCACTGTCCACGAAAGTGGTTGTGCCCAATTTGTCCGCGCACTTAAGGTGGTGCAGGACCAGTGGCAGTTGGGGGGATGTCGGACGACTGAGGGCTTCAGTGCCCAGTCCAGCCCTCCCACTCTGGTCACGCTTTGTCTTGTGCCACCCCTTCCTGGGTGGAGAGCCTGCGGGCTCGGCGGCCGAAGGGCCGAGTTTTTGGAGGTTCTGCGTCGGGTCTCTCAGCCAGAGTGGCTCGGCGGCAGTCCGGCGTTGCCAATCTTCCTGGCTCCGCATCCAGCGGAGTTGGGACTTGCGGTGGCTTCGTTTTGAAGCCTGCAGGTTTTGTTTCCCCAACCCACTCTGCACTGCAGCCAGCAGTGTATGGGTGGGGAGGGGTACCTGCAGTTCTCCTCCCGGTGGTATTCTGCACTGCAGCCAGCAGTGTGGATGCCATTCGGGGGGTGGAGTTGGTGGGCCGTGGGAGAGGCCCTGGGTCCAAAGGACCGTGTTCGGAAGGAGGCCGTGTTGGCGAGCCTCTTCGCCCAGGACGGTTCGCGGTGGCAGCCTGGTGGTAATCCCGCGTTCCGTCCCGACTTACCGGGCGTTGAATGGGAAAAGCCCCGGTGGTTTTAGTGGGTATGCCCTTGGACGGCCTCTGATTAGCAGAGGCCTAATCCAGGGGAGAGCCCCACACTACCCGGCCGTCTCCCAGCGGCCGGGTGTGCATAAGGCGGCGCCGGCCAACCGGCGCCGACGTCGGCTCCTGTCAGTGAGCCGGCGGCATTTCCACCGGGTCAACAACAAAAAAAAAAAGGTGCAAGCGTACCCCTGGATGTCGAGCTTTGGACGCAACCTGGATACACACGCTGAGATAAGATGAGGAATTGGCTCTTTAAACCCTGACTTTTCTCAATAATTAAGCTGTAAAAAACCTAAACATCTTAAATTTAAACGAGACATCCACGTGTGATGGGTCAAATAGAATAAAGAATAGAATAAAATAAAATATTTATTCAGTGCTTATACAGGTTACAAATCATATAACGAAAATAAGAAAAAACACAATTTATACAAATCAAGCACTAAAAGGGCTTCCACTCAGCATGATGCCGAGGTGCTCGGTGAAACACCTCGACGCTGGTCTTCCGTGGATACCGGGTGTAATAAATACCGCCACTGCGCGCACCAACGTCAGTACGTCAACGCAATAGGGACAAAACCCTTCGCACTATCAATTCAAAGGATCAGTTGACATCAAATTTGGGGCTGAACCTTCTTTGTCCTTACAATCAACTTCGACTAATCCTATTCTATGAATGATTGACTCACGAGGGCTCAGGGAATGGACGTAAATATGTATATATATGCGACGCACTACCCACTGCGCCAACGAGGCAACGTCAGCGACGGCTGCGCTAGGGGTCCCGGGTTCAATCCCCGAGTCGGGCCAAAATTTTTACCTAAGTTTTCCTGTTAAGAAATTCTCAGTGTCAGTTCGAAGTTTGGCCATTGGCGGTCTTGTACCCCCGTGCCTCGGATAGCACGTTAAGCCGTTGGTCCTTCGCCCGATTCCTCTCCGGTCATGTCAAACTGGTGTCCCATCGGAATATGAGGACCAGGGAATAGTGAACTTGTATTTGCGCACAGACTTGAGCACAATAATATATCCTGCGTAAGTGGCTGATCGTTGATATTAGCCGTCTTAGCCGAAATCGGTTAGAAGATATTATTTTGAATTTTCATAGATTAACCAATATAGTTGCGGAGCTATGGTAGCTACTGGATAAGAACTCGCTTTCCGGGGAGGTCGTAGGTTTCAATCTAAGCATGAACCTCTAGATTTTTCAAATCTATGTGCGTATTTCTGCCATGAGCTGGGCAGTAATCGGAAATGTAATCAACGCCGCCCACGGACATTCGCGAAATAAGAAAGACCGCTAATGTGTTGCTGGCCTTTTTAAAAAAGAGTACGCTGTTCTCTGGAAGGTCCCTAACTCGCAGCCGTCAGGAGTTACTGCTCCAGCCAAACCGTTTCATAGAACTTAACTGAAATGTTTGAGATTAATCGCAGAGCAGTAAGGAAGTCTATTAGATTGGCGGAGTGTTAGATACATGTGACAATCTACGAGTTTGTATAAGCTTTAAAGATTAAAAGTACTGTTACACATGCTTATTTTCATACTTAAAGCATGCTAATTTCGAATAAGTGCTACTTAGTAGCATGTGTGGACGGACAACAAATAAGCATGCTAATTTTGAGCATGCTCAAAAACCGCACACCGGTGGATTTTTAAGCTTACTACCTGAACTGCGATTAGAGGGGGGAGTGTGCTGGAGTGATTAAGCACGTGTAAATTGGTTTCCTTATTTTTAAGCATACTAAAATATGAGTAATATCATGCTTATTGATAGCAAATTTCGACAGTTCCTTAAGCATGCTCATATTTAGCATACTTAAAGAGCATGCTACAAATGAGCATGTTTAACAGTAGCTTAAGGTGACGAGTAGGGCACATTAGCGACGAAGTGGCCACTTTTGGCGTCAATCAATTTTTCGCGTACGCGTTGGACCCAACATTTTTGCATGGTTATTTCATAAATAGTATAAGTGTTTGCCGAGAGGTTGTAACCCCGAAAGTGTTCAAAATAAATCCAGTTTAGTAGCTAAAAATTAAAATCGATTGGCCTACCCGTCACCTTAACGGATCCTAAAGCGTACGTGTATTATAATGTAAGTGTACCAACTATTTATGTGTAATAGTAGGTATGCCCGCACTCGACATTTATAGGTAATAAAGAATTTTGAAAAAAAGATAGACACATGTTTGCATATATACCTACTAATAAGATATTCTAACCGAGAGTCGACGTGGTTGCGATTAATCGCAGGGCTGTAGGTTCAGTCAGACCCTGCAGTAAGGCGCAGTGTTTACAGCGCCACTTCTTCCGGCCTATGAGGCAGCTTATACCTATAAGTTCGCACATAAACTTACTAGCTATTCGAAAGGAACACGCCACAGTGGCTGTATGTGAAAGTAACATGCATGTTATAATATTATAAAGCTACTGTTACACTGCTCCTTCGTAGCATGCTTAAAAAGCATGCCAAACATGAGCATGCTTAAAAATAAGCAAACCTGTTTACACGTGCTAAAGTACTCCGCCACACTCCCCCTTCCACCCGCACTGCAGGTAGCATGCTTCAAAAACGACCGGCGTGCGATTTTTGAGAATGATTAAAATTAGCATGCTTATTATTAGCACGTCCGTTCACACATGCTACTAAGTAGCACATACTCAAAAGTAGCATGGTCTAAGCATTTTAACAGTGGGAGAGCCACGCTTCGGCATGAATGGGCCGGCTCGACCAGAGTAATACCACGTCCTCACAGAAAACCGGCGTGAAGCAGTGCATGCGCTGTGTTTCGCTGCGTGAGTGAGGGTACCGGAAGCCCAATCCAGGGGAAGGGGGGGTTAAAAGGTAAGCAGTGCACTTGTCCAAGTTTTTCTAGATGGATGGCGATCCAGTATTGTGAATTGCTGAACAAACCATTTTTGACCCCGTATATCTCAGTTTTGAGGAATGTTTGGCCTCGGCAGTAGGTATGTCTTGATGGTTATGTATGATTTAGATACCTTCAAGAGACAAGGGGGGACTCTTTCTTAAAGGCAGAAGCGGCGGAGATTACTAAACATCAGCTCATCCGATTGCTCGTTTGTCAGATCAAGCACTAAAAAATCGGCGAAGTGCGAGTCAGACTCGCCCATGAAAGGTTCCGTAGCAGCAAGTAAGATATATGGAAGGTAAATTGCGGTTTACGGTTTATAACGTATTTAAAAAAAACTACTCACTATATCTAGTTAAAACTAATTTTCGTTGTTAGTTTTCATGATTATGTACATCATATATTTTTTTTAGTTTTATAATTCATTTATTATAGAAGTTAGAATGGGAAACACACAATTTACCACTTTGGGAGCGTCTCTTGCGCAAAGTATTGTGTTTAAAAAAAATGATGTTAAAAACCTCAACATCATTTTTAAAGACCTATCCATAGATACCCCACACGTATAGGTTTGATGAAAAAAAAATTTTGAGTTTTAGTTTCAAGTATAGAGACCCCCCCAATTTTTGTATATTTTCCAATTTTTGTGTAAGATCGTAATGCGGTTAACAAAATACATCTATTTACCAAGTTTCAATAGTATAGTTCTTATAGTTTCGGAGAAAAGTGGCTGTGACATACGGACGGACGGACAGACGGACAGACATGACGAATCTATAAGGGTTCCGTTTTTTGCCATTTGGCTACGGACCCTAAAAACAGCAGGAGGAGAAGACAACCTCTGACAATAAATGTTATCTTATTTTATCTTATCTGAGCGATCTCTGTATCAAAACATTCCTCGAAAAGGGATTAAAAAAGTGCTAAAACATCTTTAAACTGCTTCCTCGATAGCGCTCCGTCATCACAAAGGACGAAAGGTGGAAGCCGAATTTTTTCGGCCAAAGACTTAGCCGGAAAATTAAGCGCCTTTTACTTTTGTCCCTTCGAGACTAGCTTTCATTTGGGATTTTCTCGTCGGGGTTATACTTGTACCTACGGATTAAAGGCAGACTGGGAATGAATGAGGAGTTTTAAGGGCGGTAGTTCGATTTAATAGGACGGGCGTTGAAAAGTTTTTTTTAAAACCTAGTAATAACTTTTTTCATCAGTAAGATCCTTTCTACTACTAAGTTTGTTTGAACTTTCAATTAGGCATTGGGGAGTAACTATATTACTGAAAACCGTTGGGTTAGAAGCTAGACGTAGGGTGCCACTCAGAAGAGCTAGCATGAACTTTTCAAAATATTCGTAGCGTATGCGTATTGCCTTAGCAAAAAAGAGTAGTTCTGCGCATCTTTAGTCTAACTAAAGATGTGTAGAACATTTTTTTTTAAAAGACAAAGGAGTTATAACTCTTGTGAAGAAAAGAGTTAAAAAGATAAAGATATAAAAGATAAAAATTCTTTATTCAATTTAGGTCCATACAGAACACTCATGAATGTCAATATAGGTACACATATTATCATTTACCGCTGGTTCGGAATGTCGATTTCTACTGAGAAGACACCAGCAAGAAACTCAGTAGTTACTCTTTTTAAATATTGCTGATGTTACAGAGTTTCAATTGAGAAGAAAAAAAATACAACTGTCAAAGTTAACCGACTACTATGAATAACAACTCACAAGACTAATGGATTAACATGACCTAGAATCCTTATCATTTAAATACTCTTGTACACTATAGTAACCTTTCTTCATTAGGCAGGTTTTAATATGAGGCTTAAACTTATCCAATGATAGGTTAATGATATTTTGTGGGAGCTTATTGAATATCTTAATACTTAGCCCAACAAAGGAATTACCGATTTTATGAAGTCTGAGGACTGGGACGGCAAGTCTATGTTTATTTCTGGTGTTAAGACTATGACTATCGGACTTTTTTTTGCATCTTTAACTCCCAATTAACTCCGTAACTCAAAAGACTAAAAAGACCTGAATGATGTGATTGATGTGAATTGCGATGGGTTGTCTCATCGACGTTTGATCCAATCGAATAAATTCAGTACTAATAATTACAATTATTGCAACAGTGGTAAGATCAGTTTTCTCCCCTGATATTTTTTATTTACAGTTTAATGCGCGACGCGTTTCAATCATGCTCCATCCCTTTGAGGCTCATAAAATCCAGCTATGGCGGTTTCACTCACTCCTTTACGCTCCGTGGTACCAGTCTCGCTCACTAACTCTTTTTAAAAGATTTAAAGACGCATTAATGTGATTGGATTGATGCACATTTTCACAGATGATTTATTTATAAAATAAAAATATCACTATGCGATTTCAAAGGAAGTGTTTCTTATTTTTATTGAATTAATCATATCCTCTAAAATATTAGTCAAAATGAGTAAGTATTGGTACACTATCAATGTATACAAATCTTTCAAATTTCTTCAATCTATTCGCACCGTTAATGTCATACACATCAATCTTCACATCAGAGAGTTAAAGATGTAAATGAGTTACGGAGTTATTAACTCTTTTGCAAGGATGTACAGTGGTGGACAGGTCAAACTATACAAAACTGTCAAATTTCCTCAATCGATATCGAACTCAATGTGTGACAATATAAGGTTTATAATCGAATGAAGAAATTTGACAGTTTTGTATAGCTTGATGTGTCCGCCACTGTACATCTTTTAGTCCCAATCACTCCTGAATTACACATGTCTAGCTTAGACGTATTGTAAGCAATTTATTTGTATGAAAATTGTAAGATCTCCCTCTATCGAACGTAAACATAACTAAATTGACAGCACAAACGTCTGACAGCTACAGAATAGTTTCGTAACCATTCTATGATCGTAACGTGAGCGTGGCGCTAACGCCCGTCAATGCCGACGTATCCAATAAAACAATGGTTTCGTGGCTAACTATCGTCGACGAAGGTGTTTCGTACTGAGATACTTACCTATTAGCGTAGGATGGTTTTAGTCTATTCAATTTATAAAGACCTTTTTTGACAGATGTTAGATGTTCAGTACTAGGGAAGTACCTACCCTTAGAAATCGATACTCAGCGGCATCGATTCTCGATTTGTAACCAATTTTTATCATATCAACTTTCAACAACTAAAGATTTATAGAAATTGGCGAAAGAACACTTTTAGACTTGCAAAACTTCAAATCTTGTTTTTTGTCGAAAAAGAAATACACGATTGGATGTTTAGTACCTTCAGTTATTATAACTCAACAGTTAGGTACTATGAGCATCAGATTAAAATAAAAAAAAAACAATTAATTCATTTAAGTTTTTAAATTTAATGGTATAATTATTATTATTTAAACAGTTTAAATATTACCTGAAAATAGCTGTACTTTTGATGATGTTTTATTTGTAAAATGCATCAAAGTTATTTCAGCTATTACGCAGCCAAATTACCGCCTGATTCATTTTCATTCGCGAATTATCGGTTTAAGTAACTGAATATTTGAGGCACGTCACTATGTTTAAAAATAATACATACACCATAGTACGTAACCGCAATCGCGCAAAAAATATTATTTATTTTGAAGTTTAGATAATTCTAAGCATTATATTCAAAAACAATATGTTAATTTTGCTTGTGAATTATTTGTAGGGTCATCATCATCATCATCAGCCCATTTAAGTCCCCACTGCTGGGGCACGGGCCTCCCTCAATCACATGAGGGGTAATTGCCATACTCACCACGCTTGGCAGCCGGGTTGGCGAGGGTTTTGATATAAATGCAGAGTTTTCCTTCTCTGGGTGCTGATGATCATGCCAGCAGCTTTACCTTAGTCGCCTTTTACGACACCTCGGTAAGAGTGAGGGTGGCCTATTCTACTCTGCCGGGGACCACACGGACATTTGTAGGGTGTTTTTGAATAATTGTATATTTTTTAAATAACGATTCACTACTAAATACAGAAAGAGATATTCAATTGGATTTATATGAAACGTACAGAGTTACATTCTTCGAAATGTCAAAAAGGACTTCATAATTGGAACAGACTGTACGTAATGACGGCTATCGCGTGTGAAGTAGAATCGCATTATGTTTATTTATTTCTTTAGTATATTTTATGTATTAACATGTAAATTATACATAAGTACTTATAAATAGTTTTAAGTCATTAAAATGTATGACGATTTGTAAGTGCTGTATACAAGCCTTTGCAAATAAAGTATTATTTGATTGATTGATTGATTGATTGTGAAAAATCCGCTAGATGGCATAGTGTTGAATTGAGGTCCAACATCAACAGCATTGGTTGTTTAATTCGTCAAATTGACATTATGACAGATCACGTTTAAAAATAACCAATCACAGTCCTATAGTACTCCATCTAGCGGATTTTACACACGTGATATTTACACACTCGATTTTATATACGCTATTGTAATGTGCGCGATACATTAAGGTGACCTGTAGGGCACACTAGCGAACACACTTAGATTGTTAATTAATTGTAAGTAATTAGTAAATCTTTTACCTTTAGTTGTATAGCCTGAAGCACAGGTTTTAACCTAGTTTAGGCAATGAATAACCCTGGTATTGTAATTTATTAAGTTTAATGCAATGTAATGTGCCCCTTATTTACTGAATAAACAATGCAATTCAAACTTGAAACTTGAGACTATTAATTTAATACTTATACTTAACTTTTGGGTCTGTTCTGTATTCGCTGCTAACTTTTGGGTCTGCTGCTCTGGTTGAGAGTGTGGAGACCGCGACTTAGAACACGTAGCTTATTGCGCCCTCCAGCTAGATGGAGTGACGATCTGCTAAAACCCGCTACTGTAGAGTACTAACTGCCTATGTCCAGTAGTGAACTGAGTTTGACCAATGAAGGTAATGAGTAGTATAAAATGTATAAGTCAGCAATAGTACGTTTTTTTAATGAGGTAGGTGGCTGACAAGCAGACGGATCACCTGATGGTAAGCGATTGACACTGCCCATTGACACCCGCGACACCAGTGGAGTCACAAGTGCGCTGCTAACTCACGCAGTGGGGAGATTTTTTTGGGTATTTTTGCAATATATGCTCATTAAAAAATATCGACAGTCTTCGGGTGGGACTTGAAACCAATAGTATTCCTGTTGAAAAATGTGGTTATTTTTAAAAGATTTTTTTGTATGATATAGGTGGCAGACGAGCCGACGGATCACCTGATGGTAAGCGATTACCGCCGCCCATGGACACCAAAACCAGTTATGTCACAAGTGCGCCGCTTACCTTTTTACCCCCCTTCCCCTGGGTTGGGCCTCCGGTACCCTCACTCGCGCAGCTTCACGCAGGTTTTCTCTGTGTGATTACACTGTAATCTTTTGTTTATTTATTTTGTTCCTTGGTTGAATAAGAGCGGGGTGCGTCTTCGAGAAAGGCACGAACTAATACCGGTCATCTTTATCTCCACTTACAAATTCAGTGAAAGCGCCCCTAAAGTCTTACATAAACAAACAGTGTCCCCAATCAATCAACAATAGATACACCTAAGTTCTACTAGTCTGCATCTAGACACGACGTATACAGACAGATGTGGACGTTCCCCTATATTAAATAAATTGAAAATCCATATAACAAATAAAAATATAAAAAGCAAAAGTATACTCATTCATTCATTCATTCTTTTTTTTTATTTATTAAGGACAACCAACAAATCTTACACTAATTACATTGTATTTACTTAAGTACTATAATAAGGCTAAGTGCAGATTCTCTTACAGGCTGTCACGACATGCATATGTGAGCAGACTAAATAGAGAAATTTAAATAACAAATAAAAAAATAAATAACAAAATTCATTCATTCGTAACATCTGTAAAGTAGGTATTATTATTAATGTTGGCTGGTGACTCTCTTTACCCCAATGGTTACCACAGAATACCAGCGTCATGGCGTTCCGGCAGCGTAGTGGCAACCATTTTGGTAGCATATCACGGAAAGTGTTTTTATCTTATATTAATTTTCTCTTTTATGTAAAAATCATGTGATGGCTTTACCAAAGAAATGCTTATTCTAAAGCAATCTATTCTATTCTATTCTATTCCATTCCATTCCATTTCATTCCATTTCATTCCATTCTATTCTATTCTATTCTATTCTATTCCACATTGCCTGACTCGGTACTAAGAAGTTTAAGCGTGATGGATATCAAACAATAGAGAAATTATTTATAGTGATAATATAATATCCTGCAACCGATTTGGCTTCGTCGGTCGATCTTAACAATCAGCCACGTAAGCAGGATAATATGATAGTGCTCAAGTGTGTGCGCAAACATAAGTGCACTCTCCATTCCTTTACCCTCATATTTCGATAGGACACCAAGGTGACACGACCAAGGAATTAGGGCCGGCAAGAGGTAGGGCCAACGGCTTAACGTATGTACTTTCCGAGGCACGGGTGCACAAGATCATTAACTTCCAGGCTTCATGCCGACACTAAGAATTATCAACTGAAAAATTCAGGTTCCCCGCTGAATCTAACCCGGGACTTCAATCACAGAGTATGACCCACTGAGCCATCAAGGCAGTTACCACACCCAGATGATACCAGTTTCGTTTCTTTTTTCGACGCAAAATTCCTTTTATTTTAGGGATTTATATTCTTCTGCATCAATTGACTGTCTTTGAAGGAATAGTTAAGTTGTCTGATTATTTTATAAATCCACTTAGTAACCCGTAAAAGGGTCTCCGCTACGTGGTGTGGTGCATCTGCGTGCGGGCTCAGAAAACTTCATTTAAGTGTATATATTTGTGTTCCTCTGTTGTCTGCTATCTGTAACACAAGTGCTTAAGCTACTTAGTACGGAATCAGGTCAACCTATGAGATGTTGTTATTATTATTATTATTTACGAGTAATTTAAGCATGGGGAAGATGCAGATCTATTTTGTGAAAATCTCAAAATACCTCACCAAAAACTTTTTTATATGTTATAGGTGGCAGACGGATGACCTAATGGTAAGCTGTTGCAGCCTGCATAGACACTCGCAACACCAGTGGAGTCACAAATGCACTATCAACCCGGTATACAGCCCTCACTGCCCCAACAGTGCAAGCACTACTTCGCGCCGGTTCTCTGTCAGGCTCTGCTATCACTCCAGTTGAGATGCCGAAGGATGACTCTCCCACAAGTAAACTGGCACCCTGCTTTGTGCATACATATCCGCTGCGAGCCGCAATAGCGCGAGCGTGGCGTGGGTGTCAGCCGCCCGTGTTTTTCTTCTATGATCTGTCCAGCCCTGCCCACCAAACGCTAAACGAAGACGTGGGCGATTTTTGTCAGGGGGGGGGGGGGGGGATGATTGTAGAGCCACATATTTCCTCACCCTCGGAAGGGCCTCGCAAGCAATAATATTAGAGGCCCCCTTGAGCGCGAGGTCGTGGGCAATGGCCCACGTCGCCCACGCTTAGCAACGCCACTGCTCCCCATCCAAGATGACGCTTAGATTATATTAATGTAGTAGCGTCGTTGGCACCCTCTTTTCTTCTCCTCACTCCAGGCCCACTACGCTACACCGGCAAACGCCACGGACGTCCTCAGAGGGCCTAATACTTTTTTTTTTGATACAGTATATTGGCTCTCCTCAGCCTGATGGTAAGCACGAGAAGAGTCCACGTTACAATTACAACGGAAGCGATGTCAAGGCATCACCTCCGTTAGGACTGCCATACTGGCCCGCGAGATGCTTCTTCACGCTTCGTTTGAAGGAATCCATATTGTAGGAAGGAGGAAATACATGCGCCAGCAAAGAGTTTCATTTCTTGATGGTGTGGCAAAAATAGGAACTGCCAATTTTTTTAGTCCGTAATGGAATGTTTTCCAACGGAATATTTTTTGCTAATAACGTCTATTATCCTCCTCATCTTCGCGTGTAATTCCCAGTTTCGTTCAAAGCGGTCCCTCTAAAGCCCGGGGTACGCTTGGACCATGACTCTTGTTTTTGGGGAGTCTGCTAATTATAAAGAAGCGACAGTCTAACCTTCACAAGCCTTAAGGCTTGATATCTCTTCGTGTTCCTAAAAAAATGGTCTAGAGTTTTTAAAAATATAAACTTTTCACAAAACGCGATCTTCAAATAGTTCCAGAACAAAATTCCAGTCCCTTTTAACATTGCGTGTTGGAAACGGGATGGCAGGAGCTTTAGTACGGCAATAACTTTAGATCTTCATCTTAGCGTGTAATTCCTGGTTGCATCCAAAGCTGTCGCTTTGGAGCCCAGGGTACGCTTAGACCAGGGTTCAGGATTGGGGGGGTCTGATAATTACAATGAAGCGACTGCCGTCTGAACCTTCGCAACCCTTTAACAAGGGAACCAGACCAACTGAATCATGGTTACACGTTTCAGAAACTATCCGAGACGAGCATGTTTCCTCACGATATTTTCCCTCACTGCCTAGCTAATGGTAGAAATTTGCACATAAATTAGAAAAATCCAGAGGTGCATGTTCGGATTTGACCTCGGTCCCCCCGTATAAGGCGCGTTTTGAACCACTGAACTAACATCGCTTCGTAATACCGTCTATTAAGTGAGTTAAATCATAACATCTAAAATAGGTATAATGCTTATTTTTGTCCGTCGAAGTTAAGAGAATCGCCAACTGTGCGCCGCGTCGGATTAACATCCGCTCGCATTAATTCCCGTCGCGAATTTGAATTCGGCGCGGAACTGAGGAGTCCCAACCTCGCGTTCGATTGTCGAAGACTTACTGTAAGCTTCTTACTCCACTAAGAAGATTTCCGAACTGGATCCCCCTTACCTCGCTCAACTTTGTAGTATTAAAAAATTTAAATCGCATTTTTGTTGCGGATTCGCGGTCTGAGTTCTGTGCGCGATAGTTAGATAACTTTTGGGAGTGGAACGTAAGCTGTGAAACTGGGACTGTTTAGTACCTACGAGTTTGGGTTGAATTATTTGTTTTGGAACATTGGTATGTTACTACAATAATATACTAAATCGATTATTTAAATTTTAGGTTAGCGATCTTTCTGATTTCGCGGATGTTCATGGGCGGGCGTTGATTACTTTGATCGACTCGCTTGCTCGTTTTCCGCCTCTAGCATAAAACAAAGGTTTTTATTTTCTTAATTAATTAAGTTCATACAACATCTCATATATTGATCTAATTCCGAACTGAGGGCCGATTTTTCGATCCGTAGTTAAACTGCACCAATGGTTTAAAAAGTAACCAATATGGACCAAATATCGCCAAAATGTGCTTTTTGAACAATAGGTACTTAGCTTAGCCAATAGTTATATTACAAGGAGTTACGTCACTTTGACGCTGTCACTTTGACAGTTTGACAGTTTGAATCTATAGTTAATTTACGGGTCAAAAAATCGGCCCTTAGTAGCTTAAGGTGACGGGTAGGGCACACTAGCGACACCAATCGATTTTGCCAATCAACAAATGTTAGGGTCCGTTTTTGTACGCGGAAAATTGATTCACGCCAAAAGTGGCCGCTTTTGGCGTGTATCATTTTTCGCGTACGCGTTAGACCCAACATTTTTGCATGGTTAATTTAATAAATAGTATAAGTGTTTGCCGAGAGGTTGTAACCCCGAAATTGTTCAAAATAGATCCGCTTTAGTAGCTAAAAATAAAAATCGATTAGCGTCGCTAGTGTGCCCTACCCGTCACCTTAAGCACTTGTGTTACGGATATCAGACAACAGAGGAATTACAAATTACCTACACAGACTTAAATGTAATAAAATTAAATTAAAATATTAAGAGCCAAGTTGTTAATCGTGCGTGAATAAAGAAATGTAAAGCTTAGGTTCGAGCTTTTACAGTTTAAAATTAAATTTTCAAATCTGTCTTGCGTCAAACTTGTAATAAAATAACACACCAAAACATATCATATGAACAAACACTTATGGTTTTATTTTACAAGGAAAACAACAATACGACATTCTACGAAGCTGGTGTTTATCTCAGTTTAGGGGATTTTTAAAACGGAATACCACAAAGGGACCTTTGTAGGGGATTTATACAAAAAAAAACTTCAAAAAGAAACCGAGAACAACTGTCGAAGGATATTCTTGGAAATTGTATTTAGATAATAATAGGTTTAACCTGTATTGTTATTTCGAATTGTAGCTTATTCGCGGAAAGTATTTATCGGGAAATATTATTTTCCCCATTTTTACCATAATGACCCGCGTGCGGACTATATATAGCCATGTTTTTCCAGTAATGTTTTCATGATCTTGTTTATTTTTTTTTAATCCTGCTATATCGAAAAGCACGAATGAATAACCTTAATGGGAATTTAGCAAGAAAACAGAGAAATAAATGTATTAATATAAGAAAAATATTTTTTGTGCGCGGAGAAACATATAGGACCTAGAGTCTGTGGTATGTATTTAACCAATAAAAAAAAGATTTTTTTAATCTGATTATGATCCCATAAGCCCGATTTTGTTCCCGATCTTAGTCTTTCTGGCTACCCTACTTTCAGACCAGGTTAGGCGTTTCGGAACCAAACAATTAAGAGACATCTAATTTATACCCACCTTGACTGAAATCTATGTTCCGCTGAACGCTGGCGTCATTAGAGTGCCGCTCCGTTACGCCGAATTTAAAAACTACGAGCAAGATAAAATTAAAATAAAAAAACTGTTTTGGGCATCTTTTAAGAATAAGAGGTGGTCGCACCGTAAAACTAAACGTACTATATGTCTTGGTAAATCAAAATTTTATTAATTAGGTTGGCGCAGCGACTCGTAGTGAGCCATGACCTTCGATAAAAGAGCCTCCATCTCGGTTGGTCTTGCCGCAAAACATGCGCCAATTCGTGCCAGTCATCTGCCAAGAGTCCGCGCTTCACTCCATATGCGAATACCTATGAATAGTTTATTAGTTATAGAAACTTTGTAACCATATATTATGAAAATTAAGCTGTTTGTGTTCCAAAAAAAATAAAAATAAAAAATCTTTATCAACATCATCTTTCCAACGGTATCTTAGACGGCCAACTGCCCTTCGTCCATTTGGACGTCCAGATATGCTCTCTTTAACGCACGATGTCGATGAAAAAAAATACCCGTTACATATTAATTCACAACCCAGCTGCGTGCAAATTAAACCCATAATATAATTATAAATGTTTTTATTCAGTGATTAGTAGTTAATACAAGTCAAGTATTGGAATACCTACTACACATTAGATATTATTATGCCGTGAGCTTGTTTACCGTCTGAGCGCTAGATATAATAAATGAATATCAGACAGTAGTACAAACATAGGCCTGACCTGAAAGTATGTAAGTAGATATAAGAGTCAATGAAGAAACTACAAATATTAATTACTTATAGTTACTTGACTACATACGCTGACTGGGTAACCACCTTTTTTTTTTGTTGACCCGGTGGAAATGCCGCCGGCTCACTGACAGGAGCCGACGTCGGCGCCGGTTGGTCGGCGCCGCCTTATGCACACCCGGCCGCTGGGAGTCGGCCGGGTAGTGTGAACCACCTGGTCCAGCAATGCTGAGACACTTACTAATTGCTTACACAATACTGTAGCTACAATTTGATAAAATTTATGTTTGAGAGCAATAAACCAATTTATATTTTATTTTTTACTAACTAAATTCTAACACTGAAAAAACCACAAGTAACCTTGCTACTTATTTATTTATTAACAGTATACTTATGGCTTTTAGAAATAATTCTAAAACGCACACAAGTTTAGAATTTATATATAAATAAATAGAAAATTACTATCAAATTAAATTCTATAATGGATCAAAAACATACATATTGTAGTAATTATGTTTTTGCCCATTTTCGAAATCAAATAATTGTAAAACGATATTCAAATAGTCGAGTACTTTATTTTTATAAAAAAATGTCAATGGAATTAATTCATTTAATGTCAAAAGGATTATAATGTTATGTCACTCAAAATGCTATCGTTTTGTCAATAACTTGATGAAATTATGTCAATAAATACATAATGTTGTCCGCGAATATGTCCATGTCGTGGTGCTGAGTAAGTATGTTACCTATCACGCGATTATTTGTCAAGACTGGGAACCGAACCCAGGCAAGCGTATGAGGCACCTGCATTACAAAATGCATCACTGGCCATACTTATGTATAGATAGATAGATAGATACTCTTTATTGCACAACATACAAAACTTAAAAGCTAGGTATACAGAGATACAAAGTACAATTTAGGCGGTCTTATCGCTGGGAGCGATCTCTACCAGACAACCTGTATATATGTATGTACATATATATTTATTTATAGCCTACCTGCTTAAAAATTCTGCCCCTAATCCAAGTATTTCATGCTATATAATACTAGATACTAATATTATAAACGCGAAAGTTTGTGAGAATGTATGTAAGTATGTTTTTGCTCTTCCACGCAAAAACTACTGAAAGGGTATTATTACTTACTCCATTGGCTCAGTGACCCGAAACGAGTCTTGGCCTCCGAAATAAGAGAACGCCACTTTGGTCGATCCTGCGCTACTAGTCGCCAGTCACCGGCCTGAAGTTCTCGCAGATCATTTTCGACGACGTCTTTCCAGCGATACCTAGGCCGGCCTACCGGGCGTCGGCCCAGCGGTCGGCTCTGGTATGCTTTCTTCGCGAGACTATGCTCGTCCAGTCTCTCGAGGTGGCCAAGCCAGCGAAGACGATGCGCCTTGGTCTCGCCGATGATGTTAGGCGTGTCCACAATCTTCTCTATTTCGACATTTGTATCCTCCAGCCATCGTCTTGTAATTTTACTGGGCCCAGAATTTTGAGGAGTACCTTTCCTTCCTACAACGAGCAGTTTTTGCTCTTCTTTTAAAGTTAGCGTCCAAACCTCACAGCCGTACATCAAAAAAGGGTATTGATGAAACTTTTTAATAATATAGTTTCAATATAAGAATAACACATTCATTCAAATTCATTGAAATATACAAAGATCCGCCGGGCACAGCAAGACGATTAAGAGATTCCATATATTTGTCTATAAAATCTCCAACTCGACTTTTATGTCGAGTGCTCGAGGTTAGGCCTCTGAGGTCTTTCACGTTTATGCCGTAAGCTGTTTAAAATCTGAGTGTACAAAAATCTAAATGCGCGTTTCTCGCAAAATGTGTACGTAATTGAATCCCCAAAGTCTTCATGGAAAGTAATTCAGAAGTATACTCATGCATGTAAGATGATTACCGGCTCTTCTCGCTCATCTTAAACAAATGCAATCGTTCAAAAAATCAGCTCCCGCTGAGGCACATTAGGGCGCGGACTCTCTACGCCGAATTAACCCTTGAATGTAAGTACAACGTGCTTTTTTATATGGGGAGAAAAAGTTTGTTTTTACCCGATTAAAACGAAGCGAAAAGGAGAGTTATAATTTTGACCATGTATATATCTATGTTTGCATGTTCATTTATTCCCTAATTACTTCTAAACTATGCATTTCTTTTTATGCAAAGACATAATGTACCTAATGAACTAAAATAAAAATCTTGACGGTGTCGTGTAGGGTATCAACATTTAAAATATGTAAATATTATTCACAGAACACTAAAATATGTAAAAAAAAATAGAGTTTAAAACTTAAACTCGACTACTTTTTGGTAAAAACTGTAAAGCAAAATAATTAAACATTTTAGAACCCCTGACATTTTTTTAATATTCATACGTAAGACAGTCAACAACAGCTTCAATTTATTTTTGAACATTTAAATTTTTTGTATTAATCCGACTTTTGTGGCGGCGGCCATCTTGGATTAATATCCATCTAACATAGCTAAGAACAGTCCCGATCAATTCACCTTTCAAACAAAAAAAAAACAGATCAAAATCGGTTCATCTGTTCGGGAGCTACAATGCTACGGCCAGACACACACACAGACATGTCAAACTTTTAACACCCCGTTGGTTTTTCATCGAGGGTTAAAAAGTACGAAACAAGAAAATAGGTCGTCTCCGCTGAAATTATTATGCCGTATTGCTGTGGTGTTATGCCTACTGGTGCTAAACAGATTCATTAAAGTAATAAAATAAATCAATAGTAGGTACCTATAATCCCCACGCGAGCAGTGGGAGCCACGAGAAACCGTGGTAGAGCCACGATTCGGCATGAATGGACCGGCTCAACCGGAATGATACCACGGCTTCACAGAAAACCGGCGTGAAGCAGAACTGTGCTGTGTTTCGCTGCGTGAAGTGAGTGAGTAAAGTTGGTAAAGTGAAAAATATAAAATAGAAGGCAGACGATCACAGAGAACCGGCGTGTACCGGACGGTATAATCCGGGGGAAAGAAGGTTTTGAAAGTTGGCAGCGCACTTGTGACTCCACTGGTGTCACCGGTGTCTATGGGCGGCGGCAATCGGTGTCATCAGGTGATCATCAGGTGATCCGTCTGTTTGTCTACGTATCACATAAAAAAAAGTTTCTAAAGCCCCGCCCGCCTAATGCCCGATTCAACCATTTGAAATACACAAAATTTCGCCTTACAAAATTAGTGAGATAAATATGATTAAAGATTTATATTTCAGAAACAATAGCTACCAAAATTTCCAGCCATTAAAACTTACCTAAATCTCAACTTTCTATTATTGATCACTCACAGACACTGTTTCAAAGTTAGCTATAATACTCGTAGATTAACTATCCTACAACATTCATTACAAATGTTCTAGCTAAATATTTAATACTTCTTTCAACTTCAATTGCTGTAGACGGTGAAGTTTCGTATTAATTTATGATTGGAACTAAAGTAATAATTTAACAACTTAACGTGCAATACGCAATAAATACTTACGTAAACTTGTACTTTTCTTATAGTTTGGTAAATTACTAAAATTGACAAACAACATAATTATAGGTACCGATTTTAATTCGAGTCAAACGACAACTGTGCATTTGTATATCATCTACATCAAAATCATTGGAAAGTCTTTCACTGACTACACTGACAGAGAATTTAAGCTTGATGTATCTGTGAACATTCACATCAAAATCAATGGATAGTCTTTGACTGACTACGCTGACAGAGAGTATATGCTGGATGTATCTGTGAACATTCACATCAAAATCATTGGAAAGTCTTTCACTGACTACACTGACAGAGAATTTAAGCTTGATGTATCTGTGAACATTTACATCAAAATCATTGGAAAGTCTTTCACTGACTACACTGACAGAGAATTTAAGCTTGATGTATCTGTGAACATTCACATCAAAATCATTGGAAAGTCTTTCACTGACTACACTGACAGATAATTAAAGCTTGATGTATCTGTGAACATTTACATCAAAATCATTGGAAAGCATTTCACTGACTACACTGACAGAGAATTTAAGCTTGATGAATATGTGAACATTTACATGAAAATCATTGGAAAGTCTTTCACTGACTACGCTGACAGAGAGTATACGCTGGATGCACTTATCTGTGAACATTCTCCTATCTAACTATCCTCCTAATCCCCATGAGAAACTAATGCCTTTACAAACATATTATATCGAACTAGGGTGAATGTTCTAAAGCCTCAAAGGATCTAAAGAATATCTTTCACGACATGGAGACCAAAAATTAATTTATCAAACGATAATACTAATACGAAGTCATCGCTCGCTCGTTATTTTTTTTCCCATCTTAAAGCGTTCTAAATCTCTTCCAAAGTAATAACACATCCTTATCGCAATGAAAGAATGAAGATTCAAAAAGTTATTAGGTATGACGTCAAAGCTCCCTGTGGCTTTGAGGCTAATACCTGCCCGGGACGAGTCGGCTGGATGCGGCAAAAATGACAAAAGAATTTTCCACCTTTTGTTAAAAAAAAATGTTTAAACGTTTTTTTTTTCTGCTTACAATATGCAATGTAACCGTTGATGGGTTTATGCTAGAACAACCGGACACGGGCTCGAAACACAATCAATATGAATGTAGTACGTCAGCATCAAAATGATTTTAGCGTTCAAAGCTACCACAATTATCTGAGCATCTAACACTTTTGGCATCTTATCTTATCTTATCTGTTAGGGGCCATTTTCATGGGGCACGTCGACCCTAAGGGATCTTTTGTACCTCCCCTATCTTTTGCGCTCTTACTCACGAAAGATTCGTTTCATCAGCGTCACGATGTCTTTCGGATTCAAGTGCCTGTAGTCAATTTTTTTATTACACTTTTGGCATAGTCCCATTGGGTGTAGCTACTTTCATTTGTTGTCACTTGTTTTCGAACAATAAATCAAAATGCACTTTGGCGTATCCTGACAAACAGTTATCTTTTGTCTTGCTCAAATATTTTGTTGAACTACAACCATCATAGTCTTACCACAGTAGCTCTTGTTATTATGGTCAAACTTAGTGACGTTTTTCATTAGACATGACTCAGATTGTTCAAACATTTGTCTTTGTCCTAAAGTTCACTTAGCGATCTCGTGGTGTTTGAGCAGATCTCAAAGATGAAACTCGGATACTCTGTGGGACAGGCGTACCATCGTCGCCCGAATAAAGAAGTTCGCCACTATGTATAACAAACCAAAATATACCGAACCATACTACGGTTCGCGTCAAACGTTAAGTAGTCAATTTTGAGTCTTAAGTTAAAACTATTACCGCTTTATTATAAATCGCGATCTAAAGTTATTACCGTACTAAAGCTCATGTCATCCCGTTCCAACACGCAATGTTAAAAGGGACTGCCACGAATTTTGTTCCGGGTCTATCCTAAATTCGCATATTGTACCTAATTGTTACAATTTTAAATGTGTCTGTCTTTCTGGCAGAGTCGTCTATCAAAGTATGTAGTTATTATAGATAACGGTAATTTAAACTTTCGCTTTTAGGCATGACCTTAGTAAAATAATATCATACTGTTGAGTGTCCTTAATAAATAAAAATAAAATATAAACCAATTATGACTTACAGTCTGTGTTAACTGTGGAAGAGCCACGCTTCGGCATTTGTACGCGAAAAATTAATTCACGCTAAAAGTGGCCGCTTTTTTCGCGTACAAAAACGGACCCAACATTCGTGCATGGTTATTTAATAAATAGTATAAGTGGTTGCCCAGAGGTTGTAATCACGAAAGTGTTTAAAATAAATCCGGTTTAGATCCATTGGCGTTGCTAGTGTGCCCTACCCGTCACCTTAATTTATATTTTCTGATTCAACCGCGAAGCATATCAGGAAAAACCTTTATACACATTCAAATTATGTTGAAGAGGTAGTCCTAAAACTTGCTTTAAGTGAATAGAGCAATAAATTAGTCAATTCCAGAGGCCGTACCTCCATAAATCTTCTCCATCCTCAAAGATTTTTCAATTGGCGACGGATTTCCTCGGACCCGGAGGAAACTATTCCACCTTTGAGCGCATAGGAAATGATCAAATACATTGCCCTCGCACTCCTTTGAATTACATTTCTGGTTTGGAGCAAAGCTATTTTAGATTTTAAAGTTTTTGGTCGGGAGTATTTTAGTCATCTTTGCAGAATTGCGGAAGTTTTTCAAATTGATTTTCATATGTTATCGTCGAAAAGGATTTGCGCGGACTCTAGGCGTATGATTTTTTTTAATGTGAAAGGTGGCAGACGCCCATGGACACCCGCGACACCAGTGGAGTCACATTTGAACCCCCCGTTCCCCCGTATTGGGCCTCCGGTACTCTCACTCACGCAGCGAAACACGACACAGTGCGGTCTTCTGTGAGGCAGTGGTAACACTCCGGTCGTACCGGCCCATTGATGCCGAAGCGTGGCTCTCCCATGGTCCAAAAGTGGCATTGGCAAGTGTGATTGGCAAGAAGTGGCGCAGGACGGACCTAGATGGAGGCTCTTATTACTGGAGGCGAAGGCTCACAGGTAAAGGTGAGTCAAAAGGTTACACTACCCTAGCTGCCACTGTATCTGTCAAAAGAGTAACCGATGCGCATTTCTGTTGTCCATTAATTCCGAGTAAAACTATCGCAAATTTATATTGCATTCCTTTTCTATTAATAGATACCTATATGATATGGATTTCAATGTGATGTTAGCTTGCTCAAAGGTATCTAAGCTTTCCGAAATTTCTAACAGACTTAGGTAACCACTTCAAACATAAATTATTTGAAATTATCCTCAAACATCTAGGGAATATCGATAGCCAAAGTCCAGCGGAACAGGTGAATTCAGTTTAATCCAGTTATAACAAGACGCCGCCGGTGCAAACTGGATTTAGCCGGTTAAACGCTGATCCTAGCCGGTTAGCAATTCTGTGGCATACGGTTCTATCCGATCACAACTTCCTTGGCTGGTTGGAAGTGTTCAACCTTCACAATTTGTCTTGGTCTCTTAGACCGACTGACGAAATATAATGTCGTCTTTTTTGTCGCATGACATTGTCAAAATAAGATATAAACTCATGTCCGATTGTTAACTCTTTTTTTAGGGTTAGCAACCCGCAAGAGCATGGTGCCAATGTTCTTGCTTCCTATGATTCCGTGAGTTTCACGGACAGCCACACTTCAAAGCACCTATGAAAATCTGTCAAAATTCCACGACAAACCACGCCAAGGTCACTGAACGCACGCCAATGAGTTATTACTACCACGTAATAATAGTTCAATGATGCACGTATGTATATCTAATATATAAAATTCTCGTGTCACAGTTTTCGTTGCCATACTCCTCCGAAACGGCTTGACCGATTTTGATGAAATTTTTTGTGCTTATCCGGTATCTATGAGAATCGGCCAACATCTATTTTTCATCCCCCTAAATGTTAGGGGTAGTCCACCCCTAAATTTTTATTTTTATTTTTTAGACAACATTTTTAATTTCTCTTTTTTTATGATACAACATACAAAAATACATACAATCCTCAATTTTCACCCTTCTACGATCAACCCTTTTATTTATATGGCAAAACAACGTTTGCCGGGTCAGCTAGTTATATGTAAAGATCACACATAGATACCTGCACGCTGAACAATGACACAATGTTATCTGAAGTGTTAAAAATATTATTTTACACTTTTAGTTCGTGATTTTAGAATGCGTTTTTTTAAATTAATACTTACTCTAGGTTTCACACCGAACCGTAGAGTTGAGAAGAAGCCTACGATAGAAGGAGCTTATCCAGAAGTATTTTTATTTATTTATTATCTTCTCTGACACTACCTTTACAGGTAATCCTAACCTAATACGATAGTGTAACTATTATATCTAAACTATAACACTGACCGGATGGCGCAATTGGTAGTCACCCTGCCTCTTGCGCCAAAGGTCGTGGGTACGATCCCACCCTGTACAAACATTCGTGCGATGAACACTTGTGTTTTTTCGGTGTCTGGGTGTAATATATGTATTTAAGTATATATTTGTGTTCCTCTGTTGTCTGATATCTGCAACACAAGTGCTTAAGCTACTTAGTACGGAATCAGGTCAACGTATGAGATGTTGTGAGAATTATTATTATTATTATAACAAAAAACTATGTTAATATAAATATCATAAACTAACCTGTTGCCCTTACGAATTCACTCAGAGGACACGAGAGTATGTATATGTGTAATGTTAGTGTAATGTAAGTGTTTTGGCATTGAATTTATTTTTATTTATTAATTTATATAAACATTTAGAGGTTGTAGTTTTTTAGAAACCTCTGGTCTAGGAGACCAGGCTTCATTTCCCAGGTTAAGCACCTTTAGCAGATCGGACCGGCTTAAAAACTGTAAATGTAAATCTGCGTTCATTAAACCGAGCGGACTGCGCAAGCGGATTACAGGGGGTTCGTTTCATCATGTTCGGCCATTTTGTTTTGGTGTAGAAAAAAGATGGAAGTTTGTTGCTTGGTTAAATTGGGCCTTGATCCGGTATATGGAGATTTTGTAGATAAAAAACAGGTTTCAGTATCGGAGCTGGCTATGCTTTGCTGGTTTAATGTGACTGTTAGGGCACACTAGCGACGCCAATCGATTTTAAGTATTAACTACTTAACCGGATCTATTTTAAACAATTTCGGGGTTACAACCTCTCGGCAAACACTTTTACTATTTATTAAATAACCATGCAAAAATTTTGATTCCAACGCGTACACGAAACGTTGATTCCACTTTTGGCGTGAATAATTTTTTCGCGTACAAAAACGGACCCAACATCTGTGCATGATTATTTAATAAATAGTATAAGTGTTTGCCGAGAGGTTGTAACCACGAAATTGTTTAAAATAGATCCGGTTTAGTAGCTAAAATTTAAAATCGATTGGCGTCGGTAGTGTGCCCTGCCCGTCACCTTAAGACCTTTAAAAAAGTTCTTCGTTGTGTACCTACTCAAGCCATTTGTTTTTAGATTAACTAACAAATACGTGATACGTTTCATTAATAATAACTATTAGTGCTTGTACATAACATGAAGGTAAACGTAGGAGATTGTAACAAGGTCGCGTGATACCTACCACACCACCAAGTTACAATCTCAAATCACAAAAATTATTTTTAAAAAAATTCAGTTACATTTCAAAAAGGTTTGACCGTGGGAGAACCACGCTTTGGCATGAATGGGTCGGCTCGATCGGAGTGATACCCGACCTCACAGAAAACCGGCGTGAAGCAGCACAGTGCTGTGTTTCGTTGCGTGAGTCCTCACTCAATCGATTTTCATTTGTAGCTACTAAACCGGATCTATTTTAAACAATTTCCGGGTAACAACCTCTCGGCAAACACTTCTTCTTCTTCGTCGTGCGCAATCAGGCAGCAGTTGTGCCCATTTCGCGTGCGGAGGGTGAAGTCGGCCGGTGTCATTCCAATCAGCCGAGTTCTTCAAGGAAACCTATCAGCACCTTGGTGGTGCTGAAGATTTCCTGAAGACTGCATGGGTTTCCCAGGTAGTGTGCCCGGTTGCTGGCCACCCCTATGCACTCTAAAAACACTTATTCTATTTATTAAATACTTATACTAAACTTTTGGGTCTGCTTTTGTACCTACTCGAAATGTAAATTACTGCCAAAAGCGGCCACTTTTAGCGTGAATCAATTTTTCGCGTACAAAAACGGACCCAACATTTGTGCATAGTTATTTAATAAATAGTATTAGTGTTTGCCGAGGGGTTGTAACACAGAAATTGTTTGAAATAGATCCGGTTTCATCATCATCAGCCCATTTCGGTCCTCACTGCTGGGGCACGGGCCTCCCTCAATCACATGAGGGGTAATTGCCATACTCACCACGCTTGGCAGACGGGTTGGCGAGGGTTTTGATATAAATGCAGAGTTTTCCTTCTCTGGGTGCTGATGATCATGCCAGCAGCTTTACCTTAGTCGCCTTTTACGACACCTCGGTAAGAGGTGTGGCCTATTCTACTCTGCCGGGGACCACACGGCGTCCGGTTTAGTATTTAACAATTAAAATCAATTGTTGTCGCTAGTTAGGGCTACCCGTTGCCTTAAAGTGACGGGTAGGACACAACACAAATGTTGGGACCAACGCGTACGCGAAAAAATGATTCACGCCAAAAGCGGCCACTTGTCGGTAATCCGAAATTCGAGAGCAAAACCAGACCAAACAGTTGATTATAAGTATTAAATAAATAGTATACGTGTTTTCTGAGAGATCGCAACCCCGAAATTGTTTAAAATAGATCCGGTTTAGTAGCTAAAAAATAAAATTGATTGGCGTCGCTAGTGTGCCGTCACCTTAAGTATTTTATTTGTAATTCCTCGGTTGTCTGATATCCGTAACACAAGTGATTAAGCTGCTTAGTACGGAATCAAATTAATTATAAAAAAGTATGTATTTATGAACGTGATGGTTACCTTTAAGAGATTGTGCGTCATGTACTAGCTAATATGTACTATGCATTTTAGGATACTTTTGATGTAAGAATCGTTGGTGATCTAAATAAATAAATAAATAATTTCAAGTCAATGTATGAAATGTTGTAAGAATTTTTTATTTAATGTTTTCCGAATGGCGGCGC
The DNA here is from genome assembly GCA_019059595.1 of Marasmia exigua. Lineage (NCBI taxonomy): Eukaryota > Metazoa > Arthropoda > Insecta > Lepidoptera > Crambidae > Marasmia > Marasmia exigua. The sequence goes on along the minus strand of CM032476.1, from coordinate 6,215,697 downwards.
TTGTGGGACACAGGCGCTATGTGACCGAAAAGAACGCACACTCCCAAATACAGAGATACCATTATTATTCCCTCTCCCATATACATACATATGTTGTAGATTACATGCGGAAGAATTCGAACTGGACGCTGAGGGTCGAACGGTTGAAGTCTCACCACAAAGTGAGCTTCAGCTCATTTTTGATGAAACACTTCCTGACGACCTTTATTAAGGAGGACTTCTAGCCGCAGGGAGTCGTCTTTCGGAAGTTTCGAGGACGGCTACCAGCTGACTCTACACGCCGCACGTAAAATTAATGTAAATTGAATTTTATTATGTTTCTATGTTACACTGTAAGGTGCTTATTTATTATATGGGCCCATGAAATATTTTTAAATGTATCTTGTTGCCTGAAATAAATGAATTATTATTATTATATAACACACACACTCATCCACGCATACACAAACACGACTCGGGCATAAGTAGAATACATATATAAAATATTAAATATATATATAAAGGAGGAAGAGCAAGGCTTTCCCAACACAAATATCATCTGATTACTTTATAGGAGGCCCTGGCGATTTCATTGTTAATGATTTACTGAAATAAAGTTTATTTTATTTATTATATAAATAAACAATGAATTCATACATTGACGGTTATAAGAAAACAGAGAAATATAGAAATAAAATACTTAAAAATCACCTAGATACTGAACAAACACTTCATCAAAAGGAAAGTTGTCGGGGGTAGGATCAAACCCACGACCTTTAGCTGGGTCACTACAAAATTCGGGCCAGCCATTGCGTCCCATTCTTGTAAAAGGATCTGTTTCATTGCAAATTAAGTTACAAGGGAACCCTGGCACAATGCAAACGGGTAGAACTTGTAATAGCCTGGATTAACGAAGTTACTCAGTTTTAAACGCCGTCAAATTTTCAAAACGTTCGGCGAAGGCTCGCCCGGTGGTATTGCCAGTTGAGTGGTTTGTTACGGTGTACGTTTTTTTTACTTTTCTGGTGATTAAGTAGCTCAGTGGATAAAAACGCGCCTTCCATGCGGACGGTCGTGGTTCGAATCCGATCATGCACATCTAGATTTTTTAATTTATTTGTATAAAGCACCCTCTGGGTTGTGGTTTTGCTTCCTGCGGGCAACACTAGCTCCGCGTCGTGTTATACTTCACTTCTGTCATGGAAAATGGGCTCGTCTTTTCGTTTTATTTTGTCACGCGTATATAATATTAGTAAAATATAGTGTTTCGGCAGCCCTGTTAGTCTAGTGGTTTAAGTACCGGGCCGTGATCTCGGGGTCCTGGGTCGAGCAAAAAGTGTGTTTCGAATTTTTCGAACATAGCCGGGTTTGTGATCACCAATCCGCATTAGGCAAGCGTGGTGATTAAGCCTAATCCCATCATAGTAGCGATGACTTGATTTCCATGATGGAGGCCTTTGCCCTGCAGTGGGAGAGTATATAGGCATCAGCCTCAAAACACTATAGAGCATTAGCTCTATAGTGTTTTGAGGTCTGGGACCTGCATACGGGCAATGCAGTGGTAATTGTAAATTTAGTGATTCGTGACGGTTTTCGGGAAACACCGTATTTCTAGAATTGAGGTTATGTGTGCGGTATTTATTCGCACCTCTATGATTGCGTTGATTAAGTAATACCGAGAAGTGAAAGTGAACTTGGTGCTGGTCTTGATTTATGGTCTGAACGTACCCCGGACTCCAGAGCTACAGTTCATTTATTTTAAAGGTATAGGGGGCAGACGAGTAGACGGATCACCTGATGGTATGCGATTACCGCCGCCCATGAACACCTGCAGCACCAGGAGGAGTCACAAGTGCGCTGCCGACCTTTTAAAAAGGAATACGCTCTTTTCTTGAAGGTTTGCAGGTCGTATCGGTCCACAAATACCGCAGGCGATAGTTCATCACATACGCGGACCAAAAATATAGTTCCGAAACAAAACTCATTCATGCCTCTTTTATTGCGTGTTAGAACTCGGATGGCATTTGCTTTAAGTACTGCAACAACTTTATATCTCGTTTTGTACGATAAGCCAAACATCAATGGATACAAATCTCTAAAATTTCAGTCGATTCTCACTTTACTGTCAATCACGTTCAATATCAATTGAGAAAATTTGACAGATTGTGGTAACCTGATGTGTGGCTGTCTGTACTTAATAAAGTGAGAAAAGTTAAAAATACAATCTTTTGGATGACTTTTATTTTACTGAAAGCTAAGTTCTCCTCAGTCCTGGCAACACTGGTTCCGTCCGCTGAACGTAATTCCAACACTAATGGACCACGAGGTGATTAATGAACGCGACGACATTATTTTAATGAGGATAAATTGCATCTTTGAGTGTCTTCTGTAATGGCGGCTTAATTCTTTCGCGGTATTAGCCGTTCGAGATACATGGCTCGGAAACGGGTTATTGGGAAAGTCCACGGTGAAGAGTGAAACCGGTATTGAGGTTTAGAAGGGTTATGGAAATGAAAAGGACATTACAATTTCTTGTAATGGGCCACATAAGAAAGCTTCGCTTCCACAAGGTGGACCGAAGATCAGGGGGTGCAGCACGAACATTCTAGAGATTCGTAGCGTGCCCACGCAATACTCGTAAGTACTTTATCACCTTTTAAGTCCAAGTGACACAAAAGTTATACTTAGGTAACGTTAGAGAAAGCTCTTCAGTTTTCATACAAATTGCTTATGATACGCATACGCTACAATTCTTTGAAAAGTTCTTGATGGGCCTTCTGGTGAAGGTTACAGTTTTTCCTTCGATACAGGTACAGGAACGATCTGTGTGGACTACATTGGGGGAGGCCTTTGCCAGCAGTGGGCATCTGTTGGCTGAAATAATGAAGATAAAGAAAGCTTACTTGCACAGCGTGATACGTAGAGAGCTAGCCTCGGTGTTTGCAAGATCAGAAATGAGGAGATCCGTAAACGAAAATGTCACCGTCATAGTACGATGGATTAGTGGACTATAGTAGCAGTGTATAGGGACACATAGCTCCTAGAACTGTACTGATGGGACAGAAAAGTTCTAGGTTGGAAGCCACGAACGGCAAGTGCAGCGTACGTAGGGTGAGGTGGACTGACAGGTGACTTGATAAAGGTTGGAGCATTTTGCTGAATGCTAGCTGCATCCAACCGGCTATATTGGAAGTTATTGGGGAAAGCCTGTGATGAACAGTAGAAGTTCCTGTCGTGAGTGTGCCTGTCACAGGCAGCCATTAGCGTTCTACGATACAGATACGCACACGTGCAACCGCGCGAGGTTTAGCTGGAGAAGGCTGATTTTAACACAACAAGAAAGGAAGAAAAAAAGAAAGAAAAAATATTTATTTGGACAAATTTCAAAATTACAGTTACATATTAAATAACACTACTTACTTAAATATTACAGTAAGCAAATTAATACAGGTGTATAAGTAAGTATATGTGTCGACTCAGCTTGTGTTAGCGACTAAAGTTACTCAGCTTGTGTTAGCGACTGGAGCCGCTATATTTTCAGTATTTCAATAACAACATTGATCTGATTCCGTATTAAGTAGCTTATGCACTTGTTTTTAGATTTTGGTTAAGAAAATATTTTAATGGACTTTTGGTGCAAATTCGAGATGGCTATTAGGTAATTTCACAGTGATAAGGGTGAAACTGTTTACCATGGGGTGCTTTAGGTCTCTGAAGTGTTATGAAAGGAAATGAGAAAGATATTGCGATTTCTTGTATTAAATCTGTTCTGCCTGCCCAGGATCCTCCAGGGACTCGATATAGTTTCAAGTTCATTTTCCCACACTAATTTATGGTTTTGTAAAAATGTTCTCGATTTAGGAATGAAATATATCCAGGGATTCTGGGAATAAAATTGCGTGAAGATGACTATAGAAATTATTTCTATTTTAGTCATAAATCCTATACATAGCTACATCTTACAGATATCAAACAAATATTAGTCTCTATTTATTTTACTAACTTAGATATTAAAAAATTAAGATATGTATGTATGTAAGATATGTATATATGTATCTATGATAAGAATCCAATAAATAGAAGGAATGAAATGGCCAAATATTTTTAATGTGATAATCGGCAAACGAGCAGGCGGATCACTTGATAGTAAGCTATTTCCGATAGGTTGTCCACCGGCCCGTGGGTTTCCAATATCCACCTAAAATAAGTGTTTCCTATTATATAATAGGTACTCCATTAGGTAATATTCTTTCCTACGGTATAATAAGCGTCGCCAGGCGTTGCCTTGCGGGCCAGGTGGCTGAATTCAAAGCCGTGGCCGTAACGAACGAGAATATACCTGTCGTATCCAAACAAAGGAGACACGCAGCGCGTGCGAAAGAGAGGGAAACTCCAATTCGGTCGTAACATCTGATTTAATCAGGAGATTGTCAACGCCTGCACAGTTTAGAGAAAATTACTGTCAGAAAGACTATATATTTTTTTTTATGTGATAGGTGACAGACGAGCAGATGGATCACATTTGCCGTCGCCCATGGACACCCGCGACAACAGTGGATCAATTTTAAAGTGGTGATTGTTATCAAAGAAACCTCTCTTCGGCAAAGGGCCAGATCAACCGCGTGTCTCAAAAAATTCTTACGCAGGCGCCTGCGCTGTGTGTCATCGAGTGAATGAATACCAGAGGCCCAATCCAGGGGGCAGTAGAGTTTAAAGGTTGCCAGTGCATTATTTTGTGATTCCACTGGTGTTCATCGCCTTTTGGTGTAGTGGTTTAAGTACCAGGCCATGATCTCGGGTTCCTGGGTTCGATTCCCGGGTCAAACAAAGATATGTTTCGAATTTTTCGAACATAGCTCGGGATTGTTATCACCAATCCGTATTAGGCAATCGTGGTGATTAAGCCTAATCCCATCAAAGTAGCGATGACTGGATTTCTATTATGACGGCCATTGCCCTGCAGTGGGACAGCATATAGGCTGTTCGTATTTGACCGTGGGAGAGCCACGCTTCGGCATGAATGGGCCGGCTCGACGAGAGTGATACCACGGCCTCACAGAAAACGAACGTGAAGCAGCGCTATGCTGTGTTTCGCTGCATGAGTGAGGGTACCGGAAGCCTAATCCGGGGGAAATTGAGGATGCACTGGTGTCGCAGGTGTCCAGGGGTGGCAGCAATCCCTTACCATCAGGTGATTCGTCTGCTCGTCTCCCACCTACCACATAAATAATAGGCTGATACTGGTGTTCTGGGTGACAGTGGGTGGCAGCAATTGCTTACCATTAGGTGAACAGGTTTGAAATAGAAAAGTCCTCGGTAGAGGCCGCGTATACTGGAGGTCGCACACGTGGCAGGCCCCCACACCGACGATCTGGTGAAGGCGGCGGGAATCCCATGTACCTATACAGGCGGGACAGAACCGATCTATATGGAGATCATTAGGGCTATATCATGCAGTGGACATATATTGGCTGAAATGAAGATGATGAAGTGAACTGCTTTTTTGGCAAAAGCAGGTTGGCGTTGTCAAATTTCTTAACACTAAGAACAAATTCCTCACTGCTTCAGGTGTGGTTGTGGGCCTGTTTTGGTGTTTTTCATCAAGTCGCTAATAGCAGACCATTTGTCTCTTGTCCCAGTTTCCCCGGCTAATCCCAAGCCTAGCTGCAAAAATTAACAAAAACTCAACGCTATTAATGTATTTATAAAGCTTATTTAATTTCGCCTTTCATCTAGTAAAATAAATCACGGCCACATTCTTGGATTGGTTGGTATACAGTGGTTAACAAAAATCTGACTGGCCTGATGGCGGATGTGGTCATACGTCATACGTCAAAGATCGTGGTTTTAATGCCCACCCTGCTGCCGTCTTCTAGCTATAATGCCGTTAAGTACCAAAACCACATTCGGAAAAAAATGACCTTAAAGAGAGCGCTGCTTAAATCAATTTTCCTCCGACATGGAGTGGTACTTAACTGCATTATAGCTAGAGGACGGAAGCTTGGACAAACTTTTGTGATGAACACTTGTGTTTGTTCGGTGTCTGGGTGTAAATATTATGTAGGTATTTCAGTATTATATTTGATATCCGTAACAAAAGTGCTTAAGCTACTTTGTGCCGAATCAGCTGAATGACTCAATGTCTCAATGCATAATTAGGTACTCCGCGTAGTTAGGTACGAAAATGAATGCGCGTCGTTACTGCGTCAAGCGGGGGTAGATTGCATTGGTAACGAGAAATAATGTTATCTTGGGGCACGGCAGTGCCCACGCCAAGTCGAGCAAAAAAAGCGGCACGGCCCGTACCATCCTTTTCTCGAAGCAATTAAGGCTATTTTCGACCCTCCTATAATTTTGTTGTGGATAAAACAAGAAGCCTGAATTTTCAGTAACTACTCAGGCATTGTATAAACAAAAAAAACATTGTCAATTTGAACCAGTAGTTTAAGAATGAAAACTTATTAAAGTTTCTGAATTGTGTCACTCACTCACTGACTCACCGATCATCATAAGTCCAAGGCACTTTTAGCAGAGTTAATAGCCGACTTGGTAACATAGATCTCATAACTTTTCACGGTGGAACAACTGAGTGCGAGACTTGGGTTTTTTGACAAGTTTTGTTTTTTATGGAATATTGTTTTTATATTTTTACTGAGGTTGTCACTAATTTAGGAAAGTATGTACATAGTTATGTGGTGCATAGTATGTAAAATTTATTTGTAAACAAAACTGGCTGCGCTGCGCCAGCATTTTTTTATTAGTTTAAGTATCTCATTTTGAGTGAACTGTAAGTTCTTATAAGAAAAAAAAGGCCTTAAAACCTAGCGTATGAGATGTCGTGTGAAAAAAAGATAATCGTCATGTGTGTGTCATCACCAAAACCATCGTCTTTGGAGCCCGGGGTACGTTTGGAACATGATCACGGATTTCAAGTCTAGGTATTACAAAGAACAGACTGCCGCCTTACCTTAACAACCCTTAGACAGAATAACCAGATCAATTGACCATGGTTACACAATTCTGAAACTAACTGGAAACAAGTTTCCTCGCGATGTTTTCTCTCACCGCCCAGTTAATGGTATTAATGTCACTAACACAACTTGCTTAACAAAACACGCCCGGCATGAAAAGGCTAATAAACAAATTAGAACTAATATCGCCCACCCCTTTAGAATTGGACCATATAAACTAAATTGTAGTTAAAACCACCCAGACTGAACATGGAGAGAATAACATATTAGAATTGCGCAGAACAGTTCACTCAATTTCAATACTTATTTAAAAGATTGTCGCAGTAAACTCAACTACTGCGATACAGGCCTGTGAGCCTAGTGTATTTGTTGATGATACTTACTTCTGAATGTAACATTTAATGTGTCAATAAAGATAATTTATTTATTTATTAGTTATTTTGAGGTTATAAATCGAGACAACATCACATACATTGTCCTGGTCCCAAACTAAGTTTTCCCCTTGTATTGTAAACCCAGAAACAACGACGGTACCACATACCACAACACCCAGACTCAACACATATATTTCCATACAATCATCAGTTTAGAAACCTACAAATGTAAAGTAGGTAGATGCTTTAATAATCAGAAATGGTCTATTTAACAAAGCATTTTAACTAACTTCAGAAATATGGCAATTTCTTAAAAAAACGAAAATGTTAGATGTTTTTCGTACTCCATATAAGATGGATGTGAATGTGAATCCCGATTACGATTTAAGATTAGATCGTGGCCTAAGTATATTTTTGATCACTTAAACATCATTACTGAACGAACAATTTGCCGTGTGATCCCGGCAGAGTAGAATAGGCCACCCTCACTCTTACCGAGGTGTCGTAAAAGGCGACTAAGGTAAAGCTGCTGGCATGATCATCACCACCCAGAGAAGGAAAACTCTGCATTTATATCAAAACCCTCACCAAACATGGTGAGTATGGCAACTACCCTTCATGTGATTGAGGTAGGCCAGTGCCCCAGCAATGGGGACTTAAATGGGCTGACAATGATGATGATGATGATGACTGAACGAACTGAGGGTTAGACTGAATTGACGATGATATTATGTTAAGGTGACAGGTAGCTCTAACTGGCGACAACAATCGATTTAAATTGTTACCTACCAAACTGGACCTCTTTTAAACAATTTCGGAGCGGGAGTCTCTAAGCAAACATTCATACTATTTATTTAATAATTGTGCGCTACTTTTGATCTGTTTTTGCAATCGAATTTTGGATTGACGCCATAAGTGGCCGTTTTTGATGGTAATTCAAATTTGGAAGTGCAAAAAGTAGACCCAAAAGCTAAGTATAAGTATTAAATAAATAGTATAAGTATTTTCCGAGAGGCTGCTGCTTCTAAATTGTCAAAAAGATATCCGGTTGAATGGCTACTGGTCACCTTAAGTAGAATTACTAATTCAATTGAGTTGGCGTAAAGTAAATTATATATGTTGCTTTGTTGATCACTGACAATGCCTATATAAATAGCGGTACCTAGTGTCTTCTTTATCATGTTAACTGCCTAGTTGGCGCAGTAGGGTAGTGCGATGTACTTTAAAAGTGATGGGTGCGCTTGAGTGGCCCGGAGTCTGAAAGTTGACGGTCTTGTATTCCCGTGCCTCGGGAAGCTCGTTAAGACGTTGGTCCTGCGCCCGAACCCTCTCCGGTCGTGTCACAATGGTGTCCAATCGGAATATGAGGACAAGGGAATAGAGAGTTCACTTGTGTTTGCACACACACTTGAGCACCATAATATATCATGCGTGAGTGGCTGATCGTTGAGATTAACCGCCTTAGCCTAAACTGTTGGAGGAATTTATTTTACGTACATTACAGATCGGCAATGCATCTTCTGCATCAAAATAATTTTATTTCGTGTATTATCGATCGATTCTATTTATTTTCACTTTCTATAAATCACTGATCAGCTGAAGTGGATATAGGTAGTACAAGATTACTCGAGAAAAAAGTGAGTAGAGATGTAGCAAGAAAGTAAACCCCGGGCTCCGAAGCGCTAGGTGAGTGAGAGACAACCGGGATTCAATGCTAATATGAAGATGTTGAAAACGAGTAAATGAAAACAATTATCTATGTAAGTCAATTGGACTACTCATTCCGGTCGCTAAACTGACCTACTTAAATGAACTAATTGAGCTGATTCACGAAAAGTGAGTGAAAGGAACTAGTTCACAATGAAACTAGCTGTTTAGAACTACACAATTCTATTGGAAATATTGTGATTCGATTCGGACGCAGAGAGAATTGAAAATTTTAACTGGGTGATTAGCCGTGTGGAAAATTACTATTCGTTTCTGGGTAAATATCGGGCAGATGGAGCGAATAGATACGCTCCAGGCGCTTAAAATTGAACTAGGTTTTATAAACTGACCGATATGTCTTTATATCTCTCGGTATCTATTGGTTAATGGTTCGTGTAGCGATGCCAGCTGAGTGATTCAGATCGCACCTCTGGATTTATCAAATGTATGTGCATATTTCTACCATTCGATCAAAGGTTAGGGAAAACATCGTGAGGAAACCTGCACGTTTCGGATAGTTTCTAAAGCGTTGTTGGTTGGTGGGAGAGCCACGCTTCGGCATGGGGTGTATCTATTATTTGTAAGTTTTTATGACTTAAATGTCCAATTCGGAAGTTTGTTAACACCATTACAGTAATATTAGTTCGTTAATACTGAATTTTCAGCAACAACGAAAATTAAGTTTACTTAATTATTTTCCTGACTTACAAATAAGCGTCTACAAATAATGTTGGAAGGTTTTCTTGGTTAATTTATGATTCACTAAAAAACTAACTAACTAGGTTGGCGCAGCGACCCATAGTGAGTCTTGGCCTCCGATAATAAGAGCCTCCATCTTGGTCGATCCTGCGCCACCTCCTGCCAGTCATCTGCTGAGAGTCCGCGCAAGTCTTTTTCGACCTCATCCAGCGATATCTCGGTCGGCCGATTGGCTTTTTGCCATTAGGACGTCCCAGATACGCTCGGTTTACCGCACGATCGTCTCCCATTCTTTCTAGGTTGGCGAGCCAACGAAGTCGATGCGCTTTAGTCTCGCCAATGATGTTGGGCTCGCCCACCTGGTCTTCCAGTTCCCTGTTCTTTAGCCTCCTCCAGGCGCCATCCGGAGTCTGTATAGGTCCCAGAATTTTCCTCCAGATCTTTGGTTCTGCCACGAGTAGTTTGGTCTCTTCATTCACTAAAAAGAGAGTATATTTTGGAAGGTTTTCTTGGTTAATTTATGATTCATTAAAAAGAGAGTTATTTTTGAGCATTCGCACTTCATGTTAATTTTAAGCATGTATGCATAAAGCGCAATAAAAATAAGTTATTTATTTTTTATAGAAAGGCCAATCAGGATGACCGCCGCCTGATGGTAAGCGGCCGTGAAATCCAAATATGAGACTGACAGGCACAGAAGAACTAACAAAGTACCCATTGTGTCTGCCATCCTCACCCTAATGGCCAGCTGAGATGCCGTTTCACGCCCCGCCTAAAATACCCCGGATTGTATGAAGGAGGAAACACATGAGCTGGGAGGGCATTCCATGCCTTGATGGCTCGCGGCAGGAACGAGGAGCCAAACCTCTTGGTGCGCGCCGCTATTGTCTGGATGGTATGCGGATGGCAACGCTGTCTGGCTTTCGGTATTCGGTCTTTACTGAAAATCAGCGCTATTTTTTTCACAACATCACATACATTGATTGACTCCGAGATAGGCAGCTCAAGCACTTGTGTTACGGATATCAGAATCAACAGTGGGCTAAATACATATATACATAAATTACTTTTTAGCTATGGCTCAGGCCATAGCTAAATGCTGAGTAGGGACCATTTCGGCACTTAGCTTTTAGGATATTTCGTCTGTAAATGTTCATGTTAAGTGTCGAATAAATGATTTCTTATCTTATCTAATTTCTAATCACCTATAAATTAGACATTCTACCTATGTATATGAGGTAAATCATATTGACAGCGGCAACACTTATAGGGAATCCGAAAACACGATATGCTTGCGCGATGTAATCGACACCTAGCGCTATCTATTGGTATAAAGTACAACTAATGTCCCGAATCGAAGTGAGGGCGAGCCACTAGGCAATTTATAATTCCGTAAAGGAGTGTGTTGACGTTGTGTGAAACACACACTGCGTTGTATGGAAAATATGCTAGGAACGGTAAATTGTGCCTCTAAGTGTACAGACGGGATCTGATCAAGTTACCTCTCCGCAGTGCAGAAATAGTATTGTGTCTCACGACATAAGGACGGTCCAAAGTTCATCAGGGGTAACTTGTACGCCGTGTACCTATATGCTTTTTTACCATCATACAAAGGGCAAAGGGCATGATACTTATGAACACAAACATATATTTTTTTAAAAGGATACATCAAAAGGTATTTTTTTCAACTAGGTAAAAAGGTATTTTTAACGCCCTGTTGGTCTAGTGGTCTAAGTACCGAGCCGTGATCTCATAAACAAATCGAGTATCAGAGTGGAGAGAAAAGTATGTTTCGAATTTTTCGGACAAAGCTCGGGATTGTGATCATCAATCCGCATTTGACATAAAGATAAAAGATAAAAAATTCTTTATTCAATTTAGGTCCACACAGAACACATATGAATGTCAAAATAGTACATATTATCTACCGCTGGTTCGGAATGTCGATTTCTACTGAGAAGACACCAGCAAGAAACTCAGTAGTTACTCTTTTCAAATATTGATGATGTTACAGAGTTTCAATTGAGAAGAGAAAAAAATACAATTATGAAAGTTAATAGACTAATCTTTTGAGTTCTTATTCATAGGAATAAGAACTCAAAAGATTAATCAATTAACATGACCAAGAATTTTTATCATTTAAATAGTCTTGTACACTATAGTAACCTTTCTTCATTAGGCAGGTTTTAATATGAGACTTAAACTTATCCAGTGATAGGTTAATGACATTTTGTGGTAGCTTATTAAATATCTTAATACTTAAGCCAACAAATGAATTACCGATTTTATGAAGTCTGAGGACCGGGACGGCAAGCCTATGTTTATTTCTGGTGTTAAGACTATGACTATCGGACTATCGGGCTATTTTGGAAAAGTGTGCAAGTTCTTACGTACATACATAATGCAGTCGAGGATAAATTGGGAAGCCACGGTTAAAATATTTATTTCTTTAAATAGTTCCCTAAGTGAGACACGTGATCTAAGGCTGTATATAGCGCGGATGGCCCTTTTCTGTAATACAAAAATAGTTTGTATGTCAGCAGCAGACCCCCACAACAGTGGAACATATGACATCACACTGTGGAAATAGCTAAATAATTGACCCGCCTCTGATTGCCATCTTTCTCGTGAACGAACTACTGACGCTATAGTTATCTACATTGATAATTACATAAAATATGGATATTCATTTCATTTAAAAATAACTCTAATTCTAGGTCTTTGCCAGACAAACCCTGGATATTCTGATGTATAAGGTTCATATGACTAGGGTTTCCTTTTGTTATTGATTTGCTAGAGGATTCCTCTATTGTCTCATATTGTAATTTAAATTACTTGGAATCACTTCCAAACTCTGAGTAACCAGGTTATTAATATTAAACGCTAACAGAGTAGCTAATTCATTTTCAATTTTATTTGGCAAATAAAAAGTTTTGCCAGTCAGAACAAACTTATTATCAATAAATTTATTTGTGTCAAAAAACACAAACTTGTCACTATGACTATATTGACATATAGTCATAGTGACAAGTTTGTGTTTTTTGAGTTATATAATCTTAGAATAATAACAAGACTAGAAGGATAGTTTCCTTACTGCTGTCACCTCAAATTTGAAGCACAAATTTGGTTTTTCAAGTTGGTACTACGTACGTAGTATCAACATAAAAATGTTAATTAATATTACCAGTCACAACATATTTCCCTAACACATGGGAAATGGTTATTGCAGTAACTGTACTGTTTTTAATAGAACCTAGAACAACGCTTACAAGTATCTACCTAACCGTGATTATAAAATTAGTTGGCAAGTTATGTTTTGATATTTATGATGCCTTGACAATACAATAATGAATAAGAAATAAATAAATAAAGAGCTTACCTACTTATTTTAATGGTTATCAGGGTGAGTTTTAATTCGTGTAAAATGTGGATCCGTGTATTGCACTGTCAGAAACACATCAATTTACATAAATCTTAAAATTATTATTAAATGAATAAACCAATTGCATAATATTCTTGCTTATTTATTTATTAACATATAAAAGTTCTCAGTTCTACTCAAGCTAATTTATGTTCATGGACAAGCAGATGACAATAGCAGTACTTTTAACACATATAAATAAAAAAATTTAAATCGCTAAAAATACCAAAAACTTACAAAGATATTTACAATCAAAGTTTCAAGTAAAAATACAGATAAAAATACCGATAGTTTTTCCCGCACTTTCAAGGATTCAACTTTGAAACTACTTTAACTTCGTCAATTACAGCTTTGAAATAATTTTTAGTACTTATAACTGTACGTACATTACGTATTTATTTTTAATATGTTATTTTTTACAGTTTTATAGCCTTGCATTTCCAATTTTAATGCCCTTGCCACTGTATCTGTTTCTTCAAATAGTTTCTCTTTGAGGCCGGCTTTGAGGCTCTCTGTGTGGAAATAACGTTTATTTTTATGTGATAGTTGGCAGACGAGCAGACAGAACACCTAATGGTAAGAAATTGCCGCCGTTCAGTGACACTCGGTGGAGTCACAAGTGCAAACGTTAAAAAAAGGAGGGTTGTTATGTCACATTGTGTGGAAATAAAGTTTATTTTTATGTGATAGTTGGCAGACGAGCAGACAGAACACCTAATGGTAAGAAATTGCCGCCGTCCAGTGAACACTCGGTGGAGTCACAAGTGCTACCAACCTTTAAACCTCCCATTCCCGGATTGGGCTTCCCGTACCCGCACTCACGCAGCGAAACACAGTAGAGACACTGCTTTACGCTGTAAACATCAGTAGCAACCGATTAAATTAATTAGTTGGAGCAATGAAATCTTACAAAAGTTGAAATGGGGAAAATATTTTTTTCATTATCAGGCAACACTGAGCATTTTAATAAATCGTTTGTATTTTTAGCTTATAAAACACAACATACTATGAAATATTGAAGGCTTATCTGTGAAAAGTGATGTTATTACACTTCTTATGGTTTTCCGAATCATTGTGACAAAATTTGACCGCACAAATCGTCATAGTTAATTAATTTTCGCGAGATGCGTTTGACAAGCATTGACATTGACGACTGCGGAGCGATGCGGGCGTCTGGAGCCGTACGGCTCCGTTTGACTTGCGTCAAACAGTGGGCACAGACTAGGTTTCTAGTCTTGTTATTATTCTATGTATATAATAATGTATTCAAATCAAGATTGGTGAATAAGCCTAATCCCATCATAGTAGCGATAACTTGATTTCTATGATGGAGGCTTTTGCCTTGCAGTGAGACAGTTTATAGCTGATTAAAAAACATTTGGGTGTAGTTGAGGTATCAAATCAACAACAACTATTGGTTCAGAGACAATTTTCATGCCTCCTTTTATTTATTACCAGCATCATAAAAAATATTTTAAACGTTGAAACAAAACAATATTCCAATAGTTTCCGTGGTCCCAAATTATGCCCAGTGAACTCTGCAGTGTATCGGCAAAGGCCTGTATGGTCGCCCGAGGCTTCGGCATCAAAGCCGACCCACTGGCCGGGACAGGACAAAAATAGCCGCTGGTTACTTCAAAATAAATGGTAAAAAGTGGATATTTGTGGCACAAAAGGTTTTTAAATAAGTCGCAAATGTTTATTTATTCATAGATTATTTTTTATACAGTGAGGAAACCTGTTTCTCATTGGATAATAATTTTGAAAGAATAACTATAATCCCGAATTCCAGTGTTGGAGGTCACAACACACACTATATATTATATATATACATATATATATATATATATAGAGATAAGATAAGAACAATTTACATAATAATATTTAGATTACTCGTATATAGTGTTGTGATGTCCAAAATAATATTTTTTTTCTTTCTTTCGTTCTTTCTTTCAGTGGACACTGGAAATAGTGGGAGAGCCATCCGTCATTAATGGGCCGGCTCGACCGGAGTAATACCACGTCCTCACATAAAACCGGCATGAAGAATGTGCTGTGTTTCGATGCGTGAGTGAAGATACCTACCGGAGGCCCAATCTCTATGAGAATGATACACCTTCACTCCAGAGAATGGGGGTCCAATACTCATAGAAAAAACAATTGTTGCTTTATCCTCAGGATTACGTAATTAACTACACAAATATAATATTCCTTCGTATCCAATCTCCTCATAAAATAATAAAGGAAAAACATGCTGTACTTACCTAAGTATTTACATTTTCAACAAAAGCCGAGCAATAAATACGGGTAACCTTGTAAACACAGCACCTTCCGGCGTTTAAATTTTAACCACTCCCTCCATGATATTTAAGATAAGAGACCAACAGAAAGCTATACAAAAAATACTTTTTTGACGAAAAACTTTTCACATGTAAGCAATTGTATAAACATTTATTGACCACATACAAGATTTACATATATAGGACACAAAACATAAACATGAGGAGATTGCACAGTAATACATAGGAAAGAAATATTTAAACAAATAAAATAAGTTAAGGTGACGGGTAGGGCACACTAACGACGCCAGTCGATTTTAATTTTTAGCTACTAAACCGGATCTATTTTAAACAATTTCGGGGTTACAACCTCTCGGCAAACAATTATACTATTTATAAAATAACCATGCACAAATATTGGGTCCAACGCGTCCGCGAAAAATTGATTACCGCTAAAAGTGGCAACTGTATCGTGAATCAATTTTTTGCGTACTAAAACGGACTACCGCCGCCTATGGACACCTGTCACGTCAAAAGAGTCACAAATGCGCTGCCGGCCTTTTTAAAGAAGATTAACAAGAAAAATGAATAAAAGTAAAGTAAAGTATTATTATTTAAAGTATTATTATTATTCTATTATTCTTTACATCGTCGTAAAGACGTGAAAGACGACGCTTTAAGAAGATAATTTAATACAGAATAATTATACAAATCCCTGGCTTTATTTAGAATCCCATCCCAAAATTGTGGGATGGGGTTCTAAATAAATTCAAGGACGAGAATAAGTAAAACTATATTAATAAATAGTCTTTTTAGTCAAACGTCTTTGATAAAAAGGAAGACGACGCTTTAAGAAGATAATTAATACAGAACAATTATACAAATCTTTCCTCCTCTTTTAAAAGGGAGTACGCTCTTTTCTTGAAGGTTTGCAGGTCGTATCGGTCCGGAGACACTGCAGGCGATAGTTCATTCCATAGTGTGAGAGAATAGAAAGAAGGTGCACTTGTGTATTGTTTTTTTTTTATATGAGAGGTGGCAGACGAGTAGACGGATCACCTGATGGTAAGCAATTCCACCGCCCATGGACACCCGCAACACCAGTGGAGTCACAAGTGCGCTGCCAACCTTTTCCCCTTCCTCCCCATTGGGCCTCCGATAACCTCACTCACACGGCGAAACACAGCGCAGGCGTTGCTCCACGCCGGTCTTCTGTGAGGCAGTGGTATCACTCCGGTCGAGCCGGCCCATTCATGCCTAAGCGTGGCTCTCCCACATTTGTGTACTATAATATATCCTACGCAGCCGAATTACTATTTACTCCTTTGATGGATATCAGTCCTAACTCTGCTAATCCCGGTAGCAGCCACGATCCTGCAAAGGTCAGAGCTTCTAAATATTGACAATCGCTTAAAATAGGTACCCACGTAATAAGCATAAGCGCACTTTTAATATTAAATCTTAGGAAGCGGAAAGTCGGTTTAAATCTCATATCAGGAAATTAGGGAAACCACGCCACATTATGTTCACGGAAAATTATGGAAATATTTTGCATAATTTTTAACACCACTTTTACCTAATACCTATACTTACCTCATTTTTTGTTCCTAAGGTATTAGGTACCTTGCTAGACGAATTTCATTTATGAACTACTACTACTAGTGGCTTAAGTATTAATACTACATTAGTTCCATTTAATACCAATAGATGGCGCTAGGTTTCGATTACATCGCACAAGCGTTTTGTGTTTTCCGATTACGTATAAGCGTTGCCGCTGTCTATTGGATTTACATCTTTTTTAAATAGATAGATATAGATAAAGGAACGAATAAAATTAAAATTAAAAAAAGAGTTTTGATGTTGCTCAAAATTAAGCAAGGGTTCGAATCCGAGCGCTGAGCATGCACCTCTGGATATTTCAAATCTATGCGCGTATTTCTACCATTAGCTCGGCGGTGGGGGAAAACATCGTGAGGAAACCTGCACGTGTCAGATAGTTTCTGAAACATGGACCATGATTCAGTTGGTCTGGTTCCCCTAGTGCCGTAATCGGTTGGAGGATAGATAGATAGATAGATATACTTAATTGCACAAAAAAAACACAACTTTAAAAAACTAGGCATTACAGAAACTTAATTGTACAATTTCGGCGGTTTTATCGGAGGATAATCGTCGACTTCATCGTCAGCCCATTTAAGTCCCCACTGTTGAGGCACGGGCCTCCCTCAATCACATGAGGGGTAATTGCCACACTCACCACACTTGGCAGACGGGTTGGCGAGGGTTTAGCTATAAATGCAGAGTTTTCCTTCTCTGGGTGCTGATGATCATGCCAGCAGCTTTACCTTAGTCGCCTTCTACGACACCTCGGTAAGAGTGAGGGTGGCCTATTCTACTCTGCTGGGGACCACACGGCGGATATTATTATTATACTACTTTTACCGTTATATTCGAGCCAAAGACTTGTGGCAGTCGATGTCATAGGTAAAGTTCAGGACAGAAGCCCCGTGAAAAGGGCGCTTGATTCGAAATCAACATTCTAATTTGAACTTTTTGCTTATACACACAAGGAATCTTAAATTTTAGTTCCGTGTTTTTCCGTGACTTTCATTCAAAATGAATGAATGAAATACGTTAGCGCCTGCCGCAAGTCTTTGTGTTTAGTATAGTGAGCTACCTATATTTAATAAAATGGTAGTCGCGCTCTTTTACTTAAGAACCACTTAAAGGATGTCACATCTTTTATGTGATAGGTGGCAGACGAGCAGACGGATCACCTGATGGTAAGTGATTGCCGCCACCCACGGTCACCCGCGACACCAGTAGATTCACAAGTGCGCTGTCAACCTTTAAACCCCCCGGATTTTGCCTCCGATACCCTCACTCATGCAGTGCTGCTTCTGCTGTTTTCTGTGAGGCCGTGGTATCACTCAGTTTGAGCCGGCCCATTCATACCAAAGCGTGGCTCTCCCATGGTTGGGTAAAACAAAATGCACTTTGTAGGTATTTGTCTCAGTCCCCTACACTCATATAACCCGCCTAATAAATAACAGATTCCCAAACTAACTTATTAAAAAGGGTAAGCAACTATGATACAAAAGCGTCACTCAGCGTTAACATTATGAATAGCGTGAACAATATCAATTAAACAAAATCATGTACTAAGCTCCCTTGATTACTGTTCGTTCATTCAATTATGGTGCGCCGACTATTACGGCTATTATTTTAAAAGCATTACCGCCAAATATTATTAGACCCCTCCTACCAGTGAAAAATTAAGCCAAAAGGGACCAGTGAAACTGGTTGGAAATTGAAATTTCAAGCGCAGATTCAAATAAGTCATCGATTGATCATTTATGCCGAATCATGATGCGGCGGCGACATATTTTGTGCAGGCGGCGTTAATTGTATTAATTAGTGATTATTGTGAATTATTCGGTATTGTGCCTCAGGCTTCCTCCCTACATTAGTACTGTCGCGCTGGGATGGGGAATAGAAATTCTGAAATACGTTTATTCCAAGGAAATTTGCAATAAATGGTTACAGCAATAATAGGCACTCGCACGAGTCATACCGCGGACGCGACCCCTCCGAAAGTGACTACTATTCGTTAGAGGGCGCTTATCGAATAGCAGTCACTATTCGATAAGCGCCCACGCACACATCCCAGCGCACATTATTTTTTTATGTAATAGGTGGCAGACGTGCAGACGGATCACCTGATGGTAAGTAATTGCATCCGCCCATGGACGCCCGTGACAGCAGTGGAGACACAAGTGCGCTACCAACCTTTTAACCCCCTTTCCCCCGGATTGGGCCTCCGGTACCCTCACTCACGCAACGAAACACAGAACAGTACCCTTACCATGAGTTTGAAAAACTGTTCTCGCTATCGAAAACTATCGCTTTGTCCCTTTCATTGTGGTGCATGTGAAAGAGACAGAGCAATAGTTTTGGATAGCGAGGATAGTATTTCAAACTCATGGTAAGGCCTCTGTGCTAATTCACGCTGGTTTTCAGTGAGGCCGTAGTATCACTCCGGTCGAGCCGGCCCATTCATGCCGAAGCGTAGCTCTCCCACGGTTATCTTTCTAGCTTAATCCATACTAATACAAATTAAAAGTGTGAAATTGTGTGTCTGTCTGCCTGACTGAAGTGATTTATTTAGTCAAACCGAATTCCACGCGAGCGAAGCCACATAACACACATAGTTACCTAACTTAAGAAAAACTTAACCATCCATGATTTCTTTTTTGTGAAAATTTGGCAAAATACTTGTATGAGATGAGATTGAGTAAAAAATTTGTACAGCACACTCTAATTGAGCGAACAAAAAGATCTGATTCGTTGCGTACGCGCAGGGCTTGCGCGCGGCAGTGTCTCTCCGACTACACGCAGACGCGTTGTTCCAACATTTACAACAATTTTGTATCGTTTGTTCTCTGTTTATTGACCGTAAAGTGCGTTTTGTGACTGCGGAAATGAGAAAACGTATTGTTACCTTTTTATGTTTTTTACTACTGGGTATGTATGATTAATGTGCTACTTAAGTTACACCTTTATTTTACTGTCGGTTTTATTGTCTCTATTTTTATTGTCAAGGACGGAAAGTTATAGTGGCATCCCTTATCTAATAAGTACGCTCACTTCGCTTCTAGATTTAGTTTTGCTCCCATTGTTTTTTTTCTGTAGTTCCAAATTGTACCAATAGATTGCGTTGGGTGTTGAATGCATCGCGTATGTGGTTCGCCATTTCTGTCTACCACTAAACCTGTTATCGTCAAATAGTAAAAGTTACTTCGATAAGTGTACTTCGACAGATGGTAAATTTTCTGGCAATTAATGTTCTCTTCTTAGGAAGAGAAGGTTTTTGATATTTCTCTGCACGCAATTTGCAGTGCCTGATTGCCAAAAAAAATAAAACACTTGTCGTGCAGGAGAATCTCTACGTTGGAGTATTTTAGC
This sequence comes from Marasmia exigua, assembly GCA_019059595.1. Taxonomy (NCBI): domain Eukaryota; kingdom Metazoa; phylum Arthropoda; class Insecta; order Lepidoptera; family Crambidae; genus Marasmia; species Marasmia exigua. The sequence continues at coordinate 6,195,302 of CM032476.1, read as the reverse complement.
TGCCAATTTTCTTTTTCTCTTACACAACCAGGGGTGGCTCTATCTCAAGAAGCGCCCGGGCGCAATCAACAACCTGGCGCCCTCTTGTTTTAAAAAGCGTGGACAAAATGGAATACCTACTTGTTTACAACATGTTTGACTAGGTACTTAGTCGCTTTATTGTAATTATCAGACTTCCGGAATCCTATTATCATGGTCGAAGTTTACCCCGGGTTTTGAAGCGACAGCATTGGTTGCATCTGGGAATCACACGCTTAGATGGGAGACCCTGTGGCTAAGGGCGTCTTAGAATATTGGACTATCGTAAGAGGCGACTAAACGGGTTTTCAGAGTACGTGAGCGTATTCCACTGATGGGGAGTGGCTTGCTCAGCATACGACTCCGCGGGGGACGACATTACCGGGTGTCCCTGGTAGGTCGTTCAGCGCGATTAGCGGTACGGTCCAGTCCCGACTGTGGGGTTCCCGACCGCGATTGCGTGGTGATGGACACCCCAGGGGATTTTAGTCCCACACACCGCCTTGTTCCCTACATGTAGCAAGGTGACGGCCATGACGGACTCCCCTGGGGAAAAAAAGGAGACCGATCAGTACTCGCGCCCGATCCTTGTGGAGCGTTATAGTGAAGGCTGTATGTGTAGAGAGGGGCTCTCGGCGCCCTCTATCTTCCGGCGCCAGGGTGAACCGATCCCTCTGCACTATTAGATACAGATGCCCTTGTACAAAACCATACATACCTATCAACATTATTAACCCACAGAAGACCAGCGTGAAGCAGCATTGTGCTGTGACTCGCTGAGTGAGTGAGGGTACCAGAGGCCCAACCTGGGGGAAAGGGGTGTTTAAAGGTTGGCAGCGCACTTGTGACTCCACTGGTATCACGGGTGTCCATGGGCGGCGGCAATCGCTTACAGGACGGCAATCGCATCAGGTGATCCGTCTGCTCGTCTACCACCTATCAACCTAACAATATTTCATTGGCGCATATCATAAATACCTTACAGTCTAACATACATTTATTTTATAATTTACTTTAATTCACATTAAATTTACGTGCGGTATGTAGAGTCAGCTGGTAGCCGTCCTCGAAACTTCCGAAAGACGACTCCCTGCGGCCAGAAGTCCTCCTTAATAATAAAGGTCGCCAGGGAGGGTTATTTAAAAAATCTATAACCCGTACCAACCTAAGACCGTAAGGCCGAAACAGTAAACCAAAGAATACAGTAATATAGTCTGCTGTAACCCAGATTAAAAAAAAATAAGTTAGGAATTTACGATACAAAACTCAGCGAAAGCTGTTTTTACCAACGTGATTTAATTTAATTATCTCAAATTGATGAATCGTTAATTGATTTAACAAGGTTCACTTTAACGGATTTATTATAGCGGAATGGGGAGGCAAAATTGCTTTCCATAAATAAAAACTAGTCCCTCTGCTGAGCCCACGGTTTCGCTTGCGTTAAATTTGATTTGTTACTTACTGCAAATAAACCGAGGTAGAAATATTAGCAAAATTTTATACAAGCAAAATTTTGGCCAGTTCGGAAAAGAATTAGGTCACTATGTAGCCACGCGCCGTGTGGTCGCCGGCAGAGCAGAATAGGCCACCCTCTCTCTCTTACCGAGGTGTCGTAAAAGGCGAATAAGGTAAAGCTGCTGGCATGATCATCAGCACCCATAGAAAGAAAACTCTGCATTTATATCAAAACCCTCGCCAACCTGACTGCCAAGCGTGGTGAGTATGGCAACTACCCCTCAAGTGATTGAAGCCACGTACAGGAAGTCGCAGCGGTAGCAGGCCCCCCACAAGCTGGACCGACGATCTGGTGAAGATCGCGGGAATCCATTGGATGCGGGCGGCACAGGACCGATCTGTGTGGAGAACATTGGGGGAGGCCTATGTCCAGCAGTGGACGTCTATTGGCTGAAATGATGATCCAAGACGTGCCGGTTACCTTACGATGTTTTCCTCACTGCCGAGCTAAGGGAAGAAATATGCAAATTGATTTGGAAAATCCAGAGCTGTATGCTCGCATCACGACCCTCGTATGAAGGCGGGCACTTATCCACTGAACTAACATCACTCAGTGAATATAGCCTAAGTGCATGGTATATTATAAAAAAAGTTAAGTATCAGCCTAATAAACTGTCCCACTGCAGGGCAAAGGCCCCCTTCATAGAATTCAAGTCATCGCCACTATGATAGATTAGGCTTAATCACCACGCTTGCCAAATGCGGATTGGTGATCACAAACCCGAGCTATTTTTTTTTATGTAATAGGTAGGCAGACGAACAGACGGCGCACCTGATGGTAAGCAATTGCCGCCGCCCATGGACACATACGACATCAGTGGAGTCACAAGTGCGCTGCTAACCTTTAAACCCCCCTATCCCCAGGATTGGGCCTCCGGTACCCTCACTCACGCAGCGAAACACAGCACAGTGCTGCTTCACACTGGTTTTCTGTGAAAAAATTCGAAATATACCTACTTTTTGCTCGACCCCGGAATCGAACCCTCCTGGGTTCGATCCCCGAGATCATGGCCCGGTACTTAAACCATTAGACTAATAGGGCGTTGAAGTGTTAAAAATATAATTTTACACTTTTTTGTTCGTGGTTTTTGAAGGCATTTTTTTTATTAATATCAATTAATCTCAAATTTGAATGTGGTGACAACTACGGGACTTCTTTGGTGGCGAGAACTCTACTATACAGATTCTCATACAGTAATTGGGTCGTTCTTCTTTTTTTACGACAATAAGCCCGTCCTCAGTGACTTATCAAGTAATTAATTATATAAAAAAATATACGTTACACCATCAAGATATTCTTAATTTAACATGAAATAATGACATTGTTTTATCACCTCGTAGGTACTTTAGCATGATTTAACAATGTAAAAAAATATATAAAGCGTGACAGAGGTGTAAATGGCACTAATTTCGGGGGACGTGACGGAGGTGTCCATTTTAATCAAAAAGTATTCTTTATCAATTAAATTTTAGATCATTTAATAGTCCATCTGTAAAATAGTACATTAACGAATATTTAGGATATATTATTTATCAATTGTAGTCTGTTATATAAAAGTTAAATGTTGATGTGTAAGTTTGGCTCATTGTCGATAAAAAAGAAGAACGACCCAATTACATTATCACATTTATTTTAACATTTAAGAAATTAGCACATCAATGTTATAGTAAATTTAAAAAATGCTGCAGTTTACATAATAACTCTGTATGCATAAACTGCAGGAGTAAGGGTTAATGCCTTGATGGTATTCAAACATTTGTTCGTCGTCCATTTTTTCTCATAAGAAAGCACGCAATGGCGTCCAGTTGTTGTAATAATGTCCAATTAAAATCAATTACAAAGGCCGGGCTAAACTAGTATTATGATTGTAATATCGGATGATGAGACATATTAAATGCACATTTGTTTTACGAGTTTCTATTGCGAGTGTTACGTACTGCGGTTTTTTTCCGTTTTACAAAATTCTCGAGCGTTCCTACGCGTAACGCTTCAGCCGTAGCTACAGCTGAAAGTAATCTTATTTTCCAAAAAACATTGGGTTGAAATGAATAAATTGAAAAAAAACTTCATTTAATATACTACTTGGTAAAAAAATGCGTTAAATGCGTTTTTTTTTTCTTCAAAGGCCGTATGTTGTAAAAAGGCCCTGTCAAAGTGGTTGCAAAGATCATGCGAAGATGACGGCAGTCGCTTCATTGTAATTACTAGACTCCCCAAATCCTGAATCTCTATAAATAAGTACACTGTTTTTCCTTGTCTCTTCTTCCTATTTAATGTGGTCTACTCTCTGGTCATTTATACCTGTCTACCTATAAGAAATATTTTTATTGAATTTTGCTATAAACTATCTATATATATTATTAGGTACGTATGTATTGTTTATTATTATTTATGTTATGTAATATGATAAATATATAAGTATGTATATGTCTGAAATTTTCAATTTCATTAGTTAAACTGCTTTGCACTGCCTTCCCCTATTACGAATACGATATTTCTTTCCTCTACCCAAAGGTTGTCTGGAAGAAATCGCTGCAAGCGATAAGACCGCCTTATTGCACTGTCTGTTGTTGTTGTATCATGCTTGTATTTTTTCTTTGTGCAATAAAGAATATCTATCTGATTCATGCTCCATCCATCCAAGCGTACCCCCGGGCTCTAGGACGACAGCTTTAAACGCAACCGGGAATTACACGGTAAGATGAAAGCCACGTGGTGTAAAAGGGATAATGTTTGTTGTCGGGAGTACCTAATAGTGTTCTGGAGTAGTGTGTGAGACGGTTAAAAAGCATCCTGTATAGACAAGATTACCGAGACCTTCGCAACACTTAGAAAGGAAAACTAAACAGACTGGATCATAGTCACGTTCGGAATCATTATCTCAACAATAGGCGTAACGAACCACATCCTAAAATTTTATAAACTACATAATATTTGGTATTATGATGTTTGATGAAAATTATGAATTCTTATAAGTTTAGATCGAAATTATGTGCTAATTTAAATTTATTTCATGTTATATTTTTGTATGATCAACCATCTAAAGTTGGACGAACAAATCCATTTTAAAATTGTAAAATTTATTTTATCAATCATTGGACCAATGTTCAATGCCTATATCAACCTGTTTCCTGTTATCTGCTTATATCAACATGTTTCCAAAATTGTCCCAACCGGGAATCGAAACCAAAACCATCAACGCATAGACACAACACCATAGTCACTGTGCTATTGAGGTCGTCATAGTTAAATGACAGTCTCATCACGGTTTTTTTCCTGACTACTAGATAGTAACCGTGATGAGATATCACGGTTATTTGGCACGTGGCAAAAGTGAGAACTAATGCTGTTTTAACATTTTCGCATAGAAAAAACGGTTTACAACGCCCCCCTGTCAATGTCGCTAAAGTGTCTTCTGATCTTGGTCGGTCTCTATGTGGATATACAACAGTATATTGTCATACTGTGGTTATATTACTCAGACTATTAGTGTCTTACTCTTTAGATTATATAAAGAAGTCATTCCCCTGTTTATGATTTTTTAAACGATCCAGATTAGTTGATGTCGGCGCCTTCACAAACGGACCAATTGACTCACAAAACACAACATGGGGGTACTGTTTATACAATAATTTACTGGTTTATGAGGACCAAACATTTTGATACTTAAAAACAAATATTGATATTAGGTAGAGGAACAAATCACAAATCGTATAATGAAATTTCAAGAGCTTTGTCGTGACACCAATAAAGACAATACGGTATTTTACTACCTATGTTATTGAATTTTATATTATGACTAGCTATCGAATAATCGGGTCCTTATTTGCCTAAACTTAAGTTCTTTCTAAATCTTTAAAGATTATTATGGACATACCTGTTGGAATCCTGCATGCAGAATTTCTATAAATGTCCTGATATAAAAAAATGTTACGTAGGTAAGTGTACATATTTCCTAGCAACCAATTATAATATTAAAATAATATTGCCGTTTCATATTAAAGGATATTGCCCTTTTTGTATGGCGATTTTTTTCAGAAATAATATTTTTTAATTAAAAAGTTATTTATTGATAAAAACGTCAATTCTGCCAAGTAAAAAAGGACATGTTCAAGTTTTTTTTTGCATCACATTTACAGTAATATCTGATCTCTATTTAATTCAAACCTAAAACATATTGTCTTCAATCAAAATAAAATTATAGAATGGTGACTTTTTGCATATTAAAGGAATTATACATCTTATTATGTCTAGAAAAAAACAGCAATTTCATAGGTAACACCTATTATTAAATGGAATCATTTTATTTTTAATTGTTAGAATAGCGTAGAGTGATATTAAGTTTAAGTTGTAATTTATTGTTTTTACCAATTACAGTTTTCTAGGACTTATTTTTTAGCCTGAAACACAGGGTATCCTAGTTCAGGCAAAATGTCAAATATAAGTACTAATATGTAAGATTATGCCCATAAGTTTGTAATAGATTTAGGTTATTTGCAATAAATATTCTATTATTATTATTATCTTGTGTTATAAATTTGATTTAAAAAGCCATATCCGTATTAATCTTTAATGCTAAGTTTAGGTGAATAAACGCCCGATTGTCCGATCACTAATTATAACATTTTTTGTTATAAAAGCAACTTACCTTTACAAATTAATTAGCTTATATATCATTAAATCTAGATACTTATACAAACTGTGCGGATAAAGAATGGGATCAGAAATGGGGAAGTGTGCGAGCGAGAAGTGAATAGATGCGCCGCCATTTCTGATCCCATTCTTTATCCGCACAGGTTGTACATACTTTTTATCAAGTAGTCCTTTTGAATGGAAAGATAATAAGAAGGTGTTCCTTTTTTGCAACAGAACATTTTTATTACATAGGATTGGTACTCAGTTCACATCTTGCTGTATAACTATTATAATAAAATCCTCCAACCGATTACGGCTACGGCAGCCGGTCGTAACGATCAGCTACGTACACAGGATTATAGTGCTCAAGTGTGTGCGCAAACACAAGTGATCTCTCTATTCCCTTACCCTCATATTCAGATGGGACACCAGCGTGACACGACCGAAGAGCGAACGGGTGCGGGACCTACGGCCTAACGTGCTTTCTGAGGCACAGGGATACAAGGCCGCCAACTTCCAAACTCCGGACAAACACTTAAAAATTTCTTACCGAAAACTTAGGTAAATTTCTTTTTAGCTCGTCCCAATTTTCCCCCCAGCCCGACTGGGGAAGGCAGTTAGGGTCCGGTGTTGTAAGCGGACCAACGCCTGGGACGGAACGTGTAGACAAAGTTCTTTAACTAGTACACATGTCTCCCTCCCAATCTGGCGAAGAAGGGAGCGCCGTTGGGAGTTTAGTCGGTAGGCCTCCGCGGAGCCTCCGGCTTCACTGGAGGGGAGCCCGACATAACCCGTCCGCCCCCCGGGAGACGGGTAACGTCGGCCTTAAGTTGTCGAGCAGGGCACACTAGCGACGCCAATCGTTTTTAATTTTTAGCTACTAAACCGGATCTATTTTAAACGATTTCGGGGTCACAACCTCTCGGCAAACACTTATACTATTTATTAAATAACCATGCACAAATGCGAACCCAACATTTGTACGCGAAAAATTGATTCACGCAAAAAGTGGCCGCTTTTGGCGGTAATAAATTTTTCGCGTTCAAAAACGGACCCAACATTTGTGGTTATTTGAAAAAGGAATGGTGTCGCTAGTAAGGGCTACCCGTTGCCTTAATACTCCAGGCCACGGCGGCATTCCCCCAACGGAAAAGAATAATTAAAAAAAGGTAAACAATTTTTGGCCGTGTGGCCCCCGGCAGAGTAGAATAGGCCACCCTCACTCTTACCGAGGTGTCGTAAAAGGCGACTAAGGTAAAGCTGCTGGCATGATCATCAGCACCCAGAGAAGGAAAACTCTGCATTTATATCAAAACCCTTGCCAACCCGTCTGCCAAGCGTGGTGAGTATGGCAATTACCCCTCATGTGATTGAGGGAGGCCCGTGCCCCAGCAGTGGGGACTTAAATGGGCTGATGATGATGATGATGATGAAACAATTTTTGGCCCGATTTTTATGCCCGAACAGGGGCTCGAACCCGGGACCTTTTGCGCAGCCGTCGCTAGTGCGACCCACTAGCCACTGGGCCACCATCACATCGACATCATCGTCACTATCACTGTTGCCGTCCCTATGAAGGCTTAAATCTTTAAAACTACATCTCATCACTAGTCATGTTGGTTTTTGCCTGAGATACAGGATATTCCTAGTTCAGGCAACAAACTTAAAATTAGTTCCCTTAGTATAAGTAGATTTTAAGTATTTATATTGCTTTCGTGGTTTTTCAATAAAATTTATTTATTTTTTATTTATTTACTACGCAACGGATTTTTGTATGTTTTTTTTTTAATAAGATGTACCTAGTAGTTTACGTTGAAGGCTTATATGTATAATAATGTACATAATATTGCACCCATGCGAAGCCGCGGCCTGTCGCTAGTACTATACAGGAAGTACCAAAAAATTATCCTCATGATGAAGCCTTCAGATCGGTGTGATAAAGCAACTAGGTTTTTTTTTCTCGTGTAGCGGGTTCGATTCCCGGTTCAACCGTGTAATTATTTAAAAATGTATGAATGCAGTTTAGATTGTTTTTGAAATTAAAATAATGTCTTCTTTCAGTTAAATGTTTCATCTACAATGTTAAAGGTACTTTCCCTCCATATTGCATGGCCGTGGGACGCCCTGTATTATTGAATCGAATACTGAACTCATGTGGGTTTCAAAAGATCACTATAACTACATTCGTCAAACGGTTTAAGAAAACGAGCAATTGGTCAATGAGTAGCAGGAAACCGTACTGCATGCCAATTGACATTACGCCGTCTTGCTCATTACCTGTACGTGTGTACAGTCGGCTGCGAAAATGAATATAAGCACTTTAGTACCTTGTCATAATAGCCTACTTGACTGCCTCGGTGGCCTAGTTGTTAGTGGGCCGCACTATAAAGCGACGACTGCGCAAGAGGTACGGGGTTAGATCCCCGGGTCGGATCAAAAATTTGTACCTAAGATTTCGGTAAGAAATTCTTAGTGTCAGCCCGGAGACTGGAAGTTGGCGGTCTTGTACCCACGTGCCTCGGAAAGCACGTTAAGCCGTTGTTCCTGCGCCCAACCCCTCTCCAGTCGTGTCACGCTGGTGTCCCATCGGAATATGAGGGTAAAGGAATAGACAGTGCACTTGTGTTTGCGCACACACTTGTGCACTATACTATATCCTGCGTACGTGGCTGATCGTTGAGATTGACCGCCGTAGCCGTAATCGGTTTGAGAATATTATAATAGCTACGTCATGTTTCATAATCCTGCCATTAATACGAACTTAAGGTGACGGGTAGGGCAAACCGCCAAAAGCGGCCACTTTTAGCGTGAATCAATTTTTCACGTACAAAAACGGATCCAATATTTGTGCATAGTTATTTAATGAAATAGTATAAGTGTTTGCCGAGAAGGTTGTAACCTTGAAATTGGTTAAAATAGACCCAGTTTAGTAGCTAAAAATTAAAATCGATTGGCGTCGCTAGTGTGCCCTACCCGTCACCTTAAGATTAAACTTTGTGCGAAAATTATTACTCTTCTCGAATTTCAATCACTCTATTAGTCTACGCTTATATACTTATTTCAAACACGTAGGTAGGTAGTATTTTAACGTAGATTAGAGCAATACCTACAAAACAGAACCTGTAATAAAGGACTTGAATAAGTTCCAACACTTCTCCTTTATTTAGAGTTTCGTGCCCAAAGAGTTAAAACAAGACCCTAATTACTAAGTCTTCGCTGTCTGACCATCCGTCCGATTGTCTGTCACCATGCTAGTATCTCATGAACAGACAGACAGTTAAATTTAAACTGAAAATGGAATAAAATTAATTATTTAAGGGGAACTCTTTTTTCTCGATATCAATAATGGCAACAGGTAGGCGATTAAAATATTCACAAAGATACCCAGAATAAATAAATAATCAAATGAAAATAAATTTCAGGGTGCTCCCATACAAAAAAAAACGCAATGTTGTGCCTATTAGGATAGGAACTCTTCAAGTGTGAGTGCAACTCGCACTTGTCCACTTTTCATTGATTACAATCCACAAAAGCTCTTATTACAAACAAACAGATTTATTGAATTGAATAGGTACACTGGAATGCACCACCGAGGTTTGTACACAATGCTAGGTTCCATCAGCCTAATAGCAATATGTTTACGAACAATATCATCCTAGATCTCATCGCCGCTTTCCATCAGGTGCTATTGTAGTTAAGCGTTAGCCTATTGTCCAAAAAAAATAATTGAGGAGCGATGGTACCTCAGTGGATAAGAACACGCCTTCCATAATCGAATCACGACCACCCGTGGTTCGAATCAGAGCGTGCACCTGTGGATTTTTCAAATCTATCTAATGTGCATTTTCAAAGAGAATATATTTTTCTTCTTTGAGTGCCTCTTCAGATCTAAAGGTTGGCCGTCAGCTTTCCAAAATCCTCTTTATTATAAAATTACCTACTATAAATAACATATACCTATATTATAAAGCCTTTATAATATTCGAAATTGATTTTTAATTTGTCTATATTTAATACATACTTTAACTCAATATACATACAAACATTAAATTTGTAAGAGTATTTGTTCTAAACATGATGTATGGTGCATTCTGAAGCGATCTCTGTTTCTGTTGTAAGTAACTTGTATGTCAAATATGTATATTGTTAGGTATCCGCAGAATATCAGCGTCGAGGCTGTGGGTAGCTGGTACAAATAGCTGAGCGGGGACCTTTTTGGCGCCTCTTAGAATTTAGATATTATACTGTACCTAGATTAATAAGTAATGTATAGATCTATATTTTGTTATCTGTATTTTTGGTGCCAAATAATCATTTTTCTATTGTATTCTCTGTTCATTGCGAGACGAAACAGCCGTTCCACAAATGTGATACCAGTCCACTCCCTTATATTACGCAGCCATGACTTTTTTCTTCGCCTCCCTTCTACTTTACCCCATCATGATGAGTTGAAAGAGTAGATATATAATTACTTGCATATTTCTACCATTAGCTTGGGAGTAAGGGAAAAATATCGTGAGGAAACCTGCGCGTTTCAGATATTTTCTTAAACGTGTAACCCTAATTCAGTTGACGTGGTTCCTCAGTTAAAGGGTTGCAAAGGTCAGCTATCCCGACGGATTCCTGACCTTCGATTTTAACAGGTAACCTGCGGGGAATAAAGCGACTTTCATTGTACCTAATTACCAGACTCCCCAAATCCTGAATTATGGTCCAAGCATCCCAGCATGTTTTGGATGCAACCGGGAATTACACCCTAAGATGAAGAAGACTCGTCCAAAATATTACCTACTGATTATTCTAAAATCTAAAATTAGCAACTAAGTCCTAGCTAGCTCTTAAGACCTATTTGTGACGAGAAACAAATGATTTATTTATTATTAATTTGAGTTCTAGTTGCGCTTATGAAAAGTAACAAATGGAAATTCTGAATTCCATACGAAGTAAAATGTTTATTTGTAACTTCTTATGGTGCCGTCTCCTTTCGATGTTGGTTGGTCGCTTTGACGCTCGCAATCCGCCAGAGTGTGGCAACTCCCATATAGGTAGTTAGTTTCTGAACATACGCATACCAAAATGGCACCAACGCTCACAAAGGAATAATCCTTTGAAGCGCAACAAGAATAATTGAAAAAATAATAATGAGACCCAACTAATACCATATGCCAGTCTAAGTCTCAAGTCGGGGGGCTTAATTTGCTCAATTGGACGGTCGCGCGCTCCTTAATACTTTAATATGCTTGTATTTAGGGCGTCACTTGATGATATGTGGCGTCACGAGCACGCGGAAACGTTGCGTTGTAGGAAGCAAATAATCTTCGTTTTGGTATGGTTTTTGATCAGGTTGAACATATGTCTATCTACCGAAGTGTCTCAAGCGAAAGTCTTTAATGCGTGTGTGTTGCCAGTGAGGACATATGGAACCGAAACGTGGCCGCTTACAATGTGCCGATTAAGAAGGCTCAAAGTCACCCAGAGAGCAATGGAGAGGGCTATGCTCGGAGTCTCCCTGCGTGATCGTTTTAGAAATGATGAGATTCGCAGGAGAACTTAGGTCACAGACATAGCCCAAAGGATTGCATGCCTCAAGTGGCAATGGGCAGGGCACATAGCGAGGAGAACAGACGGCCGTTGAGGCGGAAAGGTCCTCGAGTGGAGGCCACGTACAGGAAGTCGCAGCCGTGGCAGGCCTCCTACAAGGTGGACCGACGATCTGGTGAAGATCGCGGGAATCCATTGGATGCGGGAGGCACAGGACCGTTCTGTGTGGAGAACATTGGGGGAGGCCAGTGTCCAGCAGTGGACGTCTATTGGCTGAAATGATGATGATGATGATTGTAATTTATTAATTAAATCCCTGAAAATTTCATTTGTAATTTTTATTGGTATTTTATAAATTCATTCTCGTTTTAAGTAATTAAAATTTTGAATCCGTTCTGTAAGCTTCAAGTGTACTGACATAAAAATAGATTTAAAAAAATGTCCAGAATTGGACATACATAATTATATTAGCTGAAATTATGATGTTGAACAAATGTCAACATGTAGGATGTTTTTAAGTGATAAATGGCAGATGAGATGGATCATTTGATGGTATAAGCGATTGCCGCCGCCGATAGACACCCGCGGCACTAGTATTCACAAGTGCGCTATAAATCTTTAAACTCCCCTTTCTCCCTGGATTGGGCCTCCAATAACCTCTTTCACTCCGCGAAACACAGCGCAGGCGCTACTTCAGCTACTCCAGTTTTCTGTGAGGCCGTGGGATCACTCCGGTCGAGAGAGCCTTTCATGCCGAAGCGTAGTTCGTCCACGGTATGACTACTTGGTGTAGGTTTTTCAACTTGCAAAATAAGAGCTAAGCGAATTATAATAATAATAATATACCGGATTGATACCACACAGCATAAAGAAAAGCCTGGAAATACTGAACATCCCAACCAAATTAACATATTTACTAGAAAAAGCCAGCATACTCAATACATGTAGGATAACCAGAGAGTTTTTATCGTCAGGATCCACAACACTATGACGCTTGACTGAGGTCCGCGCCATAGGAAGTTTTACCCGCCTTTTATTTTAAGGTTGGAGAAAGATGCGAAGTCTTAAATATAATAATAATAATAATATGGTTCGAAAGACAAACAATAATAAACAATTCTCACAACATCTCATACGTTGACCTGATTCCGTACTAAGTAGCTTAAGCACTTGTGTTACAGATATCAGACAACAGAGGAACACAAATATATACTTAAATACATATATTACACCCAGACACTGAACAAACACAAGTGTTCATCGCACGAATGTTTGTCCGGGGTGGGGATCGAATCCACGACATTTGGCGCAAGAGGCAGGGTCACTACCAATTGCGCCATCCGGTCAGAATTATAGGGAAGAACTTGTTTGTTATGTCCTACTACGGAGATAACATATTTACCTACCTAATTAAGGTGACGGGTAAGGCACACTAGCGACGCCAATCGTTTTTAGTTTTTAGCTACTAAACGGGATCTATTTTAAACAATTCCGGGATTCCAATCTCTCGGCAAACACTTATACTATTTATTAAATAACCATGTACAAATGTTGGGTCCGTTTTTGTACGCGAAAAATTGATTCACGCCAAAAGCGGCCACATTTGGCGGTAATCCAAAATTCGAGTGCAAGAGCAGACCAAACAGTTAACTATAAGTATTAAATAAATAGTATAGGTGTTTTCGAGAGATTGCAGCTGTCATCCGTGGTGTATCCGAACAGATACGACCTGGTGACCTTCAAGAAAAGGGTGTACTCCTTTCTTAAGAGCCGGCAACGCATATGTGATACCTCAGGTGTTGCAGATGTCCATGGGCGGCGCTGATCACTTTCCATCAGGTGTGCCGTCTGCTCGTTTGTCCGCTATAATGTAAAAAAAAAAATTGTAACCCCGAAATTGTTTAAAATAGATCCAGTTTAGTAGCTAAAAATTCAAATCGATTGTCGTCGCTAGTGTGCCCTACCCGTCACCTTAAGACCACGCGGACGACATGAGCGGTTTCTGTTGAATAAAAACAAAAGCACGCGAAATTTCCTCAACCGATATAGTAAAGCTGGTAAAACCTTTGAAATGAACATGCTTACAAAGTATGACTAAGTAAACAGTAATCCACATGAGTGGATTAAACAATTCATTATGTAAATAGGTCGCATTTCCCACCCAAACGGATGTTGGTCACGCAGCTAAACCGGGAATATACTTTGCATATTAGGCACCTATTTAAGACATTTGCAAACTCCGCTTTAGGACTAAGCCTAGGTTTACAAACAAATGCGGTTTCTTACATTTTGTTAACTCACACCGCGAGTTAAGTAGTGAATTTGATTACGAACTCAGTGAAGAGCTGTTACTGTAGCCTTTATACAGTGGTACTGTAGCCTTTATACAGTGGTACTGTAGCCTTTATACAGTGGTACTGTAGCCTTTATACAGTGGTACTGTAGCCTTTATACAGTGGTACTGTAGCCTTTATACAGTGGTACTGTAGCCTTTATACAGTGGTACTGTAGCCTTTATACAGTGGTACTGTAGCCTTTATACAGTGGTAATGTAGCCTTTATACAGTGGTACTGTAGCCTTTATACAGTGGTACTGTAGCCTTTATACAGTGGTACTGTAGCCTGACGCTCTGTTGGTATGGTGGTTTAAGTACCGGGCCGTGATCTCAGAGTCCTGGGTTCAATTCCCGGGTCGAGCGAAAAGTATGTTTCGAATTTTTCGGACATAGCTCGGGTTTGTGATCACCAATCCGCATTTGGCAAGCGTGGTGATTAAGCCTAATCCCATCATAGTAGCGATAACTTGACTTCTATGATGCAGGCCTTTGCCCTGCAGTGGGACAGTTTATAGACTAATTAAAAAAAAACTGTAGCCTTATATAGTGATAGTGTAGCCTTATAGTAGTGGTACTGTAGCCTTTACATTATTGCTGGGATTTTCAAGATTCCCGTCAACTCAACGGGTCTCAGTGCTTGGACACAACCAGGAGGACACGTTACCATGATCATTTCCAATGTACATCTGATAAAGTTCCCGGAAGACCAGTATTCCAATGCATTAAGGTGTCGGGTAGGGCAGACTAGCGACGTCAATCGATTTTAACTTTTAGCTACTAAACCGGATATATTTTAAACAATTTCGGTTTTACAACCTCTCGGCAAACACTTATACTATTTATTAAATAACCATGCACAAATGTTGGGTCCAACGCGTACGTGAAAAATTGACTACCGCCAGACAGAGGCTACTTTTAGCGTGAATCAATTATTCGCGAACAAAAACGGACCCAGCATTTGTGCATAGTTATTTAATAAAAAGTATAAGTGTTTGTCGACAGGTTGTAACCCCGAAATTCTTTAAATTAGATCAGGTTTAGTAGCTAAAAATTAAAATCGATTGGCGTTGCTAGTGTGCCCTACCCGTCAACTTAAGGTCTAAATGTACCCATGCAGTGCGCGTTCTTCTTGCCTTTTGAAAATTTCTGAACATAAAAAAATGTATCCTTGCAGCAATGATAAGAGCAATGTCGGTGGACATCACCCAGGAGTGGAAGCCTGACTTCGGCTGGGAGGTGACCTGCGAATGGCTCCTCGACTTAGACGACAACCTGCAGTCAGTGACCCTCATTCGGAATAAGCAACAGTTCTTCTTGTTTAGGCCTGAGGTGAGTGATAAGCAGTTATAGGTACCTCTAAAAGAGCATGTTCTTTGAGGGATGTGAGGGACATGGGAGGTGACCGACCTGCCAAGGGCTCCTCAATAAAGACCCTCGTTAACGCTGAATTGGAATAAACAAAAGTTTTTTTTATTCAAGCCTGAGGCACAGCACTTATATACCTGTCTGTACCTGAGGTAAGTGATAAGTAGATACCTCTATAAGAGCAGTTCCTTGAGAGATGGGAGTGACTGCGGCTGGTATGTGACCTGCCACTGGCTCCTCGATATACTTTGCTAAGCGGATTGAGCAGCACTTTACTTTGTTCAGGCCTAAAGAGACTGGTAGACAGCTGCTATTAGAGCACTTTTTACTAACCGGCTTCAAAAAAAAAAAGGAGAAGGTTCTCAATTCGGCATGTAGGTAAGTATATATATATTTTTATGTTTGTTCGCCGATTACTTTGCCATTTATTAACCGATTTAAGTAATTCTTTTTTAGTTGGAAAATAGATTAGATACTCCCGGAATGCTTATAATGGTACCATGATAAGGATATCAGTATCTGATGATGGGATCCTGGAAAAATTGAGGGGAACCGTCAAATTTTAAAAGCATACGTAATGTTTTTGTATGTTTTTTCAAAACTGCACCAGTATTTACGACTGAGTGTATTAATTTTGTAGAGGACTGTTAGAAAATAAGGCACTAAAAAGCTTAAATAAAAATTTTCTGCGAAAAAAAACGGCCTTCAAAAACCACGAACTAAATAAATGGAAAATAATATTTTTATCACTTTAAACACTTCAAATAACATTTTATAACAGTAGGTACACTCGAGAAAAGGTTTTACCGAAGTCGGCGCCTAATCTCTGTTGAATAATTGAATGTTGTATTAAATTACAAGATAGTATTGGACGCCGACTTTGGTAACAGCTTTTCTCGAGTGTAGGTACTGTTATAAAATGTTATTTGAAGTGTATCATCATTTCAGCCGATAGACGTCCACTGACATAGGCCTCCCCCGATGTTCTCCACACAGATCGGTCCTGGGCCGCCCGCATCCAATGGATTCCCGTGATCTTCACCAGATCGTCGGTCCACCTTGTGGGGGGCCTGCCACGGTTGCTACTTCCTGTACGCGGCCTCCACTAATGGACCTTTCCGCCCCAACGGGTGGCAATGGGCAGGGCTCATAGTGAGGAGAACAGACTCCTCGCTATGTGCCCTGCCCATTGCCACTTGAGGCATGCAATCCTTTGGGCTTATGTCTGTGACCTTAGTTCTCCTGCGGATCTCATCATTTCTGATACGATCACGCAGGGAGACTCCGTGCATAGCCCTCTTGTAACTTGAGCCTCCTTAATCGGTACATTGTAAGCGGCCACGTTTCGGTTTCGTATGTCATCACTGGCAACACATACGCATTGAAGACTTTCGTCTTGAGACACTGCGGTAGATGGGCCGAAAATATGCTGCGTAGCTTCCCGAACGCTGCCCAGCCGAGTTGGATTTGTCGATCGACCTCTTTCTGGAAGTTGGACTTACCAAGCTGGACTTTTTGTCCGAGGTAGATGTACTCGTCCACAACTTCCAGTGTAGATCTATCCAACCTTTACAAGAGTGGGTACGACATAGGAATTCAATATAAGTAATTTTCGTCTTGTCCATGTTCATTTTCAGACCCACTTGTTAGGAGACTACTGAGGTCATCGAGCATATGCCTAAGTCTTCCAAGGTCTCAGCCATGACTACGATATCATAAGCGAATCGAAGGTGCGTCATGTACTCGCCATTTATATTGATGCCAAGTTCATCCCAGTCCAGAAGTTTAAACACGTCCAAATTTTCGGCGATCAGGTCTCGACAGCGTTTGAAGTGTATAAAGTGATAAAAATATTATTTTACACTTTTTTGTTCGTGGTTTTTCGAAGGCGGTTTTTTTGTGTCCAACTGTAACAAGTAGGGGATCATCATCATCATCATCATCATCATCATCATCATCACCCTATCGCAGTCCACTGCTGGACGTAGGCCTCTCCAATTGTTCGCCACTGTAACCTATCCATGGCTTCTCGCATCCAGCTCTTGCCAGCCATCCTGCGCAGATCGTCCCACCACCTAGCCAGAGGGCGCCCTACATTACGTTTGCCAAGAAGCGGTCTCCACTCCAGAACTCGTTTACCCCATCGGTAGTCGGTTCTGTGGCTAATATGGCCAGCCCACTGCCACTTAAACTTGCTAATCCGGTAAGCAATGTCGATAACTTTGGTTCTCTGCCGGATCACCTCATTTCGGATTCGATCTCGGAGAGAGACGCCGAGCATTGCTCGTTCCATAGCCCGCTGAGCGACCTTTAACTTGTGGACCAGCCGTACCGTAAGTGTCCACGTTTCGGCTCCGTATGTCATGACGGCCTGACAAGTAGGGGATATGGGTCACAAAATCATAATGTTTCTGTCTGTCTAATAGATGAGCCGTAATACTTACAGTACCTAAATTAGTTTGACCTTTTGAACTTTTTCGGGAACGGATGTAGCAAATAGGTGCTAAATGCGTTAATCACATACTCGACACTGGTATCTTGCATTGCGCGTTCCTGTTCCTAGAAACCACGATACATAACGCCAAACTAGCCGTAGAATCCTGGCTTAAGGTGACGGGTAGGGCACACTAGCGACGCTAATCGATTTTGATTTTTAGCTACTAAACCGGATCTATTTAAAAACAATATCGGGGTTATAATCTCTCGACAAACACCTATAATATTTATTTATTACTTAACTATAAGTAATAAATGAATATTATAGCATCAAAAGTAGCTGAACACTTTAGTACCGTGGTAAAGTAACCGTTCTGCCTATTATAAGTAGTCAGTTTATAAGGGGTATGTACGAAATGTTACTTCGACATGGTTTTAAAGTGATAAGGTACTTTTGGTGCTGACCTTACCTTCGTTGTAGTAGGTATAAGAAAGTTGGGAAAGGACATGCGACGTCGTATCAATTCATGAAATTAATTATTTATTTACTTCCCTTTCCCCTGGAATGGGTCTCCTCACGCCATGGTATCACTTCGGTCGAGTGGGCCCATGCATGCCGAAGTGTGGCTCTCCCACGATAAAACATGGTAGGATCCTAAATATAACGCCATCAAACTACTTGTGATTTCAGACTTTAAACGGCGAGTTAAGGAAAGCGAACAGTTTTAACCTCACAGAAGCATTTCTGTCCGTGGACTGCTTGTCCGTCGTAGATAAAGGCATTAAAGGCCGCTGCAGACTGACGGTGGAACCTCATCTACCCCCCAAGAAGGATTTCTCTTTTGGCTGCGCAGTGTCAGGTGAACGCCCGTTCTTCAAATTTGCTGAAAAGGAAATTGTGGTCGAGTCGTTGGGTGAGTTTTTTTTTTAAAGTATTCATTATTAGCCACAGAACACAATTCAAACACGAATGACATAAATGCACAAATAGGATATATTCTGTACCAACAAGGCTTTTTAGCCAACAAAATTTTGTGTTTCAGTTCTAAGTATTTGGTATGGTATCTAAGTATTCCAAATTTTTTTTTTTTTAGACGGACAGACAGACAGACATGACGAATCTTCAAACGTTTTTTGCCATTTGGATTTTGGATTTGGAACCCTTAAATCTTATTAAATCGTATTGTTTCCAGTTCGTCCAAGCGATGCAGTCATGAACGTGACGAGATCAGGCTCCAGTCCAGCCACCATCAACTGCACCACTAGTGGTGTGCCGGCTCCTCACATAGTGTGGACGGTGGAGAACCAAACGGTAACAATTTACAGTGATACGTAGGTACAAAAAACAACTCAATGTCAGTATACGCCAAGGTGCATTTCCATTTGTTGTCCGAGAACAAATTACAACTACCTTTTTTGGTTTCTTTTAATATTTTTTTGGGGGGTTTTGCCCGTAATCACCACGCTGGGCAGGCGGGTTGGTGATCGCAGTAGAAGAAAAATTCACTGAAAAAAAGAACGCTGCTGCCCGTTCTTTACCATCTGTTCCGTAAGTCGCCTCGTACGACACCCGCGGGAGGAATAGGGGTGGTGACAACTATGTACCTGCACCGTAAGGTAATGTGCTGAAAGTGTTATTTTAAGATCATTTTGATGCTGACTGTATATACCTACAATTATGAAGCCTAAAATAAAATAAAATCGGATATCTTCTAAGTATTAACTTAGAAGAAATCCGATTTTATTTTCTTTTCCTTTTATCATAATAATAATAACAACCGTTTTTGGTTACGGCGGATAATCTCAACGATCAGCCACTTACGCATGATAATAAATAATATTAATAATAATATTTTATTGAAAAATCTTTAGAACATAAAAGACTTATAATCTACTTAAACTTAGGGAACAATTTTAAGTATACTGCCTAAACTAGGAATTTTCTGTATCTTAGGCAGAAACGAAGAGAAAAAAGGACTTAAATTAACAAATTAATTTATATATATAGATATAGTGTTAAAGTGTATGCGAAACCCAAGTCACTCCCTCTCCATTCCCTTAACCTCTCGGTTGAGACAACAGTGTGACTCGACCGAGAGGGATCTGGCGCAGGACCAACGGCTTACCGTGCTTTTCGAGGCACGGGGGTACGAGACCGAAACTTTCAGACTCCGGGTAGACTTAGATACAATTTTGGAAGATCATTACTATGCTCTACTTTTCCAAACTTTCGAACGAACTCGTCATAAAAGCGTTGATAACATAGGTACGCCTTCTCAACGGGAGGCCGTAGGTTCGATTATCTGGGCATGCACCCCTGAATTTTTCAAATCTATGAATGAGCGTTTTTCTACAACTGGCGATGAGAAAACTTCGTGCAGAAACCTCCACTTTTCGCATACGTTGATCAAACTGTTGATATCTATAAATATTGAAATAATAATTTTGAACATGGGTCATGATTTGAACATGAGTCGTCGTAATGTTGACGACCCGTTTGGATCAGTGGTAGTGAACGCTGCCTCTGGTGCAGGGGTTGCGGGTTCGATCCCCGTACAGTACGCCCATTTGTGTGAACATGTCTGTTTGTATTGGTTTGGGTTATCAGCAGTTTGGGTGTTTTCTATGTATTAGAAAGAAAGAAAAACTATTTATTGACCACAACACATCATACATAAAACATATAATAAATAAAATAAAAACCGGCCAAGTGCGAGTCGGGCTCGCGCACAAAGGGTTCCGTAGCAGCAAAGTCCAAAATTACAGTTAAATCAACCTATCTCAAAAACTATAAGAGATACTTTGATCAAACCAAAAATCGTTGAAAGAGTTAATTAGCATGCATCACCTCTATTTTTTTTAGAATTTTATACCCCGTAGTTATAAAAATAGAGGGGGGGGGACATACTTTTTACGACTTTGAGAGCTGATATCTCAAAAACCGTTCACTTTAAGAAAAATGTTTTTTAGAAAACTTTATATCATTTTAAAAGACCTTTCCATTGATACCCCACACGGGTATGTACATCGAAAAAAAAAATTTCATCCCTCAGTTACATGTATGGGGGGCCCCACCCCCAATTCTTTTTTTTACTATTTAGTGTCATATTTTTGTAGCGGTTCATACAACACATATTCCCATCAAATTTCATCACTGTAGTACTTATAGTTTCCGAGTAAATCGGCTGTGACAGACGGACAGACGGACAGACGGACAGACGGACATGACGAAACTATAAGGGTTCCGTTTTTGCCATTTTGGCTACGGAACCCTAAAAACGGTACAGAGCATAAGAGTTGCGGCCAACAAGGCTCAGCCTCAGTATGTTCTGCAGCTGCTATTATACGTATGTATTTACAAAAGAAAAGCATTAAAATGTATATCTTTGTAATTCCGCTGTTGATTCTGACATCCTTAACACAGTTGCTTGAGCTAGGTACTTATCACGGAGTCAGATCAATGTATGTGATGTTGTGAAATATTTATAAAAAAAATGTATTAGACTTACCAAATCCGAAATCATTGATCTAAGCTTACAGTGGGTTCAATATCATGTCATAAGTGGCAGACGAAGAGACGGAACACCTGATGCTAAGCGATTGCCGCCGCCCATGGACACCCGCGACACCAGTGGAGTCACAAGTGCGCTGCCAACTTTTAAACCCTCTCTTCCCCCGGATTGGGCCTCCGGTACCCTCACCCACGCAGCGAAACACAGCACAGTGCTGCTTCACGTCGGTTTTCTGTGCGGCCGTGGTATCACTCCGGTCGAGCCGGCCCATTCATGCCAAAGCTTGGCTCTCCCACGGTTCATTCTCAAAGCGTTCCCTCTTCACAGGTACCTCACAGCTTTAACAAGACTGTCTGGAACGCCAAGTCAAAGCTCTGGGACGCCTGGTCGACGTTCACGGCACAAACCGACTCAGCTGGGAGAGTACAATGCACTCCAGAAGTTTGGAAGGGAAACCATCATTATAGAGGGCTGTCGGTGCAGTACAATAACACGTATAGACTATTTTTCGGTAAGTGTATAAACTAACTTATTATAAATGGCGGTCTAAAGTTATTACCGTACTAAAGCTAATGTCATCCCGTTCCAACACGCAATAATGAAAAGGATTGGCATCATGAAGCTAGAGATAAAACTATATCTTCATGGTTGGCACGTATTTTGTTCCGCTGCCTTTGCCCCACGAGTGCGAGTATAGACGCAAATAGTGTGCGAGCGAGAAGTGAATAGATGCGCCGCCATTTCTGATCCCATTCTTTATCCGCACGGTTGTATTTTCATTTTGAATATAGACCATATCTCGAAGGTTGGCAATATGCAGATCAGAATTCTTGATGCAGAAAAAATCTTAAATGTGACTTTTTTTGTTCTCTTAAAACCTATGTTTAATGTACCGAAACGTTGTCCATTAAAGCACAGTTAAATATGGGACAGATTAGCATTATAATAATAATAATAATAATTCTCACAACATCTCATACGTTGACCTGATTCCGTACTAAGTAGCTTAAGCACTTGTGTTACAGATATCAGACAACAGAGGAACACAAATATATACTTAAGTACATATATTACACCCAGATACTGAACAAACACAAGTGTTCATCGCACGAATGTTTGTCCAGGGTGGGGATCGAACCCACGACCTTTGGCGTAAGAGGCAGTGTCACTACCAATTGCGCCATCCGGTCAGTATAAACTAACTTATTACCGCGATACCGTACTAAAGCTAATGTCATTCCGTTCCAACACGCAATAATGAAAAGGATTGGCACCATGAAGCTAGAGATAAAACTATATCTTCATGGTTGGCACGTATTTTGTTCCGGGACTGTTCAGTGACGTAGAGTATAGTAGTGACGGAACAGTGGTAGTGAACGCTGCCTTTGGTACAAGGGTTGCGGGTTCGATCCCCGCGCAGTACAAAAAATGGTATGCATGAAGATGTCTGTTTTTTTTTTATATAAGAGGTGGCAGACGAGCAGACGGATCACCTGATGGTAAGCAATTCCGCCGCCCATGGACACCCGCAACACCAGTGGAGTCACAAGTGTGCTGACAACATTTTCCCCTTTCCCCCCCTTGGGCCTCCGGTAACCTCACTCACACGGCGAAACACAGCGCAGGCGCTGCTTCACGCCGGTCTTCTGTGAGGCAGTGGTATCACTCCGGTCGAGCCGGCCCATTCATGCATAAGCGTGGCTCTCCCACATCTGTTAGTATTAGTCTGGGTGTTTTCTATGTGTTATAATTATTTATTTAAAGAAAAGTGTTATATGTAGGTATATTTGTAATCCCACTGTTGATTCTGATATCCGCAACACAGGTGCTTGATCAATGTACGTAATGTTTCGAAAAAATATATATTTAAACTGGTTTATTTTTGGTAGGTAAGCTTTTCAATATTGGGTGTTTGTATGTATTATAAGTATGTATTTACAAAAGAAAAGTATTATATGTATATATTTGTGATTCCGCTGTTGATCCGTAACACAGGTGCCTGAGCTACCTATCTTGGAGTCGGATCAATGTATGTGATGTTGTGAAATATTTATTTATTTAATATGAAAATCACTAATAACATTCGCCACTACTGCCCCACTGCAGGGCAAAGGCAACACAGATTCACTGTCTTCAGTGTCTGCTCAGTAGAAATCGACATTCCGAGCCATTATTATATTGACATTCATAAGTGTTAGTATGGACCTAAATTGAATAAAGAAGTTTTTATCTTTTATCTTTTCACTTTTTTTTCGCTCTGTATTCTGTAGTCACCCTGACTCATACGTCATAGGCTTCATTAACTATAGATAGTACCTACAATGTGTAAGCACTAATGGACTAATTATAATAATAATAATAAATATTTTACAACATCACATACATTGATCTGACTCCGAGATAGGTAGCTCAAGCACCTGTGTTACGGATATCAGAATCAACAGTGGGATTACAAATATATACATATGATACTTTTCTTTTGTAAATACATACTTATAATACATAGTAAACAGCCAGACCAATACAAACAAACATGTTCATGCACACAAATGTTTGTACTGTGCGGGGATCGAACCCGCAACCCTTGTATTAGAGGCAGCGTTCACTACCACAGTTCCAATTGGGTCGTCTAACTAAAGACTAGAATAGTAGTTGATATAGTAGTTGATATACAACGGTAATCACGCTTTAACCATGCAAGCAGCAATAGGAAGCGGGGTTAGTGTGATTACAGTTGTCTTGAAGTTGATGACCTAAGTTATAATAGGGGTTAAGAAATTGTGGTTTTTTTTCTAGACGCAACAAGATCAACAGCAAGAACCAGAACTTTTGGGCTATTATTGAAATACCTAATTAAGGTATTTTAATAATAGCCCAAAAGTTAATGTACTATACACCCCACGAGTGCGAGTATAGACGCAAATAGTGTGCGAGCGAGAAGTGAATAGATGCAGCCGCCATTTCTGAATCCCATTCTTTATCCGCACGGGTTGTATTTTCATTTTGAATATAGACCATATCTCGAAGGTTGGCAATATGCAGATCAGAATTCTTGATGCAGAAAAAATCTTAAATGTGACTTTTTTTGTTCTCTTAAAACCTATGTTTAATGTACCGAAACGTTGTCCATTAAAGCACAGTTAAATATGGGACAGATTAGCATTATAATAATAATAATAATAATTCTCACAACATCTCATACGTTGACCTGATTCCGTACTAAGTAGCTTAAGCACTTGTGTTACAGATATCAGACAACAGAGGAACACAAATATATACTTAAGTACATATATTACACCCAGATACTGAACAAACACAAGTGTTCATCGCACGAATGTTTGTCCAGGGTGGGGATCGAACCCACGACCTTTGGCGTAAGAGGCAGTGTCACTACCAATTGCGCCATCCGGTCAGTATAAACTAACTTATTACCGCGATACCGTACTAAAGCTAATGTCATTCCGTTCCAACACGCAATAATGAAAAGGATTGGCACCATGAAGCTAGAGATAAAACTATATCTTCATGGTTGGCACGTATTTTGTTCCGGGACTGTTCAGTGACGTAGAGTATAGTAGTGACGGAACAGTGGTAGTGAACGCTGCCTTTGGTACAAGGGTTGCGGGTTCGATCCCCGCGCAGTACAAAAAATGGTATGCATGAAGATGTCTGTTTTTTTTTTTATATAAGAGGTGGCAGACGAGCAGACGGATCACCTGATGGTAAGCAATTCCGCCGCCCATGGACACCCGCAACACCAGTGGAGTCACAAGTGTGCTGACAACATTTTCCCCTTTCCCCCCCTTGGGCCTCCGGTAACCTCACTCACACGGCGAAACACAGCGCAGGCGCTGCTTCACGCCGGTCTTCTGTGAGGCAGTGGTATCACTCCGGTCGAGCCGGCCCATTCATGCATAAGCGTGGCTCTCCCACATCTGTTAGTATTAGTCTGGGTGTTTTCTATGTGTTATAATTATTTATTTAAAGAAAAGTGTTATATGTAGGTATATTTGTAATCCCACTGTTGATTCTGATATCCGCAACACAGGTGCTTGATCAATGTACGTAATGTTTCGAAAAAATATATATTTAAACTGGTTTATTTTTGGTAGGTAAGCTTTTCAATATTGGGTGTTTGTATGTATTATAAGTATGTATTTACAAAAGAAAAGTATTATATGTATATATTTGTGATTCCGCTGTTGATCCGTAACACAGGTGCCTGAGCTACCTATCTTGGAGTCGGATCAATGTATGTGATGTTGTGAAATATTTATTTATTTAATATGAAAATCACTAATAACATTCGCCACTACTGCCCCACTGCAGGGCAAAGGCAACACAGATTCACTGTCTTCAGTGTCTGCTCAGTAGAAATCGACATTCCGAGCCATTATTATATTGACATTCATAAGTGTTAGTATGGACCTAAATTGAATAAAGAAGTTTTTATCTTTTATCTTTTCACTTTTTTTTCGCTCTGTATTCTGTAGTCACCCTGACTCATACGTCATAGGCTTCATTAACTATAGATAGTACCTACAATGTGTAAGCACTAATGGACTAATTATAATAATAATAATAAATATTTTACAACATCACATACATTGATCTGACTCCGAGATAGGTAGCTCAAGCACCTGTGTTACGGATATCAGAATCAACAGTGGGATTACAAATATATACATATGATACTTTTCTTTTGTAAATACATACTTATAATACATAGTAAACAGCCAGACCAATACAAACAAACATGTTCATGCACACAAATGTTTGTACTGTGCGGGGATCGAACCCGCAACCCTTGTATTAGAGGCAGCGTTCACTACCACAGTTCCAATTGGGTCGTCTAACTAAAGACTAGAATAGTAGTTGATATAGTAGTTGATATACAACGGTAATCACGCTTTAACCATGCAAGCAGCAATAGGAAGCGGGGTTAGTGTGATTACAGTTGTCTTGAAGTTGATGACCTAAGTTATAATAGGGGTTAAGAAATTGTGGTTTTTTTTCTAGACGCAACAAGATCAACAGCAAGAACCAGAACTTTTGGGCTATTATTGAAATACCTAATTAAGGTATTTTAATAATAGCCCAAAAGTTAATGTACTATACACCCCACGAGTGCGAGTATAGACGCAAATAGTGTGCGAGCGAGAAGTGAATAGATGCACCGCCATTTCTAATCCCATTCTTTATCCGCACGGGTTGTATTTTCATTTTGAATATAGACCATATCTCTAAGGTTGGCAATATGCAGATCAGAATTCTTGATGCAGAAAAAATCTTGAATGTGACTCTTTTTTTGTTCTCTGAAAACCTATGTTTAATGTACCTAAACGTTGTCCATTAAAGCACAGTTAAATATGGGACAGAGTAGCATTAATATTTACTTTGGAATTTAAAAAAAATTGGTATAGTAAACACAGCTTTATATCTCATAACTATATCCTATGTAATGTACCTAAGCCAAATTTATTTTGTTATTTTCACAGACGCAACGATACTTACAATCGCCGCCTTATCATCGTTATTATTAAGATAAATCGATACGCGGAAGCAACACTGAGATACTTAAATAAAACAAAACATTGTTGGTTTGTAACTTTTATTTTCGGTAGAATATCGTTGTAAACGACTATCAGTGTAAGCTGCAGTTACACTAGAGTTACATGTTTAAGTTATTTCAATCTAAGCGCGAGGTAGAACGTTATTTTATATTAAACGATATTTATAATGTATCAATACGGGGATTAACACGATATTTATTATGTGAAACAAGATACTCACATATTTGGCTCGACGTTTCGGCTACGTTACAGCAGCCGTGGTCACGAGAGTGGTGGTAGCCGAAAAATCGAGCCAAATATGTTAGTACACAATGTTGTCTCACATAATAAATATCGTGTTAATCCCCGTATTGATACATTATAGTTATAATGCAACGCGAAAATCTAAAAAACTATTAAACGATATTTAGCTACAATAAAACATATTTCCCCATTATGAAAAAGAAGTCTTAAGACCTCAAACCTTTTTATGAACTCATCAATAACTATTACAAACTATGAGTCGGTTTCAAACCGGAATTTTATTTTTTTAACTCATTTTATTTATTTATTTTTATATGTAGACATCGAGATTACTTTTATAATAATATAGTATTGATGCAACCTATAATTTGTAATACATATTTGGTTTAATTTCCAACCATCTAGGCAATAAATTATTATTATTGTCATTATTAAAAAAAATATTTTTAATATAACATTTATTAAGAACTGATTTACTTCATTATTTTTATTTAACTGGACAGGCAATTTAAATGTCTAATATTAATTAAGTGCAATAGATTATGGACTTTAGTGTAACTGCAGCTTATTACAAATTATTACATTAAATCATTTTTGGCTCGTTTGTATTTGATTACTGTTCATACCATAGTAATTTAAGTTAGGTTTATTACAGTTTTACAATGTTATTTTTCTTATATTTTATATTACCTATAGGTAACAACAATCAGAGTTTACGAATTTACGTCTTACATAATAAAACTTACACACAACTTCAATGAAAACCGTTTTATCGAATTTAATGTAATGTGCGATATATTAATAATAATTAATTATCGTCTATTAAATGCATTTATTTCAAAACGTGACTATACAATTGTAAATAATATTGAACTTTGGACGTAATCTCGTGAATATGAATTAATTATAATTTAAATATGCTAATAATCCAAAGATGTTCACTGGCTAAATTAAATGTATTTAAAAAAACTGTACCTTAATAAATTGCATTAAATTATTAAGCTACAGTTTTTTTAGGGTAAAGTGCTAAATAAGACTCTAATTGGTGGACATTAAATGATTTTCTCTATAATATCAAGTTAAAGTAATCAAAATTCACTTAGTAGTACAGGCATAGAGCAACTCGATCTTTTATAACTCGAACTAAAATGTATAATAACCCTTCACAATTATGTAGTTACCACATGTTAAGACAAGCTGTATTTATTCATTGATTTTTATCATAATGTAAAAATGTCTCTCGATTGATATCAAATATGTGTTTTACAGTTAAACATATTTATTCAATATCAATCGATGGACTTATACAGTTTGTAATACCTAACGCGTAACTGCACATCGACGATGATGCGCCAATACCTCCTATCTAACAAGATTTTTCGAGAAAATTACTTCCTTATGTCATTGGTGTTAAGGTTGATTATTAATGTCAGTTAATTTGTTAGATAGGAAGTATTGCCGCACCATCGTCGACATGTAGATAAGTACAAAAAGGCTCCAATGCACGAGTCGCTCCATTTACTCGTCTTACACGGGTATAAAAATAGATGTGGTGTAAAAATAAAATAATTAAAACATGTAGGCCAAATAGTGAGTTACTCCCTCATTCACAAATATTTGCAATAACATGTGATCAACATTGAAAATTTGTCGTAATAATAATTAAATCAATATTATTATGATCAAAACATTTCTAAATCATTCTATTCTAAAGACGAAAACTGGGTTTTAAAGAGACAAAAAGAGCGCCCTCTTTTTGTCTCTTAAAAAAGTTTATTGTAAGAAGTTTTAAGGGTTTGATGCATTTAATAAAAACACATGTTTTTTTTATGATTTATGAATAAGGGAGTGATATTTACGATAAAAATTGGTAATGAATGAATTTGATTGACAATGATCTCTAATATTTATTATCACAGTGCCATCACGCATCGTGTCGACGACTTCATTAAATAACTATATTTTTGAAATCAACCGAAGTTTGTTAAGTACCTATGAGTAATTTGACTAAAGATAGATTGAATTAATGGCCCAAATTAGCAAACTGTCAAGCAAATCTAAGACATAATTAACTATGTGCATTATAAAACACTGTTAATGTAAAAGTAATAAAATGTAAAAAAAATATATTTGGAATTAATTTAATCTTTCACAATTTGATATTATTACCTTCATATTGGATCAAAATAGATAAGAATTTATAATGAATTCGTCGAACGATTCAAACACATCCGATTTTCAGTCTGCCCGCCTAGCGAGTTTAGTTATGCACAAACATACAAAAAACATAATTATGACAACTGTTAACTATTTAAAAATTAATATTTTATTCAATCAATGCATCCGATACTAATTTAAAACGATAAGAATAGTTTGCAATTATTTATATAAATCCAAGAAATCTAAAGTAGTAAATCAGGTTTAAGCTCCATATAGTATATACTAGTTACAAAGCGAACGATGGCGCCACTGTCTTCAACATCACGGTTAATTTGGCACGTGGCATAAGTCGGAACTAATGCTGTTTAGACATTTTCGGATAGGAAATACGCTGTACAATGCTCTTGTCAATGTCACTGAAGTGCCTTCTGATCTTGGTCGGTCTTTATGTATTCGATAAGTTTTGTATCTGTTTTGTTATCTTCTGTATTGCATGTCAATATTTATATTTCTTCTAACGCTAAAGGCGTCCCCCAAGGTCCAGCCTGAAAACCAGCGCTGCAGCTGTTGTTTGTGGCAGTTGTAGCATATGCTGAGGCTGAGCCTTGTTGGCCGCAACTCTTATGCTCTGGACCGTTTTTTATGATTTATTTTAATTATATATTATGTGTTGTGGTCAATCAATAGTTTTTCTTTCATTCTTTTATATAATGTTGTATAGGACAATAAAAGGTATTACTTTTTAATTTATGAACACGTGAAGTGTGCATGTTTGTATTAAAAATAGCTAGGGTTGGTTAAATGTTCTTCTGAGAGAACACTTGTATAAAACTGGTTTGATGTTAATGATTTTCCTTTAAAATGCTTTAATATTATTGATAATCAAAATCTTTAGTAGCTATTTTATAAAAAAGAATAGATTTGTATGGATATATGTAACTAATAAACTGAAGAAGTACTGGACCGATTCTAAAAATCTTTCAAAATTAGAATGCTACATTATCTCTAATAATAACATAGGGTATTTTAATTAGAAAAAAATGAACTTTTAAAAACATTCAGAATTTTAAAATTGTAGTTTGTGCATAACTTTACAAATATACCTCTAAAAATTACAATGAAGGCCAAGGGAAAGTACGTATAATGTTAAAACTACATAAATGTAATTGGAACACTAATAAATAAGACATTTGTGCTGAACTTGGGACATTTTATTATTCACTAAATATCAATATTCAACGAATTAATTTATGTGTATATAAAATGACATTCAAATATCGACTTTACCGTCTTAAATAGAGAGATGAGATTAGTCTTACAGAAGTGTAAATAATTAATAATGTTTTACAAGGAAATTCGTCTTTTTAAATATATTATTTTGTTTTGGCTTTTTAACTATGTTTTTGTATATTTACAAAATACGAAGTCGATTACATTGACTGTATAAATAGATACATAATATTAAACATAGCATTATATATACTATAACTGTTACACAGTTATCAGGTAGGTATAGGGTGAGCAATAATTTCCATACATTTTTTTATATTTTAGCCAACACTGACTTTATGACGTCACTAGCTAGCACATTTCATGTCTATTTTTCTATCACTATAAGTGATATTTGACTAGAAAACCTCTAACATCTACGCATTTTTTTTGGCTAGGTTACATCAAAACGTGTGGAATGTATAGTGACATTTCACATTAGTGTTGTTGCAATAGCCACTACTGATAGTATCGATATTAAAATTCGGTCGCTGCTAACGATACATCGATATCGCGTTTAACTGTCGATGTTATTGATAGCATATTTCCATTGCATCGATGGTACAGCTCAATTTTCACTATCGATAGTGTCATTAACAAGAACACTGTTTCACATTATTATTAACTCGTCTCTGTCAAACAGACTTGATCCTGATGCTTTACGTAACAGTTCTGACCACCTACATGTTTTTTGTACTTATAGAGCGTGATAAAAAATGTTATAGCATATTTAATAGCGGACCATAAATTCGAACATTTTTGTATGCAGGCTGGCATACATACCTACTTGGTCCGCCACTTTGAAAAAAAAACGACAATGACGATCGACAAAGTAAAAAAAAAACAAACAAAACGTGTTAAACGATCAGATCTCTACGTGATACAGTATTTTTTCTTTTTTTATATGAGAGGTGGCAGACGAGCAGACGGATCACCTGATGGTAAGCAATTCCGCCGCCCATGGACACCCGCAACACCAGTGGAGTCACAAGTGCGCTGCCAACCTTTTCCCCTTCCCCCATTGGGCCTCCGGTAACCTCACTCACACGGCGAAACACAGCGCAGGCGCTGCTTCACGCCGGTCTTTTGTGAGGCAGTGGTATCACTCCGGTCGGGCCGGCCCATTCATGCCAAAGCGTGGCTCTCCCAAATTTTGAGATATTTTAGTCCAACCGACAAGTAGGTATGCCAACGATGTTCGGTGCTCTTTATGGAGAATTCCGTTGCGTGTATTTCATAGTTTTGAACATCTCCACTTGTAACATATATAATAAAATTATCATTTTTTTTTAAATAAATGTATTAACGACTTCATTACCAAAAAACCAAATCTATTTGACAGTAAGCGAGCCCTAACATCACAGAGGTATAATACTATACAGAATCCTAGCTGCATACAAAAGATAAGTACCTAATAGAGAAACATAATAACCGTTATGTACTCTCAGAAGTTGGGATGATATCTAATTCGTCATTTAATATTGATATTAATTTTCTATTCTTGTTACTCCGAAGCGAAATCTTTGAACGAAACTGGGAATTATACGCTAAGGAGAAGAAGATTAAGGCGACGGGTAGCCCTAACTAGCGGCGCCATTCGTTTTTAATTGTTAGCTACTAAACCGGATTTATTTTAAACAATTTCGGGGCTACAACCCCTTGGCAAACACTTATACTATTTATTAAATAACCATGCACAAATGTTGGGTCCGTTTTTGTACGCGAAAAATTGATTACCGCCAAAAGCGGCCACTTTTCGCGTGAATTAATTTTTCGCGTACGCGTTGGACCCAGCATTTGTGCATGGTTATTTAATACCCATTCAATATTTACCTCATTTAAGTATTTGCCAAGAGGTTGTAGCCCCGAAATTGTTTAAAATAGATCGGGTTTAGTGGCTAAAAATTAAAATCGATTGGCGTCGCTAGTGTGCCCTACCCGTCACCTTAATCTTCGATTCTTGTTATCTAGATGTCGCAATATCATTAGAAATCAATATTATATCTCGCCTGGAAAAATGTTGAACGCGTGGCGTCAAAGTATTGAGGCTAAGATTCTGTACAGATTTCCAAAGTTAACAATATATTTCTTACATTGGTATGTATACTTTTACATGGCCGATTGCGTTTTTAATACGATTAGTCCTTGCTGAGAGTTTAAAAGTAGAAAACGGCTACTTATTATACTATCACAACATAAAATTGAAAAATCTTACGTCTAGGAATGTTTTATATTAGTTTAAAGCAAGGCAAGAGTTGTCGCTTTTTCACCAACCTTTTACGTTCATATCTAAATACCTAACTGAAAATATATGTGAATAAAACATACAAGTGTATCGATAAACGGTTACATCCCTTCAACCGTTCAGAACAACGCTGGCTCTACGACTTGAGTAAATTTTTTTTTGACTCTATAAAATGAAAAAGTCACCTGACCGACTTTGTATGAAAAGTTGAACTTACTTATGTAATTGAATTTCCAAAAGTCACAGAATGAATGTTGTTCAGAATAGTTGATAGAAGATACCACATCTTCTACAAACTATTCTGAAAACCGCATTTGGAGGATGCGGTGTTTCTGTGAACGTGAAGGCGAATATAGGGCAACAATTTTGTTTTGTCAGATAGTCGCTTATATAATTGGAGCTTTAGCGCTACAAAGTCATCCTTTCCCTGTTCCGCGAGACGCACAAGGGCGGAGTGCGCTTTCGATTGTGATTGTTAAAGCACACTCCGGCCGCCATGATTGGCCAAAAGAACCCCCCCCCCCCCTCACGCAGCATCCATGGGAAGGTCGACTTTATAGCGATTAAGTACACTCTACACAATAGAGAAACTGTTTTTGAAAATATTGTATCATATATCAGCGCCAAAATCACCAACGTAGAGTCATTATCACACTAGAAAAAGTGTATGTACCAAGGTGAAAATATATTAAACTATTCTTATTAAAAAAAAGTTCATATTAAGAACGATAGTTTCGGCCAGTGAAAAGCGACTACAGACTAGACATTAATACACCGATTGAAAAAAAATATAAATTAGAACCACGATCCGAACGATCTTAAAGACTTGAATATGTAGAAAAGACACTTCATAAGCTGGGTCTTAAGCCCATCACAGTTAAATTAATTCGATCATAATGATATCAAAATATCAACAGCGCCTGAATGTAAAGATTTTAGTGGACTTTCTACCATCGCCTTTATAAGAGCGTATTTCGCCAATATCTAATGAAAAAGTTGAAGTCAACCAAGGTAACAGTCGAAGCCAACCAAAGTAAGAGTCGAAGTCAATCAAAGGGTCACTCAATAAAAAAAGTATTTAGCGTTAACACCCACTACGCTGGCCCAAAGCGAGTTGGCGGGTTTTACGGTTCAGTAGCACCGCCATGATTTTTATTGGTTGTAATTAATTCAAAATATTAAATGAAAAATTGTTCAAAACATTTAACGTGGAAAAGTATTTGAAATTTTTGAAGCTTATTTTGTACACGTCAATCAACATACTCGAAATTTATGTACAAAGTACCCACTTTTAAAGAAAGTTGTTTTCGTGAAAACTCTAAAATCACAGGTATTTTTATACTTGTAATTTTTATAATAAATGGAATCTCTCCATTCAGGCACTGTCCAAAGACATACATTTAAGACAAACAGCAAAGATATTTAAAAAAGATAATTATTAAAATACAATTTATTAATGAACCGAAGTATACTATACATTCTATACTTATAAGTTACCACATCCTACAAGTTGGAAGATTCGTGCTAACACTTAGAGTAAAGCATTTTTGCACCTAATTACTAAATGTTAATAGGTACCACAGATGACCATAGAGTAGATACACGATCGTTAGATTTAAATAATATGAAGTGTGAATAAAGAATTCAATGCTATGAGATTCAATACAAAAACCGCAAATTATTATAATTAGCTGTTTTTTTTTCGGACACACTTGAAATCATAAATTATAGAGCTTATAAAAAAAATATAATAAGAGCCTAATAATAATAATATTTCATCTTTAAGTACAGACAGCCACACATCAAAGTATACAAAACTGACAACTTTTCTTCTATCGATTCTCAACTTAATATCAAACACATTTGGTTCAATATCGATTGGGAAATTTTGACAGATTGTAGTAACCTGATGTATGGCTGGCTATACACAATAATATTTAGTATGCGCTGAAATACCTATGGATTTTTTGTGACATTCAGCTATATGCGACGTTGCCAGTATTATTAAGTCTGACCAAGTTCTCTAATTGACAACGTTTAATTTATTATATCATAAGCACAAATTATTGTTTTAACATTTGAATTGGTATGTGTATGATTTTGACAAATTATTGTGGATGTTGACATTTTTTTATAAATAAATTCATTTTTTTGTGCACAATTTTCAATGGAATGTTTATTTTAGCCTAATTAGCACAAACGACAAAAGTCGTAAGTTTTATATTTTATACCTAGTTGTTGTATTATACCGATCGTTTAAATACTATAAATATCATATTGTACAGGAAAGGAACAGAAAAGCAGCGGAAATGCTACACAAAAAGTATAAATTTTACTGATCGTCATCTAATCTGAATGGGGAATGTCGCGTGTAAAAAACCCGCTAGTTGGCGTCCTGTTATACTGAAGTACAACTTCAACATCATTGGTTGTTTCGTTCGTCAAATTGTCATTTTGACATATCACGTTCAAAATTAACAAAGTATGTTGTAGATCCCCAGTATTGTACGCCATCTAGCGCCATGATAAAATATGGATTTAAAAAATGCAGTGGATGGCCTTATGTAAACGTGAAACAAGGTGATAGGTTATTTTTGTGACGTGGCATATCAAATGTTACCAAGCAATATTTTTGGAGTTATATTACGATATCTAACAGATGATTCATTTGCGAAAACGGTTTTGAACCTGTCAATTTCTCACTTTTCTTATTTGTACTTTGCGTACAACAAATCCACTACTTTTCTGCATCTTTGCCGCGATACCTGCATATAAATTTGTGCGAAATTTTACTTTTCTTTTGTATAAAATTCGCGAGTAGATAGTTACAAAGAACTGCACAAATTTCTTTGACCGAATCTCACCTTATGTCATTTCATAGTTTATAAGAACCCGATGTGTGAATAAATATATAATAAATATTATATTTTATTGAAAGTACATTCCATCTTACGTTCTCACATTTGCAGCAGATATATTCCCTGTACACTACTTGAGTTTAAGACTAGAATGTTTTTCTTGGAAAGGAAACCCCATCTCTACTTCAACAAGTAAAGACTTGTCTTGTTTTTGGTAATTTGAATTCAGTCTACAAGCATTCAGTACTCATCCATTCATCAAACAAAAACATGGAGTCCGCGCTACCAAAGAAGTCCCGTGAAAAACGCGATCGAGTCGCTATCAACGTTCAAATTTGAACTTTATACTCATAGACACAAGGAATCTCAAATTTTAGTTCAAGTGTTTTTCCGCGTGACTTCATTTGTGGCGCGGATTCTAGAACTTGAACCTACTTCCTAGCTCAGCTACCCGCTAAGCTACATGTGATCTCGTCCTACGTATTGTCTATCGCACTCAAATTTGAATGCTTGAGATTAACAGTGAGACAAGATTGTTTTGGCCGGTGGAAAGAATTTGTAAGTAGGTACCACCTGATTGTTGTACCTTATGGAAAGCAATAAAGTATTGAGTATCGGATTATTAATTAGACGAAGTATACTGACAGATGCAAATGTCAAGTCCCCATACATTATGACATTTTGCATTTGACAAATGTATGGGCATGACACATTGACATCTGTCAGTTTTCTTCTATCTTATCAGACATTTAATTGCTGCCTTTCTTAAGAAGCGTCACACGTGTGACACGGCTATCGAAACTTCTTTAATAAGAAAGGACCTAAGATTCAACGTATATTTACGTTAAGCAAATCTAAAAACAATGTAATAATTTTACTCCCAATCATGCATTCCATATGACGTCAGAGAAAAATAAAAACAAACGGCAAATAACAACCGTTGTGAGATGTCACTTCGACATAACCAATATCTTTGACAATACAAAAACTGACAGCTGACAGATGTCATCAACAAAATGTGATTCCCGCCATGTTGTTTTTTGCTGTTCTTTAATGTTATATTTTTTCTTTGTGCCATCAAACGAAGCAATTACAAAGATATTGGAACAAAAGTCAAGTTTTGTATACATATATTTGTCTTTTTTTTGGACAACTGTACAAGCCTCCATACAACTTGGGACATCACCATTCCAGGCCAACGCCCCCCTGTCATTACATTTTTCGGCCAAAACAGGTTTGTCGCACTGTAAAGAATATACGCATTCACAATGTCATCTAATCTAAATAGTTCTGGAAATACCTCCTTGAACAGCACTACTGCATCAGGAAACATTTCCGGAACTTACTTCACACAGCAATATTCGAATATGCATGCCACAAAATAAATGGACAAGGGACTCTAGTTGACACTATCGAAAAGTTCGGTGACCAACGCGCTAGGCAGTATATCGTATCTCGTCTCTCCCACGCACGTTTCGTATAAACAGTCTGTCTCGCGTCGAACTACGGCGAGATCACTGTACGCGTGTGCTTAGCTTTAGCACGTGATGTAGGCAGCCGGCGTTGTGTCTATAGGGAACGTGCACATAGACGGTGGTGCCAACTGGTGCCATTCTTTTGAACTTAGTATCAGCCTATAAACTGTCCCACTGCAAGGCAAAGGCCATCATCATAGAAATCAAGCTATCGCGACTATGATGTGATTAGGCTTAATCACCACGCTTGCCATAAAATTCGAAACATACTTTTCGCTCGACCCGGGAATCGAACCCAGGACCCAGAGACCACGGCCCGGTACTACCACTAGACCAATAGGGCGTTCTTAACGATCTTATTAATCAATACAAAGTGCTGTCAGTCCACATAGACACTGGTGCGAACTGATGCCATCCATTTGAACTTAGTAAGATAAATTGGAGCTCTTGACCTTGAGTCAATACAAAGTGGTGCCACCTAAAGTTACTCCATGTCCCCATATTCTGTGGTTCATGCTTTCTGTTTGTCTATGCGAATATTTCCATGTGTAATTGACGTTGGTACTAACTTAAGGAGCGGTTTGAAGCCAAGCGCGAAGTCCTCGGGCGCGTTCCGCTACTCCACCGTCGGAGTGGTCTTGAAGCATTGGTTCCGGCTGGGAATAAATAAATAAAGTTTATTTTTACTTTTCTGCTTATAATGCCCGACTGAATATAGGTTAACAAATATTACATTACTACAAACTGACACTAGTGTTTGTGGTAAATATCTAATAATAATATCCTCCAACCGATTACGGCTACGGCGGCCAATCTCAACGATCAGCCACGTAAGCAGGATATATTATAGTGCTCAAGTGTATGCGCAAATACAAATGCACTCTCTATTCCCTTACCCTCATATTCCGATGGGACGCCAGGGTGACACGACCGGAGAGGGATCGGGCGCAGGACTAACGGCTTAACGTGCTTTCCGAGGCACGGGGGTACAAGACCGCCAACTTCCAGACTCAAGGCGAACACTAAGAATTTCTTACCGAAAACTTGGCCCGCCCCGGGGATCGAACCCGGGACCTCTTGCGCAGCCGTCGCTTTATACAGTGCGACCCACTAACCACTACGCCACCGAGGCAGACAAAAATATCTATTTACCTATGTGTAAGTAATATGGAGTTGGTGTTGTTGTGGATTATACAGGGTGGCCCATTTACAGTAGTCCAACATATTTTTTAGATGACTTACAATGAGGCTCATCTGAAATACCCAATGTATTATCCGCGATTTTATGTACATAGTTTTCGATTAAAATATTTTACACTATGAAAAATTTGCCAGACCAGACGAGATGAATGTTTTTTTTTTTATTTTTTTCTTATTTTTTTGGTGCTTCTTGTTCATGATATTATACGAAAAACGCAATAATTTCTATTTTATATTAAAATACTTGGGTGAATTTCAACAAGAGATTTTTTGGTATAACATATCAAATTCATATGTTGTAAAATTTATGTATCAAAAACAATGGTTGTTTTTTTAAAAAAAAAACATCAAAATAACACCATAAAATATCTTGTTGAAATTCACCCACTTATTAACACATAATATAGTATTACATTGAAATTATATTCAGTAAATACTTACAGCAGACAACGTCATCCGAGTCTGCGACGTGGTCGGTGCGTTGCAAGAACTTGTTTCTGGGGATGCTGAAAACAAAAAATAATAATTAGAGACTCTTAAAGAACAAAGGCAATAGCGAATCTCATTATGATCCCCACTCCAATCATTGGAATTCATTGCCTATTTACCTACAAATTAAATACACTTTGCTACAGCAATACTTCTTTGATGAATCTCTAAGAATTTCGATCGCTCACCCTGTATACACTCGACTGTATACTGTATTTTCCCGGGTTCGATCCCCGGGTCGGGCCAAAAATTTGTACCTAAGTTTTCGGTAAGAAATTCTTAGTGGCAGCCCGGAGTCTGGAATTTGGCGGTCTTGTACCCCCGTGCCTCGATATGAGGGTAAGGGAAAAGAGAGTGCACTTGTGTTTGCGCACACACTTGAGCACTATAATATATCCTGCGTACGTGGCTGATCGTTGAGATTGGCCGCCGTAGCCGTAATCGGTTGGAGGATATTATACACTTCACTTCAGTTCAAACTGGGCGCAAACAATGTGTACGGCGAGCGCATGACTAATTACCTAATCCCGCGCATTGTCAATAACCTTCCGCCTGAATTAGTAACATGTTTAACACATAAAATATTAAAGATAAACTTAAGCAATATTTTTTAAGCCTTTTGTAGATTTTATTTCTGTTATACGAAACTATAAAATAGTTTTTTTTTTTTTATATGAGAGGTGGCAGACGAGCAGACAGATCACCTGATGGTAGCAATTCCGCCGCCCATGGACACCCGCACCACCAGTGGAGTCACAAGTGCGCTGCCAACCTTTTCCCCATTCAGTACCGGCCGTGATCTCGGGGTCCTGGTATTCGATTCCCCGGGTCGACGAAAGTATGTTTCGAACAAAGCTCGGGTTTGTGATCACCAATCCGCATTTGGCAAGCGTAGTGATTAAGCCTAATCCCATCATATTTGCGTGAACTTTTTCTATGATGCAGTGTGACAGTTTATAGGCTGATACCAAGTTCAAAAGAATGGCACCAGTTGGCACCACCGTCTATGTGCACGTTCCCTATAGACACAACGCCGGCTGCCTACATCACGTGCTATAAGCTACGCACACGCGTACAGTGATCTCGACGTAGTTCAACGTGAGACAGACTGTTTATACGAAACGTGTGTGGGAGAGACTATACGATATACTGCCTAGCGCGTTGGTCACCGAACTTTTCGATAATGTCAGCTAGAGTCCTGTGTCCATTTATTTTGTGGCATGCGTATTCGAATATTGCTGTGTGAAGTAAGTTCCGAAAATGTTTCCTGATGCAGTAGTACTGTTCAAGGGGGTATTTTTAGAACTATTTAGATTAGATGACATTGTGAATGCGTATGTTCCAATAATAGTAGCGATAACTTGACTTCTATGATGGAGGCCTTTGCCGTGCAGTGGGACAGTTTATAGGCTGATACTTTACATATTTTTTTTA
This sequence comes from Marasmia exigua, assembly GCA_019059595.1. Classification (NCBI taxonomy): domain Eukaryota; kingdom Metazoa; phylum Arthropoda; class Insecta; order Lepidoptera; family Crambidae; genus Marasmia; species Marasmia exigua. The sequence goes on along the minus strand of CM032476.1, from coordinate 6,154,997 downwards.
CTACAATATGAGAACGGCCCCGAAGATCGTTATCACCTTACACTAACTGACTTTGACTGACCGGATGGCGCAATTGGTACTGACCCTGCCTCTTACGCCTAAGGTCGTGGGTTCGATCCCCACCCTGGACAAACATTCGTGCGATAAACACTTGTGTTTGTTCGGTGTCTGGGTGTAATATAATGTATTTAAGTATATATTTGTGTTCCTCTGTTGTCTGATATCTGTAACACAAGTGCTTAAGCTACTTAGTACGGAATCAGGTCAACGTATGAGATGTTGTGAGAATTAACTTAATTAACTCTTTTTTTTTTTTTTTGTTTTCTGGGGAGAAATGCGTTACGCAGACCCTGCCGCCGGGGGGCGACAGGGTACTGTGGGACTCACCCTCCGGGCCGCTTCTTCTAACAAGAAGCGGCCTGAGGGCATACCCACTAAAACTCCCGGGGCTCAACCACCCGTGGGTAAAGAATGGGGTCACGGGAACTGCACTAGGCTATTCCCCGCAACCCCACTCCCCCACAGGCCCCTACACGGGGTGTGCGGCCACGCCCCTCCTCAGACTAGGAGGAGGGGGGTTGGGGACAGCCGGAAGAGCTGAGCCGTCCCCAACGAGCGGTGGAGGTGCCAATGGCAGTGCCGGCACAGGGACCCCCGTCCCTGTTGCCGGCTGGCCACCTCCACGGGGAGGACGAAGAGTTCTCCGCCGAACTCGTCCTCTCCTTGCTCGAAGCGGGCCTGCGAGGGGGTTAGACTCGCGCTCCCGCTCCGCCGCCTCCTTCTGCGCCACCACTTCCTCACAGAAGTGGGCGAAGGCCGACCATGCACTCTCCCTATCCAGCATAGCTACAACTATGCTGGACAACGAGAGGTCATGTCCGACCTCCGCGACCAGCGCGGACCGCTGTTGGACGAAGGACGGGCACACCACCAAAGTGTGGTGCGCCGAGTCCTCCGCAGCGCCGCACTGGTGGCACATAGGAGTGTCCTCCCGTTGAATGGACAACATTTCATATTTTTAACATGTCCATATTGTTTTTTTATATGAAAGTAGACATAAAATGAACAGACCCATATTTTTTCTTTTTTCAAAATTTGTCCATTTTCATGCATAAAATAATTATTGAAATTCTTTTTATTCTAAATAGACGTAAGCGCCAAATGACGTCATCGGACGGCTGAATACAGCGATATTCCTTTGCTTATCATTGTTTTAATAAAAAAAAGGTACTACTGTCAAAGGTAAATAATACTAGTGTCAACATTGTCAACGTCATTCATACATTCAACGTTGACAAGTTGTCTTTTTTTTTGACAGTTACATGTCATGGGTTTGGCATTTCGTAAATTTAAAACTATAATGTGCTAAGCAAAGAAATATTTTACATTCTGCCGTCCGATGACGTCATCTTACGTTTTTTAGTTTTTAATTTTTTTCTCAGTAAATAAGCAATATAAAAAATGAATAAATATATATTCGAGCAGCGGAAAAGTAAACAAAGAATTGGTATTTTTTGTTTCAGAGCTTAGCAATTTTGAAATGTTGTCCATTCGGTGCAGGTAGTTACCGAAGCAACCATGCCCGGTAAGTACCTGCACCGTCCGGAAGTACCAGCACTCCAGCCTCCAACTCCCATGGTGGGGTGGAGGCGAGTGGACTTAATTAACTGTAACTTAACTTAATTAACTAACCTGTATGCGGCCTGCGCGCGTCCAGCGCCCGCCAGATGTCGCGCACGTCGGCGTGCAGCGCGCGCAGCGAGCGCAGCACGGCGCCACCGGCCTCCACTTCCGCCGCGCCCTCGCTTCCGGAGGACGCCTCACTGGTCGTCGCCTCCTGCATGCCAATAGCGCTATACAGAAAATATTGTCCGTCCGGGACTTGGAAACAGTGTAAAATTCAATTTAACCGTGGGAGAGTCACGCTCCGGCATGAATGGGCCGGCTCGACCGGAGTGAATTCAATTCAATTCAAAATATCTTCATTTGCATAGGCTTGTATACATACAGCACTTTCAAATCGTCATCCATTAGAAATTATAACTATTTATTTATAATAATAATAATTCTCACAACATCTCATACATTGACCTGATTCCGTACTAAGTAGCTTAAGCACTTGTGTTACAGATATCAGACAACAGAGGAACACAAATATATACTTAAATACATATATTACACCCAGACACTGAACAAACACAAGTGTTCATCGCACGAATGTTTGTCCAGGGTGGGTTATTTGTTATTTGTTAGTATAATATACATGTAATTACACATATATGTCGATACATACAATAAACTAAGAAATGAATAAACATATTTAATGTGATTCTACCACCAGAATCGGAAAGTTGATTCTGACGAGAAGATCCGGCAAGTGATATCACGGCCTCACATAAAACCGGCATGAAGCAGCATTGTGCTGTTTCGCTGCGTGAGTGAGGATACCGGAGGCCCAATCTGGGGGGGAGGAGGGGAGTTTAAAGGTTGACAGCGCACTTTTGACTCCACTGGTGTTGCGGCTGTCCATGGGCGGCGGCAATCGCTTACTATCAGGTGATCCGTCTGCTCGTCTCGCCACCTATGTCATAAAATATAATCCAGTGTCCACACACATTGCCCTATGAAAGGGCTATGTTGATTTTTGTGTGGACACTGGTTGATCTACTCGTCTGCCATTTAATTTTATTTTAAAGAAATTCTTTCAAAAATGGATACCTAATATTGATATTATGATGTAAACTGTGTTCCTTTTGTAACATCTGTATCATGTGCAATGCAAATAAATACAATCTCAAAATAAGCTAAGACGAAAACCCGTAAAACCAGGAATTGTTTCTGGATTGACAAAAGTAAAACGTCGATAAAGTATCACATTTCAAAGTTAATTTACCAAAGTTTAATTTCTAAAATAAATTAGTCACTGTTAATCATTCCAAATGGGCGTCTGTCATGTTCAAGAACAAAAAAACAAAATGGCGGACGAGTTGGTATGCCAAAATCTTTATAGTAATTTTTAGTATGATTTATTAGTAATCTAAACATCAAAAGCATCGTAACCATAATCAAACAGCTTATAAACAAGGCCAGATAAAGTCACATACAACTGGCAACTTAGAAAACCGATTCATAGAATACAATATGGCAGAAAAATACATCAGCACGTAAAGCAATACACAAAAGAAATAAAAACACATGGAATGATTTCGAAGATGTAAAAACCAACAAGATCTGTAAAAAAGCAAGGTGTGTAAATAAAACGACGCAATTATAGCGATGAAGATAAAATGCAGAAAACTTACTAATCAAAACGATAGAACGAAGAAAATTGTGAAGAACAAAGAAAATTTTAATGATGAGCAAAGAATAAGCCACCAATGCAAAAACAATATCTAACATGATCGACTATTATGGAAAAAAAGAAATAAATTTCAAAGAATTTACAACATTTTTACATGTAGAATAATGTAATCTAAAGCCCACAGGTCCAGATATCCTTTCGAATTTCAATTGCAAACCATACAAACAATTTTAAAACTTTCCTTATAAACATGTTTCCAGCTAGGAATTAATTACATCTACATATGTCAAATAAAACTGTAAAATTGTAATTATTTGAAAAGTTTTACTGAGTTTATTATTGCTGGTGTCTTCTCAGTGGAAATCGACATTCCAAACCAGCGGTAGATTATAATGTGTACCTATTTTGAAGTGTTCAGTATCGACCCAACTAGAATAAAGATTTTATTCTATTTTCTATATCATGAAGAAAACAATTAATTAATTATCGTTAAATGAATAACAATGAGTTACTATGTGTATCCGTTACAGGATTTGACATAGATCAGGTTGCGCCTCATTTAAGTAACTAAACTGGACTGTTTTTGGCAATGGAACGTTTGGGCCTTAGGACCTATAGACTAAAAATAAAAGGTGTAAAACGTTTCACCAAAAACAAATTTGAAATAACCAACTGAACGACCATCGACAAAGCCTAGACCTGAATCAACGGCGGCGGGTGCGCATCGGCGAGTTTCCTTAGAGCCCGCTCGATGTGTCTCAGCCTTATCTCCTTCTCCCCGAGGAGAGCCCGTGCCCGGTGCAACGCCACCTCTAGTTCTGTCGCTTCGCGTTCCTCCTGCAAAACCATCACCCTGTATCTCTTCCTCCAAGCGCGGTGAGTTCTATTCATAAATGGCTTTAATCAATAATAATGTACTGAGCGCGAAGATGCGGTACTAGTTCCATGGGATATTAATAGATGGCGTTGTTAATCAATAATTATGTACTGGCTATCGTAATTCGCAGAAGACTGCTTGACCCATATGGTCAAATATTTAAGTTACATACTTTTAGAGACTAAAGACAAATCCAAAACTTCGGTTTGTAGTACGCCTTTCGACATTAAATAAAATATGAGACTACTCCGGTACAGGTTATCGATCTTGTGAAAATTCAAAGTACAATGAAGGATTTCGAATTTCACTAGTTATTGTTTGACGTGGCATTTCGAGAGTCAATGTTACGTACACATCAGCCAAAGCTGTTGGAATTGGACCTCATTAAGTTTTGAGTCCCGGAAACAGCCATTGAATTTTTTTTAACACTTAAGACCGTGGTTTTTAAAATATTCTTCCTATAGTGCGAAGGTACTACTCTACCGCCGCAAAGTCAACCTTCCCATGGACGCAGGGGCGCTCGACCAATCCAAAAAGTTTAAATCCTGTTTAAGCCAATCAATCAGTCGGATGTCGACCATCGCCGTCACAGACTTATAAGAATGACGTTCGCAGCTAGAACCGTGGGACTGCGTGAGCTCCAAAGAAAACCTCTAATTGGTGAAGCACGCTCCCCCTTCCTTCTACGCCGTGTGGTCCCGGCAGAGTAGAATAAGCGACCCTCACTCTTACCGAGGTGTCGTAAAATGCGACTAAGGTAAAGCTGCTGGCATGATCATCAGCACCCAGAGAAGGAAAACTCTGCATTTATATCAAAACGCTCGCTAACCCGTCTGCCAAGCGTGGTGAGTATGGCAATTACCCCTCATGTGATTGAGGGAGGCCCGTGCCCCAGCAGTGGGGACTTAGATGGGCTGATGATGATGATGATGACTCCCCCTTCCGCTCCGATTGACCCAAAAAGAAAATAAACTTTTTTTCTATTTGGCCCAACATTCGATTGGTCAAACGCACCATGGAAAGGTCGACTTCTTTGAAACAGTAAAGCTCTTCTTTAGGTATAACTTCAAGCATACAAAAGTCGCAGGCGACGGCTAGTATTACATTTCACTTACAGAGGGCGCCCTGTGCGGCGAGAGCGAAGCCCTGGTCTCCTTTAAGGCAGCGCGGCGTCTCTTCAGCACCGCTCTCGCTCTCCTCATGCCCTCCCTCTCTACCAGAGCGCGATGCCTCACAAACTCCAGCTCTGGGGTGTCCGCGGTTGCTACAGTCCCTGAAAAAAGATTCTGAATAATGAATAACGGCAAAGAGTTCCTCATACAGAAGTAAAATACAGATGCTCAGGAGGCCTAATATTTAAAGTATTTTTAAGTTGGTAAGCATTTTAACTGACTATAGATTTTTTTTATGTGATAGGTTGCAGACGAGCAGACGGATCACCTGATGGCAAGCGATTGCCGCCGCCCATAGACACCCGCGACACCAGTGGAGTCGCAAGTGTGCTGATAACCTTAAACCCCTCTTTCCCCAGATAGGGCCTCCGGTACCCTCACTCATGCAGCAAAAGATGTTTTGAAAGGTGTTCCATACTCGGCCAGCATATCGTAACAATTTAGTGTATTCATTTGGGGTTAGAATACAGAAAAAAAACATCCAAAGTTTAATAAGTTTTTCGTCGATTGACTTTACTAGCGAACGGACGTGTTGAAGTATTTTTAAATCAATTAATATTTATTTGGTGTGACACTGGTGGAGCCCCGGAGCTTCGCCCCTTCTGTTACTACGACTGCAGGACTGCGCCCCACAACCTCATCGCGCACTTCTCAACCGAGCTGTCGACTATAAACTTTTTCTCGGACGGGCTGGGATTGAACTGCCGACCTCTCGGACTACAGGTGAGCGCTCGAACCACTGAGCCACAACACCAGGCGCGGTGCGGCCGAATTTAGCGACTGCTTGCTACAGCTTACGTCATCAGACCGCTTCATATCGCGCGTGCCTGCGCGCACTGTTGCCGTCTCCCTCTCGCTCCGCTGCTACGTTCCGTGAGATTGCTGTTGTTGCGCGCTTACTTAACGCGAAATATTCTTAGTTAAAATGCTTTGCCATGCTTGTAAATCGGCTTTAAAGGACAAGAATTATTTAAATTGTAATACATGTAAGTCGGACTTATGCTTTACATGCTTAGGTCTAACAAAGGAAATGTGCAAGTCACTTAATAATGAGCAGATAAAATCATTGACTTGTCCATACTGCAAGAACGTGAATAACAAACGCCGACAAAGAATTATCAATGATGATACTCCATGCCGGCAGCTATCTCATGAGCAATCGTTTAATGAGTCTGCTGACGCTTCGTTCACAATCCAGGACACCGGTGCGGGGCCTGCTACAATGGGTGTTTCAGCGTACTCTAACTTAATTAAGGAGCCCGTTTCTATGGAGAGTATTAGCAAGCTGTTTGACCTTAAAATGGCACCTGACTCCACTATTATGACAAATTTGAGATCTGCACTAAACAAGGATATTGAAAAGATGGTGACTGCACACGTGAATAAAGCAATTGAGAATTTGAAGAGCGAATTTACAAGCACAACAGATTTTTTATCTGCTGAACAAAATGACTTGAGATCTGAAATTTCAGAGAAAGACAAAGAAATAAAAAAATTACAATCAGATCTCACTAAATCTCAGGACTCTCTTGCTAAGCTACAATCTAGGGTGTCAACTATTGAGAAAATATCGCGTGATTTAAATCTTGAGATCCATGAGGTCCCGGAGAGCAAGAACGAAAATTTAATGGCTGTATTCAAGAAACTTTGCGAATGCGTACAGGTTAACATTCCCGACTGCGATGTGAGAGCTTGCCGTCGTGTCGCTAAAATGGATGCTACCTCTAAGAGACCACGAAATGTCCTGGTCACTCTCTCATCGCAGCGTCTCCGAGATCTTGTTCTCTCATCAGTGACTCGGTATAATAAGGCTCATCCTAAGGAAAGACTCGCCTCCACTCATATTGGCTTCACGGGTGAAACCCGCAGAATTTATGTGGCTGAGCATTTATCTCCCGAATCAAAAGAGGTCCACAGTGCAGCAAGAAAATTTTGCAGAGAAAATAATTTTAAATTTGTATGGGTGCGTTTTGGTCAAATATACATCCGCAAAAATGAGCAAAGTCCTCCTGTACATGTTAAAAACATAGACGTCCTTAGTAAACTTACGTAATTTAAAAAATATATATATCATGTGCCTGTTTAAAAACTATCAAAATTATTTTGTTTCCAATAATATTTCATTATGTTAAGTGTGTATTACCAAAATGTTAATAGATTTCGCTCTAAATTATCTGATTTTCACGTCAATTTGTTAAACCATGACTATGATGTGATATGCCTGACGGAAACAAACTTGAATAAAAGCATATTTGATGGAGAAATTGTAGACGCCCGCTACAACCTTTTCAGGAGAGATCGATTAGACACTACTTCTTCAAAGAGTGAAGGCGGCGGTGTTCTCATTGCAGTGAAAAAAACATTTCAGGTTATCCGACAGGCATGTTGGGACAGTGGCTTAGAGGATGTCTGGGTCACCATAGTACCAGACACACGTAATGCTCCTAAACTTAACCTATGCGTTTGCTATCTCCCTCCTGATCTAAATTGTTCAAAATTAGACAACTTCTATTCTAACTGTCAAAATGTAATTTTGAATAACGATCAAGAGGACAAATTTCTGGTGATAGGAGATTTTAACACACCTGATTATACTGCCACTCCTCTTGATACTGATGAGCCGTTACTGACCTCACATAGTAAGAAACTATTACTCTTACGTGAATTTCTTTCACTTTGTCATTTGTGTCAAAATAATAGCATCGCTAATGAAAATGGTCGCACCCTTGACTTAGTACTTTCAACGGTTGAATCCCTGACAGTTAAGGAGGCTGATCCATTAAGTTTAGTGGATAAACACCACCCTGCCTTAGAGGTCGAACTCCCCACGATATCCTTTAGTGTAAAATGTCTAAAAAAACCTAATAAGAAGCAACTTAACTTTAAAAAGTGCAACTATGAAAAAGTACGGCACGAACTGAGCTTAATAGACTGGCATAACACTTTGTCGGATTCTGACCCAGACCTATGCACTAACATCTTCTATGATAAGCTTTATGAAATAATAAAAAAACACACGCCATTTACAACCGTTAAATCTCATAACTATCCAAATTGGTATAGCACACCGTTAATAAAATGTAATGAAGAAAAGAACAAATATCATAAACTGTACAAAAAATTCAATAACCCCCGAGATTATGACTCTTTCTCCCTATTGCGAGACAGATTTAAAAAAATGGCCAATCAGTGTTATAAAAAGTATATAGCGTCAATAGAAGAATCGATGGGCGATAATATAAAACTTTTCTGGTCATACGTGAATGATAAGAAGGGTCATGTCTCAATACCACATGTTATGAGATTTGGTAACTGTACGTCATCTAGTGGGCATGGTATCTGTGAACTATTTTCAACCTACTTTGCATCGGTATTTGAAACAGATACTCAGAGTCGTCCTGATGAGCCTATCGAGAGTAGAGCGGCTGATACTTTATCACACATCTGGGTGACTGAAAGAGACATAGTATCTAAAATTAAAAATATTGATAAAAATAAAGGTGCTGGCCCAGATCTGATTCCTCCATTATTTATCAAGGCATGTTGCGAGGAGCTAAGCATTCCATTAAACATATTATTTAATAAATCACTTGCATGTGGAATCTTCCCCAAGCAATGGAAGGTAGCTCACATAATTCCAATCTTCAATAAAATAAAAGTAAAAAAACTAAAACCCAACTACGACAAAAAACGTCGCTGAAAAAGTATAAAACAAGCCTTCGTTGTCAATTTATGCAATATTCACTATGTAGAGATAAAATTTCATGTTTGGAAATCCGCAGTCACACGTTGTCAAAGGGTAGTATATTTAACGTGTGACTACGCCTTTCCAAACATGAAATTTTATCTCTACATAGTGAATATTGCATAAATTGACAACGAAGGCTTGTTTTATACTTTTTCAGCGACGTTTTTTGTCGTAGTTGGGTTTTAGTTTTTTTACTTTTATTTTATTTGTACTATTTTGGTGTCCAAGTGCTAGTAATATATATATATATTCAAAATGTACAAGTCAAGCGCTTTCAAATGATACCAAACACGGCATATTTATCATAACTTTATTTTTTTACTCTGTATGTTTTGTCCGCTAGAGGGCGCCACATTAGATTTTGTGAAACTTCATATAGCCTATAACCAGCGGACGATCAAGACGCTTAAAATGATATGTCATTTGTCGAATTCTGATAAGTAGTTAAGAAGTTACGTGGAAACAGATGAACATACATACATACATACATACATACATACATACATACATACATACATACATAGCCTGTCAAAATCATAACCCTCCTTTTGCTTTGCCGTAGTCGGGTAAAAATGGAGACAAAGGCCGCTGTGAAAATTATAGGCCAATCAGCATTTTATCTTGTTTTGCAAAATTATTCGAATCCTTAGTTTATGACCAACTATATAGGCATTTCAAGCCTCTTATATCCTTAAAACAGCATGGCTTTGTAAAAGGCAGATCTACCGTCACCAACCTTTTAGAATATAAGAATTATCTGTGCAAAAGCTTTGCCACTGGTGGTCAGGTTGACTCTGTCTATACAGATTTCTCCAAAGCTTTCGACAAAGTGAACCACAGGTTGCTTTGTGACAAACTTGCATCTTACGGTGTTCATGGTAGTTTGTTCCGCTGGATCACCTCGTACCTCAAAAACCGGAGCCAACTCGTCGCTTTAAAAGGGTTCACCTCATCTCCAATATTAGTGACTTCTGGAGTGCCACAGGGGTCGCATTTGGGTCCCCTCTTGTTTGTAGTTTTTATTAACGATCTTGTGGAGCGCTTATCATGCGAATGTTTGTTGTATGCGGATGACTTAAAGATATTTAATTCCATTACTTCCGTAAATGACTGCCACCTATTACAAAAGGATTTGAACATTGTTTCGAAGTGGTGTATGACAAACCAAATGCATCTCAACATCAGCAAGTGCTTCACTATAACGTTCACCAATAGGCGTTCAGGGATCGTTAATGATTACACTATTAATGGCCAGGTTCTTTGTAGAACCAGTATTGCTAAAGACCTCGGAGTTTTATTTGACGACAGGCTGTCATTCCGAGCGCATTATCAGCATATTACAACGAGAGCCAATCAACTTTTGGGCTTTGTTTTTAGATGCACTAAAGGTTTTAAAAACCCTCGATCTCTGTTGTATTTGTTTTTTACTCTTGTCAGAAGCGTCTTGGAATACGGCAGTCCTGTCTGGTCACCACACTATAAAGTACATTCTGACGAAATTGAAAGAGTGCAGAGGAAATGCTTGCGAATGATATGCTACCGTCAACAAACAGGTCGACTGTATTTCAATTACGATACTAGGCTATCGAAATTTAACGTACATAAGCTGGAAGCACGTCGAACATACTTTGACTTCATTTACTTTTATAAATTGATCCACTCAATAATAGACACCCCTTACTTACTTTCCGAAATTTCATTTAATACTAAACATAGTGCGCGTAGGTCTAATAAAACTAAACTTTTCGCTTTACGAGTTTTTAAAAATAATACCTCTTTTTACAGCCCCCTGGTTAGAATGGCTCGTCAGTACAACGAGGTGGCAAATGCCAACCCTAATCTTGATATTTTTACTCCCAAACTATCCTATTATATAAAAATACTTAAAGACATCCTCTACGCCACTGAACCCACACCGGCCGAACCTGGCCGAGGAACTGTGGCAGTCAAGCATCCGTGCTGAATCTGACTGCCCTATCCATATTATTATTAACTAGTGGTATGGATAACTAATTTCACCTGCACATGTCTTATATACGTCTGACTTTAATAATATGAAGGATGCGGATAGTAATCTGATTGAAGATCTTTGTTTGTTTAGTGTCTATGTTTGTTCTGTTTTTTTTTTTTTTTTTTAATTTGATTTACCTTTACTTATAGTTTAATACGTTTGATTTTTCTGTGTACACATGTTTTTGAATTACAATCCAGATCAAAACTGTTTATTTTGTAACGACCATATCTCTGTAACGGTTGTAATTTGTTTTGTGTGAATAATAATAAATAAAAATAAAAATAAAATAACTTTTCCTGTTTGTAGGCTCAATCCGTGGAGAAGGACAGTTTTAATGTGCAGAACACATGAGACTCCAATGGTGTTAAAGTGTGTATTTCGCCGAGTGAGTGAGGGTATCCAATGTGAGATCCACTGGGAAAGGGGGTTAAAAGGTTTTCTTGTAGCTCCCTTGGTGTGGCTTACCATCGGGTGATTCGTCTGCTCGTCTGAAACCTAACACAAATAGAAGTGCTCACCACTGATTTTTAGCTGTGTAACAGATTGTATGCGAAACACCAAATATTATTTATTCTTACCAAGCTCGCCGAATGGATACCGCAAACTATAAGCAGGTTGACACGCCAAATCTGGGAACTGATCTTCCAAATCATCCAATTTGCGTAGTTGCTGACGGAGGGACTCTAAAGGACTGGACCAGCCTTCGCCGCGTCTGTAAATATTATCAAATGCATTAATCATGCAATCAAAAGCCTGTCTAAATATAGAATAGTATGATGACCAGTTTGGAACAGTGGTAGTGAACGGTGCCTGTGGTCCAAGGGTTGCAGGTTCGATCCGCACAGGTTGTACAAACATTTGTGTGCATGCACATGTATATTTGTATTGGTCTGGGTGTTTCCTATATATTATAAGTATGTATTTACAAAAGAAAAGTATTATATGTATATAATGGACAACATTTCAAAATTGCTAAGCTTTACAACAAAAAATACCAATTCTCTATTTACTTTTCCGCTGCTCGAATATATATTTATTTATTTTTTATATTGCTTATTCTCTGAGAAAAAAATTAAAAACTAAAAAACGTAAGATGACGTCATCGGACGGCAGAATGTAAAATATTTCTTTGCTTAGCACATTATAGTTTTAAATTTACGAAATGCCAAACTTATGACATGCAACTGTCAAAAAAAAAAACAACTTGTCAACGTTGAATGAATGAGTGACGTTGACAATGTTGACACTAGTATTATTTACCTTTGACAGTAGTACCTTTTTTTTATTAAAACAATGAAATGCAAAGGAATATCGCTGTATTCAGCCGTCCGATGACGTCATTTGGCGCTTACGTCTATTTAGAATAAAAAGAATTTCAATAATTATTTTATGCATGAAAATGGACAAATTTTGAAAAAAGAAAAAATATGGATCTGTTTATTTTATGTCTATTTTCATATAAAAAAACAATATGGACATGTTAAAAATATGAAATGTTGTCCATTGCAATCCCGCTGTTGATTCTGATATCCGTAACACAGGTGCTTAAGCTACCTATCTCGAAGTCAGATAAATGTATGAGATGTTGTATGATATTTTTTTTAGTACATACTTTGGTGAATAGTTGAGACGTGATGTGGATGCCGATTTTAACCTGGTAAAGCACCTGCGACGTCCATGCCCTAAGACAACAAAATAGATAAATCGTAAACATAATATAAACCCAGGTTTATGAGTGAAAAAAATATTTTCTGTTTTTTAAAAAAATAATGTTAGAATTATTTTACCATTTACAGTTTCCTTAGGTTTCTCGTCAGCGGTGGTGGCATCGGAAGAATCTTGGCAATCTGTGGTAGTACCTAAAAGCAATTTACATAGGTATATAAACAGGTAATCCAATGTAAATGTATAAGATTACCAAGTTACGCTTCGTTTCCAGCGCTCATTTTTCCCACGCTCGTGCAAACTCTGGAATGAGCTTCCAGCCGCGGTGTTCCCTGATCGCTACGACATGTCCCTTTTTAAGGCGACGGGTAGGGCAGACTAGCGACACCAAAAGATTTTAATTTTTAGCTAGTAAACCAGATATATTTTTAATAATTTCAAGGTTCGAGTCTCTCGGCAAACACCTATACTATTTATTTCATACTTACAGTTAACTGTTTGGTCTGCTTTTGCACTCGAATTTTGGATTACCGCCAAAAGTGGCCACTTTTGACGTAAATCAATTCGAGTACAAATACAGACCCTACATTTGTGCATCGTTATTAAATAAATAGTATAAGGGTTTGCCGAGAGATTGCAGCCCCTAAATTATTTGAAATAGATATGATTTAGTAGCAAAAAAATAAAATCAATTGGCGTCGCTCGTGTGCCCTACCCGTTTGCCTTAAACAAGGTTTGAAAAGAGTTCTTCTTTCACGGTAGGCAGCGGCTTGACTGTGTTCCGGAATTGTTGATGTCTATGAGCGGCGGTTACCATTTACCATCAGATAGGTCGCATGTTCGTCTGTCTATTTTTACCCGACTACGGCGAAGCAAAAAGGAGGATTATGATTTCGACCTGCATGTAAGTATGTATGTACCTATGGAAGTATGTATGTATGGTTGTTCATCTGTTCCCTCATAACTTCTAAACTAGTTATCATATTTGAACTAATGAGGTGTCGTTGGAAGCGTCTTGATTGTCTTCGGGTTATAGGCGACATGATGTCACGTTAAATTGACTACAGCGCCCTCTAGGGCACTTAGAGTATGGAACTAAAAAAATTTTTGGTTGACGGTACCGTGTGGGGTATCAAATGAAAGAGCTTTTTAGCTCCAAATAATATGTAATTATATTTACAAAACTAAAAATTATGTTAAGGTGACGGGTAGAGCACACTAGCGACGCCAATCTATTTTATTTTTTAGCTAATAAACCGGATCTGTTTTAAACAATATCGGGGTTACGACCTCGCGGCAAACACTGTTTATTTGTAACAAAAATGTTTATTCGTGCATTGAAGTGCCGCGAAAATGTATCTCCTTTTATTTGTTCAGACCATCGTGTTGGTGATCGGCCTCGTGATCTTTCGGCCTTCAGTGTCGATAGTCTCATCAATTTTGAAGGTATATTTACAATATCTAGTGGAAATGTTATAACAAATATTTGACCACCAGTTAAGATCAGCTAAATCAATTATTGATATATTTTATAGTAACCTTTAGCAATTTATTCTTAAGTAAATAACACACTTTTTTCTTAAGCAAATAACACGTTTTTTTCTTGAATAAATCAAAGTGTTTTGTACCTTTTTATGATTAAATACGACATTTTGCAAGCCCTTTTAGTGTTTTTTTTTATAGAAAGGCCAATCAGGGTGACCTCAGTCCGCCTGATGGTAAGCGGCCGTGAAATCTAAATATGAGGTTGACAAAAGAACTAACAAAGTACCCATTGAGTCTGCCATCCTCACCCTGATGGCCTGCTGAGATGCCGCTTGATGATGCCAACAACGACAAGTTTGAATGTTGCATTAGACTGTATGACTTGGTATGAGGATAATAAACCATTGTTCAAAAGTTAGCGATTAAAAAGAGTAACTGGCGAGTTTCTTGCCGGATCTTCTCGACCAGAAACAACTTTCGGAGCCGGTGGTAGAATCGCATTATGTATATTTACTTTTTTTAGTATATTTTATGTATCAAAATATATACGTATTAAATCGTTTTTTAGATTTTCGCGTTGCATTATAACTATAATGTATCAATACCCCCGTATTGATACATTATAGTTTATTATTAACACGATATTTAATAGGTGAAACAACATTGTGTACTCACATATTTGGATCACGAGCGGCCTGACCACGGCTGCTGTAACGTAGCCGAAACGTCGAGCCAAATATGTGAGTACACAATCTTGTTTCACATAATAAATATGTATTAACATGAAAATTATTACATAAGTACTTATAAATAGTTTTAAATCATTCAAATGTATGACGATTTGTAAGTGATGTGTACAAGCCTATGCAAAGAAAGAATGGACAACATTTCATATTTTTAACATGTCCATATTGTTTTTTTATATGAAAGTAGACATAAAATGAACAGACCCATATTTTTTCTTTTTTCAAAATTTGTCCATTTTCATGCATAAAATAATTATTGAAATTCTTTTTATTCTAAATAGACGTAAGCGCCAAATGACGTCATCGGACGGCTGAATACAGCGATATTCCTTTGCTTATCATTGTTTTAATAAAAAAAAGGTACTACTGTCAAAGGTAAATAATACTAGTGTCAACATTGTCAACGTCATTCATACATTCAACGTTGACAAGTTGTCTTTTTTTTTGACAGTTACATGTCATGGGTTTGGCATTACGTAAATTTAAAACTATAATGTGCTAAGCAAATAAATATTTTACATTCTGCCGTCCGATGACGTCATCTTACGTTTTTTAGTTTTTAATTTTTTTCTCAGTAAATAAGCTATATAAAAAATGAATAAATATATATTCGAGCAGCGGAAAAGTAAACAAAGAGTTGGTGTTTTTTGTTTCAGAGCTTAGCAATTTTGAAATGTTGTCCATTATTTGATTATGATTATGTTACCTGCATCTTTGTCCCTGTCCCTGCGGCGGCGCGACGGCTCGCGGAAGGCGACGGCGGCGCGGCGGTGCGGGCGCTGGTGTTTTATGCCCGATATTTGAGACGCGTCAGCCGATGGTATCGTCTGAAACAAATATAAATGTTTGCCTGAAGGCTGTCTGGTAGAAATCGCTTCCAGAAATTTTTGATTTGTAAGATTCTGTATTGCCTAGTTTTTTTTTCAGCTGTGTATTTCGTGCAATATTTTTTTTTGTATAGCATGGTCCCCGTCTCAGCCTATGCCACAGCAAAGCCATGACGCTGATTTTCGAGACGTCATTTAAGCTAATGATCATTCACTTTAGTATCGGTAGTCTTTCATCATCATCATTTCAGCCAATAGACATCCACTGCTGGACATAGGCCTCCCCCAATGTTCTCCGTGTGGTCCCCGGCAGAGTAGAATAGGCCACCCTCACTCTTACCGAGGTGTCGTAAAAGGCGACTAAGGTAAAACTGCTGGCATGATCATCAGCACCCAGAGAAGGAAAACTCTGCATTTATATCAAAACCCTCGCCAACCCGTCTGCCAAGCGTGGTGAGTATGGCAACTACCCCTCATGTGATTGAGGGAGGCCCGTGCCCCAGCAGTGGGGACTTAAATGGGCTGACGATGACGATGAATGTTCTCCACACAGATCGGTCCTGTGTAGCCCGCATCCAATGGATTCCCGCGATCTTCACCAGATCGTCGGTCCACCTTGTGGGGGGCGCCACGGCTGCGACTTCCTGTACGTGGCGTCCACTCGAGGACCTTTCCGCCCCACCGGCCGTCTGTTCTCCTCGCTATGTGCCCTGCCCATTGCCACTTGATTGCATGCCTCAAGTGCAAATTTTGGCCCGACTCTAAATTGCGACGCACTACCAACTGTAAGAAAATACTAAGAGATGGTAAAGACAATTTAAAATTCTTACGTTTTCCCTATTAGCGTTCCAATTGTGGTTGTTATTCTGGCAAGATTTGTGTGTTTCCGACTGAGATGTCTCGTTGTCATTGTACCGAACAGTCGGGTTGTTGTTGGCGCGTCCGCTCGGCTCAGTCTCCGCTGCGACGCTGGACGACCTCTCGTTCAGCTCTTTGCATCTGTAGGAAAAGTGGTCATTTTTTAACAATGAAGGTTGTTTTAGCGTGTGAAAAATCCGCTAGATGGAGTACTATAGGAGTGAGGTTCATATACAATGTAGAAGTGGTGGCGCAGAAGGAGGCGGCGGAGCGGGAGCGCGAGATTAACCCCCTCGCAGGCCCGCTTCGAGCAAGGAGAGGACGAGTTCGGCGGAGAACTCTTCGTCCTCTCCGTGGAGGTGGCCAGCCGGCAACAGGGACGGGGGTCCCTGTGCCGGCACTGCCATTGGCACCTCCACCGCTCGTTGGGGACGGCTCAGCTCTTCCGGCTGTCCCCAACCCCCCTCCTCCTAGCCTGAGGAGGGGCGTGGCCGCACACCCCGTGTAGGTGCCTGTGGGGGAGTGGGGTTGCGGGGAATAGCCTCGTGCAGTTCCCGTGACCCTATTCTATACCCACGGGTGGTTGAGCCCCGGGAGTTTCAGTGGGTATGCCCTCAGGTCGCTTCTTGTTAGAAAAAGCAGCCCGAAGGGAATACCCACTGGAATGTGAGTCCCACAGCACCCTGTCGCCCCCCGGCGGCAGGGTCTGCGTAATGCATTTCTCCCGGGAAAACAAAATAAAAAAAACAAAAAAAAAAGTCCATATACAATGTGATTAGTTATTTTTAAACGTAATCTGTTAAACTGTCAATTTGACAAACTAAACAACCAATGCGGTTGATGTTGGACCTCAGTCCAACAGTGCGTCATCTAGCGGAATTTTCAAACACGAATACCCTCATTAATTTGTTACCCAACCTAACCTAACCTCAAAAGGAAAAAACTAAACCCTTATAAAATCACTTTGATGTCCGTCCGTCTTGTTGAAACCCTCGATGAGCGAGCGCAACTTTTATGCTTTTTCTCAATTTTCTTTATGTCAAAGTTTAAACGCACAGTACAAACATTCGTGTGCATGAAAATATATGTTTGTATTGGTCTGGGTGTTTCCTATGTATTACAAGTATGTATTTACAAAAGAAAAGTATTATATGTATATATTGGTAATCCCACTGTTAATTCTGATATCCGTAACACAGGTGCTTGAGCTACCTATCTCGGAGTTAGATCAATGTATGTGATGTTGTAAAAGATTTATTTATTTAGTTACTTTTTTTTTTCAGATGAGCCTCGATTGTTAGGGAATATTTGTACCATTGAAAATGGGCATATGAAGCAGCGAAATACCTTTCTTGAGTAGCTTTGTGCGAATTCGATTTTTCCGTTTCAGATCCCGTGGTCATGCTCATCTCCCGTCTCTTGTTGCGACGTTCTATCATCATCTGAAACATTTTTTTAATATCAAAATACAATTTTTGATGCTTTTTTATAAGAAAAAGTTTTTAAAAGTTGGACTAATATTTTGTCAAATGCTAATGAAAAATATTGCAAATGTCTGTTGTTATTCTAAATGACAAATATACAAAAGACGGTACAATCAAGTAATAAACATGGTAACACATACATAACACATTGACAATATTAAGAGCACCTAACACTAAAAAGGTCTCCTCTAATAGTCAAGGTGCCTGGCGGACACCTAGACGCTGGTCTTCCGAGGATACCAGTTAAAGTAGCGGTTGCTACTGCGTGCGCCAAAGCAGTCCACATTAGGATTGATTAAATAAATAAATACGATATAACATAATTACATAAATGAATACGATATTATAACGCGAAATAAAACAAATTAAATTATTGGCTCATGATCTTTATGGTGAATTCAACGCAGGTAGGTAGGTAGAAGAATTAGCACAGCTACTCGGCTATTTAGAGTTGAAAATGTAATAAATGTAATTTTAATTTTATTTTAAAAGTTCTAACACTGGTAAGGTTCCTAATAGGTGGTGGAATATTGTTACAGCACTTCGTGGCAGCTTAGCGAAAGCTGCCACGAATAAAATATAGTGTTTGTGTGCCGTGAAATAGCCTGCTATAATAATATTTTTTCTTAGTAACTAAAGGTCAAGTGGTTCGAGAGAGAAAATCTCGTTGATATAAGTCACGGTTCACGTGAATAGCACTGGGCTTATCTTAGCTGTTAATTATAGAGGAAGACTTTTTAAACACTATCTAAATTTTGATCAGCAGCAAAAAACATTATATATGTCGGAGCGTCAGCACAGTGACACCCTCTATCATGTTTGGAAACGTCAAGGGACTTTCCTTGGGTGGAGTCGACATAGCGACGATGTAATGATACTTTTTGGTTATTTTCCACTATAATTTATTTTGATTTTAGCGAGCTATTAGTTTGACGTTTAGATTGGAGACACATGGGAAGCGTTATGGATTCGGAGTTTGTTTTCTTAGTTTATGTTGGTGCCTGCTTTTGTTTTGTGATGGGGTTTGATCATGCTGATACCAGAACGGACGCGTAGTGAAAGAATGTACAATAACCATCGTTATGTCGAACCTGCAACGTTGCCGCATTAATCCCTGTGATCTTTCCCATTGAATATTGATAGTTTGTTGAATAGACGCTTCAGACTTCCGAAGTGACTTTGCTTTATGATTTGTGGAGTCTAATTTCAATAATGCCATCTTGTACAATCTATCTGATAACGAGATCTCTGACCAGACTCAAAAATTTTAAGATATGACATTACCAAGTTATCCTAACGCCGTATCATTCTTTTTTATGCTGGAGGCGAGATACGAGCAAGCGAGTCACTTGATGGAAAGCAATCATCCCGTTGTAGCAAAACAGATTCATTATTCATAAAATAAAATCAATGCCGTGTAATAGCCGTGTGGTCCTCGGCAGAGTAGAATAGGCCACCCTTACTCTTACCGAGGTGTCGTAAAAGGCGACTAAGGTAAAGCTGCTGGCATGATCATCAGTACCCAGAGAAGGAAAACTCTGCATTTATATCAAAACCCTCGCCAACCCGTCTGCCAAGCGTGGTGAGTATGGCAATTACACCTCATGTGATTGAGGGAGGCCCGTGCCCCAGCAGTGGGGACTTAAATGGGCTGACGATGATGATGATGATGATGAAAATCAATGCGGCATAGGACCACGGCGATACGGCATAATAATTTCAGCAGAGACAATTTTCTTTTTAGAGCGTGTTTTTTTTTTGGTAGTCAGGTTTTAGTTTTAAAACTTAATTTTTTCGTGACCACTATAATCTGGACATCTTTAAGGCAAGAGTGAACCGGCATCTTTTAGAAAGAAAGAAAGAAAGAAAGAAAGAAAGAAAAATATTTATTCAGTGTATAACAATAACATTAAACATTTAAAATAATGACGGTACACAGTAAAATTGTTTTCTTAGTTTATGTTGGTGCCTGCTTTGGTTTTGTGATGGGGTTTGATCATGCTGATACCAGAACGGAGTGTGAGAGCGCGTAGTGAAAGAATGTACAATAACCATCGCTATGTTGAACCTGCAACGTTGCCGCATTAATCCGCATTAATTTTAGGCAAACGCGTATCATCCTAGACCTCATCGTCGCTTCTCCATAAGGTGCGATTGTAGTCAAGCGTTAGCCTATTGTCCAAAAAGAAAAAGGTTGATGTTGATACCGAACATACCTTGACATCGTGCTTGAGTCGGACGTACTTCTCCTTGAGACATTTGTACTTCTCGGCCAACGCGCGCTCGTCATGGTGCCGTCCCGAGGCCGCCCTCTCGCTAGCCAGGCGCGCCCGGAGCTCTTCCAGATGGCAGGCGTGTTGTGTTCTGAGACGTTCCACCTATAATATACAATTATCGGCTATAGATTTCTTTTTGCCAATTTATTCAAAAGTAAACAACGCACTTAAATATGTATCTTCGTAAGCGGACGCGCCAACAACAACCAGACTGTTCGGTACAATGGCAACGAGACATCTCAGTCGGAAACACACAAGTCTTATTTATTTTTCAAGGGAAACACATACTGGAGCCCAATTCTCGGGCTCGTGACATTTATCATCATACGACATATATCAACAAAACATGGCGGATATCGTATGAAAACGTTTTTGCTTATTCTCGCGATGTCGAATGGTGATATGTCACATATTTCCGTGCGACACGTATCGTATGGTCTTGACCATACGATATGAAGTATCACGGTGATTTGGGTGATATTTCTCCAATTCAACGTGACGTTTGAGTCGTTTCGCGTTTTGTTGTTTTATTGACGTTTGGTTGTTCAAATCACATAACAAGTTTAAATTAACTGCACAAACTAAGAAGATGATTGATTCTCTGTGTGAACGATTGTTTAGCTGAGAATTTTAAATTTTCTTATTTTCTTTAATTGGAAAAAAAAATCACCAGTATTACCTACATACCTTTAAATATTCGTCATTAAGCCTTTTTATCTCAATAATAAAATCAGTGTAAAGAAAATTCTTTATTTATTTTTTTTCTTTTAACGCGTCTTTTTGCCACAGTTGCCATCTCTTTTTGCCACAGACTGAAAAGAAATATTTTGGCTTTCGGTCGGTGTAACGGAATTACAATCTCATAAAATCAATTTTCTATTTCGTATTTTTTTATCGTATTTTAAAGCAGTTATGATGTTATATAAACATAAAATTGACTGTTGATATAAAAAGGCTAGAAAATGTTGAATGAATACTTAAACAATAAACATTAAGATTTCTCGATTGTATATTTGTGTCAATCAACAAAATGGAACGTATCAGCGGAAATGATATAGGCCACATTCTCTATGGAAGTGTCTTTTATTGTCGCATGGGCACGAGAATAGAGTTTTTTTACTTTTGTGACATTTTGGTGACATTTTCGTACGACATTGGAAAAGTGACATAACAGAAAATACGACATTTTATCGCACGTCCCGAGAATTGGGCTCCTGCTCAGAAAAAATACATAACACACATTTCTAACACATATAACAACAAATAACCACCATATCTTGCCAGAATAACAACCACGATTGGAACGCTAATAGGGAAAACGTAAGAATTTAATTTATTTTTTTACCATATTTCAGTATTTTCTTACAGTTGGTAGTGAGTCTCACTTTAAAGCGATGGCTGCGCTGGGGGTCCCGGGTTCGATCCACGGGTCGGGCCAAAATTTGTACCTGAGTTTTTCGGTTAAGAAATTCTCAGTGGCAGCCCGAAGTCTGGAAGTTGGCGGTCTTTTACCCCCGTGCCTCGAAAAGAACGTTAAGCTGTTTTTCCTGCGCCCGATCTCTCTCCGTTCGTGTCACACTGGTGTCCCATCGGAATATGAGGGCAAGGGTATAGAGGATGCGTTTGTGTCTGCACACACACTTGAGCACTTATATCCTGCGTAGGTGGCTGATCGTTGAGATTGGCCGCCTTAGCCGAAATCGGTTGGATGATATTATTATTTGTCTTCGGATAGGTTATCTTCGGTTGTCCCCTGTCTAAGGGTTGCGAAGGTCAGACGGCAGTCGCTTCATTGTAATTATCAGACTTCCCTAATCCTGGATCATGGTCCAAGCGTACTCCGGGCTCCGAAACGACAGCTTTGGAACTGGGAGCACGATAAGATGAGAAGGATCGAGGCTTCGGATGGGAACCGTACTCATAACCTAACCTAGTAAATTCACTCATCCAACTGAGCGGAGACTTTGGTAAGTCGACGAATTTTGGTAAGTTTCAAAGACTTTTACCACCTATGTTGTGTTAAATTTACCTTTCCGTACGAATTTGTTAAGTGTCAAAGAACGAAAATAAAAACAAGATGTTCTCTCTGATAGAAGGCGCGTATAACAGGCAGATGGAGAACGGAGTCTTAGTAACCGGGAGACGTTTATACCCTTTAGATACGGAAACCTAAATATTTTTCGCATTGCGTCGAATACGCGGTCGGAAGGTCACGTGACAGCGGTAAGATACCGCTGTGATATGTCCGTATTCGAAAAATGTCTACTGAGGAACTTCACTAGTTACAATTTTCACACAAAAAACCACAATATAAAATCACTAACCTCCGCCCTATAGTCGTGCCTTAGCTCCGTAATCCTGGACGTGTGCTCCTCTCGCAACGACTCTATGGTCGCTCTGTTCTCTTCCACCATCCGCGACCTCTCCCGGTGGAGGTTCGTTTGCAACTGCTCGCGAACATCGGCTAAAGCCCGCTCGTTTTCTGTGAAGAATAAAATACGTCAAAATGGTTTATGGTAAATTCGCTGCGAATATTGAATACAATAATGGCCTAAAAACAGACCCCTGGGGAACCCCAGCCTGCCATAGAATGCTAACGTAGCTTACAATGAACCTGTCCCCGTAACCAACGATAAATTAGGTATCTGTCGTCGTATCTAAACAGAAAGGACACACCGCGCGTGTGAAAGGAAGGGAAACTCCGATTCGTTCGTATCGTCTGATGCGTCGTAAGCCATCTAGTCGTTTTAATGGGTGCGAATTAGATAGAGAATTCTGTTCGAGGTGACGTGCACTTAGCGTAGTTACCAGCTTAAACTTACAATCCGAACGTCCGAGTCTTGTCGCACTTGTGTCGCTATCAACATTCAAATTTGAGCGTTATATTTAAAGCCACAAGGAATCTCAAATTTTATTTCCGAGTTTTTCCGCGGGAATTTTTCGTGATGAGGTCTCTAGTACCGGTTTAATTCAATAATGTATTACCTTTATTTCGATTACATAGGGCCTAAGGAACATATGGTATAATCTCAAAAAAAAATTACCTTCCCAAACAAAAGTGATCAGCTGATTAATGCAATTTGTATGGGAGGGCAATTTTTTTTAGATTCCACCCTATGTTGCTTGTTGGTATTAAAAAAATCACAGCGTATATACAGCTGTATGTACCACGTTTATAAGTTACATCGGCAAAATTGGTCTACGCAGAAAAGAAGTAAAATCCGATTGATTACGATTGCGAAAGTAGTTGAAATACAGACTTTATTGCATTAAGATAAGATGGAATTCAATAAATCCAGAGAGGAATGCTATCTCTCTCTTAACCCCACTTGCACCGAACATGGCGCTGACGCATCAACCAATAAGAAATTGTAATTTTTGGCGCGCGTAAATGGAGCGTTGTGATTGGTTAAGGTTTTGCCGCAGTTATCTAAAATATGACTTCTGCGTAGGTACATGGGTGTAACTTATAAAATTGGTGAAACTGTACCTATCTCTAACTGTTCCCTTCGATCCATCAGTCTAGTATTATACTCTTCTCTCAGCTTCGCCATCTTCTCTTCGTATTGCCGAGCAGCCGCGTCCACTTCCCGCCTATGTTGCTCTTCTAACTCTTTAAGTGAATTCTGTATAGCTTGTTGATTATTCCGCTCTGCTGATTGAAATGCCTGAAATAGTGGTTATGATTTTTAAATCTATGTGCATATTCCTAAAATTTGATGAAATGTGCAGCGAGGGAAAACACCGTATGACCGTGGGAAAACCACGCTTCGGCACGAATGGGCCGGCTCGACCGGAGTGATACTACGGCCTCACAGAAAACCGGCGTGAAGCAGCACTGTACTGTGTTTCGCTGCGTGAGTAATCCGGGGGTAAGGGGGGTTTAAAGGTTGGCAGCGCAGCGTTGGTATCACAGAAAAAATGTCTTTAGGTCAATAGTAATAGTAACGCCCTGTTGGTCTAGTGGTTCAAGTACCAGGCCGTGATCTCGGGGTCCTGGGTTCGATTCCCGGGTCGAGCGAAAAGTATATTTCGAATTATTCGAACATAGCTCGGGTTTGCGATCACGATTCCGCATTAGGCAAGCGTGGTAATTAAGCCTAATCCTATCATAGTACCAATGACTTGATATGATGGAGGCATTTGTCCTGCAGTGGGACAGTTTATAGGCTGAGACTGACATATGTTATTCTAATCTTTGCGGACTATAACAGTTACAACGGTCAGACAGTTGTCGCTTTCATGTAATTATAAGACTCACAAAATCCGTGTGAAAGAGAGGGAAACAGCGATTCGGTCGTAACTTCTGCTTTAAATTAGGACCTCTGGATCCAAGCGTACCCCAAGCTTAGCTTTGGATGCTACTGGGAACAACAGGCCAAGATGATAAGGAAATGAAATCCACTTTGGATCTCTGCCAGCTTAAATTTTAAGAAAGTTAGCCCCGATTATTCATCAAGGTACAGTTTTTGGCAAACCAACTTACATCTTCCATCTCCCTCTGATGTCTATCCGTCTGCTCTGCCAGTCTAACTCTCTTTTCAGTCAAAAATCTCTCCTCGACCTCCCGCAACTCCTCTTGCAGCTCTGCACGCATCTTCCTTTCCCTCGTAGTCCACTCCCACCTGATTCCCTCCAAATCTTTCTGAAGAGACAACTCAAGTCTTCTCCTCTCATCTCCCTTAGTCCTGTCCATCATGTCTCTCATTCCCATATCAGGGATCATTGGAGACTTTATAGTCTTCTGCACAGAATCTTCCTGAGTCTCAAACTGGTATACGACCACTACATTGTCTGTGGACTTCCCTTGAGATAGTATAACTCCATCTAACCTGGGACTGGTTAGGTTTTTGCCGAGACTTGAAGCAGAATCCGATGTTTTGATCTGAGGAGCTATTACCGCTTTGTTTAGGGGTTTAAAAGTGGATAAAGGACTCCAAGGTTTATTGAACTCTCTTGGAGACCTCATGTCTGAGCAATAACTGGGAGTTGGAGATACTTTCAACTGTGGCGCTTTGTGGATCTCCACGCTGACAGATCTCGTCTTCGACTCTTCGTTGGTCGACTTTTTTGAGTCGTCCGAATCTGAATGTAAAAGCGTTTTTTGTTTGATAAAATCTAAGATAGGAACTTTTATTTGAGGGATCGGAACGTCGACAGTCCGAGATTTTTGTATGGACGAAGCTTTGGAATGTGACGTGGTCCTTTCGGAATTTTCCGTTATTTCCACGTCCTTGAGACTCTCCTTTTCTGGCATGTCTTTATCTGGAATATTATCTTTTGTTTCATCTTTTTGTATGTCGTCTAAGTCGTCTAGGTCGTTGAGGTCTAAATTAGCAAATTCCCTGTCCGGTGAGTCTATTGATGTTTCTGATTCTATGCTTTCCATTAAGTTTATGGATATTTTACTTTTTTGTGGTATCATTGGGGACCTGTAAAGAAATTAATAAGATAAATTACAGCTACAAAGGGAGAGACACGATACGATATACTGCTTAGCGCGTAGGTCAATGTTAGCTAGAGTCGATCTTCCACGTCTAATTATTTTGTTCTTATAGGGCCTATACAGCAAGGAAAAACAATTTAGACAATATACCGTGGGAGAGCTTGGGCATGAATGGGCAATTCAACCGGAGTAATACCACGGCCTCACTGAAAACCGGCGTGAAGTAGCACTGTGCTGTGTTTCGATGCGTGAGTGATTGTACCGGAGGCCCATTCCGGGGGAAAATGGTGGTTAAAATGTTGGCAGCGCACTTGTGTCGAGGATGGTCAAGGGTCTCCATGGGCAATTGCTTGCCATCAGGTGATCCGTCTGCTCGTCTGCCACCTATCACATAAAAAAATATATATAAACAAATCACAAACAACACACACACACACAGACACCCACCACACACATGCACGTGCAGTGGCGAAGAGTCCATACAACCCGATTCCCGTCGGCTTCCCTTACGAAAAATCGAATCTATGGGCCAACGACATTTTTATCTGTTAATTAAATTCACTTGTGTCACACTTACATAGTTCAAATAGTTTGAATTATAGACTTAACGCCTACAAAATTTGATGAGCAACGTAAATAATGCAGGTGGCAAGCCGGTAAAATACCGAGTTACTTCTTCATACTACAAATTCTCATACTGAGCATCTGTCCTTTTCATTTGTGTGAATAGATCGTCATGTTCCGTCTCGTTTTAGCACGTGCAAATTTACTAAGAAATAACTCGATGCCTATCGGCTTGTTATAGAGAAAGGTTAATTAGCAACGCACAGGTGCAAGCGAGAAAGATCGCTCATGAAGTAATGATTCCGAATTAAGAATGAATGTAGCACGGTATTAATTCATGACAGGAGCGTACTATATTTTTATTTACCTTGCTTTTTAGTTTTTATTTAATGGCGGATAATGCGAATTGTAAACAACTTGTTGCTTTCGTTTTGTCGAATTTTATTTGTTTTGGTGTTGAATTGTGGTGAATTGGATTAATTTTTGTATTGTGTGTTGTGCTTAAGTCATCCTAATGTCGGTCGTCGGTTAAAAATGTCATTAATACTGATATATTGTTGTCGCACAGATTATTTGCTATCGAACAAGACTTCGTTCTCTAAGTTTTGAAAACAAAAAACATGAAGCAAAATTAGGCCGCGCTAATCACAATATTTTTTTTTCGACTTTAACATATGACCGTGGGATAGCCACGCATCGGCATGAATGGGCCGGTTCGATCGTAGTGGTACCACGGCCTCACAGAAAACCGGCGTGAAACAGCACTGTACTGTGTTTCGCTGCGTGAGTGAGGGTACCGGAGGCCCAAGTCGGGGGAAAGTGGGGTTTAAAGGTTGGCAGCGCACTTGTGACTCCAATGATGTCACGGGTATCCATGGGCATGCTGAGCATTTTGGTAAGTTAATTTCATATTCCGGCTTCCCTTTTGAAAATATTCACCCTTCGCCACTGACGCATACACACACACATACACCACACGCGCATATACCATACGCACACAAACGTGCGCGCGCAGTCAACCTATTGTCCAATTTAATTAAATTTAGTTTAGTTTAGGTAAGGATAAAAACACGTGTATTGTTGTGTCACCGTTTAACCTTAAAGAGCCTGTCTCTCACAACACAGGGCGACCTTATGTGAGAACAGTCCTATATTTTTTCCTATAATGGTGTTTTTCTGAATAAATGTTAAAATCTTACAATCCTAATTTTTGACTCTTGAGAAATTGCACAGCGGTTACTTTTGTTACATTATACTACCTTGGTCTCGCTTCCTTTTCTAAGGACGGTTCTTCCAAATTGACTGGCGTAGTCTCAATATCCCCTGGTCGGACTAGATCGGATATCTTCTGAAAGTTCTTTTGGAACAGGTCGGGCTTTATGTAGTCCCCTGGAGGGGGGCGAACCACCCTCCGTCGGGGCGACGCGCCTCTGCTATCGCGGTTGTCTGTTTCTGAAAAATTTACAACTTTTTAAGAACTGGTTTACAAGCGTTATAACTTATCCTCTAAACGATTGGGCTACAGGGGCCGATCTCAACGATCAGCCACGGACGCAGGATTTATAGTGCTCAAGTGTGTGCGCAAACACAAGTTCACTCAATATAATAACCAGCGCTACAGCGGCTGAGGTTGGGCCTTGTTGGCTACAGAATTTGTCCTATTTGTGTATTTATGTCACTCGTGTTTAAATTTGTGTTCTGTGGCCAATAGAGAAATGTTTATCAATATTTTCTTACCCTCACATTTCGGCAAAAGTGACCCGACCAGAGGCATCGGGCGCAGGACCAACAGCTTAAAATGATTTTCGGGCCATGGGGGTACCCCCATTCGGGCTGACACAGAATTTCTCGCTAAAAATTTGGCCCGACCCGGGGATCAAACCCGGGACCCCTAGCGCAGCCGACGCTTTGAACTGCGACATTACGCACTTTAGTATCAAAACTATTATAATGTTGGTGAGAACATATGGAACCAAAAAAAAATCATTGATTTCAACTTCACTATAAAAGTTCGCGTCTCAATTATCACTTGACATTGGCAGAATTACCTGTGTTCACCACGATCTACGAGCATGAAATTGAAAAACTAAACACACTATTCACCCTCTAAAAAAAATACATACCTAAAGACTCTTTCTCCGAAATGGATGCACTCCTAACCTCCCTCGGACTCTCAGAGACCAACGGCCTGGGCGGCAGCGGCGGCCTAGCCAGCAGGGGGGATAGAACCAGTGGGGGGTTCAACGGGGGGATAGATATGGGGGGAATGATAGGGGAGGAAGGGATGATGGGGGAGAGGACAGCTGGCGCTGCGCTGATGATGGAGCTCTGGCCCTCGTTCTGTTCTGATGAGCTGTTTGAGCCCGGACTTATCGTTGGTTCAGGGAGGTTTTCCAGTTTGAATCTGAAATAGGTTTTATTGAAAATGAAAATCCATTTAGTCAGAGATACATACAGAACACTATTACGAATGTAAAATCATCAGTTGAACTGGCAATGGGGAATGTTACCCTTAATAGATTATGAGTCAATGCAAAATTTCATTGGTTTTCGCTTTTATGCCATAACACATAAGGTTCAAAATCTGGTGGTAATATTTTCCCATTTCCCGATTAAGGGTAATAGGTATAAGAAATCGCTTAAAACTATAGTCTCAGTAGAGCTAATATCTATAATAACAAGTAACAAGTTTTTGTTTCATCAAAAAATACCGAGTATTAATGAATTTATAGAAAATTAAATGATAATTTTATTTTATTTTTTATTTTCTGTATGATGCATTTTTGTCATATTGTATTTGTAAGTAATATTGTGATATTGTAATTTAGTTTAATTTAGTAATAGTTTACTATTAATGTATGAATGCTATGGATCCTGAATCTGCAATAAAGATTATATTATATTATTATTATTATTATTAAAACCATTAAAATTTTACATACACATCAGTTCAACTGAGAGTTTAAGTCCACCTTTAACAGCACTTGCCAACCAACTGACATTGGTTATAATATTTAATCGATATGTTTCATTATTTTGAGCCTTATTCTATTTTAATGTGATAAGTGGCAGACTTAAAGGTTGGCAGGGTTTAAAGGTTGCCAGCGCACTTGTGACTCCACTGGTGTCGCGGGTGTCCATGGGCAGCGGCAATTGCTTACCATCAGGTGATCCGTCTGTTCGTCTGCCGCCTATTACATAAAAAAAAAATACCTGACACTCTTCCTATCCTCTTCAAAGCTAGCAGCCTGCCTCGGCCTCCCAATGACCACGCTCTCAGCTTTCCTCTGCAGCGCGTCCGACAGCTTCTCTCGCAGTATGCCTTTGGGCGGGTCGCTCTTAGTCAGCGAATCTAGTGGCAACGACTTCTCCGTGTCCGGGCTGGGGAAGTCTGACTTGTTCATCTTGAGAAACATGCTACCTTTGCCTGAGAATAAAAAACAAAATCGGTTGTTAGGTTTCAACTTCACATCACATTTCCTAACGCATCCTCATCAATCCTCACCTACCTTCCCAATCCTAACTTGTGTGGAATAATGTAAAAATCTGGAAGGTAGATGTAAAATGACCTGACAACGGTCTGTTCCGTTACCGAGGTCAATTAAAAATTTTAAAAGATCAGAAAGAGAGAATCCCTACACCGGTCAATTACTAATTAAAAATGTGTTTCTTTAATCACTCGACATTGGCAGAGTTATATGAGTGGGCAACACAGTAGCAGCCATTAAAAAAAAAATACCGTGCGGCAGATTCCTGAGTTATCCCCCAATACCAAACCTCTACGCAATCAACTTGTCAGGAACACAAAACAACGTTGTGTTAATGAATGGAGAGTCCTATTAGGAAGGCACGGAACCAGCGCCAATCGTGAGTACAAAATCAGATATTCCACCTCTCTAGTCCTGAAACGACATCGGTATATCCGTTCGGTCGCTACGATGGCACAGAAAATCAGACAGACATGTCCTAGTTATAACACCCTGTCGTTTTGGTTAAAATGACATCATTTAAATGAGAATCTTTAAATGACGCATCGAAGTAAAGCGCCGCCAGTAATTTGAATTAATTGTGGCGATTATGAGACATTTAAAAAAAAAAAGTGCACTGGTTTTTTTTTATGTGATAAGTGGCAGACAAGCAAACGGATCACCTGATGTAAGCGATTTCCGCCCATGGACACCCGCGACACCAGTGGAATGGTTAAAAGTTAAAAAAGAATTTTGAGTTAAATAACCAAGTAATATTGTTTGTTAGGATTAGGAGCGATGAGAGGCGATAGCTCAGTAGATAAGAACGATCGCCCTCTTATCGGGAGGTCGTAGATTCGAATCCGAGCATGCACCACTGTATTAATCTTATTTCTACCATAAGTTCGGCGTTAAGGGGAAACATCGTGAGAAAACCAATACTTTGAACACTTGTCACTCAGTTGGTCTGGTTCCAGTCTAAAGATTGCGAAGGTCAGACGGTAGTCGCCACATTGTATTTACCAGACTCCCTAAATCATGGATCAATGGTCCAAGTTTCCCCCGGGCTGCAAAGCGACGGTTTTGGTTGAGCACAACGCTGAGATGAAGCAATAAATGAAATTATTATCAGTTGGAAATCATAAATAGATATACTTTATTGCATAAAATCACAACTTTAAAAATGCCAAATTTTTTAAGTTGTACAGAAACTTAAATGTACAATTTCGGCGGTCTTATCGCTGGAAGCGATTTCTACCAGACAATCTTCAGACAAAGGACATTTGATAGTAGAGGAGGGGTAGGTGGTGCAATAATGAAAAGGGAAACAAAAGTGAGCTGTATATATATATTAAAACTTCATTCTTTATATCATGTTGATATCTAATGACAACAACTTTGGGTAGATATGAATGCAAGTAGGTAAGTACCTGTCAATGGCAATCCCTTTTCCACTTTGGCGGCCGAAAGCAGCGGACTAAAGTTCTCCTCCTCAGGACTTATCAGCACATGCATCTTCAGATCTATTATCTCAGACTGCTGTTTGAACAGTTGCTTCGGCCTCTCAAACATAGGCCGACTCAACACATCCCTGTCAGACATATTCCTCACGAGATTCGGCTTACCCACCAATGAACCGTCCACGCTACGCCTTAGAGGCGATATTCGTAAATCACCCAGCTTCTTATCAAGCCTGGCCAGCGGCGCCAAAGGCGGTCTTCCCAATGGATTTAAGCGCTTAAGACCAGATGTTAAGGTCGCAGATGCATTCTCTTTGACGTCAGTTTGATTCTCGCTGTCGGTGGTGAGTTCGTCATCGTCGCTTTCGACTTTCGTTTCGACTCGCTCGAGGTTCTTCGTGTTCTCTTCGGATGTGAGCAGTTCCTAAAAAAAGCGTCATTGAAATATGGAATAATTTGAATTTTACATACTGACATAGATATAGAAAAACAAATATTTTAGAAGGAATATTGAGAGCTTAAGGCTCTGCAGATTATTTCTTAAAAAGCGCGACACTGAAAAATAAGTTGTTAATATTTAAGGAGGGACATATACGAAATTAATCAAACTCATTTGCACGACCAAAACAGGTAGTACACAACTATTTAATTAATAAATAGATAGATAGATAGATATTCTTTATTGCACAAAAATAAAATACAAGCATGATACAACAGCAACAGACGGTACAATAAGGCGGTCTTATCGCTTGTAGCGATTTCATCCAGACAACCTTTGGGTACAGGAATGAAATATCGTATTCGTAATATGGGAAGGCAGTGCAAAGTAGTTTAACAAATGAAATTGAGAATGTATTGATAATGTGAATAACATTAGTATTTTTTAACATTTAAAAATTAGTTTTTTCTACAGGGAAAATAGTTCATTCAATTTTCATTATAACTACCCAGATAGTGTCTAATTTACCAGTCACGCAACCAAAAAGCCTACGTTCGGCATTCGTTACCCGCACGCCCGGCCAGCCTAGCTGCAGGTGAAGCTTGCATTATTTAGTTCTACTAATTGAATAGCATTTAAACCTACATAGATGCGCACGTGTTAGATAGAGAAGGGGTAGACTTAAAAAGGTGTGGCTTGACATCGTAAAGGATGGGTTGTAAAAGACCGCGGGAAGTGGAGGAGTCGAAGTGGGAGGGCGGACTCGGGGCTCCGAAGCGACGGCTTGCGACGCAACCGGGAACAAACGATGATGATGATGGAGATACACACGTATAGAGATTGTGTGTAAACATGATCCAGATGACCAGATGATCTGGTCCCTCTGTATAAGAGTTGCGAAGGTCAGACAGCTATCCTTTCATTATAATTACCATATATTTACAAAATCCCGGAATATTACATTGTATTCCGGTCTCCAAGACGACGGCTTTGCACGCAATCGGGAGATTTTTTTATATGATAGGTGGCAAATGAGCAGACCAATCACTCGATGGTAAGCAATTACTACCTTCCAATTAACATCAGTGAAGTTGCAAGTGCATTACCAACCTTTCAACTTCACTTCCCCCCTGATTGCCCCGATTGGGCCTCTAGTACCCTCAATCGGCGAACCACAGCACATTGATTTTTTGTAACACTCCGGTCGGACCCGCCCCATTACAAAGCGTGGCTCTTTCACGGACGAAATGCTTTTAATAGTTGAAAGTGTCACAGATGTTCAATAGTTTATAAGTAGTATTGACTGTACCACCTATAGTCAATGTGCAACGTTATATTGACCGTTCTACAGTTAATGATTTTGGCATCATAGTGAACAAGATTACTTACCTGCACAGAAGCGCAGGTGTCATCGTGCATAGAGACATCGCGCGCGCGTTTCACGAGCTCCCTGTATATGTTGTCTAGTGGATGCTCCCATTGGGTTTTCTTCGTCTCTTCATTGTAGTAATAGTGAGTTTGAAGCTTCTCATCAAAGCTAAAATAAACAGTTATCTCAGTTATCATGAACACTTTAGGAACAATTGACAACTTCTAAAAATAACCGAGTTTGGATTTTCCTATTAAGTATATTAGAAACTTGTGCCAGGAAAATGATTTTTTGTGGCAGATAGAATTCCACATGAGCGAAGCTTCAGTAATTTATAAAAATGTAAAAATTTGTTTTTATACATTTACTAAGCTTCTTTTCTAAATTAATCAAATGAGCTGATAAATCATGGTCAATCAGATTCAGAAATAAAAACCTATACAATGATACAAGGAAAGTTCATAGAATATGTGTATTACAGGACTGTATGATCTTTATCAAATCCTACTTTTAAAAACTTTTACAAAGTTCAAGGAAATTATGGCATACAGTCAAAATCTATACAATATCCTAGTACTATTCAACATTGCAATTCCTTAAGACCTACATGTCTTCTTACACAACATATTGATCCATTTTGTACAATTCAAATACAATACCATACAGATATCCTTGGTATGGCTAGCTACCATGGCTGGCAAACTGAAAATAGGTATTTTGAAAAGAGGTGATTATATTCTGTGCGATGTCTCTAAATTGATCTTTCCACTGGCATAATACTAAGTATCTTGTTAATGTAAGTTGATTGATTGGAGCACTAAAACAACATGTGAGATGTTTTAGGCAAAAGCAATCAAAAATAATGGCAAGTTGCTGTCAATTAATTAATTTACTGAAATACTATTACTTTTCAACTGCTGTTTGATTACTATTTCATAAATTTAGAACTTATTCATTTGGTTGTACAACTACCTAGGAAATTGATAAACTTAATAGTATTTGTTATTTAACTGTGACATAAACATTTTGCTCATTAATGCAGTAAAAAAACAGAACAAGAACACTAACAAATAAGATAAGACCTGTTGCATCCAAACATGAAACACAGAGCATATGGGACAGAGATAAAGATATAGCCGTGAATTATGTTTCATTGAAGTTCCCATCATCATAGAGGAGCAAATAAGAAAGAGAAAAAGACAAATACTTACTATGCCTTCCACGGAGGGGGAAGGGCTTGCATGAGACCATCTCGAGCCAGAGGCAGGAGATGGCTCTCGCTATCGAGATCAATACCCAGCTGCTGAGCATATTCAGAAATTTCTGTAAATGAATACCCATTATTTACATTCCGTAAAAAGAACAAGAAATCATAATTAGGCTGTGTCTCGACCTTTTATTTAATTGCATTTACAACAACCATATAAAACAAAAGTTACAATAAAATTGTTTGTTTGCCACATCTGGACAAAGCTAAGAAATTGTAATATTTCCGAAGGTTTATGAGATTACATCCATCCATCAAAATTACATTACAAAAGGGAAAAAATCTTATAGCTTAAAAGCAAAGTCAAACAAAGATTTACCAGAGTAAATAAAAGTCTTATATGTCTAAAGCCGGTAGTTATTCACACTTCAATACGTTATGATTAACAATAAATTACGAAATATACGAATAATTTTACCTTCCGCAGAAGGTTGACTGTTTTCATCGAAAACTTCGCGACAAACCACCGCCGAACTGGAACTCATTGTATTAAATCACATTCTATTTCAACCAGAGAAAAAAGTTTACGCCGCAAATTATTACTGTTATAAACATATCGCGAAAAATCATTTTTATTGCAAGAAAATTTGGTGAAGAAGAAAAACTGAACCAACTCCTCCGTGAAAATTTTGACAATAATGCAATTGACAGTTTTAGAAAATGTTGCTAGCTAACAAAAATTATGCCACAAATATATATGCGATTAATTTTTCTAATTGAAAATGAATGAGTGAATGAACGATTATGGCGAAATTACATTACTCCAGATGTAGAAATTATTAAAAAAGAATAAGAGTGTCTATGGCTTTTGTAAGAACACGTTCAAAAACCAAATATTTAATGTGATAAATAATTTTTATATTGTTTGATTATTTCAACAAAAGAACATGACATATATGTTTTAAATATTACTTTTTTTTATTTTTTCCAAATTATGAACTTCTTACATTTTTAGATAATGTTAACGCTATATTTTATAAAATTAATTAACGAAGTACTTTTCAATTATCATTATTGGATTTATATTCTGAACGGACTTCAGTCAGCAAGCAAGGTTATCTGTGGCAAGCCAAGCAGTCAACAAAAAAGAAAAGTGAACTTAATCGAGAAAAGGAATTAAATATTTTTGTTGAAATTACAAATTTTGCGTAGGTATTATGGCTTCAGTAAAAGACGTGGCTTCTCTGTACCAAAATTTGAAAACTGAATGGGGCAAGAAACCAAGGAAACTCGACAAATGTGGTGAATTGTTGAACAAAATAAAGGTAAGGCTAGAGATGACTATGCAATTTTGCACAATGATTTACCGTATTTTGTATTAAAATGGCTTTTATTTTAGGT
Source organism: Marasmia exigua (assembly GCA_019059595.1). Lineage (NCBI taxonomy): Eukaryota > Metazoa > Arthropoda > Insecta > Lepidoptera > Crambidae > Marasmia > Marasmia exigua. The sequence goes on along the minus strand of CM032476.1, from coordinate 6,119,191 downwards.
GGCGTTAACACAACTAAGTTTCCTTCCTAGTAATAATGCTGCAGCGAACCAGAAAGAGCTGATTTTAGCTAGGGATGTCCTAGAAATTGGGGCCCAGTGGGCGGTCGCTGTAAAGGATGTAAAAGCCTTCGAGCGCTACATGTCTCAACTAAAGTGCTATTATTTTGATTACAAGTGAGTTTTTCCCCTTTATCACGAAAAAGATAGTACATAATTCGAAAATATAGTCTTTTGTGATGATAACCTTAAAATACCTGTTATTATTTCATATAAACTGCCTACTGTGTGGGCTACTAAATATATTTGATATAAAATGGCTTGATACAACTAATGACGCTATTCTATAGATGATTTTCAATTTTATTTTCCAGAGATCATCTTCCAGAGTCAGTCTTCATGTATCAACTTCTTGGGTTGAATTTACTGTTCCTACTTTCTCAAAATCGTGTAGCAGAGTTCCACACTGAGCTGGAACGTTTATCCGTTGATGTTATCAGAGCAGATCCTTATGTCAAACATCCATTGGCTCTGGAGCAGTATTTGATGGAAGGCAGTTACAATAAGATATTCTTGGCCAAGGTGCTGTTTGTTTTATGATACATTACATTAATTATAGGCAATGGTATGCTTGATTAAAGAACGTTACAGGTTGTAATTGTAGCTTTGACTGATAATTTGTGCACTTTTTAAATAGCTCCCTTTATACTAAAAATTATGGTCACCACTAGATTTTTCTGCCATGACCTACACTGTTAGTTGTCTTTCATAGAAAACCCATAAAAAAGTACTTGTGCCATGACATGGCGCATCTTGATTAAAGGTCATTTTAATTACAATAAATACATATATTTGTACAAGGTAGTTCTAAAAACCAAATGAAAGCTGTAGAAAATGTGAATCAGTGTGATGTGAGACCTGGACAGGTCCTTTCATCAGCATTTGTATGTGAAAATAAAAATTGTGAACAATTTTGTTGTCTGTTAAGAAAATTACTTACATTTATTTTGGTTTCTAGGGCAATGTTCCCGCTGAAAGCTACACGCTATTCATGGATACTCTCTTAGACACAGTGAGGGGAGAGATAGCTGCATGTATTGAGAAAGCTTACCAGTGCATCCCTTGCTCAGAAGCAGCTAGACGGCTGAATCTACCATCACAACAAGCTGTGCTTGATTATGGAAAGAAGGTACTATATTTTGAAATCATCTGTGAGATTATAAGTGCCTACTAGTTTTTATTGATTCTCATCAGGTTTCCTGATGTAGATATTTATTATTGTACAAAATAAACAAGGATCCACAGGCCACAACAGACAATTAATTAATCTTATTTTTGAACAAGAAATACCTCCTATAATTTTTATTTGTTACCATCTATGGCAATGAATAGACAAGATTCTGTCTATCCCCATACATATCTCAAATGTATCTCTTTACAGTTCTGCTGACAGATTTCCAAAATTTTTTCTTTGGTTTCCCAGCGCAACTGGACCCTGGGTGCTGACAACTGCTATCACTTCAATACAGCTGAGGAGACATGCGCGTCGGCTGCAGGCCTGCCTTCGTCAGAGCTGGCTGAACAAACTATAGAGTATGCCAGGCACCTCGAGATGATTGTGTAAATTATAGATTTATGTAAAAGTTTTATTAATAAATTCAGCTAACACATCCATTTTTTTATGTTATTTTTAACAGCCTCTACAAGGTTCTTTAGGGTCTGGGTATATACAGACTGCGTCAGGTCGAGTTACCCCTCTGCAGTACGAAGACAGCACTTGTGTCTCAGAAATAAGGTTTTAGATGATACTGTGTGTACAGATCAAGTCTTGATATTATGTTTGAGTAACTAATAGGCTTTCATGTCATGCTGTGGCCAATGGGACTATATTTTCCAATGACTAAGATCTTTCCTATTATGAAACATCTCTATGGGACTATTGTACCGTCCATACACAACACTATGCGGTAAGCGACAGTGGCGCCATCATTTATTTTCAGGACTTTTAAGAACAATAGTAAAACAACTGATTTCATAATTAATTTTATTAAAATGATATCTTATTCACTTGTTTTATCCTTTACTTAATAATATTTATTTTAAGCCTTTAGATAAAATCTCTATTTCATCTAACTTTATCAGTTTCATAAAATATTCTAGAGCTTGTTTCAAATTCCAGTCTCGATGCTCCAAACATCTGAAAAAATATAAATTACTTACATTAAAATTAACTAAATAAATGGCTTTTACTACTACTAAACTAAATTACTGCCGTGGGAGAGGTGGCTCTCCCACCACACTGCAATAAATTCCAATTGTTTCCATTTGCTTCGGCATGAATGGGCCGACTCGACCGGAGTGATACAACGGCCTCACAGAGAATCAGCGTGAAGCAGCACTGTGCTATGTTTCGCTGCGTGAGTGAGGGTATCGGAGGCCTAATCCGGGGGAAAAGGGGATTTAAAGGTTGGCAGCGCACTTGTGTTGTAGGTCTCCATGGGCGGCGGCCAGTCACTGCCGTCTACTAACTAAAAGGGTCGCTAAGCCAAAGTGACTCCCTATAGCTTAGCGGACGGCAGCACTTACCATCAGATCCGTCTGCTCGTCTGCCATGTATGCATCACATAAAAAAAAAACTAGATTTATCGATAATCAAAACAAAAAATTATCATCCTGCAACTGATTACCACCATATTACCTTTCACTAGCGGCTTTGTCCAATTCAGTCAGTTGAACGAAAATGTCCACCAACTTTTCTTTGAGGTCTTCATCTGGAGGACTTTCCAGTTTGAGACTCAAACGTTTTGGACGAACCTGAAAATATTCGATAATTTTAGTATCGATTATTTATTATTATTCATTCGTTCAATTAAGTGAACCATAGACACGCCTATTTTTCTGCTGTCCATTTTTTTTTTGTTTCATTCATCGATTCGCCGACGCCGCTGTCAAACATTGCGATTGCGGATACGACAATCATTTTATTTTACAATTAACATCGTATTCGTAATTATTTACTAATACAAAATGAAGAAACAGACCCGACAAAAAACTTTAAACGACCCAGTTATAGTGTCTCGTGTTAAAAACTATCTGGCGGAGAACGTGGACAAAACGTTCGTCGATGTCAGCCAAATGGCGCGGTGTCTCAAAGAGCGCTACCGCGAGTACAACAACAGGAGCGACAGCGCCTTCTGCCAGATGGTCGAGAGCGCCTACAAGGTAGTGCTACAGAGCTACGGCCTCGACGGCGCGTCCACGTCGGAAGGCTCAGAGGAGGAGTCCGACTTAGAGTTGCTAGACGAAAACAACAGCGCGCTAAACGACCGTCTGCTCCAAATGTACAAAATGCAAGACAAGAAACGCCCTGCCGCCTCCCGTCGCGACAACAACAAATCCGGCGAACCTATAGATATCATAAGCAGCGATGACGACGGCTCCGTCGCGGCTAAGTTGCCGAAAATCAACGACCAGATCACCATAACCCCTCACGTGCCGTTATCTAAGAACGCCAATGTACCCGTAGATAATATTCCCAGAATGCAACAAAACCAACACAATGCAGAGAAGAAACGAAAGCCAGACGCAAACAAACCAGTTGTAGGAAAGAAAAAGTTTGAATTATCTACAAGTAAGAATATCAATGTCAGCTTTGAGGATATAGGTGGGATATCAGATATAATTACACAGATCTGTGACCTCATTTTACACATGAAGCACCCTGAAGTGTACAACAAATTAGGTATTAAATCACCCAGAGGTGCATTGTTGCATGGGCCTCCGGGCACAGGGAAAACTTTGCTGGCTCATGCAATTGCAGGCAAATTGCAACTCCCACTTATTGCTGTAACAGGGACAGAGTTAGTCGGAGGTGTGTCAGGTGAATCTGAGCAGAAAATCAGGGAGCTCTTTGAGACCGCTGTATCATGTTCTCCAAGTGTGCTTTTTATTGATGAGATTGATGCTGTATGTGGAAACAGGGTCCATGCTCAGAAGGATATGGAAAAGAGGATGGTTGCTCAACTATTAGCTAGTTTGGACCATTTGAGTGACACTAATGAGTCTGTCCTTATATTGGCGGCTACTAATAACCCTGATGCCTTAGATCCTGCTTTGAGAAGAGCGGGTCGTCTTGAACAGGAGATTACTTTAGGTATCCCATCTCTAAAAGCTAGGAAAGAGATTCTCTCAATATTATGTAAGAATTTGGTTTTAGATAAAGATATGGACATGAATGCATTAGCTCAAATAACTCCTGGCTTCGTTGGGGCAGATCTACTTGCACTTGTAAACAAAGCAAGCACATATGCTGTGAAAAGAATCTTCGCTGAGCTCAGAGTAAGCGATGAGGAATCCAAGAAAGCTGTTGAAGTACCTAAGCCAAATGAAGACAAAAAAGACTTACCTAATGGGGAAAAAGAGAGTGAGGAACCACCAAAGGAGGATGGAGATGCTCCACCGAGTGAAACAGATGGACAACAGTCGCAAACAGAGAGTTCAGAGAACTCGGCCGAAAATAATTTAGAAAAAACACCGATAGAAGATGGAAATCATTTAGAGAAGGAAGTGATACAGAAGTCCGTTGACCCGGTGAATGAAGTAATGAGTCTTCTAGATGATACTAAGCCTTACTCGGCAGATAAGTTATCTGGCTTCTCAATAGGACAAGAAGACTTTTTGAAAGCCCTGAAGACCACCAAGCCTTGCTCTGTAAGAGAAGGCATCGTCACTGTACCTGATGTAACATGGGAAGATGTTGGTTCATTGAGCCAAGTCCGTAAAGATTTACAGCTTGCTGTTCTAGCCCCAGTGAAGTATCCAGAATTGTTAAAAAAGCTTGGTTTGGCGGCTGCAAGTGGCGTTTTACTTTGTGGGCCACCTGGATGCGGTAAAACATTGCTGGCTAAGGCTGTCGCTAATGAAGCAGGAGTAAACTTTATCTCAGTGAAAGGTCCCGAATTGCTCAACATGTATGTAGGAGAGAGCGAGAGAGCAGTACGCACATGCTTCCGTCGCGCCCGTAATTCTGCTCCTTGCGTTATATTCTTCGACGAGTTCGACGCCTTGTGTCCGAAACGTACATCGCAAGACCACAATGGAGCAGCTAGAGTCGTGAATCAGTTGCTGACTGAGATGGACGGTATAGAAGAAAGGGAAGGCGTCTTCGTGTTGGCTGCATCTAATAGACCTGATATCATTGACCCAGCGGTACTGCGACCTGGTCGTTTAGATCGCGTCATGTACGTCGGAATGCCAGCAAGAGAGGACAGATATGATATCCTACAAAAACTGACTAAGGGTGGCACAAAGCCAAGATTAGGGTCTGATGTGGACCTACAAGTTATCGCAGGGCTCACAGAGGGCTATACTGGCGCTGATTTGGCAGGACTCGTCAAGGCGGCAGCATCAAATGCATTAACTAATCACATTTCGAGTGGAACTTTCGATATGGATGGCGACATTTCAGTCGTTTTTGAGGACTTCAGAGCAGCTCTTGCCAAATGCAGGCCATCAGTTTCATCCAAAGAGCAACTACACTATGAGAAACTGAGATTAAAGTATGCATCTGGGGCTGATGATAAGGATATGGAAATGGAGACTGAACCTACCAATGAGGAGTCTATGGACACAGTGTGAGATTCATTCAACTGTTGTTTTATACAGACTTAGTAGATTTATTTTCATTATTATATCACACCCACTATTTTAAGAGTTTGTAATTCAAACCGATAGTGCCAAGTTGTTCCTCATAGCTTTTGATTGTGGAATATGAATATTAATCAAGTGGTACAATGTGTGTAGTGCAGTTAACATTGTTTTTGTAAAGGATGTAATTCTGTAATAAAGTAATCAATCAGCTCAAACTAACTGTTTGTAATGTGGACTGATTGTGACTTTCCGAATGAGTGATACAGTAGATGCTCCCCAAGCCATTTAATTACTGCACATTTTAACTTCAATGATAAATAAAGGTATTTTTTCGTATGAAACTGACTTTCCTTTAAATTACCTATCTACTACTACACACAACACACACACACACACACACACACACACACACACACACACACAACATTTAGGCTAAAATTAACAGTCATCTTTAAAACTACAGTAAAATCACACTTTAACTACTAATAAGTATCGTTTAAGCATGGTTGAAGTGGGATTATTATTGTCATTTGACACGTTGGCGAACTCGGCCCTAAATTATGTACAGACAGCAACATATCAGGTTACTACAATCTGTCAAAATTCTTCAATTGATATTGAACCGAATGTGTTTAACATAAAGGTGAGAATTTACTGAAGTTGGGCAGTTTTGTATACTTTGATGTATGGATGGTTGTATGTAATAATGTCTATTATGTAAAATATAACAACAGACTACGGAGAGACAGACTACAGATTTGTTGCATACAAAAATAAGCGCCTTCATCAAAACCACGAACTAAAAAGTATAAAATAACATTTTTAACACTTATGCACTTTAAATAACATTTTATAACAGTACACTCGAGGAAAGGTGTTACCGAAGTCGGCTCCCAAGACTATCTTGTAATACTTCATTCAATTATTCAACAGGGATTAGGCGCCGACTTCAATAACACCATTTCTCGAGTGTACTGTTATAAAATGTCATTTAAAGTGTATGAAGTGTTAAAAATGTTATTTTAGTTCGTGGTTTTTAAGGGTATATATTGGTTATAATAATAAATCAAAGAAATTCCGTTTAGTTCCTCAAGAATAAATTTCGCGACTTAATTGACTACCTATACGACCCGGCGTTCCGGAGGCGCACATTTTTATTCACTGAGTACCATAGATCTTATCTCTATTGCCTATCTCACTGGATGGTTATTTATTAGTAAAAAAAAAAGGTTTTTACTGACCGTAGTTATTCGAAACGATGTGTTCGCGTACTCTGTTGTCGGCTGGTCCCAGTACACCATTTCGTTGGCTACCTTGTACTCTACTCCGTCAACGGAGTGCAGTACAATAGTCCTGGCGAACGATACCAGGTGCTCGTCCTCCGCCAGGGTTTCCGCTGTCACCTTCATTATGCCGGTCACTTTGAAGATTGTCAGGAAGTCCTAGTTGGAAAAATCACTTGTTTGTTGAGTTACCGGAGGTCAAATGTGGATGTGCATTTTGTGACTCCATTGGTGATCCGTCTTGCCACTCTCTTATTCTGAGTACTTCCACTTTGCCCCACCAAGACGCCCCACTGGTGAGGCAGATTCCTCTGCTTTAAAATTAGGCGTATTCTGCCCCACTAGCGTCGGCACTATAGTGTGTAGGTTTACTCATTGTAGTAATCATCTACTTATTTAAGATATACGTAACTTTAGCAAGTAGCATTCGATATGATATCCAAATATCAGATCGAATGCTACTTAACACACTACCATTAGGTGTTGAATTAAACTAACTATAAATGTTACTAAAAAAACATATAATTTGATTCGTGAATCACAGATCAGACACCACAATAGTGAGTAAACCCAAAGTGTCGAACCTAGTGAGGCAGAATATACCTCATTTTAAAGCAGACGAATCTGCCCCACTAAAATGATTTAGTGGGGCAGATTCCACTACGAATTTTAAAGCATTCCACTATGCCCCAACACTGTGGCGTCTTGGTGGGGCAAGTGAAAGTACTCTTTTTCTCACATCAGAAAGAGGGCCCGGCCTTTTGGGTTTATAAAACCATCAGTTTTTATTTGGTAATTTTGAAATAATATGTTTAAACATATACAAGTAGATACTTAGCTGTTTTCCAAGTTAATTTTCGAAAGTCCTGTTGGCCGGAGGTATACCGGAAGGACAACTTTTTCCTGTGAGTTCTAGCAAGAACTCACAGGAAAAAGTTCTCACAGGAAAAACACCCAGCCAGCAGGCTGGGAACGGAATAGGCCCCTAATTGCTGGACATAAAAATGTTTTAGGCTGTTTGTGGTATTTTTGTTGATAAATGTAGCTATGTTTTTATTTTCCGTTTGATGGGGGGTGAGATGTGGTCATTGGTTGACGAGCCGGGCATTTATTTTTTGACGACTGTTTGAGTATGTGCCGCCTTCGTCTATGAAGCGACTGTTGTTGAATATCGTAGGTAAGCTACTTACATCATGAAGCATAACGTCCACAGTGTGTGTCCACGGGTCGTGTTGGGCCACTTGTTGATGAGCTGAGCTTTTTCTTCTTTGCCGTCTGTCGATTCTGCATTGCCTTCGTCTATCTCGCAACTCATGGTTAAATATTGTAAGCTACTTAACATCATGGAGCATAACATCCACGGTGAATGTCAACGGGTCGTGTTTCAGATTGGGCCACTTGTTGATGAGCCGGGCTATTTCTTCTTTGCCGTCTGTCGAGTCTGCATTGCCTTCGTCTATGACGCAACTCATGGTTAAATATTGTAAGCTACTTACATCATGGAGCATAACATCCATGGTGAATGTCACCGGGTCGTGTTTCAGATTGGGCCACTTGTTGATGAGCCGGGCTATTTCTTCTTTGCCGTCTGTCGAGTCTGCATTGCCTTCGTCTATGTCGCAACTCATGGTTAAATATTGTAAGCTACTTACATCATGGAGCATAACATCCACGGTGAATGTCAACGGGTCGTGTTTCAGATTGGGCCACTTGTTGATGAGCCGGGCTATTTCTTCTTTGCCGTCTGTCGAGTCTGCATTGCCTTCGTCTATGTCGCAACTCATGGTTAAATATTGTAAGCTACTTACATCATGGAGCATAACATCCACGGTGAATGTCAACGGGTCGTGTTTCAGATTGGGCCACTCGTTGATGAGGCGGGCTATTTCTTCTTTGCCGTCTGTCGAGTCTGCATTGCCTTCGTCTATGTCGCAACTCATGGTTTAATATTGTAAGCTACTTACATCATGCAGCATAACATCCACGGTGAATGTCAACGGGTCGTGTTTCAGATTGGGCCACTTGTTGATGAGCCGGGCTATTTCTTCTTTGCCGTCTGTCGAGTCTGTTTTGCCTTCGTCTATGTCGCAACTCATGGTTAAATATTGTAAGCTACTTACATCATGGAGCATAACATCCACGGTGAATGTCAACGGGTCGTGTTTCAGATTGGGCCACTTGTTGATGAGCCGGGCTATTTCTTCTTTGCCATCTGTCGAGTCTGCATTGCCTTCGTCTATGTCGCAACTCATGGTTAAATATTGTAAGCTACTTACATCATGGAGCATAACATCCACGGTAAACGTCAACGGGTCGTGTTTCAGATTGGGCCACTTGTTGATGAGCCGGGCTATTTCTTCTTTGCCGTCTGTCGAGTCTGTATTGCCTTCGTCTATGTCGCAACTCATGGTTAAATATTGTAAGCTACTTACATCATGGAGCATAACATCCACGGTGAATGTCAACGGGTCGTGTTTCAGATTGGGCCACTTGTTGATGAGCCGGGCTATTTCTTCTTTGCCGTCTGTCGAGTCTGTATCGCCTTCGTCTATGACGCGACTGTGGTTGAATATGGCGCGACACTGCCTGTATAAGGGGCCGTAACCTGGTGCAAAAGTTACAAAAAATATAGTCGCTTAGTTATGTTATATCGCCCTGCTGGTCTAGTGGTTTAAGTACCCGGCCGTGATCTCGGGAAAGTATGTTTCGAATTTTTCGGACATAGCTCCGGATTGTGATCACCAATCCGCATTAGACAAGCGTGGTGATTAAGCCTAATCCCAACATAGTAGCGAAGACTAGATTTCTATGATGGATCTTTGCCTTTTTTTTTTTTTTGACGCTGGGGAATGCCTTCTTATGCATACCCTCTAGCCGGGGGGCAGGCGGGTTATGTCGGGCTCTCCTCTGGAGGGGGCTCCTCCTAGCGAGAAGCCGGCCAGAGGCATACCGAGTAAGCCCCAGCGACGCTCCCTCATGGCCAGAGTGGGGAGGGGACATGAGTAAGGGTTAAAGAACCTTACTTTACGTCACTCCCCAGGAGGAATCTTTGCCCTGCAGTGGGATAGTTTATAGGCTGATACTTTATACTTTTAGTTACGTTATAAGTGACAACAAATTGCTGTTACAATCAGTCTTAATAACTAATAAATATTATATTGGGAGTTACATAATAATTGTTCAACCCACACCACGTTTTCCATGGTTTTATAATACATTAGTTAACAGACCAATAAAACAATACTGGCCATTTTTTGTACATAAATATAACTGACTGTGGCTGTAAACCATAATTTTTGTTTTTGTACAATAAAGTATCTATCTATCTATTATAAGTACCAGTAGCAAGTATACAGATAGTTCAATCCACGAAGACGCGCCCCACCTTTTCTCATTATCGCTTGCAAATTAGCAATGAATGCTCACGCACACTATGATAAATTGACAGAACGTCACGGGGTAATTGTATCGTGACTGAGGTTTGTCTTAAACTCTCCGCGCCTCCAACTCACCCCTCAAGCACCGCGAATGCCCTTGCCCAAAAGTGGTGGGGAGCGTCTTCGTGAGTTGAACTACGTGTACTTATAATAATTAGTACCAAGGAGTTTACTCATGGTAGGTAATTGTCATTAGAAGTTTATGTTTTGAAAAACAAGAGGCTAATTGGTGACGACGAGCTTGTGGGCTAGAAGAGGCTACAAAACCTTGAACACCGACGCAAGGTAGCAAGCTTATCGATCTTCTATCGGATACATTTTGGAGAGTGCGCCACGGAACTGTACAATGCCATTGGAGCATCTCCGTTCTTCCACTACTCCACCAGGCAGACCCTCAATCGACACCGGTACATGGTAGAAATACCAAAAGTCCGCACAAAGAGGTTTGAATCCTGTTTCCTTATTCGTACTGCGAAACAGTGGAATCAGCTGCCTGAGGAGGTGTTCCCTAGAGGCTAAAATTTGGGGGTTTTCAAAGCGCGAGTGAATAGGTATCTTCTAGGTAATCGTGCTACATCTTACACCATATTATCACTTACCATCAGGTGAAATATGGTCAAACGCTTACCTATCATCAGTAAAAAAAAAACAATTTTACAAACATCCCGTCGTTTTTTCGTCGGGGGTTAAAAATCAAACCAACCATAAACTGAGAAACTTTAACTGGCCGGATGTCGATTTTGGTAAAGAGTGACTCTGTCTAACTTCGACAGTTGACTATAGTCTATTCTAATTATGAAGTCCTTTTTGATGGATGTTAATAGTTCAGTGCTAGGGTTCAGTAGTACCCTTAGAAATCGATACTCAATTGGATTTATATGAAACGTGCAGAATTACGTTCTTCGAAATGTCAAAAAGGACTTCATAATTGGAAGATTATACTCATATTTATAAACCCAGAAATTTTACTTGACATAGGAAAACGCCTCCCTCATAATACCAGAGAAAGTTTATAATAGAAAAAAAACACTATAAAATCGAATCTTAATCCTTTCATACTTACGCAATTTATGTCTGTAAGTGATCGTCATAGTAGCGTTATCATGGTAAAGTTCTTCAATAGACGCCCTGTCCTTATTGTCTGTAGCGTCCAGCAGTGGGAAGAAGACTTCCAGGAACTTGTCGATAATAGGCTTAGCATCCTCTGGGCAGTAGTTCCTTCTGAGCTTCGGCAGGTCGCCGAGTAGTGTGACAGGTTCGCCATCCTATCGTTGCAACAAATAAATTGTATAGTACATGGTATATTTGTTTACGCTGATAATTATAAAAAGAACAAATGATAATCTAGACCTCTAAGGCAACAGCCAATAAGCATCTTCTAGGCGAACGTGTAACATTTTAGAGTTTCCACCAAGGGCGTCACCAGGCGATTGTCTTTTGTCTTTACCTACTACAATTCATGCTTTTCTCTTTCTCTATAAATGAGAACAGTAGGTATGAAATGTAGGTCGTCAAAAAAAAAACTTGTAAATAAGTTATACTAATTGTAGAATAAAAATGAGTTTGAATTTAAATAAGTTTACAGCGTATTTTTTTTAAATTGCCAGATTGCAGAGCGTAGTTGAGCGTACGGAATATTAGGAGTGGAATTGGTTAATTCATTCGAGTTTTGACGTACGGGAATGATTGTTGAAGGCTTGAACTTCAAGCAAGTCAACTCAAAGACATAGGGCCTTGCATTATATTTGACAACTTTTTAGAATCTCTAGGGGGGCCATTGACGCCCATTGACCTGCGACACAGGTGAAGTCACAAGTGCGCTGCCAACCTTTATTCCCCCATTTAACCTGGATTGGGCCTCCGTTACCCTCACTCACGCAGCGAAATACAGCACAGTGCTGCTTCACGCCGGTTTTCTGGTTTATTCCCGCTGTCCACCCTCTGCTTGTCCACCCCTGGTGGACAGTGATACAATTGTTAAAAAAAATCCCGCTTTCCACCCCTTCTTGGTTGAAAAAGGGGGTGGACAGAGGGAATTTTTTTAACAATTGTTTCACTGTCCACCCGGGGTGGACAAGCAGAGGGTGGACAGAGGGAATTTTTTAACAATTGTTTCACTGTCCACCCGGGGTGGACAAGCAGAGGGTGGACATCGGGAATAAACCGGTTTTCTGTGAGGCCGTGGTGTCACTCCGGTCGAGCCGGCCCATTCATGCCAAAGCGTGGCTTTCCTACGGTCAGTCTCTCGAACCCACATATGTTCACTTCCTTTTCAATATTTATCATTCTTCATGTAAACCATATATTTGTTTTTCGGTCGTTCTATTTTCCTCTACCAACTAGAATCCGCTGTTTTTGTCTTGCTCAAACCAGTCTCATTATAGTTTTAAGAATTTGGTACTTACGATTTCCTTCAAAGCAGGAAACATCATTCTCAGCACTTTCACATAATGGCCAGGGTCCGTGTAGTCGTGGCAGAGCGGGTTGCCCTCCAACTTGAGGGAGCGTAGGTTCAGTTCCCGGCACGGCAGGAGAATCGTGGCCTTTTCTATCCAGTTGTGGGATAAGTCTAGGTGCTGAATCTTAGGCATGTTTTGGGGTAAGTTGAATGCGTCTATGGAACTGTGGGAAGAAATGGACCGATGTTATGACTTATTAATTTTGATTGCTAATCTCAAACTTTACACGTACAAAATGCTTTAACCCAAAAGGTTGTATGGAAAAATTCGCTCCAAGCGACAGCCTTATTGTACTGTATTTTTTTCATAGAGGCTCAGTATATTGACTCTCCTCAGCCTTATGGTAAGCCTGTCTGTTGTTGTTGTATAATACCTGTATTTTGTTTCTGTGCAATAAATAATAAAAGATAAAACAAATCTTTAATTTAGGTCCATACAGAACACTTATCAATGTCAAAATAGGTACATAATATTATCATCTACCGCTGGTTCGGACTGTCCATTTCCACTGAGAAGACACCAGCAAGAAACTCAATAGTTACTCTTTTCAAATATTCATGATGTTACAGAGTTTCAATGGAGAAGAGAAAAAAAATACAACTATCAAAGTTACCAGACTAGTATGAATTACAACTCAAAAGACTAATCGATTAACATGACCAAGAAATATTATTAATATATATTATTTCTCCTTAATTAAATCGTAACAAATGTGCTTTAGTAGTGGTAAGAGAACCAAAAACAATGTTTCGACAAGCCGATGGCCCATTAGGTAGACACTGCCTTACTCAGACACTAAACAAGCTTGTTCATTCGATTCCCAAATTAAACCCACGTCGGTCATTGGGCCATTTAGTCCGTCATTTTGCTAGTCAATCAGTCATTGCGCCAGTCAGTCCGTCATTGAACCAGTCAGTCCGTCATAGAGCCAGTCAGTCCGTCATTGGATCAGTCAGTCAGTTATTGGACCAATCAGTCCGTCATTGGGCCAGTCAATCAGTCATTGGTCCAGTCAGTCGGTCATTGAACCAGTCAGTCCGTCATTGAACCAGTTAGCCCGTCATTGCGCCAGTCAGTCCGTCATTGGATCAGTCAGTCAGTCATTGTACCAATCAGTCCGTCATTGGGCCAGTCTATCGGTCATTGGTCCAGTCAGTCCGTCATTATACCAGACAATCAGTCATTGGGACAGTCAGGCCAGTAAAAATAAAAAAATAGGTACTTACTATATCCTGTTATGAGATAGGTTGAGCTCCGTGAGTTGATTCCATTTGATATTACTTTTGAGTAGTAATAGCTCAGCTTGATGGCTGGGTCTATTCAAGGGGAAATACATGAAGTGGCTTATGTCTGAAATAAAATAAAATTTGTTAAAAGAATTACGTTTAAGCCTAAGCCGCGTCGCCCACCCGACCCACGTCGAGGTGGGCTGAAGTCGAGGCAGAGGCGCATAAGCAGCGTATCAAAGGTACATGGTTCCTTCATAAATAAATGGCAGACACCTGTATGCGGTGTCGGTGAGGGGAAAGCGGCGAGGCGGCGGCGACGCGGAGTCGCGGCGGCGGCTCGTCTCGTGCGTATGGATCAATTCAAATGAGAAGGAGGCATAGCCGCCCGCGCCTCGACTCTTCATAGAGACCAATTCCAAAACGCGCCTCGACTCTAAGCCACTGTCGCCGCGACGTCGCCTCGACTGTCGTGTGGGCGACGCACCTAGGGGAATCAGACATGAGATGACTGATGTCATCGACATTGCACACAGAATCAGATCTAAAATGGAGGTGGGCCAGCCGTGTCTCTAGAAGAACTGATGGACCATGAAATCTAAACGTATTAGGGTAATCGCCCGCTGCACGTTGAGAAAAGTCACAAAACAGTAATAATAATAATATCCTCCAACCGATTACGGCTACGGCTCTCAACGATCAGCCATGTACGCAGGATATATTATAGTGCTCAAATGTGTGCGCAAACACAACCACATTCCGATGGGACACCAGGGTGACACAACCGGAGAGGGATTGGGCGCAGGACAAAAGGCTTCACGTGCTTTCCGAGGCACAGGGGTACAAGACCGCCAACTTCCAGACTTCGGGCTGACACTAAGAATAAAAACCAAAATAAAAAGAATAAAAATAAAAACAAAACAGTAGACAATGAACGACGGCTCTAGTTGACATTGACATCGTAAGGGACGTAGAGGGACCAGGATAGTGGTCGCTTTATGGGGCGACCTATATCCAACAGTGTACTGCCACAGGCTGATGATGAAACACAAACTTTCCTTAGTAGTGAAGTCGCTCAGATCCAGCTTCGTCCTCACACCCCATGGCCAGTCTCTTCAATAGAGGGACCAGGCTAGTGGTCGCTTTTTAGGGGAAGCCTATATCCAACAGTGTACTGCCACAGGCTGATGATGATGAAACACAAACCTTCATTCTTAGTGAAGTCGTTTAGATCCAGCTTCGTCCCCTCACACCCCATGGCCAGTCTCTTCAATAGAGGGACCAGATTAGTTGGCGCTTTTTGAGGGAGGCATATATCCAACAGTGTACTACCGCAGGATGATGTTGAAACACAAACCTTCCTTCGTAGTGAAGTCGCTCAGATCCAGCTTCGTCCCCTCACACCCCATGGCCAGTCTCTTCCTCAGTATCAGCTTAGGTATAAGGTCCACCTTGTTTACGGTCAGTTCAGTCTGCGATATCGCCAGGGTCAGCTCCACGTTGTCTTTGCGGACCACGAAGCCGGCCTTATGTATTGCGTTGAGGGCCGCGCGACATCTGATTACTAGGAACTTGCATTCTGTCGGTGCGAACTAAAAGAATATGTATATTTTTATATACACACTGCTGGACACATCTATTGGCCCACCTTAGAGTTTAGGTTTCGATGGCTCCTACTGAAATATGACGGCTAGATAGAACAAAAACTATTGATGCAGACTTTAAACCTGATACATTTTACCATATTTTTCGATCGTATTGTTTTAAATTTGAATTCAGAATACCACACGACATGGAGCTGCGCCTTATAAGTCGGGTAATGCGCCATGATAAAGGCAATTGATTTTTGAATAAAAAACATGTTTTATAAAATAAAGGTTTAATTTAATAACGCGTGTTGCCTCCATGGGCATCTACCACAGCTCTCATACGATTAGGCATAGAGTTTATCAACGACTATGAAATTTTGAGGATCTTATCCCATTCTTCTTCTATGGCAGTTTTCAACTCCTGCATCGTCTGGGCAACTGGCTGACGAGCCCTAACACGTCTCTTTAGCTCGTCCCACATGTGCTCAATGGGGTTCATGCCTGAGCTTCAGGCTTGCCAGTCCATAACTGTGATGTTCACATCCCGAAGATATTTCCTGACGATGCCGGCCGTATCTTGCATTATCATGCATAAAAAGTAAATTTGGGCCCTGAAAGTCCGCGTATGGCGTGAGGTTCTAGGCACTCACAAATGTACCTTTCAGCATTTAATGTTGGCAGCCGTGGTCCTGTAACAACCTCAAGGTGAGTTTTGCCGCTCGCGGATATATCTCCCCAGACAGTCTATGAGCCACCGCCATAAAGCAACCCTCTCTTCAAAGCAGCATTGTGCGAAACATTCTCCCTTACGGTAGACCTTCTTCCTTCCATCATTGCCATGTAACACAATTTTAGACTCATCAGAAAAGAGTACACGGTTCTAATGCTGCTGAGTCCAATTTAAATGAATGCGCGCGAAATGAAGGCGCGCTGTTCGGTGGGCTCGCGTTAGTTTGGGGCTTTTAGCTGGCTTTTGTGGTACCATATCGCAATCTTTAAACCTTCTCCGAACAGTTCCAGCGCTCACAGATACTCCGTGGAAGTCGCGAAGTTGGTTTTGTATCTCAATGGAAGGTAAGGTGACGACTTCTCAAGCTGGTCGTCACGATGAATCGATGCTGCCTTTCAATTGTAACCCGAAATAATGACTTTCCTTGGCGACGAATAAAGCCACCAGTCTCTAGGTACCTCCGATAAACATTTCGGACCGCAGATCAACTTAAATTAAGTTGAGCAATCACATTTCTATGGCTGTGTCCGGCCTGGATAAGTGCCACAGCTTGGGCGGCGACTTTAGGCGAAGTATCCATAAATTATTTATAGAACCTCACCTTAATGTTAAGAATAATGTTACCTTAATGTTTGTTTGCAAAACCAAAGAGATTCATTCAAATGTAAACAAATAAGATCAAGTTTTCTTAGTATTCGATTGTTTGATATCAAAAAACAGGCTCCAAATTGTCTTTTCTTTCTTTAAATTCTGTGTTCGAAATTAAAAAAAAGACTATTGAATCAAATTATGAATGTGCCAGGTCCAAAACTGCATAAAAACTTTTTGCTCGACCTAATAGAAAATTTTAGCTAGGGCCAAACGAAACTGAAAATGCAAGGTGGGCCAATAGATGTGTCCAGAAGTGCATATCACTTATTTCTTTTTCAGAAAACCTTTGGGTAGAGAAGGGAAGTGTACCTATTAGCATAATTATAATATTCAAGACTTTACTGACAAGATCGCTGAAAAACTGTTGCTTAGAGTAATTATTGCGACTGAAGCTACAGAAACAAGTTCGAGACATGAAGATATAAAATAATGAAATCAAGTTGTTTCAAAATTAAGAATTTTGATTTTAGACGTAAAAGTCGGTTTTTAGGGTACCACACCTCAAAAGGAAAAAACGAAACTACCTATATAATTAGAATTCTAAGATTACATTTTATTACCATATTTTATAATTTACTAGGATCTTTGTAGCAATAGATCTTAATACAAATAAAAGCCGAGAGGCTAGCGATTTGCAAGAATCGTATTTTGAATCTTACCTCTATAAAAATAGGTACTAAGTTCTTCCCATTAACAAAGTCCAGTAAAGTGTCTAAAAGCTTTTCCTTGGTCCATTCTCGAGGATAGCCTTGTACCTATAAAAATACATAATGTCAAAATATTGAAGGAAGGTCATATTCCAAATTGTATTCTGGTTCGGCTAGGACTTAGTAGAGTGGTCCAAATATAGGGACAATATAACTAAACACTTCACTTCTGTCAGCTGTCAGATTTGACATTACAAACATTTGGTTATGTCAAACTGACAAGCGATATCTGACAGCGGTTGTCATTGGCACTCATGTCGTTTTTCCTCTGACGCCATAATGTATGTTTGATGGGGATTTACATTAACGTGTTTTCCGTTTTGTACCATGTATGTAATTTTGTGTTTTTTTTGGTGTATTTCCCTAAATCAGAAGATTTCTCTAGATATTTTTAAATACTGTACCAGTATATCCTGGCCAGTTATGAGGTATGTCCTGTGACAGATTCACCTCACAAACAATCGATACAAACTCACCGATATCTGTATAAATAACCAGTCTTTCTCGTACACTTCTTCCATTTGCTCATGTTCTAAGAGCATCACCGACTGAAAATAAAAAAAGGAATTTATTAACCATCTTATGTATATTATAAATTATAAGAGCGATGGTATATGAATTGTGAATTTTTACACCATTACTAACACTAGAATAAGTCCCGCATGTTACTGACAGCTTTATGTGGATTCTGATATCTAAAATATACATATATTTTTTTATGTAATAGGTGGCGGACGAGCAGACGGATCGCCTGTAGGTAAGCGATTGCCGCCGCCCATAGACACCCGCGACACCAGTGGAGTCAAGTGCGCTGCGCGCCCCCGGATTGGGCCTCCGGTAACCTCACTCACGCAGCGGAACACAGCACAGTCACAGTCAAGCCGACCTATTCATGCCGAAGCGTGGCTTTCCCACGGTCAAATTTGATTTCTATCAGTGGATAATAAATACGTACACCTTACGGAAAGGGTGATCTTAGTGCGGCAACGCAGCTTTGGAACTTTTCAACTGTGGGGAAGCCTAATTGATAAAAAAATGTTATTATTCAGTGGACGAGTACCTAAATGATAAAACATTTTATAGGTCTGTTATGATACCCCGACACATGCTGAGTATGTGCATTCCCGGTGTTTTAGTGTGTACTGTCATTATTTAAATGTTTAATGTTATTGTTATACACTGAATAAATATTTTTCTTTCTTTCTTTATGCAAATGTAATCTTACACCCATGTGGTCCCCGGCAGAGTAGAATAGGCCGCCCTCTTTCTTACCGAGGTGTCGTAAAAGGCGACTAAGCTGCTGGCATGATCATCAGCACCCGAGAAGGAAAACTGCATTTATATCAAAACCCTCGCCAACCCGTCTGCCAAGCGTGGTGAGTATGGCAATTACCCCTCATGTGATTGAGGGAGGCCCGTGCGCCAGCAGTGGGGACTTAAATGGGCAGACGATGATGATGAATCTTACACCTGAATTTAAGTTAGGAACATTACATTTATTAAGTTTAAATTCTGTTGCAATACCCTACTAGACAGGGTCATGTATATAGTCCTAAGAAAATATCTTTTTAAGTGCTATGTACATTATGCAATATTAAATAAATAAATAATCCAGGAAAAAGGGGGGTTCAAAGGTTGGCAGCGCACTAGTGACTGCATTGGTATTTCGGGGTTATTGGGCTAAAACTATGGTCTAATCGCTTACCGTCAGATGATTCGTCTGCTGCCACCATTGCAGGCCGCAACGCATCAGCGATTCATGTGATTTTGCAAATCGTCGTTGAAGTTCTAACACCACGTAACTCATTTTAAGCTACTTTTCAGGAAAGCCAAAAAACTGATCTGAGACTGACGTGCTATTTCCATTAGCATTCAATTGTTGACTTCCGCTCTGTTACTTTTTCAACATTTTGAAGGTTTTTAATGGCCACAACTGAATTCTGATTGAAAAAAAAAACAATCTATAAGACCGCCTAAATTGTACATTGTATCGCTGTATACCTAGCTTTTAAGTTTTGTATGTTGTGCAATAAAGAGTATCTATCTATCTATCTTCCAAGACTCTAACGAATGGCAAAAAAATATCATAACCGCCAACATTAAATTAATAAAATAATAAAAAATCTAAATTGTGACTTACGTGTTCATCTCAAAGTGTAGGTCATTTTATGCCTTACATGCTGTTACTTTATCGTAATTTTAAATGTCTTTATTGATCGTATCTTGATTCCGATTAGGCGAAATGACACAACTATCGATTATCTAGCGAATGGTATCAAAATGTCATAGCCGTCAAAAAAATGACTTACGTGGTGTTAGAACTTCAACGACGAAATGTTCATGGGCGTCGGTGATGACTTACATCAGGTGATCCGTTTACTAATATGTCACATATAAAAAAACAACTTACTTTGGATACTCTTGCCATAACAGTCTTTCTTACGGGCAGCCCCTTGTCCCAGGGCCAAAGTTTAAGATACTTCATGACAGTTTCATCTTTGCTGTTTATTATGTCCTCGCGGAGGTGGACCGGCACGTATTTCTGTTCCGTCTCGTCTACCACTTCCCTGGAGAAGCGGAAAAATTCAAATGCACTAATTAAAAATTCAACTTTTCGTACAAAATCGGCCACGTGGCATGGTCGTTTTGTATGGGGAGTCAAATAAGGTTTCGAAAAAATTGCAAAATTCATTGACTGATTTTTTTTTACACCAGCAACACCAGTGGAGTCACAAGTACGCTGCCGACCTTTTAAAAAGGAATACGCTCTTTTCTTGAAGGTTTGCATCGGCATAAATTTCAGTACGATCGGAGTGACCAACGACCTCGCAGACCATCAGTAGAGAGATCAGATGACCCGTCTTCTGGTATGCTATCTATCACAAGGTGCGTTCATGTATGCTTATGCTTAGGGGAGCGACGGGTTTTTAAGCTCTGTTTATTTTTTCATAAACTTCTGAAGGAGATGAAAGAAAATATTTTACTGACTTCTTTTTCTGACAAGATGTGGGGGGAGAGGCGGTTAAAAATGTCCAAAAAATTGGCGTACGTAAAACGTGTACCGCCTCACGTTAAAATTTGTTGGAGGAGCCGTTAACCCTTTCACCTTACCTTGATAGTCATTTTCGGCTTACCTTACAGACTTGTCCTTATTACAGAGCAAGTTGAAAGTAATTTTCGGCTTACCTTACAGATTGGTCCTTATTACAGAGCAAGTCGATTAGTCATTTCCGCTTACCTTACAGATTGGTCCTTATTACAGAGCAAGTCGATAGTCATTTTCGGCTTACCTTACAGATTGGTCCTTATTACAGAGCAAATCGATAATCATTTACGGCTTACCTTACAGATTGGTCCTTATTACAGAGCAAGTCGATAGTCATTTTCGGCTTACCTTACAGATTGGTCCTTATTACAGAGCAAGTCGATAGTCATTTTCGGCTTACCTTACAGATTGGTCCTTATTACAGAGCAAGTCGATAGTCATTTTCGGCTTACCTTACAGATTGGTCCTTATTACAGAGCAAGTCGATAGTCATTTTCGGCTTACCTTACAGATTGGTCCTTATTACAGAGCAAGTTGATAGTCATTTTCGGCTTCTTCGGCTGCGTCATTGGCCCGAGCCTCTGGAAGGCACTCAGGCGCTTCTGACCCGCTTCCAGCATGTCTGGCGACTCCGATCCTGCGCGTTCTTCTAAAATGGAATCGTTCATTTGAATAAAATAACCATGTACAAACAGAAAGAAAACACTATGGAAAATATTATTTTTGCAATATAAAAATGCCTAGCGGTTGTTGTAGCGCATGTTGAGGGTGAATCTTGTTGGCCGCAACTTTATAATTCAATTCAATTCAAATCATTTATTTCAGACAAACATAGTCTATACATGTATTTTTTAAAAAAATGTCAGCTCACAAATAGTTATTATTACATACAAATTATAGAAGAAGAAAGAAAGATAATACATTTATTGGCCACAAACAATATACAATAATACAGATTGACATAACATATGAATAGATGCAAAGCATAGGTAGTTTCTATACTCGTACAAAAGCGGAAACATTAAATTTAATGGTGGATATACATTTTGTAAGGAATAAGTGAAGGGTGTGGCAAATCAGGTCCCAACCTCAGCATTTGCTGCTACGGCAAATTATCTATATTAATTATGATGATTACATTATAAAATATTATATAAATTAGAAATAAAAATATAATATTAATACCAAAATGTCAATTTTAAGGTTTAACATGAAGCCGAACCCAGTGTTTTAAATATGGACAGTCCATGCGCCCAGCTATAATTGATATTTTCACCCCGAAACTTAACTATTACATAAAAATACTAAAGATAAGATAAGATAAGATAAAAAATTCTTTATTCAATTTAGGTCCACACAGAACACTTATGAATGTCAAAATAGGTACATAATATCTACCGCTGGTTCGGAATGTCGATTTCTACTGAGAAGACACCAGCAAGAAACTCAGTAGTTACTCTTTTCAAATATTGATGATGTTACAGAGTTTCAATTGAGAAGAGAAAAAAATACAATTATGAGGGTTAATAGACTACTATGAATAACAACTAAAAAGATTAATCAATTAACATGACCAAGAATCCTTATCATTTAAAAAGTCTTGTACACTATAGTAACCTTTCTTCATTAGGCAGGTTTTGATATGAGACTTAAACTTATCCAGTGATAGGTTAATGACATTTTGTGGTATCTTATTAAATATCTTAATACTTAAGCCAACAAATGAATTACCGATTTTATGAAGTCTGAGAACCGGGACGGCAAGCCTATGTTTATTTCTAGTGTTAAGATTATGACTATCGGACTTTTTTGGAAAAGTGTGCAAGTTCTTACGTACATACATAATGCAGTCGAGGATAAATTGGGAAGCCACGGTTAAAATATTAATTTCTTTAAATATTTCTCTAAGTGAGTCACGTGATCTAAGGCTGTATATAGCGCGGATGGCCCTTTTCTGTAATACAAAAATAGTTTGTATGTCAGCAGCAGACCCCCACAACAGTAGACCATATGACATCACACTGTGGAAATAGCTGAAATATACCAGCCTTGCCGTCTCGATATCAGTCAGACGCCTAATTTTTCTTACTGCATATGCAGCGGAACTTAGTCTTCCTGCCAAGGCAGCAATATGGGGACTCCACTGCAATTTCGCATCTATAGTTATACCGAGAAAAACTGTGGAATTAATGATTTGAATCGGTTCATTGTTCATCTTAATACTAGTATCGACCTGCCTTACATTTGGCATAGTGAATTTTACACATTTAGTTTTCTTTGAGTTAAGCAGTAAATTGTTAGTCGTAAACCAGTGCAATACCTGCGAGAGAGTATCTTTTACGTCGTCAATTGATTCTTTATATCTATCAACCTTAAAAATCAAGGAAGTGTCGTCAGCAAATAACACTATCTCACATAGATCTTTCGTAAAGTAAGGAAGGTCATTTACGTATATTTAGAACAACAAAGGCCCCAATATTGAGCCTTGGGGCACACCCATTAATAGAGGAGCGCCAGAAGAGTCGATTCCATTAACATTAACCCTTTGAATTCTATCAAACAAATAAGATTGAATCATATCAAGTGCGTTATTCAATACACCGTAATGCCGTAACTTCATTAATAGTGTTTCATGATTAACGCAATCAAATGCTTTCGACAAATCACAGAAAACACCTATTGCATCCTGCTTTTTCTCCCACGCATCAAAAACATGTTTGATAAAGAGCCACTCCTGCATCAGTAGTGGATTTTCCTTTAGTAAATCCAAACTGTTTTCCATGCAGTAATTTATTAATATTAAAATGACACAAAAGTTGAGTAAATATAATTTTTTCGAATATTTTACTGAGTGCTGGCAATATGGATATTGGCCTAAAGTTAGACGGGTCACTCCTTTCTCCAGATTTGAATAAAGGTATGATTTTACTAATTTTCATCTTATTTGGAAATTGACCCTCGTCAACACATTCGTTAAATATTACAGCTAAGTGGGGTGCGATAGAGTGTATTATATTTTTTATTATATCTATCGAAATTCCCCATGCGTCTTCAGTCTTTTTAATATTTAAATCTTTAAATGTTTTAAGAATAATCTCTGAGTTTACATGACTAAATCTAAAAGATGTGGTGCACTCATCTACATGCGACTTGATGAGAGAAGCAGCGAGATGCGGACTCGAATTTAATGTTTTAGTGGTAGTGACTGGAATGTTTGAAAAGAATGACTCAAATGTGTTTGCCACTTCCGAGTCTGTATCAATAGATTTGCCATCAATTTTAAGAGAGAGCTTGCTGTGTTGTGTTTTGTTTTTGCAAGTCTCTTTATTTATAATTTTCCATGTAACTTTACTTTTATTACTAGCTTTCATTATCTTATTTTTAAAGTAATTTGATTTGGCCACTGCGCATACTTTTTTAAATATCTTTGAATATTTCTTTACATATTCTAATGTCGTTGGGTCATTAGAGTTGGCCTAAATATCATACAATTCAAATAACCTCTTTCTACTTTTATAAATACCTGTAGTGGCCCAGTCACTGAATTTGGTTTTAGAGGTATTTGTTTTAATGGTTCTTTTGGTAAAGATACCATTAAATTCTTTTTCAACGACATTAAATAATTTATCATAATGTAGGTTTACATTTCCTTCATTATAGGACAATGTAGACAACTTTTGTGAGATAGTTTCTTTAAATTTATTTATACGGTTTTCAGTGATTGGTCTACATACAAAACTATATGAAGAAGGGGCACGACGGTGCTCAAACACAGTCATTTGACCACTATGGTCAGAATTGATACAATTTATTATGGACTTGTCCATAACTTCACAGTTACAAAATATGTTATCTAAACAAGTAGCTGAGGTGGGTGTGACTCGCGTGGGTTCGTTGAAAATATGATGTAAATTAAATGATTTAAAGAGATTCAGAAACCTAACAGAGTTCTGTGAGTTATCTAAAATGTTGATATTAAAATCTCCACAAACAACTACTTTTTTATTAGATGAACATATTTTGCTCAAAATTTCTTCCATAATGGATTCAAACATGATACCCATTTGGGGGCCTATACACACAGACAATGACATGCCGCTCCAGCTCTGCACACGCTAACTCAATAGTTCGCTCAACTGAGAGTGAGACAATATCTTTACGTTCTTTAAATTTAACTGTATTATTCAACAAAATAATTGACCCGCCTCTGATTGCCAACTTTCTCGTGAACGAACTACTGACGCTATAGTTATCTATATTGACAATTAATTCATGCTGTCTTAACCAGTGTTCTGTAATACATAAAATATGGATATTCATTTCATTTAAAAATAACTCTAATTCTAGTTCTTTGCCGGACAAACCCTGGATATTCTGATGTATAAGGTTCAGATGACTAGGGTTTCCTTTTGTTATTGATTTGCTAGAGGATTCCTCTATTGTCTCATATTGTAATTTAAATTACTTGGAATCACTTCCAAACTCTGAGTAACCAGGTTATTAATATTAAACGCTAACAGAGTAGCTAAGTCATTTTTAATTTTATTTGGCAAATAAAAAGTTTTGCCAGTCAGAATAAACTTATCAATAAATTTATTTGTGTCAAAAAACACAAATTTGTCACTATGACTATATGTCAAGTTATATAATAATGTATTCAAAAAATGAATACTGTTATTTTGGCTAGGTGTGTAGTACCTAGAAAAGGGAAAGGCACACAAGATAATTTTTTTCACATTAAGCCTTGAAAGGGTTGTGAACCCCTGAATAATATTTCTTTTATTCATATTTAAGGCATTTCCAATCATTAATATGATTATTGTCTCCTTACTTAAGTTACAGCTTTTGGCCCTGTCTATTATTTGCTCTAAGGAGGCATCAGGCATACAATAATTGGTCACATTACAATTACACTTTTTATTTAAAAGAGGACCATAACCAACTCCAATTTTATCTGAAAATAGTATTATATCATTGGTAAATAATGTTGTCGATGGCAATGGCGATATAACTTCTTTAATCTCTTCTAGAAGCTGCGGCTCGTTCCCTTCCTGGAGCTGGTCAGAGTGGTCCACCACCAAGTGACAGCTACACTGGTCTATATATTTATTTGTAGCAAGGATGTGTTCGCTTATTTGAGCCTGGGCAGAGTTGTAATTGCCGGTCATATGTTCCAAAGACCGGTGTAGCCGCGAGATTTCCGCCTGTAGCTCCTGTGTTTCAGTTTCATACCTATACCTACTCTCATCTAACTTTTTACTATACACTTCTAGGCTATCTACTAAATCTACACGCTGTTTTCGTAATTGTAGATTCTTTTGCTGGCATTTTTTTCTTCTAATTAATTTTTCTGTCTTCTTTATGTAATTGTTTATTTTAACATATTTTTTTAATTTATTTTTACTATTTATTTCTACCCTATCATTTCTCAAACTTAAGCTGTGAGTCTGGGTGACCCCCTGTCCAGCCGGAGACAATCCAAAAGACAAAAGACATCCTCTACCCCACTGACCCCACACCGGCCGGACTGGGCCGCGGTGTTGCGGCAATTCAGCATCCGAGCTGAATCTGACTGCTTTCTTGTATCGTGTTAACTCATACTTATTTTTTTATTCCTACTGCTTAACACGTTTAACTTATCTGTTTACACATATTTTTGAATTGCAATCCAGATCAAAACTGTTTATTTTTATAATATCATACTTCTGTAATGGTTGTAATTTGTCTTGTGTGAATTTTATTTATTTATAAGATCACCAACAAAATTTACATCAGTACATGATACAATAATAACACCAGAAAATTTATAAATCAATCTAAACGAAACCTTATTTATAGGTGACAACGGCATGCAATATTGGCAACAGTAACAGTAGGTAGTGCTGAAGAATGAATTAAATATTACTAAAATCAATTTCACTACAAAGAGAGGTGTTTTTGACACCTTTTGGGGAGAACTAGTTAAATAAATAAATAAAATATAACGCGCAGAATGTCATTGGTACTGCCACGGACACGGCCCATCATCGAGGCTGCTCTCTTCAGAAGGATAGCATTGAAGCCATCAGTATGAGCTTCGGCGAACATACCCGACGCACTGCAGTACCGCGGCAGCCGCAACACGCAAGGCGTTGATGGCCTTCTGCGTGTAGCTAGCCCACAGGGCGCACGTGTAAAAGGACTGGCAAAAAGCCTTAAGGTGACGGGTGGGACACACAAGCGACGCCAATCGATTCTAATTTTTAGCTTTTAAACCGGATCTATTTTATACAATTTCTAGGTTACAATCTTTTGGCAAACACTTACACTATTTATTAAATACTTATACTTAACTTTTGGGTCTGCTTTTGCACTCCAATTTTGGATTACCGCCAAAAGTGGCCGCTTTTGGCGTCAATTAATTTTTTGCGTACAAAAATTGACCCAACATTTGTGCATGGTTATTTAATAAATAGTATAAGTGTTTGCCGCGAGGTTGTAACCCCAAAATTGTTTAAAATAAATCCGGTTTAGTAGCTAAAATTAAAATCAATTGGCGTCGCTAGTGTGCCCTACCCGTCACCATAACGGGTTCCGTACAAAGTGCAAACCTGCGGGCAAGCATATTACATCTTACCGCCAACTCCCTGCGCTCCCTCTCAAAGTCCTCGTCAGTCCGTCCCGTTATAATCATCATCATCATCATCGTCAGCCCATTTAAGTCCCCACTGCTGGGGCACGGGCCTCCCTCAATCACATGAGGGGTAATTGCCATACTCACCACGCTTGGCAGACGGGTTGGCGAGGGTTTAGATATAAATGCAGAGTTTTCCATCTCTGGGTGTTGATGATCATGCCAGCAGCTTTACCTTAGTCGCCTTTTACGACACCTCGTTAAGAGTGAGGGTGGGCTATTCTACTCTGCCGGGGACCACACGGCATAATGTTGTCCCGTTATAATGTTTTGTCCTTATTTCATTTTGTATGTAAACATGTGTTGTGGTCAATAAATGATTTTTTATACTTATTCTTATTTCTGATAATAATGATTAAGTATGAACTCACCTTCCACGGTCCCCATCGCCTCATCATACACGTCAGAGGGCGAGTAAGCTTGCTGCTCCACCGGCCCAGTCTCCGTGTCCACGTACATGGAGTTATGCGGCGTTTCCTGCACATTCTGGTAGTTGTAGCCATATTCGTTGGACTGCATTGGCACAAATGTTGGCGAAGTTTGAGATTGCGGTTGTTGGGGCCAATTCTGGCTTGTTGATACGTCGGGTACGTTTTGGATATCTGAAGATATAAAAATATTTTTTTTAATCAACCTATATACCTATTGTCCCACTGCAGACCAAAGGCCTCCATCATAGAAATCAAGTAATCGCTACTATGATGGGATTAGGCTTAAACACCACGCTTGCCAAATGCGTATTGGTGATCACAAACCCGAGCTATGTCCGAAAAATTCGAAACATACTTTTCTCTCAACCCGGAAATCGAACCCATGACCCTATGATCGTGATCATAGGGTCATGGGTTCGATTTCCGGGTGGTGTAAGTGGTTTAAGTCCCGGGCCGTGGCCCGGGACTTAAACCACTAGACCAACAGGGCGTTAAAAACACTATTATATATTATAATATCTTTATTGCACAAAAAGTAGTTACAATATCATCATGATCATCATCATTTCAGCCAATAGACGTCCACTGCTGGTCATAGGCTTCCCCCAATGTTTTCCACACAGATCGGTCCTGTGCCGGCCACATACAATGGATTCCCGCGATCTTCACCAGATCGTCGGTCCACCTTGTGGGAGGCCTGCCACAATATGCACTCAAGTTACAATAGTGCAGTTACAATATGCACACTTAAAATTAGGTATAATCATCATCGTCATCCCATTTAAGTCCCCACTGCTGAGGCACGGGCCTCCCTCAAACACATGAGGGGTAATTGCCATACTCACCACGCTTGGCAGACGGGTTGGCGAGGGTTTTGATATAAATGCAGAGTTTTCCTTCTCTGGGTGATGTTGATCATGCCAGCAGCTTTACCTTAGTCGCCTTTTACGACACCTCGGTAAGAGTGAGGGTGGCCTATTCTACTCTGCCGGGGACCACACGGCCGGCTAGGTATAATAATTATACCTAATTTTAAGTGTGCATATTCCACATATTCCAAAAAGTGTGGTGTCCAAAACTGTCGCTTTGGAGCACGGGGTACCTACGCTTGACTTTGGTGAGTCTGGTATTATGCTAGTTTCCTATTTTTTAAGTGGTTCTTATTTTCACTGAGCGAGCTACCATCTTTTTTTTAATATGAATTGGTCTTAACATAAAAAATTGTCGTTTTTTTGTAGACACAATAAGATGAAATAACTCCTTTAATGAGCAAAAAGTCACAATTCTATAATTTTATTTTGATTCTAGATTATATTTTAAGATTTATATTAATGGAGATCAGATATTATTCCATTTGTGATGCATAAAAAAATTTAAAATGACCCTTTTTCACTTGGTAGAATTGTCATTTTTATCAATAATATTTTTTTAAATAAAACTTTTTTTTCTCAAAACTAACCTACACGTTCCGAAACATTGTCTATTAAAGCACAGTTAACTATGGAGTTGTAGCATTAATAGCTACTTTACAAATTAAAAAAAGTTAGTACGGAAAATACAACTACTAAGAAAATCGCCATAAAATACGGCAATTTCATAGGTAAAAGACTTAATATATCTAACAATAAATATTTGCACATATTAATAATAATTATAATATTTACTTGCGTAAGGCAGTGGTACATCAGCGGCACCCACGAAAAAGCTTCTCGGGATCCCTGAAAATTTTAAAACTGTTAATCATCAGGAAATAGACTTCAGCATGAATGGACCAGATCGACCGGATACCGGATCCGGAGTGATACCACGGCCTTACAGAAAACCGGCGTGAAGCAGCACTGTGCTGTGTTTCGATGCGTGAGTGAGGGTACCGGAGGCCCAATCCAGGGGAAAGGGGGGGTTTAAAGGTGTCCATGGGCGGCGGCAATCGCTTACCATCAGGTGCTACGTCTGCTCGTCTGCCAGGTATTTTTTTTAAAGCCTATAAACTGTCCCACTGCAGAAAAGGCGTCCATCATAGAAATCAAGGTATCGCTACTATGATGGGATTTGGCTTAATCACCACGCTTGCCAAATGCGGATTGGTGATCACAAATCCGAGCTATGTCCGAAAAATTCGAAACATACTATTCGCTCGACCCGGGAATCGATCCCAGGACCCTGAGATCACGGCCCGGTACTTAAACCACTAGACCAACAGGGCGTCTACATTTAAAAAAAACCACCTACTGCCACGTATTACATTAAAAAAACTATGGCCACGTCTTCGTCGAGTGATTTAGACGATAATTTCATGGCATTGTCCTAAATTGTTAAGTTTTTTGTAAGTTTAATTAATTAGTAATTGGTTTATGTTATGAACAAAAAAAAACCAATATACTTACATATCAGTGGAACTTAGTTTTGGTACACGATAGAAATAGTTACATACCTTTGGGGTAACTGTACTGCGTGTCAGGTGGAAATCGACTAACTGAAAAATAAAATACAAGTAGATAAAGAAAACACAGTCAACATTAAATAATAATTAATTTTTAAATAATAATTAACTCGCTTAATTTTTCTCTTGAAATACTAATGCAATTTTATTTCTCACCATGTTAATTATTTTTAGCTGTCAAATAATTAAATATACGTAAAAGACATTTATACTATGTAGTTATAAAGAGGTAAATCCTACAGACAAGGGCAAGGCTTATAGGTATCCGAAAAAACAAACGCTCGCGCGATGTTTTTTTTTATGCTATAGGAGACAAACGAGCAAGTAATCTTCGCCGCCGATGAACATCCACGAAATCAGAGATCGCTAATGTGTTGCCGCCCTTTTTAAAAGGAGTACGCTCTTCTCTTGAAGGTCCCTAAGTCGTAGCCGTCAGGAAATACTCCCACAAGCAAACCTTTCCACAGAACTGAGGTACGTGGTAGAAAGTTCCGCGAAAAACGCAGAGTATTAGACCGCCATCCGTCGAGATGATAATGTAACCGACATCTAGCGCCATCTATTGGTATAACTCGAACTAATTACCCCAATCAAAATGAGGGTGGGCTATTAGTTTTTGAATAATTTCAATTTTATGCATGCGCTAAAACTAGTCGATTTTTTTTTATAAAAAAATATTGAATACGAAGGTTGAAATATCCGCTAGATTGCGTACTATTGTACTGAGGTATTTCAACCATAGACATGCACCTTAAACAGACTGTGTCTTTTTATAGAAAGCCATACCTACCCGAAAAACTGCGCAAAGCGTATAGTACTGGGGTGACGTGCTGGGCGACGCTCTTACTCTAGATAAAATCTGCCTTAGGGCCGGTTGGATCTCTTTCACACCCTGTGACGTTTTTTCCGAGTATGGCACATTTAGCTGACTTCATACTTCCCTCGCCAACCCGTCTGCCAAGCGTGGTGAGTATGGCAATTACCCCTCATGTGATTGAGAGAGGCCCGTGCCCCAGCAGTGGGGACTTAAATGGGTAAATGGGCTGATGATGATACTTCCATGACTTCAACAACATTGGTTGTTTCGTTCGCCAAATTGACATTTCATATTCTAAAATAAGGAATTACCATGCAGAGCCAATATACTAAAAAAAGATATCAAATAATAACTCTATACGACATTTGAACACAACTGGTCATCTACACGCGCCAAAACTGTCCATATTGATATTACTAGTAGAATAGTAGCCCGCCCACTTCATTTCGGGGCTTAGTTCCAAACTGAAACAATAGATGGCGTTGAATATCGGGCAACAGTTGCGTCTTTACGGATTACCTAAAAGCCTTGTCGCTGTCCATAGAATTTATCTCTTTATAAATAGTACGGAAGATAAATAGATATAGATAATACTGCACATACATGATTGGTTAGTCGGCATAGGACGACGCAGTGCTGGCAGCGGGGGAGGCGTGCCTAGCAGCGACCGTCTCTCAGGCTGTGGTGCCGGCGCAGGAGTTGGAGTAACACCTGAAACTATAGTCCTATTCAGTATCTGAAGGTGAATAGGAAGTTCCATTTTGACATTATAAGTGAGACGCTCCTTTTTAAACCTAACCGATCTTTTTAAGAATCGAGAAAATTTTCTTAAGAAATCTAATCTAAAACTTTTTATTTGTTTTTTTAAAACTTAATCAACATTTTATCTACGAATTTGAAGTATCTGGATATGGAATACAATATGTAAATATTCTTAGTGGTACACACGCAGTACATAAATCATTAATAATGAAATAATATGCATCTTATTCATCTAAAAATTACAACTCTCGCTTGACGTGTCGGAACCACCTTCGTCACCAAGAGGAATTACTAGTTCTTGGCCCCAAATGCAATCCATGCGGACATATTTTACGAGAGAATAATCGTGATTCGATTTTAAGATGGCCGCCATACCGATTACTGATTTATTGCAATTGTTTATGTCAATCCCTATGAGCAAAAAATCCGATCAGCGCATTATGCAATTCATAATATATTTTTTACAAATCTTATTGGTAATAATTATTTTAAGTTCTTGTTCAGATTAATAAAATTGAGAAAGATTAATACTTGTTATTTTGGAAGAATGAGAACACAAAAAAGTTAATGATTTTTACAGCTTAATATTTTTATTTGTAGAAAGTAGGATGCATGATACGAAACGTTTTAACAGTCCTGTTCACATTCAAATAATGAGTGGCCCGTCCACTTTGTTTCGGGACTTAATTCCAAACTGAACCAATAGATGGCGTTGAATATCGATTACATCGGGCAAGAGTTGCGTCTTTTCGGATTACCTAGCCTTGTCGCTGTCCATAGAATTTATCTCTTTATAAACAGTACAGAAGATAAATAGATATAGATAATACTGCACATACATGATTGGTTAGTCGGCATAGGAGCACGCAGTGCTGGCAGCGGGGGAGGCGTACCTAGCAGCGACCGTCTCTCGGGCTGTGGTGCCGGTGCAGGATTTGGGGTAACACCTGAAACTGTAATAGAGCTTATTAGAATAGAATAGAACAGAAAATATTTATTCAGCAACAACTTAAAACTAGTTACATATATTTTAAAACTAAAAGAAACTTTTGTGCCGAAAAGGTGACCCTCAGCATAATGCCAAGACATAATAACGCCGAGGCGCTGGTTTTCAGGGGCACCTACGGTGGGATGACAGAGGCACTATGCATAAAATTATTGAAATAAAATATAGGAGGTACACACTCAAAACAGTTACAATTATATAAAGATGAAGCCCGAGAGAAATTTAATATTACTATCGTAGTGATGAAAGAATTTTAAAGTAATTATACTACACATTTTTTGCACTTTTAAATTATTTTAAAATATAAAATATAATAACTTGCCGCTTTTTTAAGATTTCTGTACATTTAAAAGGTGAGGTGTCGTAAAAGGCGACTATGGTAAAGCTGCTGACATGATCATCAGCACCCAGAGAAGGAAAAATCTGCATTTATATCAAAACCCTAACCAACCCGTCTGCCAAGCGTGGTGAGTATGGCAATTACCCCTCATGTGATTGAGAGTAGATGTTAATTATTTATTACTGACATAGTTTTTATATCATTGTTATTTTTAAGTGACATTGAATTGTTTTTAAATATTTGCACGATTCTTAACTTAAGCAAACTTCAGTGATACTAAATAACATTGTAACATCACATTATGTACCTGAAATTATGCAAATAAAGTATTCTGATTCTGATTCTGAGGGAGGCCCGTGCCCCAGCAGTGGGGACTTAAATGGGCTGATGATGATGATGAAAAGGTGCTTGTTTTAGTTTTAACTTGAAAGAGGCTACAGCTTAAGAGCCTTTTTACCGCGATTTTATTTGATTTTACTTTTTAGAGTGATTGCCGCCGCCCATGGACACTCGCGACACAAGTGGAGTCACAATTAATGTAAAGATAGATCTAGACATTTAAAATAAAAAAGAATTTGTGATTTTTAGAGATTATTTTGCACACGCCATTCATCGGTAAATAATTTCTAGCAAGAATAACATTTTTATTGGCCTCTTTCTTTTAAATCTTGCTGAAGTGAAAAATGAGCTTGAAAAATCGCAAAATTTTATTGATTTAAAAATCAATTGTTTTTTATTGTGCAGGAGGGACCGGCTCACCGACGTAAAAACCCGGAATATAATGATTTATAGTTTAGGTATAAGTTATAGTTTTAAGATTTTTTTAATGTCATAGGTGGCAGAACACAGCGCATGCATTGCTTCACGCCGGTTTTCTGTGAGGCCGCGGTATTACTAAGGTCTAGCCGGCCCATTCATGTTTCGGCGCTCCCGCTGTTAAACAGGGGTCCACAAAATAGGTAATAAGTCGGTGGATCCCAGCCAGAAATCGTACACTCGTTCTGAGAAGAAGACGCTCTGAACCTCACCAAGGAAGACCTCGCCCTGGCTCTGGCCTCCTACAGCTGCATAATCTTGTTTCTTATTTTACCATCTTGTTTCTTGGGACAACCTGAGCCAGCTTATAGGTGCGCATTACGACCAAATCGAATCGGGTCACTGTGGTGTAGGTACATTTACTGTCTTAATTTTGTTGTTGTAATGTAAGGTGTTCTTATTAATGCTAGCTAAACGTTTTTTAGTAAAGAGATATGTATGTCATGATATTATCAGTATCATCAAATTGGCTGAGTCAATGTTCATGTCATAGGCAAGCAGGTATATTTGTATTTATTTAATTAGTCTAATAAAAAAAAACTAATAAGAGAATATAATTCTCACAACATCTCATACGTTGACCTGATTCCGTACTAAGTAGCTTAAGCACTTGTGTTACAGATATCAGACAACAGAGGAACACAAATATATACTTAAATACATATATTACACCCAGACACTGAACAAACACAAGTGTACATCGCACGAATGTTTGTCCAGGGTGGGGATCGAACCCACGACCTTTGGCGTAAGAGGCAGGGTCACTACCAATTGCGCCATCCGTTTTCTAGGACCTAATTTTTAGGCTGAATCACAGGGTATCCTAGTTCAGGCAAAGTGTCAAATATAAGTATTAATATGTAATATTATGACCATAAGTTTGTGATTGATATAAGTTATTTGCAATAAATATTTTATATATGTATAATTATTTATTTATCTCCAATAAGAACATCGCGGAGCCAACGGCATCCTCCGAAGCTGATGAAAATCCACAACAAACGAAAGTACTCCTTAAGGTATTGTGCTAAAAGTGATTTTTGTCGAATTCTCCGATATTTTTGGTAAGTTTGATTACTAAGAAAAATTTGATGCTTCTGTACCTTTGTCTTACAATATACCATTAAATCCTTCAACCGATTAGGGCTACGGCGGTCAGTCTCAACGATCAGCCACGTACGCAGGATATATTATAGTGCTCAAGTGTGTGCGCAAACACAAGTGCACTCTCTATTCCATTCAGATGGGACACCAGCGTGACACGACCGGAGAGCGATTGGGCGCAGGACCAACGGCTTAACGTGCTTTCCGAGGCACGGGAGTTAACTTCCAGACTGAGAACTGACACTACATATTTCTTACCGACAACATAGGTATACTTTTTTTTGGGCCCGACCCGGGGATCGAACCCGGGACCTCTTGCGCAGCCTTCGCTTTATAGTGCGACCCACTAACCACTACGCCACCGAGGCAGTCAAACATTGGAAACAGTAAATAAAGTGTGTAACTGTTCCCAATTTTTCTATAATTATAAATTAAAGAAAAATTGCGAGACAGATATCGCAAGACAGATTAC
Organism: Marasmia exigua; assembly: GCA_019059595.1. Classification (NCBI taxonomy): domain Eukaryota; kingdom Metazoa; phylum Arthropoda; class Insecta; order Lepidoptera; family Crambidae; genus Marasmia; species Marasmia exigua. Next base: position 6,083,556 of record CM032476.1, on the reverse strand, counting down.
TCGTATGTCCGCATATTTACAACTTTAAGGGTATATTACCTTTATTTTTCGGTTCCGCTTTATTCTTTGTCGGTGTAATACCCGTTAACCTCGAAATTCGGGTGTTTATGGTTTTGCCAACTGGAACTGGAAATAGTGATTCATTAAAATAAATAGTCATTAAATGTAGACGTAACGTACCCATTACACAACATTAATATCATAATTAATTACAAGTTATAATGAATAAATAAATAATACCACTAAAATTTAATAATCTATATATGTACATAAAAGAAAAACCTGAGTGACTAAGGTATTAAGTGATTAAGTGACTAGGAATGCACCCACAGCCCAAACTACTGACCCTAGAAACTTGAAATTTAGGAAAGGGGGTTCCTTTTATAGTGAAAGTGAGCACTAAGAAGGGATTTTTGAAAATTCCACCCTTAAGGGGGTTAAAAGTTTGTATGAAAGTCCGCCATCTTTGATGTTAGAAATGTGAAAATTTGTATTCAGACTAATAATTTGAAATAAAAAGTAACCCATTTAACGTTTATTCAACGAAAATCAACCTTAAAGGGGGTAAAATGGGGGATGAAATGCCAGTATAGGGGTTTTGCAATTTTAAAATGAGAATCTTGAAAAGCGCTATACATTCTCCTTATTTTAAACCAGAACAAGTTGTTTTAACAATTTTATAAATTCAAACCTTAAGGGGGTGAAAAGGGGGTTTAAAGTTTGTATGGAAGTCCTTTGATGTTAGGAAAGTAAAAAAGTTATATTAATTTATAATATATACGTATAATTAAAATAAAAAGTAATTTTCTTAAACGTTTTTAGAAAATCACCCTTTGAGGGGGTAAATTAGGAAATGAAATGCAATATGGGGGATTAGGCAATTTAAAATCTTAAAATTGATGTTTGGGCGGCGGTTTATAATTTAAAATCTTAAAATTGATGTTTATGCACCGGTTTTGAATAAAAAAGTGACTTTTGAATTTTCAACCCCTAAGGGGTAATTGCGCGGGTTTGCAGTTTGAATGAAGACTAAAACTAAAACTGCGTGAATAAAGGCTAAAACTTCGTGAGTAACGCCGCGGGTGCATTCTAGTAGAAAAATAAAACTTAACAATTAAAAATAAGATTAATTCATTTGAATCGTGCGCGTCTACATTTCACGAACGCTCCGCGAATGCGGAATTACTTTAGAAACATGCGTGAAGAAACATTTCGCGGGTCAGTATTTCAGTATTAATTTAGGAAAGGGTTTCACACTCTTTATTTTACAAGGTATTTTTATCTCAATGTTTGACATTTTGTATATGCATTTGAGTCCTTTGATGCAATATATGAATTATCTATCCATCTATCTATTAACGACAGTGATGCTGATGCCCTGACATCGCGTCCGTTGTAATTGCAACGTGGGCTCTCCTTTTGCTTACCATCAGACTGAGACGAGCCAATAGGTATAATGTCACTATTATAAAAAAGTTAGATGGAAAGAAATATATATAAATATGTCAGCGATTTCTTTATCGCAAAATAATGCAAGTGTTTAATTTGATTAAAACGGAAACGGATATGATTAATTTTGAATATTCGATCCTAAAAATAGTAGCTAATATGAATATTGTATTGGCGCAAATTTGAGTTCAGTTGGCGGTAATACGGTAAATGACTATTTTATTTTTATTTTTGCAATCAATTAACCTCTCAATGATAGAAACATCGTTGAAAGAATCACTTGATTTTCATTTAAAGTACCTGAGATATCACAACTTTAAAATCACATTATTTTGGGCAAACCCAAAACGCTCCATACAAATGGCTACTAAGATGTGACGTCACACCTAAGTATTTTGTATGCGTTTCATTTGAATTTTGTATGGTAGCTATATCAAATGTTTCGTTAATGTCAATGGTTCTGTTATAATAGTTGGTGCAAATTGTATGGGTTATTAAATGGTATAATTATTTTTCAATAATTTCATACTTTTAAAATGGACTTGCCCATGAATATTTGAATGACCATAAAACCGGCTAGACGATATATTTTTAATTGGTAATTTTTGCCATTGGCACATATTGACCTATATTTTGATAAAATATTTATATTTTATATAACCTTGAGCTTAGTGATATACCCTATTGTGGATGATCGAGCGTTTGGACGGGGCATACGTATAACACGAGACCGTTGGTTCACTCATTTCCAAATAGGTTTGTGTGTACTTAATTCCATTACTCTGCGGGAATACCTTGCCTAAGACCTACGCCTACCTAAGTATGAATACCTAAGCCATGAACCCAGCTCCCGATGACTCTGATGCCGACGGGGACGTTGCAAATCTTACGCTCCCGCCGTCATACATTTTAATTACCTTTACTAGTTGATGTGGTAGGCTTATTAGCTGTAGATGTTTGAGGCATCGATTTCGGAGGATTGATATTTTTTGTCTCCTGAACAATCACACCCTTACTGAGAGTAGAACTTGAAGCTGAAAAATTGAATTAAATAACTTTTTATTTTGTATGGTTATACCCAAGTTGAGAAAAGAGCAGAGGGTGGTATAAAAGTCCTAGTCATCTTAACAGGTAGTTCCCTGTTGCGTTTTATTAAGGTGAAGGGTATAACTCACTAGCGACGCCAATTGATTTTAATTGTTAGCTACTAAACCAGATCTATTTTAAACAACTTGGGGGCTTCAGTATCTCGGTAAACACTACTTTTAACAAAACGGTTAAATTTCTTCAATAAACTCCCACCTTAATGCCAACACGTTTGGTTCATTATCAATTGAGAAAATTGGACAGATTGTAGTACTGATGTGTGCCTGTCTTTACATTGGGTCAAAGATTAAAAACAACTCCTTTCATCCCGAATTGAAATATCAACCTAAACTTGTCGAGGTAGGGTCCCTGAAATCTCTTTTTAAGCAACCTGACCTTATAATAGGCGATTTTGGGGCTACTATTGAGAAAAAAAGGACTAGGCAAATTTAGGCTACTTTGCGCCAATTATTCGGCGATTTTGTCAGGGCTAGACTTGGCAACACTGCTGTATAATAAGTTAATTAATTCAGAACTTACAAGTAGCATTCGTAGTAGACGTTGGCGTATCTTTCTTTACAGCCACAGTTTTCGTACTGAATAGTTTAATATCTGAAGCTACGCCTTGAACTATACCGCTTCTCGTGGTCACATTTTGAGACACATTTTTCTGGGCTGTAAAAAAAAGAAAAAAATGTTTTACTTGGTACGAGCCCACCCGAAACCTTTACGAATGTCAATTAGGGAGTCTAATGCTGATCAGAAATGTGGGTTATTCTGAAATGCCAAGTTCTCTTTTACTTTATGCAGAGGGGTCAGGGCTATCTGCTGACTACTACATTTTTTCGTCAATAATTTCTCTCGAATAATGAATGAAAGAGAAGATTTCTATAAACAGAGCTTTCTTACTTACTATTAGATTCAATGTTTGCAGTTTGTGGATTCTTGTTATCCTGCTTATTCTCTCCAACAGGATTCAACCCAATAATAATTGGAGATTTTGACTGAATATCTTGTCTGAAACAGAATACAAATATAATAAACAACCCTTTTTTTGAGATTTAGATAAATAAATAAATATTTCACAACATCACATACATTGATCTAACTCCGAGATAGGTAGCTCAAGCAGCTGTGTTACGGATATCAGAATCAACAGTGGGATTACAAATATATACATATAATACTTTTCTTTTGTAAATACATACTTATAATGCATAGGAAACACCCAGACCAAGATTTCAAATTATGTAAATATGTACTTATATTTAGATGATCCGGTTGGAACAGTGGTAGTGAACGCTACCTTTGGTCCAAGGATTGAGGGTTCGATCCCACAGTACAAACATTTGTGTGCATGAACATGTCTGTTTTTATTGGTCTGGGTGTTTGTATGTATTATAAGTATGAGCCCTGAAGCGGTCGCTAGCTGTGCGTCCTGGGCTTAGATTCAGACGCGATACTGTCGCGCTTCATTAACGGACCCGTTCTCTACTCGTGAGCCAATCTACATCAATTCTTCCCCCGATGTCGTCACACACGGTCGAGCGTTTGCATTGAACGCGATAACACGCGTTAGTAGCGATGCTGTCGTGTGTTTAGTAAACGCGCATTTTCATCGTTACAAAAAGTCGCCGTGGGCGAGGGGCCTAAGATTCGCGCGTATTGTATTTGTTAATTAATGACTTCAAGTAAAACTGTAATCCTAAAAATGCGTTTCATTGTTAATAACAGCAACTTAGGAATACTTTCCATCAGGTGACTTGCTTGCTCGTTTGTCCACCTCTAGCATAAAAATGGTGATTTTATAATAAATGTAGGTAGGTGCGAAATAGATCTACAAAAGGAAATTGATTAAAAATACATACTTTTTCTCTTGTGGCCCCTGGTTGCCTTGAAAGGAAATACCTTCAGCTTTTTTACCTCCACTATTTTTCATTGGAATGTTCGGTGATGTATCATCAGTCAAATCAAGTATTGTATCTTGCTGATGATGAGGAGCTTGAAAACCAGCAGGACCTGAGGAAAGTAAATAATAAATAATTATTTCACAACATCACATACATTGATCTGACTCCGAGATAGGTAGCTCAAGCACCTTTGTTACAGATATCTGAATCAACAGTGGGATTACAAATATGTACATATAATACTTTTGTAAATACATACTTATAAAACATAGAAAAAACCCAGACCAAACAAACAGACATGCTCATTAGTTGATATTTTATAGCAATCTTATGCGATTTATTCTTAAGTAAATAACACACTTAAAATGGTTGTACGAATGTAATGTAATTAGATAAAAAGCTTGACTCACATTTAGCGATTACCTAAAAGGTAGCTAAGTTATAAGTACCTTGTTTACTAAAAAACCACTAATATTTGTATGTAACTTAGAGCAAATAAATATTTTATTCATGTTCATGTACTGTGCGGGGATCGAACCCGCAACCCCTGGACCAAAGGCAGTCATTCACTACGACTGTACCAAACGGGTCGTAAATAATAGTATGGAAATGGAAAACCTTTTTACCGAATAGCTTAACCAAGATTTTTAAAAATGACACAAAAACATTGTTAATACTTCAAGGCAATAAGTGAGGTAACCTACTCCTTTTGGTTAGTTTCAAGTCTTGGTCTGGTTCCCCCGCTAAAGGGTTGCAGCAGGTTGACAGCAGTTATTTCATTGTAATTACCAGACTCCACGAATCTCGGATCACGGTCCAAGTGCACCCCATGCTCCAAAGCTATTGCCTCCACCCCAAGAACACCCGCGACACCAGTGCAGTCAAAAGGTGCTGCCAACCTTTAAAACCCCCTTCCCTCGGATTGGGCCTCCGGTACCCTCACTCATGCAGCGAAACACAGCACGGTAATGCTTCACGCCGGTTTTCTGTGAGGCCGAGGCATCACTCCGGTCGAGGTGGCCCATTCATGCCAAAGTGTGGCCCTCCTACAGTAGAAACTGTTACGGTTTTGGTTGTGACCCAGGATAGAATGGTGAATGATAATTTCAGGCATACATGAAGCATTACAGAATATGCACTCATTATCCGCCTTCAATACATTTTTAGTACTCTTAATATACATACAATAATAATCTCTATGGTGCATTTATTTGGTGACTCAATTAGCGCAGTGGTTTAGAGCACCGGGTGAAATGCAAGGGTTCGATTCCCATACCAGCACAAATGTTTGTTCATAAAACAGATATTTATGTTGGGTCTGGGTGTTTGTGGTACCTTCGCTGTTTATATTTCCAAAAATACAAGGGACAACCTTAGTTTGGGACCATGACAATGTGAGTGATGCTGTCTCAATTTATTTGTTTATTTATATTTAGTAAGTACCTGATGTATTTTGTCCTGTGTTTTGGCTTGGTTTAATTTCTCCAAGCGTACGGTTCTGAGGTATATTTGACCAAAACCTGTTTGTAGTTGGCTGTTTGGCACCACCTCCGCCACCTCTTCCTTTCTTCCTCCTGCCCCTGTAATTATAATTTTATTAGGAAAAGTATATTAGGTATAATAAATTAAGATAATGTTCTATTTATTGTTCTAGTATTAATAGTAAAGTACAGATAATGCATTAGATTGATATTATAAAAATCCACTGATTTCAATGTGAACTTTTTCTGGCAAATTTATTGATTTATTAACCGTGTAAGCATAGTAATATTAGAAAATGAAAAAAAAAACCTTTTAATATAAACTCTAAAATAAATAATTTTAAAGTTATTTGTGAGCTACTTACATTTCTTTTTTGATAAAAACACCTCACAAGGTTATATTACAAAATAATTATTTTCTGGAACTGTAATCACACAACCACAATAAAATGAAGCTACTTAATTTAAAATACAGTGACCGGTAAATAAAAATATGTGAAATCTTATAGAGAAATTATTTACAAACAAAATAAATTCCAATTTTTGTTGTTGCGTTCTGACACTTCTTTGACTGACAGACAGAAAGTGACATTGACAGTCGACAAAAATGGTTGACAGATCCTGATCCTTTGCTAAATCCAGGGTCCGAATCATTCACTACATTATTATCAGTCGAAAACATTCAAAAGTTAAGAAAATACATCCTAAACTGGATGGGGGATCCTAATATAACACCACCGTCGCGTGAATGAGCGATGCGGCCATCGAGTCGATGGTTAAACACGGTGATCTAGAAATATCTAAGTGTCCTAATAGGCGATCGCGCTCAGCATTCGCGCTACGACTAAAATGCTTACAAATCTATTCGCACGAACATTATCAAGTCACCTGATGGTAAGTAATCAACAACGCCTATGAACATCTGCTTAGACGATTTAACATGGGACGTGGTAAAGCGCAGATTTAGGCGCGACGCCCACACGAGAGTCGAGTCGAGGCGCGGGCGCATAAGCATCGCGCCGCCTCTAGGTTTTCTTAAAAAAATAATCACAGTGCGCTCACATAAGTGCGGAGTCGCGTTGAGGCGCGTCGGGGCGAGGGGAGTAGAGGCGTGGGCGCGGTGGGGACGCCCCGTCGAAACTCTGCCGCCATTTTGTCATTTCGTTTCTTGCGTATGGGAGCAATAAAATGAGAAGGAAGCATAGCCGCCTGCAACTTGACACACACACTGCGACTGCGCCGCTCCACGCCTCGACGCGCCTTCGCCTCGACTCGACTTTCGTGTGGGCGTTACGCCTTAGTTTTAAAAAATCTGCTAAAATCCGCGGGGGGAAGAGAAGTTAAATAATAGTCTAGATATGAATAAGTAATGAAATAAAATGATGATTTTTGTTTACGAACATTGATGAATCACTTGCTCACAGCAACGAAAATGCAGATACGTACTAGAAATCAATCAATCAATCAGCCTATCGCCGTCCACTGCTGAACGTAGGCCTCACCCAAAGAGCGCCATCGAACCTGGTCCTGAGCGGTCTGCATCCAGCTCACACCAACCATCTTTCTCAAATCGTCAGTCCATCGCGCCGCAGGGCGTCCAACACTGCGTTTCCCCACGTGGCGACCACTCCACTCCAGCTGTACGTGTAGTACTAGAAAACTTATAATTTAATACCTCGGTGGCCTAGTGGTCTGGGCGGTCCCCAGGATCTGGTGAAAGGGTTGGATTGTTGAAACAGTCATACAGACATTTAAGTAGGTACATTAAAGTTTCTGTAATGCCTAGTTTTTTAAGTTGTGTATTATGTGCAATATTAGTATATCTATCTACATATATAGTTTTAGTTGTTCATTTTAGTAAAAAAATAATATGCATCTTAAGGTGACGGGTAGGGTACACTAGCGACGCCAAACGATTTTAATTTTTAGCTACTAAACCGGATCTATTATAAACAATTTCGGGATTACAATCTCTCGGCAAACACCTATACTATTTATTTAATACTTATACTTAACTGTTTGGTTTGCTTTTGCACTCGAATTTTGGATAACCGCCAAAAATGGCCGCTTTTGGCGTGAATCAATTTTTCGCGTTCAAAAACGGACCCAACATTTGTGCATGGTTATTTAATAAATAGTTTAAGTGTTTGCCGAATTTTCTATGCTCTTATTAATAAGAGCCTGAGTCTTGGCCACTGATAATATAAGATCTTCCATCTTGGTCAGTGTTGCGCCACTTCCTGCAAGTCATCTGCTAAGAGTCCACGCAATCTAATCAGTTATATCTCTTGCACTGTAGATTGCCGCTTCAAAAATTAACACAGTTATATTTGTGACCTAGAAAAAGTAAATGCTTATGACAGTGGCGTTTTTAAGTAGGTATCACTGGATTCTGGGTCGAGATTCTCGGTCTCGGAACTTACTCCTTTCGCTTTATCATGATATCGGTGACAGCAGGACAGAGTTATATGTGAGTCACACGTTAAAAAGAGACTAACGTGAAAAATGTGTAGATTTTGACATCTGTCACCCATATCATGCTAAAGCGTAAGAGGTATAGTTACAGAATAAATATAGTGTCATTTGCTTACTGCAACGTTAACAGCCGGTCTTGGAAATCTGTAGAGGCACATCCTATTAATTAATTCCACCAACAGAATCATATTGTGTTGTGGGCGCTTCAAACCATAATAACGGCACTAGCAATGTTGATGTCTATTGGCAACCTACTATGTTTGTGGTTACGCTGTAGGTACTATGGTCAGCCACACGTATGTACCTACAATATTATACAAATCTGTCTATCAAACACGTTGGATTGGTTCCATTCGGTTGTAGTAACTAGATTTATGAGGGTCTGTCTGTGATAGGTAGAAGACGACCACGGATCACCTGATGGTAAGCTATTGCCGCGCCACTCATTGACACATGAAAGTTGGCAATTTTTTTTCCCAGGGGATACCATCATGGCCTTCACCTTGTCCCATGTATTCAAACCCTAATCAAAACCCCTGGGGTGTCCATCTCAGCGCAATCACCAATCAGTTGATCACTTTTAGTTGGAAGGTAAAATTATGTTTTAGATTCAAAAAATACAAAATCATTTATTGCATGTCACATGAAAATAGGTTGTTACAAATATGGATAGATACAATGTGACGCCCTGTAAGGGCATAGCAACATAACAAAGGGCCCACTAAGTTCCTGCGTCCTACGTAAATTATAGAATATTATTAACAATAACAATATTTAAATTTTACATACACATACAATTCTAAATTAACAATGAAATCGATTTTTCTATTCTAATCTATTCTATTTTTATAACATTAAATAATAATTGTAATTGAGAATTGAACTGTATAGCTTAAATTTATTAATTGATTTATTTATAATAGATTACTTTATTATCATTGAAAAATTCCTGCATATTATAATAGCTTTTTTAATTAAGAATGTCTTCAAATTTTTTATAAAAAGTGGAAGATTATTTATATTTTTTATGTCATTTGGTATATGATTATATATTTTAATTAACACGCTATGAGGGCTTGTCGAGTTTAGTTTTAGTGTTGAAAAAGGGATTTTTAGTTTATTCTGATACCTATTGTTTCTTCTCATTCTTTTCTCAGGTGAATATAGGGTTTGGTTATTTTTAATAAACTTGCATGATTCCATTATGTAAATAGAAGTAAGAGTTAAAATCTGATGTTTAATAAAGTGGGATCTACAGGATTCTAGTTGGTCAATGTTCGATTCGATTCGACCTTGTATTCCTTGGGGAAAAATTATTTGTTTTTATTAGGATAACGCCCTTGAGAAGTTTCTTGGGTATCTTGAAAAATACCCTATCTCTCTCTGCGGTTGCTCCTTCATGACTAAGGATCGTGGTCATTAACGGATGTGGATGGGTTGCACCTCGCTTGTGTGATCTGCTTCCACTGGTGCCTATTCATCTTGCAACCGAACAAAACCTGTTTGAGGGTGCCAGTCTCTCTTGGTCGAAAAAATCTTAGTTATTTTCCCCCTTATTACAAATCGCGAACTAAGGATAGTCCCGGAACAAAGATCGAGGCAGCCCATTTTTAACCCCCGACGCAAAAACGACGGGGTTTTATAAGTTTGACATGTGTGTGTGTGTGTGTGTGTGTGTTTGTGTCTGTGTGTTTGTATATGGCATCGTAGCTCCCGAACCAATTTTGATTTAGATTTTTTTTTGTTTGAAAGATGAATAAGGAAGGAGTGTTCTTAGCCATGTTGGATAAAAATCGATCCAAGATGGCCGCATGGATTGTATGTTTTAACACAACTCCCACAATATGGGTATCATATTAAAGGGCTTGAGAAGCCGAATATATTTATTGTGACAAATTTCAAATCCAAGATGGCCGCAGTTGGGGCTTTTTAAATTTTCAATTTTTTTTAACGTTGTAGGTTGGACCCGGACGACATGAGCTTTTGTACGGTAATAACTTGTTTATATGTAATGACTGTCTCGGTGGCGCAGTGTTTAGCGGGGCTGCGCAAGAGGTCCCGGGTTCGATCCCCGGGTCGGGCCAAACATTTGTAGGTACGTAAGTCTTAGTGTTAGCCCGGAGTCTGGAAGTTGGCGGCATTATTCCCCCGTGCCTCGGAAAGCACATTAATCCGTTGGTCCTGCGTCCAATCCCTCTCCGGTCGTGTCACACTGGTGTCCCATCGAATTATAAGGGCAAGGGAATAGAGAGTAGTACATGCACTTGTGTTTGCGCACACACTTGAGCACTATAATATATCCTGCGTACGTAGCTGATAATTACAATTGGCCGCCGTGGCCGTAATCAGTTGGAGGATTATTAATAATAACTTTAGATTCCAATTTGTAATAAGATGGATTTAGTTTTAAAACTTGTGCTATCTAAGTACCCGCAATAGTTTAAACTAGCGCTATAGGGAAGATTGCACTTCACTTCCCTCCTGATCTCAAGGGAGGACAGGAACGGAAAATATCGCTTACCTTTGGATACTGATCCCCATAAATCTCATACTAGCGGATCCTAGCGCAGGGTGTAAGGTAGATATGTTAAATATATAGGTACTTAGCTATATTGCTATTAGATTGACTGCCTCAGTGGCGCAGTTGTTATTGGGTCGGACTTTAAAGCGACGGCTGCGCATGAGGTCCCGGGTTCGATCCCCGGGTCGGGCCAAAAATATATACCTAAGTTTTCGGTAAGAAATTCTTAGTGGCAGCCCGGAGTCTGGAAGTTGTCTTAGGTATACCCCCGTGCCTCGGAAAGTACGTTAAGCTGTTGGTCCTGCGCCCGATCCATCTCCGGTCGTATCACAGTAGTGTCCCATAGGAATATGAGGGTAAGGGAATAGAGAGTGAATTTGTGTTTGCGCACGCACTTGCGCACTATAATATATCCTGCGTACGTGGCTGATCGTTGAGATTGACCGCCGTAGCCGTAATCGGTTGAAGGATATTACATATATTGCTATAATGTAAGGAATTGAATAGTTATACCTACACTGTAATTTTTTATCGTATAGTACCTATGTATTGTTCATAGTAGATGTCGTGAATAAAGTCCATTTAGCATATTTAATCAAAATAAAAAAATAAAAAATCAGCTGTTCCATACAAAATATATCCACTCGGCAATAATGTATAGAACAGCTAATTTTTTTTACATATATGTAAACGATAAAAAAATTACGGTGCATATTAAGTGCAGTCGAATGCTCTTGCCGTGTGCCGTGTGGTCCCCGGCAGAGTAGAATAGGCCACCCTCACTCTTATCGAGGTGTCGTAAAAGGCGACGAAGTAAAAGCTGCTGGTATGATCATCAGCACCCAGAGAAGGAAAACTCTGCATTTATATCAAAACCCTCGCCAACCCGTCTGCCAAGCGTGGTGAGTATGACAATTACCCCTCATGTGATTAAGGGAGGCCCGTGCCCCCGCAGTGGGGACTTTAATGGGCTGACGATGACGATATTAAGTGTAGGTCTTCTTAATCTTAATTGCAGAACACAAAAAGCTTATTTAAACATCTACCCCCTTATTACAAATCGCGAACTAAAGATAGTCCCGGAACAAAACAACTGCCAGCCCGTTTTAATATTGCGTATTGGAACGGGACGACGTTAGAGTTAGTACGGTGTTAACTTTAGATCGCGATTTTTAATAAGGTGGATTATGTTTATCTACAGAAATACTGGATACGATTTAGGCGGTCTTATCGCGGGTTATAATTCTATTGGACAGGTAAGGTTTCAAAATTAATACCTACTATAAAAAAAAACACAGAAGGTGTGCTCTAACAAACATCGATTTAGAAGAGTTCGTTGAATCGTTGACCAACGCGCTAGGCAGTATATCGTATCGTGTCTTTCCCGCACTGTCTTTGTCTCATGCCCACAACCTCGTCGAGATTGACCGCGGGAGAGCCACGCTTTGATATTAATGGGCCGGCTCGACTGGAGTGATACCACGGCCTCACAGAAAGCCGGCGTGTAGCAGCACTGTCATGTGCTGTGTTTCGCTGCGTGGGTTTAAAGTTTAAAGGTTGGCAGAGGAATTGTGACTCCACTGGTGTCATGGGTGTCCATGGGCGGCGGCAATCGCTTACCATAGGTGATCCGTCTGCCACCATGTGCGTGTAAAGTGTTTTGAACATGATGTAGACAGCAAGCGTTTTGTCCCGATTGCGTCCCATGCTGTCACTTCGGAGGCTCTTTTCCGCTTTCCTACTGCAGCTCCTCTGCCAGGACTCGGCGGTGGTAGCATGGTCAGACATTTGTTTTGTTTATGTGATTGGTGGCAGACGAGCAGAGGGATCACCTGATGGTAAGCAATTACCCATGGTCACCCGCGACACCAGTGGAGTCACAAGTGCGCTGCCAACCTTTTAAAAAGGAATACGCTCTTTTCTTGAAGGTTTGCAGATCGTCTGTCCGGAAATACCGCAGGCGATAGTTCATTCCATAGTTTTGTCGTACGAGGCAGAAAGTTTCTTGAAAAACGCACAGTTGAACTGGGAATTACACGCTAAGATGAGAAAGACTGTATTAAGTAGTGGGATGGTTTCATTGAATAACAACATTTATATTGAGTCTAACTTATAAAAAAAAATTAAGTAACAGCCTATAAACTGTCCCACTGAAGGGCAAAGGCAAAGGCCTCCATCATAGAAATCAAGTCATCGCTACTATAATGGGATAAGGCTTAATCACCACGCGTGGCAAATGCGGATTGGTGATATGATCGAAAAATTCGAAACATACTTTTCGCTCGACCCGGGAATCGTACCCAGGACCCCGAGATCACGGCCCGGTACTTAAACCACTAGAACAACACGGCGTAAAACATATAAATAGAACCAATTGCCCCAAATAACCCCCCTTTCCCCCGGATTGGGCCTCCGGTACTCTCACTCACGCAGGGAAACATAGCACAGTGCTGCTTCACGCCGGTTTTCTGTGGGGCCGTGGTATCACTCTGGTCGTGGTAAGCCCATTCATGCCGAAGCGTGGGTCTCCCACGTTCAGTGTTTCCCACTTAGCTATCTGGTGAGATCTCGAGTAGACAAGTATTAGTGTCTGGAGACCTATTTAGGATTTACTCGTATGACTTAGTTTTCCTTCGTCATACGAAATTTCGCATTTTTGAATCATACGTCTGCAACCCCCTGCAGTGACCCCACCCCAATATAATATTACTCTTTGCCCCGTTGGTCGAGTGACTTAAAGCGAGCAGCGGTAGAAGCAACGTCAAAATGGTTGTCAATAGCAACAAGCATAAACAAAACTTTGATTTAACTGATTTTGACCGGTGACATTCATAGTTTTTGTGACAAAAAAAGCGAAGATTGTCATATTCAGCCTATAATCTATGGTTTTTGCGTTCCATTTGCAATGCGGAAATTATCGGTTTTTATAAAATTCTGCATGGAAGGGTTAGAATGTCAATGACCGTATTGGCAACATCGAAATCGAATGATTCAAAAATAGGGAAAATCGGCTTTATGCGACTTAGAAGGCGAATGTGACTCTTGCTACAATATAGTTATCTGTGATGTGACTTACGTCGCATGCGACGACGCTAAGTATACTACTCTTTGCGCTAAGTCATACGAGTGAATCAAAGATAAGATTTTCGCAGTGGTTTCAGCACCGATTGAGACGCAATGGGTCACGGGTTCAATTCCAATTCAATTAATATAGCTCAACGCGACGAAATTAATCAAGTAACTAATAAGTACTTCAAATATTTGACGACCCGTTTGGATCAGTGGTAGTGAATGCTGCCTCTGGTGCAAAGATTGCGGTTTCGATCCCCGCATAGTATAAATATTTGTGTGCATAAACATGTCTGTTTGTATTGGTCTGGGTGTTTCTATGTATTATAAGTACGTATTTACAGAAGACAAGTATTATAATGTAATATTTGTAATTCCGCTGTTGGTTCTGGTGACATCCGTAACACAGGTGCTTCAGAGCTATCTATCTCGGAGTCAAATCAATGTATGTGATGTTGTGAAATATTTATTTATTTAATTGGTCGCGGGTTCAATTCCAATCCAATTAATATTGCTCAATGCGATGAAATTAATCAAGTAAATAGTAAGTACTTTAAGTAGGTTAACTTCGTTTGAGTCCCGGTTGTACAAATTATGTTAGGTATAGATAGATAGATATACTTTATTGCACAAAAAAAACACAACTTTAAAATCTAGGCATTACAGAAACTTAATTGTACAATTTCGGCGATCTCATTGCTGGAAGCGATTTCTACCAGACAACCTTCAGGCAAAGGACATTTGATAGTAGAGGAGGGGTAGGTGGTGCAATATTGAAAAAGGGAAATAAAAGTGAACTGTATGTATATATATATATATATATTAAAATATTTATAATGCTAATACATAAATAAACACAATATTATATACTAATAAATAAATATGTTATGCTTGGTTAAAAAAATATAAAGGTCTAGATATACATTCATATAAATTAGGATCTTAGACGGACCATCGACTACTACCGATGTCTGGACCTGTAAAGACTTTAAAGGGATTGCTATTTATTTATTTAAAAGGTGAGTTTTGACTCGGGCTTTAAAAATGGTCAATGATGGAGACTGTCTTATTGCTAGGGGTAGGGTATCTATTATGGCCTAACCTTTTTTTTAGAGGGCAGCTATGCAGGTCCTATTCAGACCAGTAGGTATCACTACCACCCAGTATTTAAGTTTACTCTATGTTATCACTACTACCAGTTTGATCTATTGTGATCGCCGCTGCACTACATATCAGTCACAAACCCTACACTTTTCAGAAAGTGTATCTATTAATTATTTAGGACTGATCCCTAGCTTCATTGGGGCTCAAAATGTGCTTTCCCAGATGTATGCTACGTTTTCGCGACAACGACAGCTGAGGTGACGAGCACCTCTCCTGAGACGCTCACTAATGGAATGAGGTACAGTCACGAGCTTTAATTTCTGACCCAAGGTTGACAGTCATATAGCAAATTTTCGCTATTAGGTGCTTATATTTTAACGTGTCAAAGTCATATTATTTACCAACGACAAATTTACTTTTCTTGGGGCAACCGTGCAAAAACGTCAACTTGAGCAATGGCATACAATCATTACCGATGTTTTCCGAGTAAATGTTACGTGTTGGTAATATCTTTTTGGCCCCGTGTTCTATCTATATAACAATAGGTATCGTTTTATTTGTGATACGCCAGTAAAGAAAGAACAATATTCCACTGTCAATTGATATATGACAGCTCGCCCTTGTATTGTACCTTGTTATAGTACCTATGTTCGTAATAAGAAAACCGTAATTTAGCTTTTTGCAAAGAGGTTAAAGTTTCCAGGGTCGATTAGATAAGACTTTTTATGTCTTAACTTGATATTCAACATTGCACTAAAGTTTCGAACGTATTGCATTATAAATGTTCAAACGCTATTTAACGGAAATGGGTCCCAAATTAAAGCTCGTGACTGTACATAAAAACGAAATCCTATATGTTTCATCACATTACGTAAGTGTATGTAATACCTGCCAAGTCACACCTGGTACCTACATCTGTAGAGTGCACTCTGTTAGCTCTACATAGACGGACCTAGCGCCGCTACAGATAGTTCAATCCACGAAGACGCGCCCCACCCTTTCTCATTATCGCTTACAAAGTAGCAATGAGTGCTTACGCACACTATGATTAATATGACCACTATAATCTGGGCATCTTTAAGGCAAGAGTGAACAGGCATCTTTTAGGCAAACGCGTATTATCCTAGACCTCATCGTCGCTTTCCAATCAAGTGCGATTGTGGTCAAGCGTTAGCTTATTGACCAAAAAAAAAATAATGACAGAACGTCACGGGGTAACTGAGAAGATGCTCTACTTGATTTTTTTTTGTGAGAAGTGTTCAAATTATTTAAATGATATTAAATTTGCCCTTGCCCAAAAGTGCCCCACCACTTTTGGGCAAGGGCAAATTAATTATCGTCTTCGTGAGTTGAACTATCTGTAATAGATATATTGACTGTGGTGATTATGAGAGATTTTTGAAAGGTAGGTACATCTTTAAATACCTACTTAAAGATAAGAGTAACAAATTTTTGATACCTACGCTAACCAATCATTTAATTACACGCGAAGGTCACATCTAGGAAGAAAATATTACACAAGTATATCTCAAAACCTGGCAGTACTTTCTTTCAAGTAGATATTTAACTTAGATTAAATCAAAACAAATCTAAGGTTTTTTTTATGTGATAGGTAGCAGACGAGCAGACGGATCACCTGATGGTAAGCGATTACCGCCACCCATGAACACCTGCAACACCAGAGGAGTCACAAATGCGCTGCCGACCTTTTAAAAAGGAATACGCTCTTTTCTTGAAGGTTTGCAGGTCGTATCTGTCCGGAAATACCGCTGGCATTCCATAGTTTTGTCGTACGAGGCAGAAAGTTTCTTGAGAAACGCACAATTGAAGACTGCCAACCATCTAGATGATGTCGATGGAACTGTTGTCTAGCCGTTATGAACTTATCCCCACAAATACTCAAAGAATAAACAGAATTAAGCTGATTGGGCGTAAACATTAAGTACCTAGGTAAGTAGCTAAATTTAAATCTAAGACCTTGACATCCTTAACAACTTGGTTTCTCGATAATTTCCCCTTTAAAACTCATCGTTACCCATCTTATAGAGGTAAAGGATCAATGGATACCACTCAACTTGCCCTTAACTTAAGCGGAACGCTATGAATCTGTTCCCGGCAATGTGAGGTGCTCCTAATATAGGTGTTAGGGTTGCCTGCGTCACTTCACAGAGGAAAACCCAACATGACCTATTGGGAGCTAACCGGCTTCTTCAGCATGCAGGAAATGATTACGACTTTAGGAACTATTTTTTCCTCAACATCAGATCAGATTTTCAGAAGAAGGTTTTTATAATGTCTTCCAAACCGATATTTCGGTCATGGCGGCCAATCTCAGAGATCGGCTATCGACGCAGGACATATTATAGAGCACAAGTGTTCTCTCTATTCCCTTACCCTCATATTTCGATGAGACACCATTGTTACACGACCGACCAACGGCTTAACGTGCTTTCAGTGGCACGGAGGTACAAGACCGCCTACTTCCGGACTCCGGGCTGACACTGAGAATTTCTTAAGGTAACGGGTAGGGCACACTAGCGACGCCAATCGATTTTAATGTTTAGCTACTAAACAAGATCTATTTTAAACAATTTCGGGGTTACAACTTCTAGGCAAACACTTATATTATTTATTAAATAACCATGCAAAAATGTTGGATCCACGCGTACGCGAAAAATTGATTCACGCCAAAAGCGGCCACTTTTGGCTTAAATCAATTTTTCGCGTAATAAAACGGACCCAACATTTGTGCATGCGTCGCTAATGTGCCCTACCCGTCACCTTAACAAAAACACTCAGTTACAAATTTTGGCCCGACCCGGGGATCAAACCCCAAGCGCAGCCGTCGTTTTAAAGTGCGACCCATTACTAACCACGAACTCAGGACCCTGATATCATGGCCCGGTAAACCACTAGACAGATTAACAGGGCGTCATACAATATGTCTCGTGCCATATAATTTGTATAAGAATGAGAATTTTATTGTAATTACCATATTTATTTATTTATTAGGATCCCAACACAGGTGGCACAACCTTAAAATAAAGCTTAAAATCTAAGAATACATCTATATTATTTGAAAAGAGTAACTAAGTAAGCACTTACTGTGTTTCTTGCTGATTCTTCTCGGTAGAAGTTGACATTCCGAATCAGCGGTAGATTGACCTAACATTTGACAGTATTTGACATTCATAAATGTTCTGTATAGATATTTTTGATATCTTCCTTCCTACGGTCGTTAGTCCCTGCCTTCGTTGTACATATCCTGTAATACCTAGTCTTAAGTTTTCATACTGTACTTTGAGTGCAATAAAAGTATATTCATTCATTCATCTTTCTAAATTTGTATATCTAGGCAGTTCCGTAGTTGCCAAACGGCTAGACCTTTGCCCAACGACTTCCATGACTGCTTCGGTCATTACCTGCATCGTATGCGCCGTGAGGGAGCTCCTTCTTGCCACGAGTGCGGTGCTGCTGATGATACGACGGAACATACGCTTGCGTATTGTTTGTCGTGGGTTGAGCAGGGCCAAGCACTGGTGGCGAAGGTCGGCCTGGACCTCACCCTTGGCAGTATAGTGGAAACTATACTGGCAGGGGAGGAGGCCCGGAAGGCACAGAAAATAGTGAGTTAGTGAACAGTGGTACCGCAGGCACGCGTAGTAAAAGACTGCGAAGGAGTGTAGACCGTTTTGTCTGCCAGTAACATCTTACCCGCAAAAACTTCAGTTACTCCGTGACCATGGCGCTTGCAACAGTGCCCAAATATCGGAAACTCAAAAATAAGGTACATGGTAGAACTCTCGTAAATAACTATTCTTATATAGGTAATTATGTTTCTGTAGAACGGATTCAATGGTAGGTCATTGTAGATGGTCACCAATCGATTTTTGCAATATGGCCCTACACACAGTGGCGTAACGGTAATACGCTGTGTGTAGGTAACCCTAGGTGCCCCGTACAAATGCAATATTGCTAGTTAAACCCACTTGACCCACAGCGTACAGGGCGTTTCATTATAACGGAATATTTAATATAGCCCGTAATACCAGGCGGTTCTGCCGGTAGCGAACAACAGATGTGTATTGAAATTAACAGTAAAGGCAGGGTCATTTCACATAGTACTTTTTCCTTAGTATGGGAAAATTAGTTCAGCGGTTTTCGTTAGATGGAGCTTATATAAAGCAGATGTAGCTTTAAAAAGCAATCAAGCAGATGGTTCGGCATTGTTTCGGTAGATCTCACTATGCATTACATCGCGCTGGTTAAGCGTGTTTCCGACCTCAAGCTCAAGCTGCCAGGCCACATAAGACCTCAAGCTGCCAGGCCACATAAGCAATTTTGAAAAAGTATGGGCAATAAACTAGAGAATTTTGGAAATTTTGATTAATGCCAAAAAAATTGGCTACCATCGCCTCTTTGTCTTTGCTTGTGTTCTGATTTAATTATTATTTTATCCTTCTCAAACATGACTAGGATTCGTTTCCTAAAACCCAGAAACTTTCACGCCAGATCTTAGCCACTACGCCATCGAGGTAAAAAAAAATGTTCGAAGAAATTATAAATATAAGATAAGGTTTATTTTTTTTTATGATATAGGTAGCAGACGAGCCTGCGAATCACCTGATGGTAAACGATTACCTCCGCCCATGGACACCTGCAACACCAGTGGTGTCACAAGTGCGCTGCTTAACTTTTAACCCCCCTTATCCTGTATTCGACCTCTCCGGTACCCTCACTCACGCAGCGCATGCACTGCTTCACGCCGGTTTTCTGTGAGGACGTGGTATTACTCCGGTCGAGCCGGCCCATTTATGCCGAAGCGTGGCTCTCCCATTGTGTGTGTAAATAAACATTTTGGTTGTACACGCAATCTTATGTACGAATAAACCAAGTTTATCTCTTTTTAGGGTTCCTTAGCCAAATGGCAAAAAACGGAACCCTTATAGATTCGTCATGTCTGTCCGTCTGCCCGTCCTTCCTTATGTCACAGCCACTTTTTTCCGAAACTATAAGAACTATACTATTGAAACTTGGTAAATAGATGTATTTTGTTAACCGCATTACGGTTTTAACACAAAAATTGGAAAAAAAATATTTGGGGGGTCTCCATACTTGAAACTGAAACTCAATTTTTTTTTTATCAAACCTATACTTGGGGTATCTATGGATAGGTCTTTAAAAATGATGTTGAGGTTTTTAGCATCATTTTTTTCTAAACACAATACTTTGCGCAAGAGACGTTCCCAAAGTGGTAAATCGTGTGTCCCCCCCTCTAACTTCTATAATAAATGAATTATAAAACTAAAAAAAATATATGATGTACATAATCATGAAAACTAACAACGAAAATTGGTTTGGACTAGATCTAGTAAGTAGTGTTTTTTATATGTTATAAACCGTAAACCGCAATTTACCTTCCATATATCTTACTTTCTGCTACGGAACCCTTCACGGGCGAGTCCGACTCGCACTTGGCCGGTTTTTTCGTCTTCGTGTAGCACATTGTTTTATTATTTACTTAGGTTCACCCACAGTTGTTATAAAGTATGTAATGGGATGGGACATAATGTTTATGTTACGTTATCTAACTAACAAATTGCAGATAACACTTAAAATACTACCAAAATACTAAATGTTCTACATGTTCCGACGATAAGTACTACCTACATAATATTTAATTTTGTGACGTGACCAAAGATAAACAGCTGATATTGAATACTAATATTAACTTGCTAGAGTCAACCCGACTTCTCTATATATACAATAATATATACATAGGGTATTATCTATTAGTTATTTTGGCTTAAGCTACCATTAAATCGTGAGGAAACCTGCACTTTTGGTATAGTTTCTGAAAGCTGAAACCATGATTCAGTTGTCGGTGGACCAGACCGGGTAAGGGGAAACTCGCCCTATTAAAACTCGTCCCAGAACTTTAGGATTTTTTGCTGGCTACTGTTCTAACCTCTTTTTTTCCCAGGGGAAATCATCATGGCCGACACCTTGCTACATGTAGGGAACAAGGCTGGTGTGTGGGACTCAAACCCTAACTAAAACCCTTGGGGTGTTCATCTCCTAATCGCGGTCGGAAACCCCACAGCCGGGACTGGACCGTACCGCTAATCGCGCTCGCCGCTTCACCCCTATCTGGCGCAATACAGCCCTTCAACGCTGTACGACCTACCAGGACACCCAGTAATGTCGTCCCCCGCGGAGTCGTATTCTGAGCAAGCCACTCCCCAACAGTGGATACGCTCACGTACTCCGAAAGCCCATTTAGTCGCCTCTTACGACAGGCCGGGAAATCCATGGCAGTATTCTTAAACGCCCCTAGCCACAGGGCGTAGCCACTATTCTAACCTAACCCAACCAATATTTTGGTGGCGGTAATACATACTGAACTCTACAAAACCAAAAATATTGGTTAGATTAGGTTAAAACAGTGGCCAGCAAAAAATCCTAAAATTCTTGGACGAGTTTTAATAGGGCGAGTTTCCCCCTACCCGGTTCAATAAACATGCCCTTTTTATTTATTTTATTTTATTTTACAAGTTTTTGGAAAACTTACAGCTACATTTAGGGATACAGTCACAGAAAAAAAAACATTGAGGGCCAATTACAAGTTTCCACTGATAATCACTAGGTTGTTTAACAGAAATGCAAGTGGGTACCGAATGTTAAGAAAGAAAAAAAACAAAAAGTTACTAAATTACAAACAAAACGAACAACGTTATAACGTAACGTATTTGCCACTCCCAGAAGAAGAAACATTGAAATTGATCAAGTCATCTGACATTATCACACACAAATTGCAATAAGAGTCAAAAGTATGTATCTACATACTATATGAGTATCTACTTACGTAATTTTATTACTACACACTGTACAGTGTAGACAAGCCTAAGGTCACGAACTAAAATTATTAACAGCAACAGGAAACAAAAAAAAATGCATCAGGTCCACTCATGCCAGTGTATTATCGTGTATAGAGCAAACCAGTCACCGCGAATAAAATTAATTTATCCAAATATAATTTCCTTAATTATTTATAAACTAGTGGTTTATACATTTGATAAGCTGGCGAAGGATTGTTATAAGTGTTGAGAGTATAGTGATAGGTAGGTATGTAAACTATACCTATACAACTGCTATCGCTACTAGAAAACTACTCGTATTAAAATTAGCCTAATGTTTCCAGATAAATAATTTTAAGTTTGCTAGTTCTTTTGGCTTGATTTGTTGTGATCTATAAAAAATATGTTCAGTTTTTTGTTTTAAAAATAAATTTTACCTAACGCTTAAATACTAGCTACTAACGCTCCGTTGGTCTAATGGTTTAAGTACCTTAAGTTTAGTTTGATTCCCGGGTCGAACGAAGGTATGTTTCGAATTATTTGGCAAGCGTGGTGATTAAGCCTAATCCCATCATAGTAGCGATGACATAAGTGTTCATCGCACGAATGTTTGTCCAGGGTGGGGATCGAACCCACGACCTTTGACGCAAGAGGCAGGGTCACTACCAATTGCGCCATCCGGTCAGTCATGATTTGTATGATGGAGGCATATGCTCTGCAGTGGGACTGTATGTAGGCTGATACTTCATACTTCACTTCTTAAATACTAATATTAGTGATACGTCAGAACTACCTGTTTCTATAATAAAGGCAGACTAAGTAAATTAGTGCAATGGGAATTATCGAAGGTCACTTGTGATAGATTTTTATGTGGTTTGAAACATGATCCAGTTTCGATATCAACAATGAATATATCAGTAGATATAAATTAAGAATAGATAAGTACGTATTTGTAAATACAATGAAGCTACTTGCTGTTTGACCTTTGACAGGTACCTCCTACTTATCAGGCCAACTGGATCATAGTTACCTATCCTTGACTCACATGACACTTCAATACTTATTTACCAAATAGTAGAGCACACATTTCTATGTGGTAAAAACTTAACTTTCTTATAATTGGTTTTCTTTTTGAGGGATAAAATAGTGAGTTAAACTTCATTTTCCTACAGCTTTCTTTACCACTCTAGCAGTCTTTACCACGCTTATACCACAGCAGAATAATACTTATACATTATCGTCAATCTGACAAAAACACGCGACTGAGCTATTTCCAAGTCGGAACAAACAATGCCATATAATCAAGTTAAATATTGCCACAAGACATGGGATGGGATTCACTAGACAATGTGTTTTCCTATAACTGGCATACGGTGGCGGTGTATAGGAATAGTGAGTCGGCTTATCTTGAGAAGGCGATTGGGTGCGCGCACGCAGAAATTTAAGAGATTCGGAAAGAAGACTAAGGTGTCATGGCGGAGAAGACTGCGCTAATGTTATGGTAATTTGAATATTATATATTTTTACGAACCTATTGCTTTTTGCGTAACCCGAAAGTTATGGGTTCAATCACCAATGAGGGTTTTTGCGTGTGAAAAATCCGCTAGATGGCGTACTGTTGGACTGAGGTTCCAACATCAACCGCATTGGTTGTTTAGTTTGTCATATTGACAAATCACGTTCAAAACTAGCCAATCACATTGTATATGAACCTCACGCCTATAGTACTCCATCTATCGGATTATTCACACGTGGAAACCCTCATTGGAATTTTTAAAAATCATTTCATAATTGTGTTGAGTCTGGGCTTCGGTTATAATATAATTAATTGATCGAAGGGTCAGGGTGTGCTAGGAAATGAGAACGCTATTATAGTAGTAGAATTATTGCCCTAGTGTGATGGTGTGCTGATAGATCAGTGAAAGAACGCGCCTTCGATACAGAGGGTCGTATGGTTTAAATCCGAGCACCTCTGGATATTTCAAATCTATATTACTATCATTAGCTCGGTGGTGAGGGAATAAATCATGAGGAAACCGTGGAAGAGCCACGGTTCGGCATGAATAGGCTGGCTCGACCGGAGTGATTTCACGGCCTCACAAAAAGCCGGCGTGAAATGTGTCTACTGTGTTTCGCTGCGTGAGTGTGGGTACTGGAGACTCGATCCGGGGGAAAGGGATTTAAAGGTTGGTAGCGCACTTGTGACTCCACTGGTGTTGTGGTGTCCATGGGCGGTGGCAGCCATCCATTGCAAACTATCAAGTGATCCGTCTGAACGTCTGATAACTATCACATAAAAATACCTGCACGTCTCGAATAGATTCTCAAAACTGTGGATACCTTTAATATTTGAGATAACATGATTCTGAACGTGTTACCGTGATCCAGTTGGTTTGGTTCTCCTGTTTATGGGTCGCGAAGGTCAGACGGCAGTCAATTAATTGTAATTACCAAACTTCCCGAATCCTGGATCATGGTCCAAGCGTACCCTGAACTCCGAAGCGACAGCTTTGGACGCAACTGGGAATTACTCGCTAAGATGAGGAGGAGGAAGTGACCTAGCGTGATAGATGATCTGTGATACATATTGAATGCCACATCAATCGGTTTCTTAAATAGAATAAACTTTCTTTTCATTTTAGGACCCTCTTGATCTTCGTGGGATGTTCGTCAGCTCAACAGCTGTACCTAAACCAGACGAATTCTACCGGCAAGATATGCCCCGCTGTGAACTGTCAGAACTGCGGCTTAAAGACCCTGGAAGAACGGCTCGCTGGCTGCGTAGTGATCTTCGGGAACCTGAGGATGCTGTTACTGGAACAGGCGCACACAAGGGATTTTGACAAGATGACATTCCCGATGTTGAGAGAAGTAAGTGACCGTATAGTTGATCTGTCAGGTTATCGCTAATCACAGAATCATAATTCTATGTCGCTAATCCATAGGGTAGCTTCTTTAGTATAGACTAAAGAAGCTACCCGTCAAACACTGCTAAAGCCTTTTTTTTGTTGACCCAGGAGAAATGCGTTACGCATACCCATCCGTCTGTAAACGGGTGGGTTATGTCGGACTCTCCTCTGGCGACGGCTTCTTCTAACGAGAAGCCGGCCAGAGGCATGCCGACTAAAACTCATCTGTCCATGGGTGGGCGGGTGACATGGGGCCAAAGCTCGAAGCCTTTCTCCACATAACCCCCCGAACAGGGACGCCCGCCTACACGGCAGGCACGGCGCTTCTCCCCCGGGGTCGGGGGGAGGGATGGGGACAGCCGAGAGAGTCGTGCCGTCCCCACCAGGCGTAGGAGGGGGTCCGTGCAATGCCGGTGGTGGGGTTACAGCCCCACGCACCAGCGGACCTGCTCCTCGCAGGGGAAGGAGACGCAAGTATTGGGGTCGTCTCCCCACACTACGTGCCTTGCGGAAAACACTCCTAAAGCCTTATACAAAGTCCACCAACCCGGCCCTGGAGGCCTACTCTCGTGCGCTCGACAATTAAGTCGAATTAGACATTTAATACATTCGTCTATTAATATCGAATTTAAGATCAATGTCAATCGCCTAGGAGTCATTCTCGATGACTCCTAGGCAATTGAACATTCTACGTCCAACTCAAACCAGTTCCAGTTTAACAGTGGGAGAGCCACGCTACGGCATGAATGGGCCGGCTCGAGCGGATTGTTGATGAGGTTACAACCTCTCGGCAAACACTTATACTATTTATTGAATAACCATGCACAAAATGTTGGGTCCGTTTTTGTACGCGAAAAATTGATTCACGCCAAAAGTAGCCGCTTTTGGCGGTAATAAATTAAAAAAAAAACGGATTTAACATTTATGCATGGTTATTTAATAAATAGTATAAGTGTTTTGCCAGAGGTAGTAACCTCAAAATTGTTTAACTATTTTAAACAATTTTGAGGTTACTACCTCTGGCAAAATTTAGTTAGAAGAATTAATTTAGTTTAGAAGCTAAAAATTAAAATCGATTGGAGTCGCTAGTGTGCCCTACCCGTAACCTAAAACCAGCGGCAATGATAGTTAAATATAAGCAGCGCACTTATGACTCCACTGGTGTTGCGTGTCCATCGGCGGCGAATAAAGTGGTTAGTCTTAAAAAATGATCCAGTCTCTGAGATCAGCTGTTATAGGTATAATAATACTCCCGACGGAAATACTTAGGTACCTATATTTTATATCGCAGTGATAACACGGCGTCACAGAACACCGGCGTGAAGTAGCATCTGAACGACGGGGTGTTATAAGTTTGACGTGTCTGTGTGTCTGTCTATGGCATCGTAGCTCCCTAACAAATGAACCGATTTTGATTTTGTTTTTGTTTGTTTGAAAGATGAATAAGGATGGAGTGTTCTTAGTTGGATAAAAATCGATCCAAGATAGCCGCCGTCACAAAGATTTGGATTTTATGTTTTAACACAATTCCCACAATATGGGTATCATATAAAAGGGCTTGAGTAGCAGAATATATTAATTGGGAAAAATTTCAAATCCAAGATGGCCGCCGTCAGAAAATGCCGAATAACTTATATGTTGTTCCAACTGCCTCAATATAGGTATCAAATGAAAGAGTTTTTTATTTGTGTCGGGGGTTTTTTAAATTATTAATTTTCTAAATCCAACTTGTTTGTAATGTGATAGGCGGCTGACGAGCAGACAGATCAACTGATGGTAAGTGATTGCCGCCGCCCATGGACATCCGCGACACCAGTGGTGTCACTAGTGCGCTGCTAACCTTTATACCCACTTTCCCCTGGATTGAGCCTCCGGTACCCTCACTCACGCAAAAAACATCGCACAGTGCTGCTTCACGCTGGTTTTCTGTGAGCTCGTGGTCCGGTCCTGCGGTCGGTACGAAGCGTTGCTCTCCCACGGTAAAAGCGGTTCTTCTCCGTGAATTCTTACGGGTTGCTCACCGGGTGCGACCACAACATCATCTTCCCTTAACGTTCTACCGGTGATGTATCTACTAATTTAGAGCTAAGTTTTCGATTTGCGATTTGGAATGTAAACCGCAGCCACTCAGTTGGCGACTCGATCTGCGGTGACGTTGTGCGGCGGCTGGTGACCGCAGGCAATTCTAAGATGTACGTAGAGCTACATCTTGAAATTGCCAACGGTCACAAGCCGCAGATTCCTAAAGTAACTATACAAAACTGTTAAATTTCTTCATTCGATGGGAACTCTAATGTCAAATACGTTCGGTTCAATATCAATTGAGGAATTTTAAATTTTTCTAGTGAATTGTACAATTGGCTGTCGGACCGGACGTCGGACGGAGACTGCTGCCGCACGAAGGCATACAGACCTTATTTTAGCCTAAGGGTTACCCTTGTTTCCGTGACTCCAGTATCTGCCTGCTGACTTTTTTACATGTTACACTCTTAGATTACATGTAGTACATGTCAGAAGATGTGCTATAGTTTGGGCCCCCAGCTTTCTAGGGTAGGTCCGGCCCACCGCTCTCCCTCCCCCAAGCTACATTCTCCAGCACTTTCTTGTATGTGATAGGTGGCAGACGATTGCCTGAAGGTGAGCGATGGCAGCCGCCCATAGACACCCACGTTACTAGTGGAGTCACAAGTGCGCTGCCAACAATTAAACCCCCCTTCTCCCCGGATTGGGCCCCCGGTACCCTCACTCAGGCAGCGAAACATAGCGCAGTGCTGCTTTACGCCGTTTTTCTGTGAAGTAGGTAGTTTGCGCAAACTACCTTCGATGTGCGCAAATTCAAGATCAAGATATCTTATCTGTGAGGCTGTGGTATCACTTCGGTCGAGCCGGCCCACTCATGCCGAAGTGTAACTCCCCCACGTTGACACGGTGAAACGGCGCTTAGAAGTGTGTTTGAATGAATGTATTCATTGATAACATCATCTGTTTACGCCAGGTGACAGGATACGTCGCTTTCTACAGAGTGAAGGGTTTGGAGTCCATAGGCAAGCTGTTCCCGAATCTCGCCAGGATCAGAGGAAGACAGGTGCTGTTTAACTACGCGCTCATTATCTACGACATGGGTGATCTCAGAGAGGTGCGTACTGATTGCATGATTCTAATTACTAGGTACCTATGTCGACCACTGGTTGTTATTGCATTCCTAATGCCTTACAAAATTTTGCCAGCAAATTCTCAGTTTAATAACAATAAGTTACACGCATCTAGTCCCTCAGGCGGTATTTCATAGACAATAGACATTATAAATAACTCCACTGGTGTCGCGGGTGCCATGGGCGGCGGTAATTGCTTACCATCAGGTGATCCGTATAAAATATCAATCTATATAGCCGAGCGACGCCCTACGCTTCGCTTTTTATTTTGCGGTGTCCACTTCAAGAACTCATCTACCTCAGCGGCTTATCATTTCTCGGAGTTTTCCAACAAATTCCTACCTATGGCTAACCAACTCATTGTCCATTCCAGCGTGCCGGGTACTAAGTATATCGTTTTGTTGAATTAACTTACATAAATACCTCGTTTTATATACAACATTGTTCACCAGGTCCTATGAAGGCTAAACGTATGTACTACCTATTCCTATTATACATGTAACCTTCACTTTAAGCATAATAGCATGGACAATAAGCGCGAATAATTTACCGGATATAAAGTCAGATAAGAGAGTGTGTGTGTTTTTATCGGTAGGAACCTACCATAATAATAATAATTCTCTAACCGATATTTCGGAAAAAAAATACAATGATTAAAGTTAACAGACTACTAATGAGTAACCACTCAAAAGACTAATCGATTAACATGACCAAGAATCCTTATCATTTATTTATTAGGATCCCAGCACAGATGGCACAACCTTAAAAATAAAACTTAAAATCTAAGAGTACATGCTCTTGTGCACCTACAATTACATTTAAATAGTCTTGTAGGTACACTATTATAGCCTTTCTTCAATAGGCAGGCAACAGGCATCCAGTGATAGATTAGTGTCATTTTTGGTAGCATATTAAACATCTTAATACAAGCAATCAATGTACCTAATATGTACCGGTTTATATCAATTTATTTATATTAATGTTGCATTTTTTTTTATTTATTGGATCTGTATGTATGCGTCTTGTTATTTATGTTCACGTTATAGATGTTTTTCCGTTTTCTATTAATATTGTCAGTATTTTTTTTTTCATGTTGTATGTTTTATTATGAGTCGTCGCTCGAAGGTACAGCCTGAAAATCAGCGCTGCAGCGGCTGCTTAGCGGTTGTTGTAACACATGCTGAGGCTGAACCTTGTTGGCCACAACTTCATAATGTTTTGTCCTTATTCAGAATTGTATGTAATGTGTTGTGGTCAATAACTGCTAGCTAGCATACACTTCCCAGGATCCACTCCAATATCAGAAAGAGAGGAACCAGCACATCCTCAGGGCAAGCCTAGGCCCAGACCAGAGGACTGGCGCAAAGCCACTCTGATATTCAGACCCCACCAGGTCAAGTGGGCCATAAATAGCTTCAAACCATTCAAGTCTGGGGGGGAGGACGGCATTTTTCCTGCCCTCCTTCAAAAAGGGGCTAAAGGGCTCCTCCCGTTTTTATTTAAAATCTTTAGGGCAAGCTTTGCCTGGAGATCACTACCGGCTATATGGACAAAGGTAAGGGTGGTGTTTATACCCAAGGCCGGAGATAGAGACAAGTCACAGCCTAAATCCTACCGACCGATTAGCCTCACCTCCTTTCTATTGAAAACGATGGAAAAGGTACTAAATATGTAGATCAGAGAGAACTTCATCAAATCGTGTCCTTTGCATGTACGTCAACATGCCTACCAAGGAGGCAAGTCTACCGAGACAGCCTTAATGGAGCTTACCGATAGACTAGAAAGGGCTGTAGAAGAGAAAGAAATTGCCCTATGCGCCTTCCTAGACGTGGAGGGAGCGTTTGACAACACCTCAGCGTCAGTCATCATAAGGTGCATGAGAAATAAGGCGTAGATGAGACCACCCTAGGATGGATCGAATCCATGCTCTTATCCAGAGTAGCTAAACTAACACTTCTGGACACCACAGCAGAATTCAAAGTTGCGAGAGGATGCCCCCAGGGGGGAGTTCTGTCCCCCACTGGAATGGTCCATCGTAATTGACGAGCTGCTTCACAAATTAAACGGGGCTCACTTTACAACCCAGGGCTATGCGGACGATCTGGTGATTACGGTGGTTGGCAAATGCCAATACACAGTATCTGATCGGCTGCAACAGGCTCTACGTATGGTTGAAAGATGGTGCAACGATGTTGGTCTCAACGTGAACGGGAATAAAACCATCATAGTCCCATTCACCAAAAAAAAGGCTTCTGGATAAACTAAGAAAGCCTACCTTATCTGGGAAAACCATAGAGTTTTCTAGAGAAGTCAAATACCTAGGGGTGATGCTAGATCAAAAGTTGACCTGGAATTCACACCTCAACTACGTTACCAAGAAGGCCAAGATGGCACTTGGAACCTGCTACAGGATGGTGGGACCCAAATGGGGCCTAAAACCAAGGTACTTGCTTTGGTTATACACGGCAGTGGTACGTCCCATGATTGCCTATGCCTGTGTAGTGTGGCACAACAAGACCCGCCAATCCACAAGCAGTCACTCACGAAAGTACAGCGCTATGCATGCTCGCTAATCACAGGTGCCATGTCATCCACCCCAACGGCCGCTCTGGAGGCTCTGCTATCTCTCTGCCCCCTGCCTACATTTATACAAAAAGAGGCAAGAGCCTCTATGCTGAGAGCCTGGGAAAACGGGTCCAAGACATGGCACTCTTACGGCATGAGAACCCTTCTAAAAAACTGCAAGTCATGCCGATCATGCTTATGCCAGGGGACAGCATGATCAAAGAATACCACTTCACAAAGTGGTATTCAGTCGAGATACCGGACAGACAGGAGTGGACTGATGGTACGCTCGCTGAGTTCCGGTCTGGGGATATTGTGTGGTACACGGACGGCTCCAGACTCAACAATAGAGCTGGCTTCGGAGTATACGGCGAAAAACCCAGGGCCCAAATATCACAGGGCCTGGGGTTACACGCCACAGTATTCCAAGCCGAAGTGGCTGCTATAATACGCTGCGTCCAGGAGAATCTGCGACGCGGCTATAAGGGTAAAGATATATATATCCTATCAGACAGTCAAGCGGCTCTAAGGGCACTTGAATCTGCTGAGATTACCTCCAAACTAATAGCGGAGGGAGCACAGACCCTAAACTGTCTGGGCTCCAACAACAGAGTAACCCTTCGCTGGGTACCAGGACACTCCGAAATCGTGGGCAACGAAAAAGCCGACGAGCTTGCAAGGGAGGGGGCCTTATGCCCGGTACAAACCCCGGAACCGGTACTGGGCATACCCAAGTGCACCACCCGACGCAATCTCAAAGAGTGGTCGATCGAACAAAGTAAACAACTATGGCTCAGGTCGACAGGTCAGGCTCACGCCAAGACCTTAATGACAGGATTCTTCAACAAATACACGCAAGAGGTATTAGCGCTATCTCGCGGACAGTTGAGTATCCTCACAAGAACCATTACTGGTCATTGCAGGCTAAACAAGCACGGTACCAGAACCGGGCTGGCCGGAGATCCCACCTGCAGATTCTGTAAAGCAGAGGACGAAACACCGATGCACGTCCTCTGTCAATGCGATGCCCTCGGGCACCCAAGAAGCCGCACTCTGGGCAGTTACCACATCTGCCCGGAGGATGTTAAGGCTATCGCTCCCAAGGCCATTATACGGTTTATGCAAGCCGTGGGCCTCGGAGACGATCTGTAAGGGGGAGCGGAGGTCACAATAGATCAAATTTGGTCGCAGTGACCACTCGGCAACGAACGCTCCCCAGAACTTCGAATAATAATAAAAAATAAATGTGGTCAATAAATTATTTCTTATTCTTATTCTTATTCAATCAAATGAAATACCGATTTTATAGAGTCTGACTTCCGCGACGGCAAGTATGTTTTTATTTCTCGTGTAAAGACTATGACTATCGGACTTTTTTGGAAAAGTGTGCACGTTTTACGTGCATATATAAAGCAGTCGAGGATAAAATGGAAAGCCACGGTTAAAATACTTATTTCTTTAAATATTTCCCGAAGTGAGTCACGTGATCTGAGGCATAATTTTACCATAATAATATTATCCTAACTGATATTTCGGTTATGGCGGTCAATTTCAACGATTAGTCATCGTCGCAGGACCTTTGTAGGGCACAAGTGTGTGTGACTCAAGTCCACTTTCTATTCCCTCATTATTTCGATGGGACATCAGTGTGACACGACCAAAGGGGAATCAGGCCATTGGCCAAACGTACTTCCCAAGGCATAAGGACAAGACAACACTGCCATTTCAGACCTATGTATCTCGAATCACCTTATGGTAAGCGATTGCCGCCGCCCATGGACACCCGCGGCACTAGTGGAGTCAGAAGCTGCCAACCTTTTAACTCCGGTACTCTCACTCAAGCAGCGAAACACAGCACAGTGCTGCTTCACGCAGCTTTTCTGTGAGGCCGTGGTATCACTCCGGTCGAGCCGGCCCATTCATTCCGAAGCGTGGCTCTCCCGCGGTCAAAGACTAATTGACATTAAAATTTTCATTTTAAAGTCGATTTTAAAGTTTTGACTTTAAAGTCGATTTTTCGAGACTTTTTTCTGTCTTGTTACAAGACCGCCATTTTCCAGACTTTGGGCTAATACCGAAAAAAAAAAAGAATAGGTAAAATTTTTGGCCCGACTCGGAGCTCCAAACGTCCTCCACCGATTCTGGCTTGACGCCGATTTCTGTTGCATTATGTATAATAACTTGAATTTATTATTTAACTAGCTGACCCGGCGAACTTTGTTCCGCCTTAATGGCAATAAATAAGCAGATTGTTTTTTTTTATTTAAAAAATACAAAAAAAAATTAAAAAACTACATTAATCATTCATTATTATTTCTGTATTTTATTACATAGGTTGCTCTTCACTTAAGCACCTTGTGATACACGATGCAATCGTATCGAAACGCTGCTCGATTCAAATCTGCTAACGCTGTCGAACGGGATAAAAAGTATCCTATGTCCGTCTCCTGGCTCTAAGCTACCTCCCTACCAATTTTCAGCCAAATCTGTTCTGCCGTTCTTGAGTTATAAGTGGTGTAACTAACACGACTTTCTTTTATGTATATATAGATAGATTGAAATATCAGTTGGCCTTTAAAATTATAGCTCCAGTTTAAAAGCTATCGTTATGTTTATGCCTGGAAGCATCGCATGAAAATAGAGCTCTCTTGGGGGACTTTTATCAAGCGTGTGATAAGGTAGGTATACCGCTGGATCTTATTGCAAAATGCAACGAGTATTACTTACAGTTGGTATTATGAGACTAGAACCCATCTGTTATGTGGCTGTAGAATAGTAATACGTCTGTCTTATAGCCTAGCATCAAGGAATTTGCCGCATGAGGAATTAAAATAGATAAAAGACAGTATAGTTTTAACCATGAGAGAGCTACGCTTCGGCATGAATGGGCCGGTTCGCCAGCAGTGGTGATACGATTAAGGCGTGAAGCAGCGTCTCTGATGTGATTCGCTGCGTGAAGCCACCGGAGGCCCACTTTGGGTAAATCGGGGTTTAAGGTGATGGGTAGGGCACGCTAGCGACGCCAATCGATTTTAATATTTAGATACTAAACCGGATCTATTTTAAACAACTTCGGGGTTACAATCTCTCAGCAACCACTTATACTATTTATTAAATAACCAGTGCACAAATGTTGGGTCCGTTTTTGAAAGCGAAAATTGATTCACGCCAAAAGCGGCCACTTTTGGCGGCAGTAAAATATATATAGTATAGGTGTTTGCCGAGAGATTGTAACTCTCGCAAAACTTATTAAATAATATCGGTTTAGTTGCTAAAAATTAAAATCAATTGGCGTCGCTAGTGTACCCTACCCGTCACCTTAATGGTTAGCAGCACACTTGTATGTAACTCCACCTGGTGTTGAGGGTGTCCATTGGCGGCGGCAATCACTTATCTTCAGGTGATCCGTCTGCTCATCTGCTACCTATCGAATTAAAAAATATATCTATTCGCATCAACGACTTCCTGTACCTATAAGCAAAATGTGTAAGAATATAATATTATCTTTTAAATAATATAATTTGCTTGCTCTTTTATCGCCTCTAGCATAAAAAATAACTGTAAAATTGATGAAACAGCTGTACCTATTATTCCAGTAAATTAACTTTGATTTCGGCATTAGTCGTAGGTACCCAGCTGAAAATTTGCAAGAACCTTTAATGTGACATCCTAAAATTTGTATCAAAACTAATATTGTATAGGTTGTCCACATCTATTAAAAATGAAGGACAAAAGTAAAAAAAAAGTTTTTTGCAATAGGTTCTATCTTATATGTTAATCTCAATATTAATGGTCTTATCAATGAACTACAATCGCACTACATAAGGTTTAACCACCTACTGTAGCAAAACAGATTCATTCATCATCATCATCAGCCCATCGCAGTCCACTGCTGGACGTAGGCCTCTCCAATTGTTCGCCACTGTGATCTATCCATGGCTTCTCGCATCCAGCTCTTGCCAGCCATCCTGCGCAGATCGTCCCCCCACCTAGCCAGAGGGCGCCCTACATTACGTTTGCCAAGACGCGATCTCCACTCTAGAACTCGTTTACCCCATCGGTTGTCGGTTCTGCGGCTAATATGGCCAGGCCTCTGCCACTTAACTGACCGGATGGCGCAATTAGTAGTGACCCTGCCTCTTACGCCAAAGGTCGTGGGTTCGATCCCCACCCTAGACAAACATTCGTGCGATGAACACTTGTGTTTGTTCAGTGTCTGGGTGTAATATGTGTATTTAAGTATATATTTGTGTTCCTCTGTTGTCTGATATCTGTAACACAAGTGCTTAAGCTACTTAGTACGGAATCAGGTCAACGTATGAGATGTTGTGAGAATTATTATTATTATTATTACTTAAGCTTGCTAATCCGGTGAGCAAGTAAGGTAAGGTTTAACCACCTACTGTAGCAAAACAGATTCATTATAATAATGAAATAAAATCAATGTGGCATACGACCACGGCGATACAGCATAATCATTTCAGCAGAGACAATTTTCTTGTTTTGTACTTTATAGATTGTGTTTTTTGGTAGTCGGGTTTTAGTTTTTAAACTTAATTTTTTATAAGTCTCCGCTTTACTCCGCGCATCTTCACTTCTGTAGAACCGCAGCTTTACGTATTTCCACGCTCTCGGAGGGGATTCGCAAGCACAAACTATAGTAGTCACGGTCCCTCGCGAGGCCCCCTTGAGCGCGAGGCCGTGGGCGATGGCCCACGTCGCCCACGCCTAGCTACGCCACTGCCCAGTTGTGTCCAAACCAGTTCCTAGCCCAAGGGTAAGTTTGGACCATGATCCAGAATACGGGAAGTCTGGTAATGACTATGAAGCACTACTTACTAACTGCCTCGGTGACGCAGTGGTTAGTAAGTCGCACTTTAAAACGACGGCTGCGCGAGAGGTCCCGGGTTCGATAACCGGGTCGGGTTAAAAATGTGTACCTAAGTTTTCGGTTATAAATTCTTAGTGACAGGCCGGAGTCTGGAAGTACCCCTGTGCCTCGGAAAGCACGTCAAGCTCTTGGCCCTGCGCCCGAACCCTCTCCGGTCGTGTCACAGTAGTGTTCCATCGGGATATGCGGGTAAGGGAATAGATAATGCACGGGTTTTTGCGCACACACTTGAGCACTATAAAATATCCTGCGTACGTGGCTGATCGTTGAGATTGGCCGCCGTAGCCGTAATCGGTTGGAGGATAAAATTATTTTTATTACTTACCTACTTACCACAGTGGAACATAGCAATACGCAATGGTACACAAATCACCAAACCATTTTATATGCTCTCCAGGTCGGCCTATACAGCTTAGTGAAGATTGACCGCGGCGGCGTGATAGTCTGGGCGGTCCCCCACGCCTGCTTCGTCAACACCATCAAATGGAAGCTTATAGCTCCCAACTACCGCCACATCCTCAACCCTGTGGAGAATAACCTCCACTGCTCTTCCCACTGCTCTTGTACGGACACTTTGGCGACGAATAACTGCTGGAATGTTGTGTAAGTAAAAAAAATGTATTTTTTTTGTAATTTTAAACGAGAGGAGATTAAATTAATATATCGACCTGTTAGCGACGCACTCCACCCAGCAACTGATCGGGGACTTATTTGACGGAAATAAACGGACTCATGATCCTCAATGGACTAAGAGAGAGAGAGAGCGAGAGAAAAATAATTTTGTAATGTTCAATGGTTCTCTCTAGCAATGCGAGCTGGATAAAAGGTTACCTACAAGGTTACGTTGTCGAACTTTGTTGATGTGTCAAATGTGACTTATTATTATGGCCCAACTATAATCGCAATATTGGTTTCCTTTTTTTATTCATGCCGGTGCCTTTCAAGAAAGGTCTCCGCAGAATACCAGCGCCAAGGGGACCTAGTGTGTCCGTGGCAGATGCTGAGTGTAGATCCTTTTAAGTGCTATGTAGGCACTTAAAAGGATCTACACTCAGCATCTTCATCAAACATTACAATGTTTTTGTAATTTGATTTTGTAATTTTTTTTTGGTACTTAAATAATTTCTTACTCCTGTACCTAAATGAAAGAGCGAGCAGGTGCTCAGTTTGTAAAAACTCTAAATTCTTAGGGCAATAAATCGTGGCCGTGTGGTCCCCGGCAGAGTAGAATAGGCCACCCTCACTCTTACCGAGGTGTCGTAAAAGGCGACTAAGGTAAATTTGCTGGCATGATCATCAGCACCCAGAGAAGGAAAACTCTGCATTTATATCAAAACCCTCGCCAACCCGTCAGCCAAGCGTGGTGAGTATGGCAATTACCCCTCATGTGATTGAGGGAGGCCCGTGCCCCAGCAGTGGGGACATAAATGGGCTGACGATGATGATGATGATTTCTGAGTTTTTTTATGTACCCCACCGTATATCGTCTTTATGTACCTACACATTCCGTTGGAAAGTTCACTCTTATTTTAAAGGTTAAAGATGCAGGGCGTGTTTCCTACCCCGAGAGCCTGTCCTGAGGTTTGCCTCAGGGCTTTCTAGGTACACAGGTACTTAGTAAGCCCTGAGGCAAACCTCAGGACAGGCTCTCGGGGTAGGTACAATTGGGTAATATGATACATCCTATAGGGCCAGCAAGTTGTGTTGTCGGTATAAGTACGAGTACCTACATGAAAACTTTTATGTTAAAAAATACTCACTGAACGGGATTTTCTTACGGGAAAAACAATAAACGTAATTATTAACTAATCACTGAACATTATTTTATTCATTGGGCAATTTTATTTAAGGCGACGGGTAGCCCTCACTAGCGACACCAATCGATTTAAATTGTTAGCTACTAAAACAATTTCGGGGTTACAACCTCTTGGTAAATACTTATACTATTTATTAAATAACCATGCATAAATGGTGGGTCCAACGCGTACGCAAAAAAATAAAGTTTAAAAATTAAAACCCGACTGCCAAAAACACGATCTAAAAAACACAAAACAAGAAAATTGTCTCTGCTGAAATGATTATGCCTTACATATTTGAAAAGTGTTAAAAAAGCTCTTTCATATGATACCCCACACGGTACCGTCAAGCAATTTTTTTTTAGTTCCTTACTCTAAGTCCCCTAGAGGGCGCTGTAATAAATTTAACGCCACGTCATGCCTATAACCAGAAGACAACCAAGACGCTTCTAACGACACCTCATTTGTTCAAATATGATAACTAGTTTAGAAGTTACGTGGAAACAGATGAACATACATACATACATATATAAATAGCCTGTCAAAATCATAACCCTCATTTTGCTTTGCTGTAGTCGGGTAAAAATTGTTTAAAATAGATCCGGTTTAGTAGCTAAAAATTAAAATCGATTGGCGTCGCTAGTGTGCCCTACCCGTCACCTTAATACAGGAGAGCAATGAATTTGTAACACTTGCCGATTTTCATTAAACCCGCTCGGATTAGTTAGAGGCCTAAAAATGAAAAATCGAGCATTTTTGACCCCACCTTTTAAAACTTTCATTAAATATTTCACTAATAGTATTTGTAGGCTTCTAGGTATACTGAGCACGCTTGTATAAAAATCTTCTGGTAACCTGAATTTATTGCTCTCCGCTGTAAATCTTTAATGGTTGTTAAATGCTACTCTACTCTATATCAAAAAGAGGTAGAATCGCGTCTTTTGATAAAAATTCGCTGCGTTCAAACCCCAATAAAACGTCAAAAAGCGACATTCACCCCACTCCAATTGAAAAGCACGCAATAAAAGTAAATATTGAAAGTTTTCCCGCAGGAAATGTCAGCGCTATCCGGAGGGGATCGAGGGGTTCAACAAATGCGACGAGCAGTGCCTCGGGTGTCGCACTGGCAACATCTCAGTATGTCTGACATGTCGGTATTACACGTACCTGAGCCAATGTGTGTCTAAATGCCCGAATGACACGTAAGTAATCTTATTTGTTAGTTTTTACTAGAGTTGGGCTGAGTACTCGGTCACTAGTGGGTACTCGGTATACTCAGCAGTTTATTGATATTCGGTACTCGGTCGAGTAACTCGCTATTTTTTTTGTAGTGACTCAGTATATTGGCTCTCCTCAGCATGATAGTAAGCAAGAGGAGTGCCTAGATAGATTTGAAAATCCAGAGGTGCATAATCGAACCATGACCCCCGTATGGAAGGCGCGTTATTATCCACTGAGCTACTATCGCTCGTAGGTTTACATAATATGTTATAAAGCATTAATTAATTTGAAATCTAAATATAAGAGAAAATAATCATTTTTATAATTCTGGAAGTTTTAAACTTTCATGATCACTAACGTTAGAATAGTTTTTTAGGAAATTGCTACCATGTTTTTGTTCGGCTCAGTAGCAAGCAAGGTCACGGTGTAACCATGACGCTTTCAACAGTGGTGAATTATCGGAAACTCAAAAATAAGGTAACATAATATGGTAGCAGTCCCGTAAAATATACTTACACTGAAAACAGAAGAAGTTTTTGCGTCCCAAAACTGAACCGAGTAACTCGACAGAGTACTCGGTTTGAGGAACTTTATACCGAGTAAACTCGGTACTCGGTAACTCGGTAAAAGTTGTAATCGACGCATCACTAGTTTTTACTCAGCAAATATTTTTTGAGCTACGTTCACTACTACGACAAAGTGACCTGATGAAGTGAGTGATGAAGTAGGTTTTCGACCCTTGTACCTAGAAGCATTGCTGAACAAATGTGATGTGACGAGCAGTACCTCGGCTGACACATTGGGAAAAGCTCAGTCCCCCTTATTTCATAATACGGTCTAAGGTCGGAACTAAACTGGGCCTGCCCCTTTTTCACACTAGTTCAAGTAATGGGAAATACATACTGTTGCGGGTACGGGGTACGTAGATTCAAGTCAATTCAAGTAAACCCAAAGTCACAAAAAGACAATTTATTTAATTGACAAGATGCAATTACACACTAATCTCACTTAATTAACACTAAACACTTTCTAAATACTTCGCAGGTTATTCGCTTCTTCACTCCTAATTTGCAGGAGACTAAGTCGCTTCGCTTTCCAAATCGGAACTGACTCGACGAGCTAACACGACGTGCTTTTATACTCGTGCTGTCCATTAGGGCGAACTTCCCAGTATGTTCTCGAAATCGAAATTTCTAGATTCTTGTTACTAGAAATTTCGAGTCAAAGCTTCTCGAACTTTCGGCTGCAGAATGCGACTAGGGTATCTGGAGATCAGTAGATTTTTCTAGAACGTTCGACATTATTCCATTTCCTTCTACTACGTTCCAATCGAAACAACGGGTAGAATTTTCGGTCAACTGGGCACATGAGACATGGAGACATGGATCACAAGAAACAAGCATGCAGGTGTACATTATCGTAACAATACTAACATGTTAGACATACTCCACCTTTTTTAGCTTTCTAAAGCACAAGTAGCCGTCCTGATTCAATGTTAAATTTTTTTTATATGAGTGGTGGCAGACGAGCAGACGGATCACCTGATGGTAAGGAATTCCACCGCCCATGGGTGTCCATGGGCGGTGGAGTCACAAGAACAACACCAGTGGAGTCACAAGAAC
Source organism: Marasmia exigua (assembly GCA_019059595.1). NCBI lineage: Eukaryota > Metazoa > Arthropoda > Insecta > Lepidoptera > Crambidae > Marasmia > Marasmia exigua. The sequence goes on along the minus strand of CM032476.1, from coordinate 6,043,448 downwards.
GCTGCCAACCTTTTCCCCTTCCTCCCCATTGGGCCTCCGGTAACCTCACTCACACGGCGAAACACAGCGCAGGCGCTGCTGCACGCCGGTCTTCTGTGAGGCAGTGGTATCACTCCGATCGAGCCGGCCCATTCATGCCTAAGCGTGGCTCTTCCACATTTAAATCGAACTAGTGCTATCAAAATCGTCGACGCCCTGTTGGTCTAGTGGTTTAAGTACCGGGCCGTGATGGCGGGGTCCTGGGTTCGATTCCCGGGTTGAGCGAAAAGTATGTTTAGAATTTTTCGAACATAGCTCGGGTTTGTGATCACCAATCCGCATTAGGCAAGCGTGGTGATTAATCCTAACCTCATCATAGTAGCGATAACTTGATTTCTATGATGGAGGCCTCGGCCATGCAGTGGGACAGTTTACAGCCGATACTAAAACTAAATGGTCACATTCCTACGTATTTATTTAATTTTCAAAGCATCTCGTATAACTCACCAGCAAACGAGGAATACCACCTATTTTTTTTTACTGCCACACAAAATATAAAGACCGTGCATATTTTGACTGGAATATTATTTACGTATCTAGGTATACAAAACCCATATCAGTTATGTGTACATGTTTGGATGAATATCAATTAACCAATCGCATGTTTCAATATAAAAAAAGAAGTAAATAAATCCATTTTACCTCGCGCTTTGTATTTTGCAAATTGAGAGGTTTTGAAATACTTCATTAAAAGTAGATAGATATCTTAGAAGCGTGTTACTGGGTCGTGTTACGTAAAAAATGGGATTTCAAATAAATAACAGTTTTCATCATCATCATCATCAGCCCATTTAAGTCCCCACTGCTGGGGCACGGGCCTCCCTCAATCACATCAGGTGTAATTGCCATACTCACCACGCTTGGCAGACGGGTTGGCGAGGGTTTTGATATAAATGCAGAGTTTTCCTTCTCTAGGTCCTGATGATCATGCCAGCAGCTTTACTTTAGTCGCCTTTTACGACACCTCGGTAAGAGTGAGGGTGGCCTATTCTACTCTGCCGGGGACCACACGGCTGAACATAACAGTTGCTGAATAACAGTTTTATGTTTAGGTATCTGGTCCTGCAATTCTAACGAGATTTTTTTCGATAATTAATACAACAACTTATTCTTTGACTTGATTCCGTACTAAGTAGCTTAAGCACTAGTGTTACGGATATCAGACAATGGAGGAATTACAAATAACTAATCAGTGAACACTGAGCAAACAAGTGCTCATTACACAAATGTTTGTTCAGGGTGGGGATCGAACCCACGACCTTTGGCGTATGAGGCGGGGTCACTATCAAACACGCCATCTGGCCAGTCAACTTTGACCAGTTTGTAGTCTGATACTAAATGTTTTAAAAATCGTGAGAAATGTGATATTATTTTTACCCGAATACGCCGAAGCAAAAAGGAGAGTTATGATTTTGACCTGTATGTATGTATGGATATCATATTTGAAGAAATGAGGTGTCGTTGGAAAGCGTCTTGATTGTCTTCTGGTTATAGGTGATATGACGTCACTTGTCACACGTCAATTGACTACAGCGCCCTCTCGCTAGAGGGCGCTGTAGTCAATTTAAGCCGACTAATCTACGACGACCTAACGACGACTATTTAAGTCCCCTGACATAGAGTATTTAACTAAAAAAAAAATACTTGACGGTACCGTGCCTGGTATCAAATGATAGAGCTTTTTTAGCACATTTCAAATTTGTAATTTTATTTATATAACTAAAAATATGTTAAATAAAAATAAAGTTTAAGAACTAAAACCCGACTACCAAAAAAACACGCTCTAAAAAGTACGAAACTAGAAAAGTGTCTCTGCTGAAATTATTATGCCGTATTGCCGTGGTCGTATTCCACCTACCGTAGGAAAACAGATTCATTATAATAATAAAATAAAATCAATGTGGCATACTAGCGACGCCTCTCGATTTTAATTTTTAGCTACTGAACCGGATCTATTTCAAACAATTTCGGGGTTACAACCTCTCGACAAACACTTATACTATTTATTAAATAACCATGCACAAATGTTAGATCCCTTTTTGTACGCAAAAATATGATGACGCGAAAAATTGATTCACGCCAAAAGCGGCCACTTTTGGCGTGAATCAATTTATCGATAACGCGTTGGACCCAACATTTGTGCATGGTTATTTAATAAATAGTATAAATGTTTGCCGAGAAATTAAAATCGATTGGCGTCGCTAGTGTGCCCTACCAGTCACCTTAATAATTTCAGTAGAGACAATTTTCTTGCTTCGTACTTTTTAGAGCGTGTTTTTTGGTAGCCGGGATTTATCTTCTAATAATGTTCTACAAACCAACTCTTGCTCGTAACTCTGAGAACTGAAATTTACCTTTAAACTAGTATATGGCAATGTGGGCGAATGCACGTTTGCCGACATCAGGAGCGCTCAATGTGTTCGAACCCCGGGGCGTGAGTATGAATCCAAATCAGCGAATCGTTTGTACGATTTAGATACCTATGGGGTAACATCAAATAAGGTAACAGATCGCGCAATCGATAGGTCACATAGACATCGGTTTAGTTAAAAAAAAGGAAAGTATCAGCCCATACTGTCCCACTGCAGGGCAAAGGTCTTTTTCATTGAAAACAGAAATTTCACAACATCACATTAATCTTTTTTTAAATTTTATTTTGCTATCTTTGTAATATTATTTTATTAGAAGTATTTTTCTACTCTGCCGTGTGGTCCCCGGCAGAGTAGAATAGGCCACCCTTACTCTTACCGAGGTGTCGTAAAAGACGAGTAAGTACTTGTACCACTAGCTCGGCTGTGAGGAAATACGTTGTGGAGAAGCCAGCACGTCACGGATAGATTTTCAAACTGTGAATATTGATTCTTAACATATGATGATCCATTTGGTTTAGTTTCCATGTCTAAGGCTTGCGAAGGTCAGACGGCTGATATTAGGTACCATGACTTCCCAAATCCTGAATCATGGTCCATACGTACTCCGGGTTACGAAGCGACGTCTTTGGGCGTAACCAGGAATGACACGATAAGATAATGATAACCATAACACGAATTTTGTTTGTTTATTAATTTGCCAAGTGTAAGAAATGAGTCGTTTAACATTTGACTTCTTGGCAAGTAACACTTGTGATTGTTCCCTGTCTGGGTGTAAATATTTAAATAAATAATAAATATTTTACAATATCACAAAAATTGATCAGACTCAGTGATAGGTAGCTCAAGCACCTGTGTTACGGATATCACAATCAACAGCGGAATTACAAATATATATTATAATAAATAAATAAATTTCACAACATCACATACATTGATCTGACTCCGAGATAGATAGCTCGACCACCTGTGTTACGGATATCAGAACCAATAGTGGGATTACAAATATATACATATAATACTTTTTTTTGTAAATACATACTTATAATACACAGAAAACACTCAGACACTCAGAACAAAAAACATGTTCAGGCACACAAATATGTTTGTACTGTGCGGGGTTCGAACCCGCAACCCTTGGACCAAAGGCAGCGTTCACTACCACTGTTCCAAACCGGTCGTCATTTCTGTATTTAGGTATTATATTTTGTGTTTTCTCAGTTTTTGATGTTCGTAACTAAGCACTTTGCTTATGCATCTTACTACGGAATTAGGTCAATGTATGAGATGTATGAATTTATTAGTTTTTTTTTGTTATAGTGTCCATCGAATTTTGAATTTCGAGTTTACTATGTTGAAATTGTCGTGTTTAGAGTTGGATCTTTTATTTTATCTCTTATTAATTGAGTTTTAAATATATATATAAAAAAAAACAAAAAATACTGGTAATGGACACCATCTAGAACAAACAAAACGTACACGTCACATAGACAATACTGTATTAATTGGGAGGTTCTGAGTATTGGATAATATTATTATAGTCGTTCATTATAAATATTAATATACTTACATAAATATTTTATATAAGATGAGAAAAAGAGAGAGAGAGAGAGAGGCGACATGGGAAGTTAATAGGTCGGGGAATTTATGAGGGAAGGACGTCATACAATGTGCTGGGGTACTTCTGACAGTTAAAGAAGATGAGTTCTTGGGTACCCTCTTCTGGTCCACATTCGCAGAGTGATGAGTCTTTTACTCGAACTTTATTTAAGAAAACCGGTTTACACTTCGCAAGCGACAAACGGTGAAGATTGTTGACTTTTCCATATCTTTATATTTAAAGATTACGGAGACCATCCGTGGGATAAGAGGTTGTACACCTGCGAAGTAGCGGCCCTTGGTTTTTGATGATTTGTTATATCTACTCTGCCAATCCTCGATCAAGTTCTGATTAGCATGAGGAAGGACGTCTTGGGTGATAATAATTTATTAGTATCATGCCAATAACCGATTCATTGTCATTTTAATCAACGTAAAAAATTGTGACAGACGGTGATATAAAATGATATACGATACCATCTCCTAAGTAAAAGTCTTTGCACTGAAGTATAATTATAATAATTACCTAGCTCGTGTGTGCGCCGTGTAAGCTTTAATTTAGGTTATAAACATAAATTAATCAGGCCTACGCCTCTTCAAATTTTCTAAGAAGCTCGAAATGGGGTTGGATATGATTAACAATTTTATAATTCAATATTTTAGTACATATACCGTGGGAGAGCCACGCTTCGGCATGAATGGGCCGGCTCGACCGGAATGATACCACGGCCTCACAGAAAACCGGCGTGAAGCAGCAATGTGCTGTGTTTAGCTGTGTGAGTGAGGGTACCGGAGGCCCAATCCGGGGCAAATGTGGGTTTAAAGGTTGGCAGCGCATTTGTGACTTCACTGATGTCGCGGGTGTCCATGGGCGGCGGCAATCGCTTACCATCAGGTGATCCGTCTGCACATCCGCCACCTATCACACAAAAAAAGAAACATATTATTATCTACTAAAAGAAAAATGGCGAAATATTTGTTGAGTTATCTATATAGCGTCTAAAATATCGTTTTTACGAAATGATCTTATATAAATGTATCCCACCAAAAACATTATGTAAAAAAGTAGCCAAGGCTCGATGGAGTTGATTGTTTATCTCTAAAAAGTAATGAACTCTGCGTTTCTTACTGCGATTTCTTTATTGTTTATAGTTAATGTTGTGTGACTTGGCCGTTGAAGGGTATACAAAGGTCCAAAACGAGGTGCGCCATGACACCATTGAACATATCTCGACCACTAACCACTGATCTAACATAAAATAGACGTACAGACAGACTTCTATCAATCAATGAATAGAAATCCGTCTCTACTGCAAATATTTTTATACTGTTTGTTCCAGGCTCGCCATGAGTATTACTGAAATACGCTCTTCTGGAGATAGATTGATCATTCATTTATTACTTTTTAGAGATAAACCATCAGCTCCATCGAAACTTGGCTAGTTTTTTACAAAATATTTTTGGTGGGATTTCACTTCTTTTTGTAGAAACTATAGAAAATCTTATTAAATTATTCATTATGCCACCAGTCGCGTATAAATGCTATGAGTATAATTTTATGTATAGAATTGTAAATATAACTTGATAATCTCACATATTTGTGCGGCATTACCAAGTCATTTATGTTGATTCGTTGGTATAACTGAAAAACTGGGCCATTTCGGATAAAATTTTAGTGAAGAGAACAGCAAATATAATTTGGTAATCTCACATGTTTTATGGGATTACCAAGTCATTTATGCAGTTGGTTTTAACCAGGTACTCCAGATCTTCTATTATCCTAGTTTTTATAGTTTTCCTTCTATGTGACCATTAAACCCTAATAGGTCCCCCGAGATAGGTAGCTCAAGCGAGCTACCTATCTCGGAGTCAGATCAATGTATGTGACGTTGTGAAATATTTATTTATTCACCACTATTAATGCTACTACTCCATAATCTCTATTTAATATAAACCTTAAAATATAGTCTTAATTGAAAATTATAGTATGTTGACTTTTTGGTTATTAAAGGAGATATACATATACCAAAAACCGCAATTTCATACCTATTATTATTACATACTTTTCATACCAAGACGCAAAAAAATGTATTAACAAAAATGTTAAATAGAGGTCCGCCATTCTCTTGTACCTATGTCTAGCTGATAATGATCTTCCATAATGATTAGCATTTACCTAAGTAGGTAGATATTAGGGGTTGAAGTATGAACTTGCCGATTTGTATGAAGTTTCAAATGTGGGAGAGCCACGCTTAGGCATGAATGGGCCGGCTCGACCGGAGTGATAACACTGCCTCACAGAAGACCGGCGTAAAGCAGCGCCTGTGCTGTGTTTTGCCGTGTGAGTGAGGTTTACCGGAGGCCCAATGGGGGGGAAGGGGAAAAGGTTGGCAGCGCACTTGTGACTCCACTGGTGTTGCGGGTGTCTATGGGCGGCGGAATTGCTTACCATCAGGTGATCCGTCTGCTCGTCTGCCACCTCACATATATAAAAAAAAAGTTTTTCTGATATGAACGAGATTGATGGTAGCTCAGTGGTTCAGAACGCGCCTTCAATACGGGGGGTCATGGTTCGAATCTGAGCATGCTCCTCTGGATTTTCCAAATCTACGTGCTTGTGTGTGAACCAATAGTTCAGCGTTGAGGGAAAACATCGTGAGGAAACCTGCACGTTCCGAATAGTTTCTGAAACGTGTAATCAAGATTCGGTTGGTCTGGTTCCCCTGTTAAAGGGTTGCGAAGTTCAGACGGCAGTCGCTTCATTGTAATTACCAGATTTCCCAAATCCTGAATCCAAGCCCCTAAGCGTACCCCGGGCTCCAGAGCGACAGCCTTACCGTGTATTACACGCTAAGGTGAGGGGGACACCGGAAAATGCGTTGACTGTACCATGGACTAATTTACGTAGATACATACAGAACGCCCTGTTGGTCTAGTGGTTTAAGTACCGGGCCGTGATCTCGGGGTCCTGGGTTTAATTCCCGAGTCGGGCAAAAAGTATGTTTAGAATTTTTGTACTTAGCTCGGGTTTGTGATCACCAATCGGCATTAGATAAGCGTGTGATTAAGCCTAGCTTCATAATAGCAGCGATAACTTGATTTCTATGATGGAGGACTGCCCTGCAGTGGGACAGTATAATGGGCTGATACTTTACTTTGTACTTACAGACACTCGTTAATCATCCAATTTGTGAAATATTTAATCTCATTTTTATATCTTACCTGATGTGTGGGTGTACACTTCATACCTACCAGCATTGGCGACTTGTTTGGTAGTAGGTATGAGTACTTCATAGAACATGTTTGGGGCAGTGGGTAGTGCTTAGCACTTTGAAGCGACGGCTGCGCTTGGGGTTCCAGGTTCGATCCCCGGGTCGGGCCAAAATTTGTACCTGAGTTTTTCTGTTAAAAATTTTCAGTGTCAGCCTGGAGTCTGGAAGTTGGCGGTCTTGTACCCCCGTGCTGGAAAGCACTTTAAGGCGTTAGTCCTGCGCCCGATCCCTCTTCAGTAGTGTCACACTGAAATATAAGGGTAAGGGAATAGAGTGTGCTCTTGTGCCTGCGAAAACACTTGTGCACTTTAATATGTCTTGCAGCTGATCGCCGAGATTGCCCGCCATGACCGATATTATCCCGACCAACGTCCACGACCGACCATCAGTGTAAGAGGATATAACCCTAAACGGTTTCGGTTGACGGTTATGAATGACTCCGGGACCTTCAAGAGACGAGGGTAATCAAGGGATAATCTAAAACGGCAACGCATCAGCGACTCCTCTAATCTAGCAGATGTTGATCGTTTAACATTAGGTTACCCGCTTACTCGTTTGCCGACTCTAGCGTTAAACAAATATTACCTAAAGTCGTCTAATAGTATCTAAGGAATTAGATAATTTGAAATTATTTTATAAGTAAATAATACACTTTTTCTTCCTACCTACAGGCGGAAAAAAATACAAAGTAATTACTTTAATTATTTATAAATTATAAACTAAGTAAGTTCACTCTTTACTGATTTCTATTCGTTAATAAGTAAGTACGTACTTACACAAAATAATGTAACATTATTCCTAATAAGTAGCATATATTTCTATATAGGTAGGTAAATTGATTAATTTTTCAACGTGAAATTTAGAAAGTAGTTTTTTTAAAATCGGCTGTTCGTAAAAAAAAATTAATAAGTAAATAAAAACAAAACCTAAAACAAAATATAAATGTGAAAAATTCAGCAAACATTTTTTTATTTATTACTCACATCCGCAGCAGGAAAACGTTTGAAACCTGAATACTGCAATCAAATACTTCGCATAACTAAAACGAGAATTAAAGTCAACGTTATTTTTATGCAAATCCAACCCCGTTGTAAAAATGGAATGAAACACACTGTATAATTTCTCATCTGTGTTCACTCTTGACAATTGGCTTCCGATACGTGGGTACGAGTACTGTTGGCTTATTCGTTCTGACAGTGTTGTCGAGGTAGTTTCGACCACTTATCGATAGATACCTAATCAAAGGACCCATCGATAAGTGGTAAAAGAAACCTTAGCGCGAAGACGTCCCGTAACAAACGAGAATGTCCTGTCGCATCCAAACAAAGGAGAAAGGGAGGGCAACTCCGATTCGGTCGTAAGTAAGGCCTCAGACCATTGTACGATCGTTCAGCATGGCCCAAACAGTTAAAAGAAAAGAACAGTAGAATAAACAAATTCAAACAACAACTCATACAATGACCTGATTTCGCACTAAGTAGCTTAAGGTGACGGGTAGGGCACACTAGCGACGCCAATTGATTTTATTTTTTAGCCTCTAAACCGGATCTATTTTAAACAATTTCGGGGTTACAACCTCTCGGAAAACACATATACTATTTAATAAATACTTATACTTAACTGTTGGGTATGCTTTTGTACTCGAAATTAGAATTACCGCCAAAAGCGTCACTTTTGGCGTGAATCAATTTTTCGCGTACAAAAACGGACCTAACATTTGTGCAAGGTTATTTAATAAATAGTATAAGTCTTCGCCGAGATATTGTAACCCCAAAATTGTTTAAAATAGATCCGGTTTATTAGTTATAAATTAAAATCGATTAGCGTCGCTAGTGTGCCCTACCCGTCACCTTATTGAGCACTTGTGTTATGGACATAAGACAACAGAGGAATTAGGAATATTTATTGAACTACATGTAAAAAACCTACAAAACTGTACCTAATTCAGAAATTTTCAAATCCATATGCGTATTAAAGGACTTAGTGCTTTGTTGGATTATCAAATAATGTAATTATTGTATCCTTATTTTCGCCTGGAATCTATTAGTGAAAAGTTTCAAAGCGCTTAAAAGTAAACGAAAGTAGGAATTATCTAGATGTGACAACCATCGATAACTGTAGAACACTAGTTAAGACTAGAGTTCCCAGAATGTTTATTGTATCGCAGCGGCCGATTGCGTCGGTTTGTTTTTTACGTCACTATCAAATTTGAATTTGTAACAATAGCATTCGAATTTTTATAGTTAACTGGACTGTGAGAATCTTGTATGTTTGACGTATGTGTTTTGGTTATACAAATTAACACAGTGACAACAAAGTTTTCATACATTAGTGTTGTGCGATGTTCACGCAAACTTTATAATTAATATCTCGTGGAACGTAGTTCAAGGATTCTGTGGATGTCCATTATGAACATTTGAACTAGAATTATCCTTTAATTTCTGCCATTAACTGACTTACTTAACTGTTTTGTCTCATAGGTCGTGTCCCTCAAACATAGATATGCTGAACATAATTCTCTCCATAGCTCGTTGACTGTCCTTGAGCCTTTTTTTTATGATATAGGTGGCAGACGAGCCGACGGATCACCTGATGGTAAGTGATTACCACCACCCATGAACACCTGCAACACCAGTGGTGTTACAACTGCGCTGCGCTGCTTACCTTTTAACCCCCCTCCCCTGGATTGGGCCTCCGGTACCATCACTCACGCAGCGAAACACAGCGCATGCACTGCTTCACGCCGGTTTTCTGTGAGGACTTGGTATTACTCCGATCGAGCCGGCCCATTCATGCCGAAGCGTGGCTCTCCCACTGTTAAAAGCCTTGTAGCTCATCTTAGCTTGCGATTCCCAGTTGCGTCCAAATCTGTCGCTTCTGAGCCCTAGGTACGCTTGGACTATGATGCAGGATTCGGGCAGTCTGCTAAGTTCCGCTGCCTGAAGGCCCAATACGGGGAAAAGGAGGGTTTAAAGGTTGGCCAACGCACTTTTGACTCCACTGGTGTCGCGGGTCTACATCGACAATCGCTTACCATCAGGTGATCCGTCTGCTCAACTGCCACCTATCACATAAGAAAATTTTGAAAAACTATCCGAGACGTGCAGGTTTCCTCACGATTTTGTCCCTGACCGCCGAGCTAAAGGTAGAAATAATAATAAATAAATAACAAATTGAAACATCACATACATTGTTCAGGACCCAAACTAAGGTACCTTTGTACTATGGAAACCAAGAACAACAAAGATAATCACAGGAAATATGCACATAGACACAGTATATAAATACGCTAAAGCAGTATCGACACTCCGCCGAACGACAGAACGTTACCTACTGTGTAGGGTTGCCCTCTTATTTCTGTAAAATATAATTCTTACCTTTCCATATTAGCATGAAGTTCAAAACATTTAATCGTAACAAAATCCTCCCAAGCTCCACCACCCCAAAATCATCCGTGATCGCGGGGTCCTAGGTGCAACAAGGTGGCAATCAGGTGGTGGTGGTGTGAAATTAGAACATAAAAATAAGCAGAATACTAGCATATATAATTCGTACACAAAATAATGGCTAAAGTTGCAAAAAGCTACGCAAGGATACACAAAGTTACATATTCTTTTCATAATCTTTTGTTCCATTACTTGGAAAACACGTTAAGCTATTGGTCATGCACCCGATCGCTCGGGCCAAGACACAGTGAGGCCCCACAATATCCCCCATACCAAAATTCATCCTCTTCGACTCCCTGAAATGTAATTGTGATCGTAACTTGTAAATTACAGCAGGCACGTCAATTTCGCCTAAAATATATCACTTTGAATATCCGAAACCTTTTTTTAATAACATTACAAAATGTATCTACTTACTTTCTCTACCAAATAAAGTAAGCGGCACTCGAGTAAAACCGACAACCCTGAATTTAGTTCCTGCGATTGTACTCTGATGGAACCTTAGAATCCGTGTAAAGCGTGCGTCATTCGAGCGTTTGTTCGTAGTGTCCATACTGCTTTAGCGTATATATCTACTGTGACATAGATTTGAAAAATTTAGAGGTTCATCGGATTCGAACCACAACCGCCCCGTATGGAAGGCGCGTTCTTATCCACTAAGCTCCCATCGCACTACCTTGAACCTAGTTATTATCGACTAAATCGCTGGCTGGATCTAAGGATTATTGCAAACCTCGTATAACAATGATCAATTAAGAACATTGTTTAACTACCTGTTACCGGTGCTTGCTAATTGCTAATAATAGATTTCCCTCTATTATATTCCTATCCGCTACATTATCCATCAATCCACATTAGTGTTGCTAACTGTTATCAAAAGGTACAATTTAAATTATTTTTGAAACAAAATAGATAGTTATAATATATAGTTTTAAACGTTCATGGTCACTAACATTAGAATAGTTATTTACGAGATTTGTACCATGTACCTTATTTTTGAGATTCCGATATTCACTTCACTAAATCACTATTTCATTTTTTTTTGGCGAGAAAATAGTGTGCTAGTGAATAGTGGTGATGCGAAGGTGGGTAGACCGATTTGTCTGCCAGTAACAACTTACCTGCGAAAACTTCAGTTGCTACGTGACCATGGCGCTTGCAACAGTGCCGAAATATCGGAAACTCAAAAATAAGGTACATGGTAGAAATCCCGTAAATAACTATTCTAATAAGAACAGCTAGTTATTGCGAGTTACTCGTATGAGCTAGGTTTTCATTTGATAAAAGACGAATCTTAAAGATAATTCCAAACATAGAATTCATAGTCTATGGGTGATTCTCCGAAATTTGACCTTCCGGTTTCTTCGCGTCTGATTTCTATGGGCTCAAAAATATTGTTCAAATTAGAAGTTTATATTGAAATCAGAAGAAGTTTAAATTGAAAGAGGGGTAGGTGTCTGTACGTGTTCTTATTTCAATTTAAAATTCTAATTTGAACAATATTTTTGAGCCCATGGAAATCAGACGCGTCGAAACTATATTGTTTTGAAATGTCTTAAATTAATCACAAGTAATAAACACCCTATTGGTCTAGTAGTTTAAATACCAGGCTGTGATCTCGGGTTCGTTTCCCGGAACGAGCAAAAAGGGTTTCGAATTTTTCGCATTAAGAAAGCATGGTGAATCCATCATTATAGCGATGACATGATTTTCATGACCTACTTACTTATTTTTGCTTACTTCATCATCATCACCATCGGCCCATTTAAGTCCTCACTGCTGGGGCACGGGCCTCCCTCAATCACATGAGGGGTAATTGCCATACTCACCACGCTTGGCAGACGGGTTGGCGAGGGTTTTGATATAAATGCAGAGTTTTCCTTCTCTGGGTGCTGATGATCATGCCAGCAGCTTTACCATAGTCGCCTTTTACGACAACTCGGTAAGAGTGAGGGTGGCCTATTCTACTCTGCCGGGGACCACACGGCAGAGTAGAAAATACATCTAATAAAATAATATTACAAAGCAAGCAAAATAAAATTTAAAAAAAAAGATTAATGTGATGTTGTGAAATTTCTGTTTTCAATGATAAAGACCTTTGCCCTGCAGTGGGACAGTATGGGCTGATACTTTCCTTTTTTTTAACTAAACCGATGTCTATGTGACCTATCGATTGCGCGATCTGTTACCTTATTTGATGTTACCCCATAGGTATCTAAATCGTACAAACGGTGAGTGAGGGTGGCCAATTCTACTCTGCCGGGGACCACACGGCGACTTTGCTTACTTACTAAGTAATTAAAATCAAATGGTGGTACTACTGGACAAAAATCCGGATGAATTTTTTTGAGGCGCTAAATTGGCAACATCTTCTCTTAGACAATTGCCACCCAATACACTAACGTCGTTCATTGTCCACAGACTAGTGCTGTCCCAGAACGATTATTGTATATCGAGAGCCGAATGCTCGGCGATGAGGGGCTGGGCGTGGAACGGCACTTGTGTGTTCAACTGCACAATCGGGTACAAGAAGGAGATTCATAAGAATGAGACTGTTTGTGTTCCTTGTGATAAGTGTGAAGAGGTAAGAGTTTTTTACTAATTCCAGATCAATACTGACCTACGTAACGTAACGTAGACGTAGCCCAAAGGATTGCATGCCTCAAGTGGCAATGGGCAGGGCACATAGCGAGGAGAACAGACGGCCGTTGGGGCGGAAAGGTCCTCGAGTGGAGGCCACGTACAGGAAGCCGCAGCCGTGGCAGGCCTCCTACAAGGTGGACCGACGATCTGGTGAAGATCGCGGGAATCCATTGGATGCGGGAGGCACAGGCCCGATCTGTGTGGAGAACATTGGGGGAGGCCTATGTCCAGCAGTGGACGTCTATTGGCTGAAATGATGATGATGATGATTGACCTACAACCTGTGCGGATAAAGAATGGGATCAGAAATGGCGGCGCATCTATTCACTTCTCGCTCGCACACTATTTGCGTCTATACTCGCACTCGTGGGTGTGCGAGCGAGAAGTGAATAGATGCGCCGCCATTTCTGATCCCATTCTTTATCCGCACAGGTTGTACTTAAGCTGGATTAGACCAATCATTATCCGTGAATTATTCTATGGTATAACCTCAGATTTGTATTGAATGACAGCGTTACACCATAGATTGTGTGTGTGATGTGTATTTCCGTTTAATCTATATCTGTATTCCGTATTTTATTGTAGGTATGATCCGCATGATGGTCGAAATAAATGTTTTAATTCACTCATTCATTTCATTAAGGTAGGGCACACTAGCGACACCAATCCATTTTAATTTTTAGCTACAAAATTCGTTTTTTAAACAATTTCGGGGTTAAAATCTCTCGGTAAATGCTTATACTATTTATTAAATAGCCAGGCACAAATTTTGGGTCCGTTTTTGAACACGAAAAATTGATTCACGCCAAAAACGGCTACTTTTGGCGGCAGTTAACTATAAGTATTACATAAATAGTATAGGTGTTTGCCGAGAGATTGTAACCCCGAAACTGTTTAAAATAGATCCGGTTTAGTAGCTAAAAATTAAAATCGATTGGCGTCGCTAGTGTGCCCTACCCGTCACCTTAATTCATAGATTTAGTATCGGATTAAGATTGGTCGAATCGGCCCTTAGTACACATTTTCTTAACTGAAATATGCACTAATTATATGTATAATTAGTCCATGACTGAAACCATGTTATCACGGTGCGTCCGATGCCAAATTTAAAAAATATATATCTAGGTAAGTACGGACCATTAATTTTATGATGCGTACCGAAGGTTTCAGGAACTATCGGGGTTCCCATGACATGCCCTACCAAATGGGGCTCCACCATACCACTATAAATAAATAAATAAATATTTCACAACATCACATGCATTGATCTGACTCTGAGATAGGTAGCTCAAGCCCCTGTGTTACGGATATCAGAACCAACAGCGGAATTACAAATATATACATTTAATACTTTTCTTTTGTAAATACATACTTATCATCATCATCATCATCAGCAACCCACACTCGTCCACTGCTGGACATAGGTCTCCCCTAATGCACGCCACTGCTCCCGATTTTCGGCCACTCTCATCCAGCCTTCGAATGTCATCATCCCATCTTGTCGCACGGCGTCCTACACTACGCTTACCGAGAGATTACCGAGATCGCACATAATACATACTTATAATACATAGAAAACACCCAGACCAATACAAACAGACATGTTCATGCGCACAAATGTTTGTACTGTGCGGGGATCGAACCCGCAACCCTTGCACCAGAGGCAGCGTTCACTACTATGATCCAAACGGGCCGTCATCAACTATGACGCAAACTTTAGTCCGTTTTTCCGATTTCATACGGACTAAGATAAAGATATGAATTAATGTGTATCTAAAGTATCAGATTTGTAACACATCTCAGTGACCTTTTTAAATGTCCTAAAAGATAATGAATGAATGAATGAAACATTTTATTTCGACCAACACGGATCATATACAATTAAAATAATATCAAATTAAATTAAAATTAAATTAAATTACATTACACACATAGATATTTGTTATTATTAAATACATACACAGGCACACAGCATCAGAACCTTATTCTTACGTCAGTCCGTACATGAACCATGCTGCAATGGTTCAGGTACTGACCGTCGTAGCGCTCGGCGAATGCAGTCAGGATGCCGTTCCGGCTGGCCCGCACCCGGTGCACCAGGGATGTGCACCGCTTGCGCATGTGTGCGTAGAAGCAGTCCACACGCGCGCCGGCGAACATCCCCGATGCGCTACAGAAGCGGGGAAGCCCCAACAGCATCCTGAGCGCATTGTTGTACTGCACACGCAAGGCATTCTACTGCTTCTGCGTATAATCAAGCCACAGACTGCACGTGTAGAATATATTAATATATTATAGTATAATGTTTTATGTCCGATGTAACACCTTAAGGTTCCGTACCCAAAGGGCAAGAAAGTAAAAAAAACAGGGTCCCTTATTACTAAGACTTCCCTGTCTGTCTGTCTGTCTGTCATCGGGCTATATCTCATTATTCGTAATCTTTATTACGATTATGAACACTAATTCGTGAAATTCCATCATCTCGATGGATAGCGGTACAGTATTAGACTGTTTTTCGCGGAACTTTCTACCACGTACCTTAGTTCTGTGGAACGGTTTGGCTGCAGGAGTATTTCCCGACGGCTACGACTTACGGACCTTCAAGAGAAGAGCGTACTCTTTAAAAAAAAAGCCGGCAACACATTATCGATCTCTCTGATTTCGCGGATGTTCATGGGCGGCGCTGATTACTTTCCATCAGGTGACTTGCTTGCTTGTTAGTCCGCCTTATGCTAAATTAAAAAAAAATGTTATTTTAATTATATCTTTTTTGCTTTCAGACATGCGGCAATCTAGTAATTCAAACGCTGGGAAATATTGAAGAAGCCGGGAGATGTGTGCATGTCAAAGGATATCTCGTCATCCATATTAGATCCCTTCTTAAAGCCATGGACGAACTCAAGACATACTTGGGCCAAATCCAGGACGTGTCCGACTACATAGCCATACATGGGTCTCGTACGATAACCTCACTAGATTTTTTATCATCACTGAGACGGATCGGAGGCCAAAACTTGAGGAATGGAACCCACAGCCTAATCATTTACGATATGACTAGTCTTCAAAGTCTATTCACGGAAAACGTAACTAAAACATTAAAGATAGATAAAGGTTCTATGTACGTTTATGACAATCCACTGTTGTGCACAAGTGAGTTAGATAAAATTCAGGATAAGTTCCCAACAAAACTTGGACCTTTAGATTTAACTCAAGGGACTAATGGATACAGTGGCGGTTGCACAAACGCATCTATCGGATTAAAAGTTAATGTTATCAATGAAACTTCCGTGTCAGTTCACTTTACGCACGTGAAAAACCCACACGCTCATTACTCGATACTTTACGTGCGATTGCCTCAAGGCTCCCGTAAGGTCTTCGTTCCGGAGACTTGCAGCGACTCTGAATGGCACGCTTACAATATTCCTTTTCACCTAGACACAAAACGAGATGTTATCCTAACAAATCTACGACCTGCATCCTCCTATGCTCTTTGCATAGAAAAATACGACCCGGAATCAAAGGATCTCGCCCGAAGCAATATATTCAACTTCACAACACCTGTTGGCAAACCCGAACCGCCTTTTATTTTCGAGTTGGTCGCGTCGTCTTCAAGTATTGTCGTATTGCGGTGGGTCGATCATAAGATGTACAGGTCACACATCAAACGGTACGAGTTGGATGTCACTTTAGTAGATATTTCTGAAAGAGATA
The DNA here is from genome assembly GCA_019059595.1 of Marasmia exigua. Lineage (NCBI taxonomy): Eukaryota > Metazoa > Arthropoda > Insecta > Lepidoptera > Crambidae > Marasmia > Marasmia exigua. The sequence continues at coordinate 6,026,369 of CM032476.1, read as the reverse complement.
TAAAGGCGAGAGACCATTGCGTGAAGCCGGAAGAAAGTTACGAAGAAATTGACTTCTTTCGTCATGCAGTTGTGATGCGTCCACCGCCAGATTACAATAGGGGCTGTGAGTCTATGTGTGGCGTTCTATCCACAGTTACAGCGGGGGCAATGGTAGAAGATCATTTAGATATTTGCAGCAGCATTATTTGTAACGTCACCGAAGCCGATCCTCCAAAGAACTCATCGTTTGGGAAATTTGTTCGTACGTTATCGTTGAACATAAGCGGGCCAAGAAATGAATTCCAAGTGGGTTTATTATTGCCGTTTAGAGATTACCGCTTTAGACTACGAGCTTGTGGTGTTGATGACTGCAGTAGATATGCGAGGGGCGTCGTGCGAACACTCCGCTCGGAGTACGCCGATGTTCCAATTATAACATACGTGAGTGCTGCGGAGTCAGGGTACATTTCTATTAAGTGGGATCCACCTGAGTTGACTAATGGGGCGATTTTATCGTACACAGTGGCGGTGTTGCCTTCTATAAAGTACGATGAGCCAGCTCATCTTATGCCGCTGGTTTGGTGCAAGTCGAGTGACACTACAAGTGTAGTTGTGAAGACTGTGCCTGCTAAAAAGTATTTAGTAAATGTATGCTCGACCACTCTTGCATCGAGAAAAGCTTGCAGTGAGAGGCAAAGGGTGATATCAGTATCGGAGGTTACGTATTTCAGTTGGTGGTGGGTCGGTATTTTGTTTGGGATTCTAATTTATACAATGTCATTAGTTGTGGGCATAATGTGGAAGAAACGACGAGACTACAGTTACGAATTTCCATTGTTAGAACACATGGATGTATGCGAAAGCGAACCGCCTAGTATGATGATGTCGGATTTTATATATACTATTCCATTAAGTGAAATTCGATTGGATTGAATTGTTTAAGTATAAAAATGTATTACCTAATTTGTTTGTTACTAAAATAAATCATTATTTAAATTAATTATTGTATTATATCTTTGCAAATTAAATAAGAAGTAATATAACGCAACGTCAGTTGAGATTGATTTCATAATCTACTTAGAGTATATAATTTATATCCAATTCGAATCCCTTTCAATTTAAAAGTTCTGAAGTAAGATTCTCAATGAGGAAATTATCCAGAAACATTTATTGGTAACATGCCCAGCCTGCTGTACAAGCCATTCCCTCAGAAACGGCGCTCACTCATCCGGAACTAACACCCCCGAGATTACCATAGAAGCTGGACCATAATAATTTAGGTACATGGGAACATTCATCAAACAAAATCCGAAATCACAGCTTATCTTGAATCCGACAGATCTTCTGTAGGGCCGCTAATTAAACCGCAAAGCATTCGCTCAGTTAATCCCGGTGATGTTTGGTTATTTGAATATTTGGGGCATTCGTGGAGGCTTGTAATATCTGGCTGGATTATGTTTTATTATCTGGTGAGCAGTTGCTAGGTTGAAATACCTTCCCGCTAACTACTCGTATTTTAGAACGAGGCGAGGCCTCATACTAAAAATAGGTACTTACTTATAGGTATAGGCTTCAAAAACACTTGAAGAACGTTAAAAAAAAGAAGTGCGCTGTGTTTTGCTGAGTGAATGAGGATACCTACCAGAGGCTGCATTTAGGCCGCAGGGGAATGGTTGGCAGCCAGCACTTGTGACTCCACTGGTGCTACAGGTGGCTATGGATAGTGATAATCGCTTACTATCAGGGGATCCGATTGCTCGCGTCGCTACCCATCACAAGTTTTTTTTTCAGATAACTGCTAACTTATGATGAGTATGACCAACATAAAGAGGCATTAGTTCTGCGAATGCAAGGGTGACGCAACCAGTACTCGTAGATTACAATTAAATTATCCTAATGTAGTCACATTTCATGGCTTGTTTCCATTTACGCAAGAAACCATTTAGCTCCTTCCTTAATTTTGGAGCTCCTTAAACATAATGGCGGCGAGCTATCTGTAGGGAATCTGGACTTATTGTTCTCTTGGCAAACATTTCCTATTGCGGGCGTTAGGAATAGGGCGTTTTGTGCGGTGTCATTGTCTTTATGAAATAATCTGGAACAGTGGGTCAAGTCTACTTTGGCCGAAGGCGAACGCGCTGATTAAGTACCTACATACTGTCCGAGTAAACACTCTGAGTACGCGTGTTCTAAGCAAGTAAACATACCCAGTACGCGCACCCCAAGCAAGTAAGGTAAACACTGAGTAAGTACACAATTTTGGTGTGCTCCATGCGAGTAAACACACTAAGTACGGGCGATCCACGCGAGTAAAGACACTGAGTACGGGTGATCCAAGCGAGTAAACAAACTGAGTATGCGCATTTCATGCGAGTAAACGCGTTGGGTACGCGCATTTTTTTTATTGTGATATGTGGCAGACGAGCAGATTGATCACCTGATGCTATGCGATTGCTGCCACCCCTGGATACTCGTAACAAAACCGCCCTCTCCCTCGGATTGGCCCTCAAGTGCCTTCAAGCACGCAGTAAAACAGCACAGACGCTGCTTCACGCCGGTTTTCTGTGAGGCAGTGGTATCACTAAGGTCGAGCCGGCCCATTCATGCCGAAGAGTGGCTCTCCCACGTTATTTATGCAAGCAATCACGCCGAGTACGCTTGTCTCATACAAGTTTACCCGCTTAGTACGCGCTCAGTACGCTGAATAGAGCATTTTACTTTAAGAGAAACAACAGAGGCTTAACAGTATACTTAGTCCCAGTATTATTCTGAATCCCTTAATCCTTTAAAATGCATTCGTAGGAATTTCGCAAAATGTAATTCTTTAAGATTTATCTGCGAGCATTTGCGAAATCAGCTTTATGTATTGTATTTTATTAAGAGTTAGAAAAGTAACTTGTTGGTACTCTATAGCACAGAAAGATCATTTCAAAGAGATTCACTTTACTTATGTTCATTCTTTGGTCGCGTTGGGTAATTTGAATACCCAGTGGTAGGTATACATTGGTATACCTACCACTGGGACTATATATGTAGACTTACGATGGCCGCTCTAATTCTATGCCTTGGTGCAAGTCGGGGTGAGGATGGAGTGGTGTCATGGAAACGCCGTTGCCGGTTTGAAAGAGACATTATTGACATAACATTCTCGTATTGATAGGGCTTGGTCCGCGCCATCTACCGGATACTTAATAATCTAAGTTATTACAAATATCTACAGTGCGACCATGATCAGAAGGCACTGACTTTGACAGGTGGGCGTGGTTTTACAGCGATTTTTCTACGGGAAAATGTCAAAATAGCATTGTTTCCGACTTTTGCCACGTGCCAAATAACGATAAGCCGACCATAAGTATTTATACTATAAATTTACTTAATCAATATTCAAAATCAAAAGGATTGCACCACCCTCCCCTCTTCTATCTAATGTCCTTTACCTGAAGGTTGTCTGGTAGAGATCGCTCCCAGCGATAAGACCGCCTAAATTGTACATTGTATCTCTGTATACCTAGCTTTTAAGTTTTGTATGTTGTGCAATAAAGAGTATCTATCTATCTATCTATAAGTAACTTTCTTAGAGTCAACTAGGACAATAACTTATAAATCGATAGTTAAAGCAGACTGGCTAGATGGTGCTGTTGAACATTAATCAGTGGAAATCAAAAAGTCGGTGAAAAGTAGTTTAAAAATCGGCCGACTTTTTGTTAGTCCGATAATCGGTCCGACAAAAAGTCGGTCGTGTGGGATCACCCTTACTTGTACTTATATGTATACTCCTGATTCCCGTAGGATTTCTTCTATCGCCCAGACTTCGTGTTGTCAAGAAACAGAACTAGTCTAACTTCAAGATTGTGTTCCTAAAACTTAGTGAGACTTTAGATTGTAAAAAGACGTCTATTTTTCAAGCTTACATTATTCTTTACATTTATTTCTTTTACTAACTACATCGACGAAACTAGTGCCGCCAGTAGTTTTTTTTTATATTAAATGGGTTTGCACTTAACCTCATTTCACCTGATGGAAAGTGACAATAAGGTCTAAGATGTAGCGTACTTACCCAGAAGAAGCCTATTCACTCTCGACTTAAAGACACCCAAATTGTAGCTCTCTGGGAATACAGAAGCCGGCAAGTTGTTCCATTCCTTAGCAGTTCGTACCAAGAAAGAGGAAGCGAAACGCTTAGTAGCTGGTGGAACTTGCACAGTGTAAGGGTGGATTCCTGTCGTCTTCCGCAATGTCCGGTGGTAGAAAGGAGAAGGTGGTATCAGGTCGTGAAGCTCATTCGAACACTCTCCAAAATGCATCCTATTATATACTTATTATATTGGTTGTTTATAAATCGCGATCTTAAGTTATTACCGTACTAGAAAGAAAGAAAGAAAGAAAGAAAAATTTATTATTTTGGACATCACAACACTACATAACAGTACAACATTAGTTACAAAAGAACAAACAAAAAGAAAAACAAAATAGATACAGAAAATAAAAACAAAACAAAACAAAGGAAAAACAAAATAATGAGTACTAATAACCAGGCAGTGCAAATAATATATTGTGTGTTGTGACCTCCAACATAAATGGCCCCCACTCAGCCTATGTCATGACCCTGAAAAAGGTCATGACGCTGATTTTCAGTAGGGCCAGCTGAGTGAGTGCCACGGACGTCAGCCTTGTGTACCTAGTGTGTATATATATGTGTTGGAAAGTACTAATGTAATTGTGAAAAAATAATAAATAAATAAATAATGAACGAAATAAAAATGTTTCATATAAGAATAAGAATAAAGAACAACCGGCTTCGGCTAGCGCGCACGCAGTCGCTAATATAAACCCATGCACACAACAAATGCACCTATAGATTTGTCGACGCAAGGCCGTGCCGGGATTGGGTGCATTCGCATCAGTCAGCAATTCAGCACTTCAGCGGCCGCCCGCGTATACTCATAGGCGAGATCCGTGGTTAAAAGAAACAGAACAGAAAAATAAAACGTAACGTACTAAAGCTCATATCATCCCGTTCCAACACGCAATGTTAAAACGGGCTGGCACTCAATTTGTTCTGGGACTATCCTTAGTTCCTCATTTGTAATAAAGAGTTGAGAGTATTTTTTTTAAATACCTACATCTTTAAATATGTACTTAAAGTAAATAATAATATTTTTTCGGAGAAGGAGAAAAGAATGGCAGTGCGCTTGTGATTCCGTTGGTTTTGCGAGTGGCCACGAGCAATCGCTTAGCATCAGGTGATCCGTCTGCTGGCCTGCCACCATGACATAAAAATAAACTACCTACCTTTACATCTCTAATCTATTTATTCATAACAATATTGCACAAAATGTTTAGGTAGAATAGGGAAGGCATTCTCTATCAGTCAATATTTGTTTTATCTATTCTACGCATTTTTCTATTAGTCATGTAGGATTATTCCACAAATCCTCATTGTAAAAGTAAGGTTTCTAAGTACCTTTTAAAATATTTTAGTATGATAAATACTTGCTCATGCGTGTAAATTGTACTTCGGAAAACACTTACTCACTCTGCTGGCTTAGCGACCCAAATAGAGTCTTGGCCTCCGAAACAAGAGATTGCCACTTTGGTCGATCCTGCGTCACTTCTTGTCAGTCTCGACGACGTCTGTTCAGCTTTCACGTAAATTAAAAATATATAAATTTTCTTGACCAAATTGAAAATTTATCAATTTTTCGCTTGCCACACTGGTAGGATATAGTCTACATTTTTTGGTGAAGTTCCAAAACGCATTTTGGAAAAAGTAGAAACTTCCTCTTCCTTTTTCGAATTCGCGCTACAGCACACACAATTTTTCGTCTCTCTCAATGTTCGTATATTTCAATAATTTCTTTATTAATTAGCATAAATAATTTGTGCCTGCAACCACCGCATCGTGTTCTGGCAGCTTACGAGGAGGAGTGTTCCACTTTGGGTAAAGATAACATTAGTCTCAGCTGTGCTAGGTTTGAACCTTTCAGTGTGATAGAGAGATAGCTAGGTCGTCGAACTGGGCGTCGCCCATGGGTCTGCCCTGGTATGCTTTTTTTTCGGAAAACACTACCTCTCATGTTTCATTCGAAATCTTCTACGAAACAGATATTAATAATGTTATAGGTTAGAGTAGAACCTGCACTATATAAATGTTCATATAATAAACGAGAGCTTACTTCGGAATATAAACCCGAAGTGTAAAAGAAGGACGAAGAAAAAAATATTCAGTGGCCAGACGGACCTCATTCCTGTTAGGAAACTTTTTATTCAAGAACCGTATTCTGAGTGCTCTCAGTTTTATGAAACAAGTAGTTTTTCCAAATTAAGTGCAAATTCATTTTATGTCCCGTTTTGTGTCAAGTTCCTGCGATGGCTTTTATATGGGTCTTGTTAACTGTTTAGTCGTAAGATTTTATTGTGTTGAGAAGATCTTAACTCTCTTTTATTTCCTATCGTGAATTAGGGGAGATTATTTTTTATCTTAGTTGGGAATATTTGTTGTTAGCGGATTACAATTGTTTTTGGATGTCAAGGAATCGTGTTTTGCACATAAGATAGGCTCGTAGTATGAGATAAGTGACCTTGGGGATTGTTTATCAATCAGTCGTCGATTGCTGAATGAAGACCCCCAAAAGAGCTCAGACAAACTAATCCAAACCAACTCATACATGCCATCTTTCTCAAATAGTCAGTGTTACCAGGGCGTCCTACGCTATGTTTAAACGTGACAGGGAGGGAAACACCCTCCTACGTGTCACGACTCCACTTTAGTATACACCTCGCTTTTATCTAGGGATAATGTAAAAATGTCCGTTTTGATATTTTGAGTATAAATAGTTATAACTCAAAAAACTAGATAACCGATTTCAAAAACTATTTCACCATTACCATCATGCATTATCCTTTAATAATAAAATTTGTAGTTACCTCGGGAAAACGTCTTATTCCTACAGGAAAATATCAATCATTCCAGGCGGATCACGCTGTTAAGGGGCAAGTTTAAGGCCCTAAAAATAAAATAAAAAAAAACTAATTATTTTATCTCGTTAGCCAGGTAGTGTAATGTTTTAACTGAGTTTATTTATAACCAAATCCAGGGCCTTAAACGTACCCTTTGACAGCGTGGCCCGCCTGGGATGATTAGTATAATCCCGTAGGAATACACGATAAAACATTTTTTTTTTTTTTTTTTTTTTTACATTATAGCGGACAAACGAGCAGACGGCACACCTGATGGAAAGTGATCACCGCCGCCCATGGACATTATTATTCATCATCATCAGCCCATTTAAGTCCCCACAGCTGGGGCACGGGCCTCCCTCAATCACATGAGGGGTAATTGCCATACTCACCACGCTTGGCAGACGGGTTGGCGAGGGTTTTGATATAAATGCAGAGTTTTCCTTCTCTGGGTGCTGTTGATCATGCCAGCAGCTTTACCTTAGTCGCCTTTTACGACACCTCTACTCGGTAAGAGTGAGGGTGGCCTATTCTACTCTGCCGGGGACCACACGGCTTATTATTATTAGAGGATAATGTATCATTGTAACCGTAAAAAAAATCGATTGAATTCGATTACATTGGAGCTATACATATTTATAATCAGAATGTCAAAACGGTCATATCTGCAATATGCCTAGACAAAGTTGAGGTGTGTATTTACGTGTCCACTCCATCGTGCGTCAGTACTTTTATTGGAGATATTTTCCACCTCGACTTGAAGGGTCTCATTATAAAGTTAATGTTAACATTAGTATATTCTCTTTAGCCTTCGGCAATGCACTGTGCTGTAAGACATAAAATGTAAGTACATTACTCATGCCTACCTATTTCAATTTGGATGAGAACGTAACATGTAGTAATAGGCTAGGGTTGCTAAGCATACTTATCGCACCTTCAGAATTATAAAGACCTAATCAAAAAAATTTGGATTTTGACTTTTACTCATAGAAAGGCTTTGTACCTTTGTTTAAAGCCTTTCTATGACTAAAAGTCAAAATCCAAAATTTTGGATTAGGTTTTATGTACCTATGTAAGTACGCGGACGTAGACGTTCAAAATTACCTACTCAGTGTATAAGTAGGTATGCAATCCAAATATATAAAAAATAAAATAATCTTTCTAGGGAAGTAGTGTGCCTCCTTTAGTTAAGTTTCAAACTGGTAATAGATTTCCTATATTAAAAAATACTCTGTACTTATATATTTTTTCTTTTTATGTGATAAGTGGCAGACGAGCAGACGGGTCACCTAATTGTAAGCGATTGCCGCCGCCCAAGGACACCCGCGACACCAGTGGAGTCACAAGAGCGATGCCAACCTTTAAACCCCCTTTCCCCCGGAAACACGGCACAGTGCTGCTTCACGCCAGTTTTCTGAGAGGCCGTTGTATCACTCCTATCGAGCCGGCCCATTCCTGCCGAAGCGTGGCTCTCCCACGGTCAATGGCAATAGACAGGTGGGTATAACAAGAACTAAACGCGATGAATTTCCACAAGTAAATGCTTATTGGGTAAATCGGGTAAATAAGTGTCAAGTGCCATTACTTCTATGAAATAGTTTAAATTCATCCAGTTTAGTCCGTATTATTTGGGTAAGATTTATAGCGTGATAAACTAGCCCCTACACGCTTGATACACTAACCCTCGTTGCAATAAACCTATCCAGCGGCCACTCAATCCGCCAGAGCCTCAGATGCTGGCTAGATTAAACCATCCCCTAATGAATGCAGAAACTTGCCAAGTTAAAATGTAAATCCCACGTGTGAAACTGCGAACCAGTGGATGGCCATTAGCCATAACTCAACGGAACAGACATTCATGCAGCAATTTCACGCGAGCGGTACACGGAACAGCACAACAATTCTAGTTATAAAGCTATCACGACACTGTTGCATTTAAGCATGACCACACATCAAGACCTCTCCATTTCCTGCGGCAACCCCCTTCCTCTCCCAAATTTCGTATCGACCCAAGAAACGGGGAGGGTCTACTCGCGCTGGTTTTTGGAGCACCATACCGCGACTGGTGGCTACCCAATTAAACAAACTATACGAAGTTGTAATGAGATCTGAAGAGGACCGAACAGTCGAAGTAGTTGTAACGATTTCATTAGTATAACAAGTTCTAAACACAATTTCGTCCTGTTCGTGTCAAACAAGAAAACGCCAACATTGATGTGGTACTAGATAATTTCATTTCGAATTGTTTCGGGTTAGTTGTTCAATGGAAAGCTTTCAGGACGACCTTTGAGGTCAGTATTTGGGTTATAAATAGAAGCGTTTCTAAATACCTATCTACATCTACTTCTAAACAATAAATAACTACTTAAGTGCTATTACTATAAACTAATAACTTCTAGGCAAACGAGTAACATCCTTGGCCCATATCGTCTTGGCTCATCATCATCATCATCAGCCCATTTAAGTCCCCACTGCTGGGGCACGGGCCTCCCTCAATCACATGAGGGGTAATTGCCATACTCACCACGCTTGGCAGACGGGTTGGCGAGGGTTTTGATATAAATGCAGAGTTTTCCTTCTCTGGGTGCTGATGATCATGCCAGCAGATTTACCTTAGTCGCCTTTAACGACACCTCGGTAAGAGTGAGGGTGGCCTATTCTACTCTGCCGGGGACCACACGGCATAACGTCTTGGCTCATCGTTGCTCAATCTCACTGATTGTGGTCAACCATTATTAGCAGTCAACAAAAAAGTCTTGTGTAGCAAACAAGCTGCGTTTTATCCACTCTCTAAAAATCGTTTACGCATTGGACGCTGTGACCGAAGTTCTGTATTTTTGATCGAAGGTCGAACCCTACTAAAACTTGGTTATTCGTTCAATAATATAAAAGGGTTACGTAGTTTCAGAGCACTAGATATCCAATTTCTTTGATGAAACTCGCGTTTTATAAGTAAAGATAACTGACATACGACCCTTACATAAATCAAACGTGGCCTGAATACGAAATTATACTTGTTTAAAATCCTAACACGTAAAACCACGTAAAATGGCGTGTCACAAAAGTTCTTGCCTTTCTCGCAACGGTAGTAAGAGCTAATATCAAAATGTCCATTTCACAAATTTTCCCCTTCGTATTATCTCAAATTGATGCGAAACTTGGTTTTTCCTCGTCGGCTTATAAGTTCTCAATACTCAGCCTACATCAAAAAAGGTATTTTTTAAGTAATAAGGATGAATAAGGAGCTGAGTGGATGTAAACATTAATCTGCCAGGAAAGGACAGAGGCCAAAACCACAGTAGATATTATATTTATCTACTGTGCCAAAACAGAACGGAATTCACTGACCAAATTGTCCCGGTACCTTTACCATGTGATGTCCAAACCTCAAGAGAGACATTCTTGTTTAGATGCGACAGGAAGTAGTATGATTTCTACTATAAGCTCGGCGGCGCGGTGAGAGAAAACATCAGTTAGCAAACGCACGTTTCGGATAGTTTCTGAAACGTGTAACCATGAGCTATAGAACTATGTTTTCCTGGTACTTTTTAATTTAAAAGCTTTGGAAAAAAATAGGAATAATAAATAAGTTAATTTCATAAAATCTAACTCAGGATCAGGCACGCTTAGATGACTCGAAGTTATTTACTTATCAAGTACTTCACAACACTACGGCACAGCGCGAAACGGTGTGACCACGAGTAATAGAAATTACTCGTGTCCACACCAGTGTGACAAACTTGGTGTGGACACGAGTCCGGAGCGGCTCGTAGCAGTAGTTATCGAAGGTCAAACGGCAATCGTTTCATTGTTTTTACCAGACTCCTCCAACCCTGAATCATGGTCAAGCGTCCCCCGGGCTCCAGAGCTTTAACGCAATCGGAAATTATTCGCTAAGATCAGGTGGAGGAAGGTAGTAAGTAGAAGGCTTTTTTTAGAGGCTCCTCTGATTCCTTATTTGGTTATGCCTTACATCGTGATTTGTTTGAATATCCGAAAATTTTCTTGAGGGCATCATACTAATGAAAACAAACATTTCTCCCAAAGGAACTTACATACGATGTTATCTCAAAAAGAAAAATGAATAATCAGCGGATCACTTTGGTATGGGAACGTCATTTTTTTAAATTAGATCCTAAGTTCCTTGGGGAAAAATATTTGTTTGCATTTTTTTATGTCATAGGTGGCAGACGAGCAGACGCACCACCTAATGGAGTGGAGTCACAAGTGCGCTGAAAACCTTTAATCCTCCCTTTCCCCTATATTAGGCTCCGGTACCCTCACTCACGCAGCGAAACACAGCACAGTGCTGCTTCACGCCGATTTTCTTTGAGGCCGTAGTACCTCTCCGTTCGAGCCGGCCCATTCATTCCGAAGCGTGGCTCTACCACGGGCATTATATGAATACGCAAAAAAAATACGTATTTTATTTTATTGACGATCCATTTAGAGAAGTGGTTTGAACGCCACCAACCCACACCAACACAAATGTTCGTTGAAGCAACAGACATGTGTTTAGTCTTGGTGTTTGCCAAGCCCCCCCTCCCTCCCCCCTTCCTCTTCCACCCCCGCCAATCAACTAACAAACTCATTGTGAGTACAGTATTGAAAGAGTTATCGGTTAAGTCCTTACCGTTGAGGTGTTGACCTTCCATCATCAGCAGATCCAAAAAAATAATACAGGCAGACGTAAATACTGGTGCAGTTTTGAAAAAAGATACAAAAACATTACGTCTCTATAACATTTGAAAGTCCCCCTCAATTTTTCCAGAACCCCATCATCAGATCCTAATATCCTGATCATGGTACCAATCCGGGACTATCTACTTTCCAACTAAAAAAGAATCATCTAAATCGGTTTATAAATGGCAAAGTAATCCGGAACAGACAATATATAGGATACATGTCGAATTGAGAACCTCTTTTTTTTCAAGTCGGTTAAAAAGTATAACAAAACTTGGATTTATTTCAAAGCGATCCAAAAGTATTTTTCTAGGCAGCGTCTATGTATTAGCAAAACACAATGCTTGGGCGATGCAAATAAGCACAACGCCATCTGTTAGTACTTTTGCGCACTACGTTTTCATACATTAATATTTGCTTCAAATAAATACGCAACAGCTTTGGACAATATTTGTGATTGTCTTAATTAATTTATTAAGCCTACGTATTCATAATGTTATACAGTATCTGCACTACGTTCTGGTCGGACGAGACTTCGTCCGTCTTGAAAGCCGCTCGTCCTACTACAGAAGTCGGGTCTGAGTTTAGAAACACTCCGCCATCGCAAATCTCATCAAAAACCAGCATAACCGCGTCCAGATTCTCCAAAACTACCTTCTTCTCAACATCCCGGCGTAGGAGTATGCTCACTGAGTCATACAACACGTTCAAGACTAATTGGAGAATCAGCTCATTCTCATGTGAGTTTCCCAAGATATAGAAGAACAGATCAACATTGCTCTTGTAAACACAAGTGAGGCCTTCCAGTATTATAATCTCTGCACTTGTTCTGTGAGTCTTGTTGAATAGAGTCTTCTCAAATGCCTTTTGTTCTTTGGTGGTTGTCAAGACGTTCTTATCATAGTACTTGGCCAGGATTCTGTTGCCTTCATTGTCAAGGATACACATACCTTTGACAATGTATAGAGTAGGCTCAAATAATCCGCCTTCCATAGTGTTCGTATAGACCATTTTAGTCATTTAATCTAAGATTTTAGTACCTAGGTGTTACTGTTGTTAATTAAATCCACTTTGGAATGATAATCCCAGTATCTTCTACTGTGTCTTTTTCTCTTGTAGTAATCACTTTTTATATCGTATCCACGAAATAAGAAGAAGATACAACGTATCCTTTGATTAAAAATCTAAAGTACGTATCGCATCTTTGACGTATCGTATCGGAATGATAAAAGTTGAAGTCACAAGTTGACAAATTGTCGCTCAACGTAAATGTCATTTTTATAACTCTACTCTATGAGTGTGTTTATTTAGAGGTTTACTTATATTTGTAATTTGTCTTATCCCTTTGAATAGTATTATGCAGAGTTTAACCTTCGCTAGCTCAGTCAGGGTTTTTAATGGGGCGAAATGCGTACACCAGTCAAAAATTATGGATTCCAGGTTGAATATGGTGACAATCTTGACAACATAACAATTACAACAATTAACAGTTTAAACAACGTGCCGAAACAAAACTACATCCTTATTGGCTATCACACAAATTATAACGTCAGATCTGTCACTCCCTGTACCGGGCGGGTAATCTGATTGGTCGATGGCGATTCCTAGACTCTGTGTCATTATGACAGGAGTTGGCGGGATTGCGATCTACTCGAGACTCGAGCGCTCGTCGGTGTTGCCACCCGTGCTATAAGAGTATTATTACCTTACTCTATGGTTTTATCTATGACAACATGGGCACATGGGTCTTCACATCCACTGAGCAAGTAATCATCACTATGTTCACATCGTCGCGATCTAAGAATAGTTCCGGAACGAAAGTCATTTCCTTTTAACATTGCGTATTGGAACGGGATGGCACGAGATTTAGACAATAAATGACTTGAAGTCACGTTTTGTAATAAGGTGGAAAATAATATTATTGTATGCCTGATTTGGAGTATTATATGATGTCAGAAAAAATAGCAACATGTAGAGGACAATCCGCAAGAATGGGGCTATGCGTGTGAAAAATCCGCAAGATGGCTGAGGTCCATCTACAAAGTGATTAGGTATTTTTTGACGTAATATGTCAAATTGTCAATTAACGAATAAATCAGCCAATGATGTTGAAGTTGGACCTCGGTTCACAAGCACGCCATCTAGCGGATATTTCACACGCGATAGCCACCATTAGGACGTATTGTTTAGCTGTGTGACTTTTTGAATACCCGAAAAACGTCTCAAGGACATTTCACAAATGAAAGTAAATATTTTTCTTCAAGGAACATAGGCTCGGCTCTCATGATGATGGATGTAAATTACATTCATCATACCTATGTTCCTTGGGGATAAATGTTCGTTTTCATTAGTATGTTGCCCTCGAAAAGTTTCTCGGCTATTTAAAGTCACGGTATATAGCACCCATAAAAAACTTTTTTAGTTTAATTAATCCTTTCCCAAGTAAGATGTTGAACTTGTAAGTGAAGTAAGAGACCGTGTAACGAAACGACTTTCTATCTCAATTACTAAGACGTACCTTGTTACTAGTGATATGCCGGATGCTAAAATGTAGACCCGCGGACGGACAAAATGATTACTCCCGGTGACGGGTAGACGACGCCACACTAGCGAATCCAATTGATTTGAATTGTTACCAACAAAACCGGATATATTTTTACCAATTTTAAAGCTGCAGCCTCTCGGAAAACACTTATACTATTTATTTGATACTTAGTTTACACTTAGCTTTTGGGTCTGCTTCTGCACTCGACATTTGAATGACCACCAAAATCGGCCACTTATAGCGTTAATCCAAATTTCGAGTGCAAAAACAGATCAAAAAGTAGTGCACAATTGTTAAATAAATATTATAAATGTTTGCTTAGAGACTCCCGCTCCCAAATTGTTTAAAATATATCCGGTTTAACAATTTAAGCTAACAATTTAAATCGATTGGTGTCGCTAGTTAGGGCTACCCGTCTCCTTAAGAGCCGGCAACGCATCTGTGATGCCCCATGTGTTGCAGATGTCCATGGGCGGTGGTAATTACTTACCATCAGATGCTGTCTGCCCGCTTGTCCGCCATAATGTAAAAAAATACAAACTGCATTAATAGGTTTAGGTACTTTTTAATGAAAGATAAATATATTATATTTACTTTCTATTGCGATATCAGAAGGACCAAGATGTAAAATTTTAACTTATGAATTGATTCATAAAAAAAATCTGCAATAAAAAAACCGCCTTCAAAAACCACGAACTAAAAAGTGTAAAAACAAATTCGAACTCTTCAAATAACAGATTATAACAGTACACTCGAGAAAAGGTGTTACCAAAGTCAGCGCCCCATCATCATCATTAGCCCATTTAAGTCCCCACTGCTGGGGCACGGGCCTCCCTCAATCACATGAGGGGTAATTGCCATACTCGCCACGCTTGGCAAACGGGTTGGCGAGGGTTTTGATATAAATGCATACCCCATACTATCTTGTAATTGAATACAACATTCAATTATTCAACAGTTCCCCTCAATTTTTCCAGGATCCCATCATCAGATCCTGATATCCTGCTCATGGTACCAGTCCGGGACAATCTACTTTCCAACTAAAAAATAATAATCTAAATCGGTACACAAATGGCAAAGTAATCGGCGAACAAACATTAAAAAAAATATAGGTATACATGTTGAATTGAGAACCTCATTTTTTTAAGTCGGTTTAAAAATCCATGAAAGATCGGCAAGAACGTGATAAATACCTACTAACCTACTACGCCGCGGGTACGGTATGGATATTTTCTACATCCCTATTTCTTAGGTTAATCCTATTTTTCTGCGAAAGACGTAACTTGTATTGTACATTTAGGGTAATGTAGGTACAATGTAAGGTTAGGTTATAAAAGTTAGAAATTACCCACAGGCCATTTTCAAGGCTTATTATTTTTTGTCAGCCGGTTTGTTGTTGTGTGTCGTGTGTGCTGAGCAAATGAGTGTATTTCCTGTTTAAAGTATAAAAAGTATAAAGTATCAGCCGATATTTGTCCCACTGCAGGGCAAAGGCCCCCATCATAGAAATCAAGTTACCGCTACTATGATGGGATTAGGCTTAATCAACACACTAGTCTAATGCGGATTGGTGATCCTGAGCAATGTTCGGAAAATTCGAAACGTACTTTTTGCTCGACCCGCGAATCGAACCCAGGACCCCGAGATCACGGCCCCGTACTTAAACCAAACCAACAGAGCGTTCAACATTTTATGTTTACATGATTAAAAATACCAAACCAGCTTGAATGGTAAGTTGTGTACTTTTTCTTCATACTTTTATAAAGTAGTTGGCCTACCCTCACTTATCCGAGGTAAATCCTACAAAAACACGTAACGCTTGCGCGATGTAATCGATACCTAGCGCCATCTATTGCTAAAAAGCGGAATTATTGCTTTTGAGCAATAGATGGCGCTAGGTATCGATTTCATCGCGCAAGCATTTTGTGTTTTTGTAGGATCTACCTCTTTATAAAAAGTATAGATTAATTTTATTCCAAGTGGCTATTATAATTTAAAGATATCATTTATCTTCAACTGTAAAAGTTAGACATCAAACAAGATCTTGGTTCTTTTCTTCCTCCCGTTGTATTAATCTTTTGCTCCTTAGGGTAGAACTTTGTGATTAATAATAATTACTCGCTTAGACTTATTATATGCTTAGGCTAGAATAGATTACTTGCTTAGGCCAAAATAGCATCACTGTGCATCTTCTATCGGATTTACAATGGGGAATGTTCAGAGAAGCTGTTCGGCCTTATTCCAGCTTCAATTTTTCACCACCGCACATCACGTCAGAACGCCAAATCCCATCCACATCGCCTAGATGGATTTATATCGACTACAGTGCGTTTCTCACGTCATTTCCTACCACGCACAGTAAAACTGTGGAACCAGCTGTCAATCCGTGGTGTTTCCGAACAGATACGACCTGGTGACCTTCAAGAAAAGGGTTTACTCCTTTCTTAAGAGCCGGCAACGCATATGTGATACCTCAGGTGTTGCAGATGTCCATGGGCGGCGGTGATCACTTTCCATCAGGTGTGCCGTATGCTCGTTCGTCCACTATAATGTAAAAAAAAATGATAAGGATTCCTGGAAATACTAAGCGAAGCAATAAATGCCCACAAAATAAGACGGTAACGGAATTACTTCTAACACATTGTTTGCGGAAAAACGAAAAATGGGACCTACCCCTCCCGGCAAAAGAAGGGCTAGGGGTAAGGAATTTTGATATGTTCACCTCCAGACTAGTCAAATAGAGCTACGGTCTCAAATATTGTATTCCAAGGATTTTTCTATATATTTCCACATAAGTTTTTAGATTTTCGCGTTGTGTTATATCTATAATTAAATAAACCGGGAAGTGAGTCCGCTTGTGACTGCGGCTGCTGTAACGTAGCTGAAAGATCAAGCCAAGGAATTAGGTTTAATTAATTTTATGGGTAAACTGAATTCACCAAACCATTTTCATATAAAATTATTATTGTATTGACTCTTAAATTAAATTGTCACTTTGTAAATACACACCGATAAATTTTATCATTTACATCCCGAAAACCTCATAACAGGTATCGTGAATAAAGTAAATTTATAGCATGTTAGATCAACAGTATAAGCGAAAAATATAATCGGCTGTTCCATACATTATTGCCGGTTGGATATTCTATTTTGTATTCATAGAAGATGATTTTTTTCGTTTCGCTTATTTTGTTGATCTTACAAATATATTTTATTCACGATACCTATTATGAGGTTTTCGGGATGTAAACGATAAAATAATAACGGTGTATTTGCATTAAATTGCAAACCATTGCTAACCATTACACATACAAATAAATAACTTCTGATTTTTAAGTGTTGTTAGGATAATGAATGAATGAATGAATATACTTTTATTGCACTCAAAATAAAGCATGAAAACTTAAAAACTAGATATTACAGGATGTGTACAACGAAGGCGGCCTTATCACTATGAGCGATCTCTTCCTGGAAACCTTTGGATAAAGGACACTTAATGAAGGTGTAGGGCGGTGCAATCTTAAATATTTATTTACTTACACAGAAAGAATCTGACCATTTATGACTCGAACTCACAATACATTGATAGATCTCACGTTGAGCTAAGGTAACGCTAACTGTACAATATCTCAGAACATAATAATACTCGTATCTTGGTAATTTTGTTACTATAAATACGATTTTATAATATGTAATGCCTATTAAGAGCATGCGAATGTAGCAAAATGGTCATTTCTTTTGACTAAAGTGTAGAACTCCGGCCGCACGCAGAGACGTCATTTAAGCTAATGTGCATTAACTTTAGTATCGGTAGTCTTAATGCGTATCAAAATAAGTGTCAATATTTTTTCTTAAGTAGCCAACTAAGTTAATCAACGATTCTGAGTGCGGCAGTAAGGTTACGTACAATAAACTTCACAAAATTGTGAAGTTTAGTCTTGAAGAGTTAAGGCGTTATAAAAGCTTGGCTCAACTTGAAAATAAATCTTTTTGAAAGTGTATCATAATCAGAGGTCATTATGACACACTTTCAAAAAGATTTCAGAATCTTTTTTAATCAGAGATTCAGAGGAATTAGGTAGAGTTATTCATGTAATTGCGTCAAAATGTATATTAATATGGATATTCCCGACATTTTTAATGGACAACCCAAAATTAATTCCGGCCGTATCACCTAAATTACTGCAGATATATACATTTTGACTAAATTTGATGATATTTAGTAATAAAGGGTGTACAGATGAAATCAGTACAAGCATCAAAATAACACTACATAATTCCGACCTCTGGGAATCATATCGTCTGCGTGTATTGGAAATATTTTTCATGAAAATGTTTTTGGTGGGATACTTTTTTATGAAGTCTTATAGAAAATCTTCTTGCGTGGTATGAAAAACCTTTCATTAAGCTTTTAAGGCCGTGTGGTCCCCGGCAGAGTAGAATAGGCCACCCTCACTCTTACCGAGGTGTCGTAAAAGGCGACTAAGGTAAAGCTGCTGGCATGATCATCAGCACCCAGAGAAGGAAAACTCTGCATTTATATCAAAACCCTCGCCAACCCGTCTGCCAAGCGTGGTGAGTATGGCAATTACCCCTCATGTGATTGAGGGAGGCCCGTGCCCCAGCAGTGGGGACTTAATGGGCTGACGATGACAATTACTATTATTACAGCGTAGAATAAAACTAAGTCGCTTCTGCTGTCTGTCGCTATGTATGCTTAGATCTAGCTCGAATTTGTCATGTACCTATGTACCAATATAATTGTATATCTGCCACATAGGCCACACATCTTTCAATATATATTATACGTGTACATACTTATAGCTATTTGTTTACTTATACACTCACTCGCAACCAGGTCCCACCAGAATACCAGCGCTGCTGCGGCACCGCAGATAGTGCCGTAGCAGCAAATGCTGAGGTCGGGACCTGATTGACTACATACAACCACATCATCTTTTCTTGTATCGCCTTTTCTCTTTGTATCTGTGTCGTGTCGTGTTATGCCTATTGTACATATTTACTTTTCTGTGTTGTGATGGTTAATAAATGTCTTTTCTTTCTTCATTTCTTTCTTTCTATCTATAAAACAACGCATCGGATTTTGATGCGGTTTTAAATACAACGTTTTTATCGTTTACATCCCGGGCTGATGATGATGATGATGAAGCTTTTAAACTATTTATGAAATTTAAAATAGAAGATTAACTTATTCGACGGGTATTGAAAATTCATAAAACTTAAGCAGTTGTCCTGTTTCAAATGTATTAATCCGCAATCACTGATTAAGCAAATTCATATTTGAAACACGATTTGCGAGCGGGACGAGTCCCGAACCGAGCCGAAAGCGGATTACCTCGAGCTCACCTTAGGGCGGAGTTCACCAAAATCTAGTTAAACATATTTATTTATATCGTTAGAGGGGCAAAGTAATAGGCATATTTGTATTTACATGAATACCGAACAGACTGTCATACAGGATGTCTTCTTAAATCCAGAGTGTAGACTTTGTCTATGAAAACCCAAGTGGGTTTAACAAACATTAACAGCCGTAAAACTCAACTAAAATCAGAAGTCAGTTTTTCATATTTTCTAACACGATTTTTGGTATCATTCATATTTAGTAAAATTATGTATAATGCTTTTAAATTGAAAAATATGCACACGTATTTCATGAAGTTCATTAGACTGTACTTTTTCACATGGTCAGATAAGAGTCATAGTGACTTATATATACTGAGATAGAGCCATCAGTCGGCAAGCCAGTGCTAGAGTCATCTAGAGGAAAACGACCAATACTCAACGGCTAGTAGTGGCCATATTTGAGTGCTCTTTGCCTTTTTCATTTTAAATTTAAAACAGAAAATCCTCAGTTAAGAGACGTTAAACTACCTCCGTCGGCTCGGTTAGCGTAAACGTCAGTTAAGCAGTAGTAATCGCATTTTTTTTGCGGTGAACATGGCGCGTAGTAAAACTATGGAATCAGCTACCAACGATGGTGTTTCCGAACAGATACGACCTAGTGATCTTCAAGAAAAGAGCTTGAGCCGGCAACGCTTTGTGATGCCCCGTGTGTCGCAAATGTCTATGGGCGGCGGTAATTTACTTACCATCAGGTGAGCCGTCTGCTCGTTTGTCTGCCATAACGTAGAAAAAAAAAATAACCGTCACTCAGCTGTTAAAGCACAGTTTAAGTGCGATTCCCGTTGCTTGAAAACTTACTCTGCCCTTTGTTGCGTGCGACATTAATCTGAACCCAAGTGGCGTGTAATTAAAGAAATTAGATATCGCCGACTGTAAGTACGTATAAGTTGGATTGGGGATAATTACGAAACATCGATTACCTATTATTTGTAATGATAAGTAGGTAAATAAAGATAATTTTTGAGCGAAGGTATCAACCCCTCCCCTTATCATCTTAACGTAGCCCAATTTCCGGATGCGTCCAAAGTTGTCGCTGGAGCCCGGGGTGCGCTTAGACCATGATTCAGGATTTGGGGAGCCAGGTACAATGAAGCGACTGCCGTCTGACCTTCCCAACCCTTTTGACAGGGGAACTAGACCAACACTAAATCATGATTACATGTTTCAGAAACTATCCGAAACGTGCAGGTTTCCTCACGATGTTTTCTCTCACCGCTGAACTAATGGCAGGAAAACGCACATAGATTTGGAAAATCCAGAGATGCATTCCAACCACGGCCCCCACACGGTCTCTAATTTCATAAAGCTTAAGCAGTTGTCCTGTTTCAAAAGTATTAATCCCCAATCACTGACGAAGCAATTCATATTTGAAACACGATGTCCCAGCGGCACGAGTCCCGAACCGAGCCGAAAGCGGATTACCTCGAGCTCACCTTAGTTGCGTGCGACATTAATCTTAACCCAAGTGGCGTCTAATTAAACAAATTAGATATCGCCAACTGTAAGTACGTACAAGTCGGAATGGAGAGAGTACAGTAATAGAGACGTGATTTAGTAGACACGATAGTTGCGATACATCGATTATTTGTAATAATAAATAAAGATAATTTTTGAGCGATGGTACAAACCTCTTCGACTATCAAATGTCCATTGCCCGAAACACAGAGTACTTGTAGGATGTCTGGAAGAAAACGCTTTCTTGCGATAGGACCGCCAAATTTGTACACAAAATTATGTAATACCTAGTAGGTATTTAAGTTGCGTATTTAGTGCAATAAAGCAACATCTATTTATAGATGTGGATGAGAGGTGGTTGTGAGTTCCAATTCAAGCACGCAACTTTCGTTTTTTCAAATCTAAGCTTCAATAATCATCATCATTTCAGCCAATAGACGTCCACTGCTGGACTTAGGCCTCCCCCAACGTTCTCCACACAGATGGGTCCTGTGCCGCCCGCATCCAATGGGTTCCCGCGACCTTTACCAGATCGTCGGAGCACAATTGTTAGGGAGCCTGCCACGATCAATCTTATCTTAGATTAATACAAAATAGCGGAAGATACGGCACGTCCCTTAATTAGGCAATCGAAAACGGGATTAACGCACAACTACATACATAAATACTAACCGCTCTATGACACATTTGTTTAAAGTTGTACGATATTGGAAGACAGAGACAAACCTAGTTTTTTTTTTAAAAATGAATGAGTCTTTTTTTTTTAATCAGTGGCTGCTACTGGTGTTGCCCGTGGCGAACACATAATAACTCTGCCAGTGTCGAGTGATTAGAGAGACACGTTATTTTTATGGCTATTGACCGGTGTGGCGAGTTTAAATCCTTTTAATATTTATTTTAATTGAGTTTTGCACCAAACACCTTCTAAAACCAAGTCAGAACAAAACATACACTAAGACGACACAATATTATAGGGAGATTCTCATAATGAGTGAGTCAAGCGTGTTTCGCGCAGCTTATATGTTTATATTCTGTGGCGCAGCTACACTAACGTGTAGTTGAGTCCTGTCAAAAGGACTTTACTCGTCACACATTAATGTATTGTATATTTCTTTTTTTTTTTTTTAATTCTAATGAAATTCCACGGACACTGGTTCCGTGCCTTTATTGTGCTTGTTTTTAAAGTGTTACAAATTATTTTTGATATTTGCTCCGCGATAAAATTAAACTAAATTAAATTACAATAACAATCTGAAGTTTAGGCAGTCGTGCATGTATATTTCTATCTTACTCTGTAAGATAGAACATTAATAAATTCAGAAATAATAGTTTTACTTTCATAAGTAAAAATGAGTAAAATGTGATTCCATGAGGGTTGTTATTTCTTTTTGAATCTTAGACAACTATCTACGTTTTGACTGATTAGTAAAACGCGAAAACCGCATGAAGGCATTTTGGTAACCTTTATCCCACTTAAAACAAAGACTATTTTTGTGTGCCACGACCGCTTGTCAGACTCGCCAATTTGCGACTGCGTGTTATTGGTCTGTGGCGTGAGATTAAGACGGGGACTTAATTTTAGCGGTACACGAGGAAGAAACGAGTTACCTATCTTCGGCTATTTTGATACGATATTTATGTACTCACATATTTTACTCGACGTTCCAGCTACGTTACAGCGGCCGTAGTCACTAGCGGACTGAGTCGTCTACCATTAGCTCGGCAATGAAGGAAAATATCGTGAGGAAATCTTCACGTTTCGAGTAGTTTGTCAAAATTATGGTTACCCACAATTTTTGAGATAACTATAACGATGATTTAGTTGGTCAGTCCATTCAACTCAGGGTTTCGAAGGTCAGACAGCAGTCGCTTTATTGTAATTACTAAAAAATTAAAATGATAAATATTTCACAACATCACATACATAGATCTGACTCCGAGATATGTAGCTCAAGCACCTGTGAAATTCATTTGTAAATACATACTTATAATATATAGAAACACCCAGACCAATACAAACACACATGTTCATGCACACAAAATGTTTGTATTGTGCGGGGATCGAACCCGCAACTCTGCAAGGGTTGCGGTTTCGAGTTCCAGAGGCAGCATTCACTACCACTGATCCAAACGGATCGTCAAGGATGAAGAAAGATCATGGTCCAAGAAGTGAATCTACCCGAAACGACAGCTTTTGAATTTGAAGGGCAGCCTAATAATGAAGATGGATGGAAGTGAGGCGCGCCTTCGTGAATGCCGCATAGTATACATACCTATTTTTTTTCTTATGTGATAGGCGAGCAGACGGATGACCTGATGGTAAGCGATTGCCGCCGAACATGACACCCGCGACACCAGTGGGGACACCAGACACCACTTGGTTCCTTGCTTGGTGATTGGGCCTCCGGTACCCTCACTCACGCAGCGAAACACAGCACAGTGCTGCTTCACGCCGGTTTTCTGTGAGGCTGTGGTATAACTCCGGTCAAGCCGGCCCATTCATGCCGAAGCGTGACTGTCCCACGGTCAAAATTATATTGATAAATATTACCAATGATTTATTTTTCCTCATCTCTAGTAATAGTAGTTACTCGCACTCTATATGTTTGCCATAAAGTTACGAATTTCCAAAGTAATAATAAGATATTGCCGAGACTAACTTAGTTGAAGTTCGGCGAAAGTTGAAAACGATATGCGATGTAACATTTAAACTTGCAATGTATATGAATAATTAATTATTTCCAAAATAATGATTCTGTGAATAATTTTCGAAACAGATCGTAATAAATAGTAGAGTATTTGATTTGCTCTGAGATGGATACTCCAATTGGATAGATTTTGACTCGAGATTATGCTACACCTGTAAGATATTTTTTTTTTGTTCTCCCTGGTGAAAATGCGTTACGCATACCCCTCTGCCTGGGAGCGGAGGGGTTATGTCGGACTCTCCTCTGGCGGGGGCTTCTCCTAATGAGAAGCCGGCCAGAGGCATACCGACTAAAAACACCAGGGCACCACTCTCATCGTCCTTAAGTGGGGGACACCTGTAAGATATTATATTACGAGTAGCAACCTCCTCAACTTAGCGTGTAGTTCCTGGTTGAGTCCAAATCTGTCACTTTGAAACCCAGTACTTATTCATTTTTTTGGGAGACTAACAGCTAAATATTACACTAAGTTTAAGATACAATAAGAGCACAATAATGCCAATAACAAATCTCCGCCTATGGTCCGCCTTAGACCATGATTCTGAATTAGGAGTCTGATAATAATATATTACCAAACTATTTACTTTAAACTGGTCTACTCTATGCCATTTAGACTCCGCCTTCAAAACTTCATTTCCTCTATATAATGCTCTAAGCCTCTGCCTCTCCATTTGTAATCATATAGGGCATCCTATTTTTAATTATTTATTTATGCTATATTGCACAAGAAAAATTTATTTATTTATTTTTTTTCAAAATCTACAGCACTTAAATTATACTATTTAAAATTTATATACTACTTACAGCCAATAACAGATTTTAAATACATTGACAAACTTATATAAATACAACAGCCAAGGGGCAGCAAAAAAGGGAAAAAAAAAGAAAACAACCAATACAATTTGACAGTTGTGTATCAGGCTAATATTAGATACGATATTGAGTCGAAAGTGTGTCGAAATAAATAATACAATTGGTTTATCGGATTTAATATTGTACTTACAGCATTCTCTACCATTCAACCATTTAGTTAAGATAAAGTATATGGTACATATGTTCTTAAACTAAAATAACGTTCAACATTTATTCTGCCACTGATGGCGTAGAAATCATGCATAGTCAATTATCTCTTACTTATTACAAAGCTAATTTTAAATATTATTTATTATGAACATTACATATTGTATGCCAAAATATTTATAAGATAAACATGCATTCATTCAATTTGAAATCTAAGTATTCCTTAATTGAATAGAAGCTATTCAATTAATGAATACTATTCAATTAAGGAATACTTAGATTTAAAATGGGCAAAGCAGATGGATCCATATTTATCTAATTGTCATAAAATTAAGAAGAAGAAAGAAAGAAAGAAATAAATATTATTTTGGAAATCACAACACTAGATACGAGTACAACATTAGTTACAAAAGAACAAAGAAACAAAAAAAAATAGATACAGAAAAAAAAAGAAAACGAAACAAAGGAAAAACAAAATAATGAGTACAAATAACCAGGCATGTGCAAATAATATATTGTGTGTTGTGACCTCCAACATAAATGGCCCCCACTCAGCCTATGTCATGACCCTGAAAAAGGTCATGACGCTGATTTTCAGTAGGGCCAGCTGAGTGAGTGCCACGGACGTCAGCCTTGTGTACCTAGTGTGTGTATACATACATACATACATATACATTAATCTCTTGAATTATTTTATAGCCATGATTGATTTGCGCCACCCACGAAGAAGTGCACCACTTATTTTCAATCACCCGCCCGCCCTCACTTTGCTTCCAGAGTTTAGTTTCACTAATAGATGGCACTGGGCATCGATTATGTTATATTACAAGGAATAGGCCTTCACTTTTATTGCTTAGACAGATAACTATAGTTAATTTAACCAAAGGTAACAACCACAGTACCAACGGATCAAAAACTCGGCCTAGTCTTTTTTTCAGACATGGTCACCTATTAAGGATAAGGATTTTGTCGGTGTTGCAGCACTGTGCTGTTTCGCTGCGTGTGTGAGGGTACCGGAGGCCCGATCCGGGGGCAAAGGGGGATTTAACTGTTGTCAGCGCACTTGTGACTCCACTGGTGTCACAGGTGTCCATGGGCGGTGGCAGTCGCTTACAACCAATGATCCTCGTCTGCCACCATATTTCATAAAAAAAATTATTAGTATATTATCATATTCTCGACTTTAACAGATCCCTCGTGAGCTCTATGTCGTTCCGACTCCGCCTTCAAAACTCCATCTCCTTTAGACGTCATCGCCTAATCGAGAGTTAGCTTATCCCACAACCCCCATGCTTTATCCCTGGAATCACTTATTTCATCTCCTGAACTCCGCAAATGTGATCAGACAGGGCGTAACCGTGATCGTGACGGCTCCGGATTTAATTTTAGATATATTTTATTAGAGTTGTTGTTTTCAATTTAGGTTGATGTAAAAATAATTCATAATACAAATATAATTATGTTTTATTTTCGATATCAGACTTTTCGTATGTTGTTTGATGATTATTTTTGCCGTCGCGTATGAAACTAATATGATGTTTTTATTTCTTTATTTTTCCAAAATAGTGGGCAAAGTTTATTCCGGCAAAATTGTTTTTCTTTTATTTTATTTTTTGAGTGATAGGTGGCAGAGAATAGAAGAATCACCTGATGGAAAGTGAGCCACCGCCCATTGACACCCGCAGCACCAGTGGAGTGTGCCGCCAACCCCCCGATTTTTGTTGCTTTCAAATAGGGTTATATTTGAATTCTTAACTTGAATATTATGATATTAGTGTAGATAAAAATATGTTGTTATACAACTCAGTTTTAACCCCCGACGCAAAAACGATGGGGTGCTATAAGTTTGACGTGTCTGTATGTGTGTGTGTGTGTGTGTGTGTGTGTGTGTGTGTGTGTGTGTGTGTGTGTGTGTGTGTGTGTGTGTGTGTGTGTGTTTGTGTGTGTGTGTCTGTGTATCTGTCTATGGCATCGTAGCTCCCGAACAAATGAACCTATTTTGATTTGGTTTTTTGTTGTTTGAAATATGAATAAGCAGGGAGTGTTTTTAACTATGTTGGATAAAAATCGATCCAAGATGGCCGCCGTCACAAAGATTTGGATTTTATGTTTTAACACAACTCCCACAATATGGGTATCATATAAAAGGGCTTGAGTAGCAGAATATATCAATTGTGAAAAATTTCAAATTCAAGATGGCCGCCGTCAGAAAATTACGAATAACCTATTTGTTGTTCCAACTGCCTCAATATAGATATCAAATGAAAGAATTAAATTATTAATTTAACTAACTACGTTGGCACAGCGACCCAAAGTGAACCTTGGCGTCCGATAATAAGAGTTTCCATCTAGGTCGGTCCTGCGCTACCAACTGCCAGTCATCCGCCAGAAGTCCACCCAAATCCTTTTCGACCTCGTCTCTCCAGCGGTACCTTAGACGGCCAACCGGCCTTCGACCAATTTAACTGAGAGAATTTACAGAAAACAAAGAATTTTCATAACAAAACAAGTGCAGGTGTTGCAGCCGAACTAATGGAGCTAGACCGTGCGAGCCCCAGCCAGCCGTAGCAGAAACAGTGATGCCACTCTTCAGAGAATTTCACTCAGTTCATTCTGGTGGCCACTTTTTTTTTGTGCTGATGGAAAGAAATCAATACCGCCCGTGAATATTCGCGAAAACAATGAGATCGCCGTGTTGCCGGCCTTTTTGAAAAAGAGTACGCTCTTCTCTTGCCGCCGCGTGGTCCCGGCAGAGTAGAATAGGCCACCCTCACTCTTACCGAGGTGTCGTAAAAGGCGACTAAGGTAAATCTGCTGGCATGATCATCAGCACCCAGAGAAGGAAAACTCTGCATTTATATCAAAACCCTCGCCAACCCGTCTGCCAAGCGTGGTGAGTATGGCAATTACCCCTCATGTGATTGAGGGAGGCCCGTGCCCCAGCAGTGGGGACTCAAATGGGCTGATGATGATGATGACGCTCTTCTCTTGAAAGTACGTAAGTCGTAGCCGTCGGGAAATACACCTGCAGCCAAACCGTTCCACAGAACTGCAATTTAGAAAAATGTATTTTTTTTTGTGTGTGGTCGATGGCAGACGAGCAGACGGATCAACTGACGGAAAACGATTGCCGCGGCCCACTGACACCCGTATAGATAGATAGATAGATACTCTTTATTGCACAACATACAAAACTTAAAAGCTAGGTATACAGAGATACAATGTACAATTTAGGCGGTCTTATCGCTGGGAGCGATCTCTACCAGACAACCTTCAGGTAAAGGACATTGGATAGAAGAGGGGAGGGTGGTGCAATCCTTTTGATTTTGAATATTGATTATGTAAATTTATAGTATAAATACATATATCTAGATAATAAATAAATAAATAAACACGTATCATCACCGATACCGATAGAGCAAGCATCGCTTCGCGTCGATTTCCTGTAAAGCTATCACTCCGGTCGGGCCGGCTCATTCATGCCAAAGTGTGCTTCACCCGCGGGCCATTATTTCTGTACATTATCTCAATAGATTTGCTTAATGTCCCATATTCGTTACAAACAATTAAAATCAACTAGTATCGCTAGTTTGGACGATGTATCGCAATCACTTCTCTATCGCAGAGAGTTGGCGGTCCAATTCAACTCAAGTGATTCAAGGTAACGCAGGTGAATCGCATCACTACCCGACCGGATGAAAACAGGAATTCCGGCGAAATGTAAAGCAATAACACTACACTATCCCACATTATTGCACGAAGTAATGTAAAGTGGGGGGTAGAGCCCAAGGACTATAAAGATGTAGTTGGTACTTGCAATTTAACTCTTTGCCTAAACTGAACCGATTGTTGCACTATGACCGGATTTTTTAAAACATGACTTCACAATTACTATCAGAGAAGGAAAACTCTGCATTTATTTCTAAACCCTCGCCAACCCGTCTGCCAAGCGTGGTGAGTATGGCTATTACCCCTCATGTGATTGAGGGAGGCCCGTGCCCCAGCAGTGGGGACTTAATGGGCTGACGATGACAATTACTATTATTACAGCGTAGAATAAAACTAAGTCGCTTCTGCTGTCTGTCACTATGTATGCTTAGATCAAGCTCGAATTTGTCATGTACCTATGTACCAATATAATTGTATATCTGCCACATAGGCCACACAACTTTCAATATATATTACACGTGTACACTGTACATATAGCTATTTATTTACTTATACACTCACTGGCAACCAGGTCCCACCAGAATATCAGCGGTGCTGCGGCACCGCAGATAGTGCCGTAGCAGCAAATGCTGAGGTCGCCGACCTGATTGACTATACCACCACATCATCTTTTCTTGTATCGCCTTTTCTCTTTGTATCTGTGTCGTGTCGTGTTATGCCTATTGTACATATTTACTTTTCTGTGTTGTGATGGTTAATAAATGTCTTTTCTTTCTTTTTTTCTTTCTTTCTATCTATAAAACAACGCATCCGATTTTGATGCGGTTTTAAATACAACGTTTTTAGGGTTCCGTACCTCAAAAGGAAAAAACGAAACCCTTATAGGATCACTTTGTTGGCCGTCTGTCCGTCCGTCCGTCTGTCAAGACCCTTTTTCTCAGGAACGCGTGGAGGTATGAAGCTGAAATTTATATCAATTACTCAAGTCTACTGTCCCTTGAAGCTGTGAAAAAATCAAACTTCTAAGCCAACGCAATCATAAGATACAGCCGTTTATGCCGCAAATTTTCGACACTTGCAAGGGAATCAAAACCTACAGGGTGCTTCCCGTGAACTCAGAATCTTGAAATTTGGTACGAAGCAACGTCTTATAGCATAGATAAAGGAAAAATTACGAAAACCATAAATTTTTAGTTACATCACATAATATATATTTTTTTAATAATTTTAAACTTACTACCCATTTCCTCATAAACGCGTAGAGGTATTAAATTGAAATTCATACCAAATACTCAGGTCTATAATACCTTTAAGCTGTAACAAAATCAAACTTCTATGTCAACGCAATCAAAAGAAACAGCAATTTAAGCTGCATATTTTGAAACTCGCAAGTACTCGAAAGGGAATCAAAACCTAAAGGGTACTTCCAGTCGACCTAGAATCTTGAAATTTGGCATGAAGCAACGTTTTATAGCACACATAAAGGAAAAATTCCGAAAACCTTAAATTTTTAGTTACATTACAAAATATATATTTTTTAATAAATATGAACTTATTACTTTTTGTTATGAATTTCATTTTGCAATAAAAATACCATAGTTATGACTCGATTGTCGTAATGAACGAACTTTGTAAACCTTGCAGGTTTGTACGGAACCCTCG
Organism: Marasmia exigua; assembly: GCA_019059595.1. NCBI lineage: Eukaryota > Metazoa > Arthropoda > Insecta > Lepidoptera > Crambidae > Marasmia > Marasmia exigua. Next base: position 5,996,262 of record CM032476.1, on the reverse strand, counting down.
GTGCGCGAGTCCGACTCGCACTTGGCCGGTTCTTTTTTATCGTTTACATCTCGAAAACCACATAATAGGTATCGTGAATAAATACCATTTACCATGATTGCCGCCGGGTGGAAATTTAATTTGGTATGGAACAACTGATTTTTTTTCGCTTATTTGGTTCATCTAACACGCTAAATGGTCTTTATTCGCGATACCTATTATTATAGGTACGCTACGGTACGGTATTATACCATTTATTATGCGATTCAGTTTTCGAGATGTTAACGATAAAAAATAACGGTGTAAATAAATAAATAAATATTTCACAACATCACATACATTGATCTGACTCCGAGTTAGGTAGCTCAAGCACCTGTGTTGCGGATATCAGAATCAACAGTGGGATTACAAATATATACATATAATACTTTTCTTTTGTAAATACATACTTACAATACATAGCAAACACCCAGACCAATACAAACAAACATGTTCATGCACACAAATGTTTGTACTGTGCGGGGATCGAACCCGCAAACCTTGTATCAGAGCCAGCGTACACTACCACTATTCCAATCGGGTCGTCATATAGATAGAGTAGTAGGGTGTAGTTATAGTAGTATCTAATAATACTTACATGCATTATATTGCAGCCGTGCGAAGCTGGGTCAGGTCGCTAGTTATGTAAAAGAAAAGTAGACTTTAGTATACGGTTTCAATTTCAACTCGAATACCTTGACGCGTGCCCGAGAAAGGGTGGTGGCTGACACACAGACGGACAGACCGATAACCAAGTGATCACATGAGGGTTCCGAGTTTTCCTTTTGAGGTTTGGATCGCTAAAAACAATATCAAAACTCAGTAGCTCTTCAAAATTACATCTTCCATAATTCACAAAGGCCATGCCGAATTAAGCCATCGAATATTCAGATTCCTTTTGGCCGGATCGCATTAATTCTCCAAGTTTGAACCAATAAGTGGTCCAGATTGTTTCTTTTGTTCTTAACAAGTGCCATTAATAACTTACGAGTTTGCAACTCGCCAAATGTTTAGGGCAGAGATTCTCAAAGTGCATAACGTTGGTTTGTGGCACGAAATCAGGATTTGTGGGTCGCTAGTTAATCAGGATCTCAAAGGGGATTTAGGTATGGAATAACCAAAAAAATAATATAAGTGTAGATCAAAGGTTAAAGGAAATCTTTGCGACTATGTTAACATTGAATTATTGGTTTTTAGGGTTTCGTAGCCAAATGGCAAAAAATGGAACCCTTATAGTAGATTCGTCATGTCAGTCTGTCTGTCCGTCCGTATGTCATAGCCACTTTTTTCCGAAACTATAAGAACTATTGAAACTTGGTAAATAGATGTATTTTGTCAACCACATTACGATTTTTACTAAAATAGGAAAAAAAAATTCGGGAGTCCCCATATTTAGAACTGATACTCGTAACAGTACAATCGAGAAAAGGTTTTACCGACTTCGGTAAAACCTTTTCTAAGTGTTAAAAATATTATTTTACACTTATTAGTTGCGGTTTATTTTTCGCAGAAAAGAATTTTAGGCGCCCTCTTTTTGATAGATAAGTCACCTTCTAACCTCTTTGAATATCGTGCCATATTCAAAAGTTTGAGGAACACTGGTTGCGGAAAATTCAGAGATTAGTGATAATTCAGTGTACAAGTATAAAAAATTGGTCAATCACAAGTGCTTTAGAAAGTGACCTTTATTTCTTCTTTATTTCTTTTCTTTTCTTTTCAAAAAGGTTCGTCACCTTAAGGTGACGGGTAGGGCACACTAGCGACGCCAATCGTTTTTAATTTTTAGCTACTAAACCGAATCTATATTAAACAATTTCGGGGTTACAAATCTCTCGGCAAACACCTATACTATTTATTTAATACTTATAGTTAACTGTTTGGTCTGCTTTTGCACTCGAATTTTGGATTATCGCCAAAAGTGGCCGCTTTTGGCGTGAATCAATTTTTCGCGTACAAAAACGGACCCAACATTTGTGCATGGTTATTTATAAATAGTATAAATGTTCGTAGAGAGTTTGTAACCCTGAAATTGTTTAAAATAGATCCGGTTTAGTAGCTAAAAATATCTTCCGACCTTTTAAAAATGTCATATTACATTTTATCTTCAAATATGGCATAGACAGAGAGATTTTGACCTTTGATTTTATTATCCAAGCTATTCGCGAATGACACACGAAACACCCAATAATAAACATCCAAATTAAAAATGTCACCGAATATGACAGTAAATTTCTTTTTATTTTTTTTTAATTGCCACGTCAAACCAATGTAGGTTTTACTTCATAGCTATCTTTAAATTTCCTTTACATAAAAAGGAATCAATATTTCTACAAGTCTTTCCTGGTATGACCATGTAATGAGAAGAGGGGAAGAACATGTAACCAAAAATGTGATGAGTTTAAATGGAAGTGGGTGGAGGAACAGAGGACGGCCGAAAAAGAGATGAATGGATTATGTGATAAATACATACATGATGGAAAAAGGGGTGGATGATTCGATGACGAATGATAGGGACGTGTGGAAAAGGAAAACATACTTTTTTTTAACCTAGGAGAAATGCGTTACGCATACCCATCCGTCTGTAAACGGATGGGTTATGTCGGACTCCCCTCTGGCGACGGCTTCTCTGGCGACGAGAAGCCGGCCAGAGGCATACCGACCACAACTCCTGGGACTCTCCCTCATCTGTCCATGGGTGGGCGAGTGACATGGGGCCAAAGCTCGGAGTCTTTCACCACGTCAACCCCCGGACAGGGACGCTCGCCTACACGGCGGGCACGGCGCTTCTCCCTCCGGGGTAAAGGAAAACATACTGCGCCGACCCCAGATAACCTCGGTAAAGGGTAGGAGGATGATGATGATTTCTACAAGCAAATCTGAACTTTCTGATATATCAATCAAGCATAATTTTCTGTGCACCAGGTATTACTCTGACAAATTTACGAAAGGTAATAAGTGCTCATAGCATATCCAACGAATCAATTTCAAAACTGACGAACCTTTTCGTTCTTTGACTGTACCTACGCATATACTTAGGTTTTGTTTATGTGATAGGTGGTAGACGAGCAGACGGATCACCTGATGGTAAGCAATTGCCGCCGCCCATAGACATCCGCGACACCAGTGGAGCATCAAATGCGCTGTCAACCTTTAAACTCCCCTTTCCTCCCAGATTGGGCCTCCGGTACCCTCACTCACGCAGCGAAACACAGCAGTGCTGCTTCACGCCGGTTTTCTGTGAGCCGTGGTATCACTCCGGTCGAGCCGGCCCATTCCTGCCGAAGCGTGGCTCTTCCACGGTTGTAAAAAGCCACAGTTTAATACTAACTAAAACCGGTGGTGTTTATGATTTGAGTGTTATAACTGCCACCTCGTCCTTCTATCTTTTCCTCAATACCTATTGAGGGTCTTGGCCTATTTGATAAATCACGTCTCGGACCAAATTGCGCCACCATCCTCGTTCTTCAACTGCTTGGATTACTTTGCTCATGTTAGTTTCGCTATTTGCGTAAATTGGATCTATCTGCCACGAGTCTACAGAAATTCTGCAACTTCAATATGTGTTTCAATCATAATCAACGATGGAATGTGGTTCCATCGATACCAGCCATTTCAGGTCCCCACATAGTTGTCTAGAACACTGTCAATCTATATTGATCTCAATTCCGGTGGCTTGTACAATTTCTGAGTCAAAGGTAGGATTTGATTATTTTGCATAATATTCTTACATTATTTTCACCTATGAATTTACATTCTTTGTTTTTTTTAAGTTATAGGGGGCAAACGAGCAGACGTATAGCCTGATGGTAAGCGATTACCGCTGCTTATGGACACCTGTCACGTCAAAAGAGTCACAGGTGCGCTGCCGGCCTACGGCGGCGACGGGTAGGGCACACTAGTGACGACAATTAATTTTAATTGTTGTGCAATAAAGAGTATCTATCTATTTATCTATCTTACGAAGGCAGGATTCGACCAAACTTTATCCGAGATTTTACCTTAGATTTATACTCGAACAAAGACTGGTCGAACCGGGCCTTAATAATTATCTGGGTGGCTGATTCATTATTATTATTTTTAATGAGAAAGGGAGGCAAACTAGCAAGAGAGTCACCTGATGGTAAGCGATCACTGCTGCCATGGACATCAGCCACATCAGAGCCACATCACCACGCATCTCCGTTGCCGGCCTTTTAGAAAGGTATAGGCTCGTTTCTTGAAGATCTTAATGTCGTACCGGTTCGAAAATTAATGAAAATCAAATTATGAAAACGTATAAACCTTATTGACAAAATAAAATGACTATTGGCTGAAACATATTTGCAATATGACTCCGTTTATTATGACAATGTATGATTGCTTTTCCTTTTGCATTCTTTAGAAAAAAGGTCATTGGCGATTCCTATTAATCTTCTTCCTTCTTCTTCATTTATGAATAATCGAGAACATTTTAAATAATTGGAGACGTGAGTGAACTGCAGTAGGTGTTTTTTATGAGAGGTGGCAGACGAGCAGACGGATCACCTGATGGTAAGCAATTCCGCCGCCCATGGACACCCGCAACACCAGTTGAGTCACAAGTGCACTGCCAACCTTTTCCCCTCCAGCCCAATTGGGCCTCCGGTAACCTCACTCACACGGCGAAACACAGCGCAGGCGCTGCTTCACACCGGTCTTCTGTGAGTCCGGTCAAGCCGGCTCATTCATGCCTAAGCGTGGCTCTCCCACATTTAGGTACCTTCAAGCCAATAAAGAAAATCTGATTTCTATGTACTCGATCAAGTATTTGATTTATTATCGACATGCATAATAAAAAATGATATGAAAAAGCAAAATGGATGGTCAGAACTACGAAGTAGAATATTACTGCACAGTTTTGGCACGCCGCCATGATGCTTTTGCTATGTGGTTTTTGAAGTTTTATTTTACTATTTTAAAATCGAACCTTTAGAAAAATATTAAATTTCTGTATACACAAAAATAGAACGCAATAATAGAAACGGTTCAACCGAGATAAGATGGATCACTCAGAAAACACGGCGTAACTAGGGGACGAAGGGGTGTTGCGATTGTCCACGGACGGCGGCAATCGCTATCGTCTGACACATACATAAAAACAATCACCCGAGAATTTAAAGATTTTTCAACATTTACAGGAAACAACGGTTCAAAACCAGATAATTTTAATGTTCACTCAGAAATTTTCCCAAGTAGGGGACAACTCGTTTCATTAAAACTCACCCGAAAATTTAAAGACTTTTTTGTTCATCACTGATCTAAAACTTAACCAACATTTCTATGGTGATAATACTTACTAACAGCTCTGTAGACAGCGGTGCTGATTGCACACTATAGTCCTTTAGCTTTGTCGAAATAAAGATTTTTAATTTTTTTTTTATTTTTTTTTAGCATGATATGGGTGACAGATGTCAAAATCTATACATTTTTCACGTTAGTCTCTTTCTAACGTGTGACTTACGTATAACGCTGTCCTGCTGTCACTGATATCATGATAAAGCGAAAGGAGTAAAAGTATTGTCACCTAGTATAATTTTTATAGTGTAACATGTGTGTAATTGTTTGATGTCTCAATTCTCAAATCAAATAAAATAAACTTTACAAAACCTCCCGCCCAGCAAGAAGTTCGCTTCAGTTACTGATTTATGATTATTCGACCTGATTTAGGTAATTCGACCAATAAACAGTGTTATTTGGAAAACAGGATTTCAAAAGGAGCACGCTGTATAATATCGTAATTTTCTCAGACCTACTGCACCCTTATCTATAACACAACATTTATGTTCCTAACTACGTATCCTCAAAGCGCGTCTATATAATTCAGTCGCCGGTAATTTGAGTCTAATATTCATTAGACTGCAAAGTGCATTATCGGTAAACATAGCTTGCATATTCAGGGGGTACAGTTACGACTAATGTTGAGGTGTGTTAATGACAGGTGTCTTGGAGTTTCCAGAACAGTGTATTCAGTGATGCGTCGTATGCTAAATTGGCTTTGGGAGTCATTTTACTTTCTTTATTTCACTCAACAAGTACACTCAAATTAATTCCGAGTGAAATTATTACAGCTATGTGGGTATACAGGTAAAGCTAAGAGAAGAGAGGACTAAGGTAAAGCTGCTGGCATGATCATCAGCACCCAGAGAAGGAAAACTCTGCATTTATATCAAAACCCTCGCCAACCCGTCTGCCAAGCGTGGTGAGTATGGCAGTTACCCCTCATGTGATTGAGGGAGGCCCGTGCCCCAGCAGTGGGGACTTAAATGGGATAACGATGATGTGGGTATACAACATGCGTTTCATTATTAACTTGTTACGAATGTATTATAAAATTATTATACTTATGAACCCTCTTCTCAAATCACTCTTTTAAAAAAACCGCATTAGACCGACAACGAAAGTGACCTTGCATACAATGTAGTGCTTGAAACTAAGTGAACTGAAGGATTTTTTTTTATTGGTAATTCATAAAGTCAGATTACACTTGAGCTGCTTGAGTCACGAGTCAGTAACCGTAATACCTTTTGTTGCTTATAACACTCGTTCACTTGAGTCAAATTGACATTGACGATATGCGATTACTCGTATATCTAATATAGTAGTAGTAGTTGTTGTTTAGTAGTATTACCTTCAAGCAATAAAGACTCGGATTTAGTAATTCTGTAAAGCAAGAGGAGCCTGCGTTTGTAAGACTTGTGGGGAGCAGTGTCTTTATATAGGCACATATTTAATTATTTATATAGCACACATTTTTACATGATTTAGCACAGTATTCTTGTTATACTGTGATGTTATGTATTAGTGGTCAACCAGGTCCAAGCCTCAGCATATGCTGCAACGAATCAATAATCCTAATATATTTTTTGCTTATATCACTCGCTTGAATTGAGTCAAATGGACATTGCATCGCATTACTAGTATATTTAAATTCAGTAACGCGATGGGAGCCTGCATTCGAAAGGCTTGTGGCACCGTCTTGTAGCAGGTACATATTTTATTATTTATTTAGCATACATATTTACGTGATACTGGCACAGTATTCTTATTATATTGTTATATTAGGTAGTAACTATAATAAGGTCTAAGCCTCAGCATGTGCTGCAACGAATCAATAATCCTAATATATTTTTTGCTTACATCACTCGTTTCACTTGAGTCAAATTGACATTGAATCGCATCACTAGTATATCTAATTCAGTAACGCGAGGGGAGCCTGCCTTTGAAAGGTTTGTGGGGAACACTGCCTTGAGGCAGGTACATATTTTATTACTTATTTCGCATCTCAGTACTTCCTAACATTATACATGTTTAAATAGTCACGCGGTTCCAGAGGTATACACATAAATATTTCAACCTTTCAGCCCTTTGACAATCTTTCGCTTTTTGGTTCGAATCCGAGCATGCACCTCTGGATTTTAAATCTGTATGCGTATTTCTACGATTAGCTCGGCGACGAGGGAAAACATCGTAAGGAAATCTGCACGTTTCGGATAGTTTCTAAAACGTGTAATCATAATTCAGTTGGACTGGTTCCCGGGTTAAAGACTTACGAAGGTCAGACGGCAGTCGCTTCATTGTACCTAATTAGCATTCTCCTCAAATCCTGAATCATGTTCCAAGCGTTCCCCAGGCTCCAGAGCGACAGCTTTGGAGGCAACCGGGAATCACATGCTAGAATGAGGAGGATTGACTACAATATAAGATCAACAACACAACTCGTACACGAACCACAACATACAAATGTTTGGTACCCTCATTTGTCTTGCGAGATGGTAAATAAATAGAACTCGTTGCCGGGGCATGTATTTCCTCCTTCCTACCACATGGATTCCTTTAAACGAAGCGTGAAGAAGCATCTCTACAGCCAGTATAGCAGCGCCAACGAACCGTGGGAGAGCCGCTTCGGCATAAATGGGTCGGCTCGACCGGAGTGATACCACAGGCCTCACAGAAAACCAGGCATGAAGCAGCATTGTGCTTTGTTTCGCTGCGTGAGTGAGGTTACCGGAGGCCCTAATCCGAGGGGAAGGGGGGTTTAAAGGTTGGGAGCGTACTTGTGAATCCCCTAGCGTTGCGGGTATCCATGGGCGGCGGCAATCGCTTACCCTCAGGTGATCCGTCTGTCACCTATCACATAAAAAAAAACGAAGGCGATGCCTTGACATCCGTCATCCGTTGTAACTGCAAGGTCTTTATTCCGTCACGTGGGCTTTTTTTGCTTACCATCACGCTGAGGCGAGCCAATATTTTGTGTCACTTTCATCATCAGCCCATTGAAGTCCCCACTGTTGGGGCACGGGCCTCCCTCAATCACATAAGGGGTAATTGCCATACTCTCCACGCTTGGCAGACGGGTTGGCGAGGGTTTAGATATAAATGCAGAGTTTTCCTTCTCTGGGTGCTGATGATCATGCCAGCAGCTTTACCTTAGTCGCCTTTTACGACACCTCGGTAAGAGTGAGGGTGGCCTATTCTACTCTGCCGGGCACCACACGGCCAACTTGATGTGTCACTTTAGAAAACATTATTTTATTCCTTCTTATTTCAAAGAACGTATAAATTCTCGGATATCAGCTACGTAGGACATCACAAGTGCACAAAGTATGTGCCAAGTGCATTTCTGCACTAACGAGCCTGCCCTGTATGTTGTAGGTACGTGGGCGAGTTTGTGCCTGAGTTTTTCTATTAGAAAAAACTGTGGGCGCGGTAACTTCTAGAGTCTATAGTAAAAAAAAACGTATGTAAAGGTGACGGGTAGGGCGCACTAGCGACTCCAAACGATTTTAATTTTTAGCTACTAAACCGGTTCTATTTTAAACAATTTCGGGGTTACAACCTCTTGGGAAACACTTATACTATTTAGTTTTTTAGATTTTCGCGTTGCATTATAACTATAATGTAACAATACGGGGATTAACACGATCTTTATTATGTGAAACAACCTACCAACTTTATTATATAACTTTATTATGTGTAACGTCGGGCCAAATATGTGAGTACACTATGTTGTTTCACATAATAAAGATAGTGTTAATCCCCGTATTGTTACATTATACTTATACTATTTATTAAATAACTATGCACAAATGTTGTGTCCGTTTTTGTACGCGAAAAATTGATTCACACCAAAAGTGGCCGCTTTTGGTGTGAATCAATGTATCGCGTACGCGTTGGACCCAACATTTGAGCATGGTTATTTAATAAATAGTTAAATTGTTTAAAATAGATCCCGTTTAGTAGCTAAAACTTAAAATCGATTGGCGTCGCTAGTGTGCCCTACCCGTCACCATAATTTTCAAAGAGCGATACTTATAAGTATTTTTTTTTATTATTCACTAGTGGCCCGCGCTGACTTCGTTTCGGGACATTAGTTCCACTTTATACCAATAGATGGCGCTAGGTTTCGATTACATCACGCAAGCGTTTCGTGTTTTTGGATTACGCGTCTGGTTTATTAAGTGTTGCCGCTGTCTGTAGGATTTACCTCTAGATAAATGTTCAATAGACATTTTCAACCTTTTAACAGGGGAATCAGTTTAACTGAATCATGATTAAACGTTTCAGTAACTATCCAAAACGTGCAAGTTTCCTCACGATGTTTCCTCTCACTGCCATGCTAATGGTAGAAATACCCACATAAATTTGAAAACCTAGAAGTCATATTCGCATGGAAGGCGCATTCTTATCCACTGTGCTACCATCACTCATAACTTAATTATCAGCGTGCTGTTATAAAATAACACTGATAAATACCGGTCCATGTACCGAAACGGGATTCGACGAAAACACAAACATGGCGGCTGCATTCCGGCATCTTTTGCATTCATTTTAATTAAGGTGACGGGTAGGGCACACTAGCGACGCCAATCCTTTTTAATTCTTAGCTACGAAACCAGATCTATTTTAAACAATTTCGAGATTACAACCTCTCGGCAAACACTTATACTACTTATTAAATAGCCATGCACAAATGTTGGGTCCAACGCGTACGCGAAAAATTGATTCACGCCAAAAGCGGCCACTTTTGGCGATAATCAATTTTTCGCGTACAAAAACGGACGCGTTTGCCAAGAGGTTGTAACCCCGAAATTGTTTAAAATAGATCCGATTTAGTAGCTAACAATTAAAAACGAATGGTGACGCTAGGTAGGGTTACCCGTCGCCTTAAATCGCTGCCAAATGGAATATTCTGTGCTGTTTTAGTTTTGGTCAGTTCTGCAATGTGTTGTAGCGAGAATCACATCAGTCTAATGGATGATGTTTGATCAGCGAAGACTTTCGTTTATTGCACACGAAAGGTTCTTTTTCTTTTAAAAAGAACGAGCAAACGGATCACCTGATGGTAAGCGACTGCCGCCCATGGACACTCACAACACCATTGGAGTTATATTATTCATTAGTTTGAGAACAATAGCTAAATTAAAGGTGAGTTACAAAAAACGTAATTTTAATAATCCTCCATTAGATTTAATGTTACTTTCTTGTTATATTTCGACGCATTCTGCAGGTCACAGGTAGTTTCATCTCCGTCCAAATGGTAGGTAGGTACTTCGACAAGAATGAAGTAGTGAAACATAACATAAATTATATTAATTCTGTGTAAATTACTTTTTAATCAAAACAATATTGTACTCTGTTTAGAAAGTTACTACACCTAAATAAGGACGAGTTGTTTACAACTTTAATTTAAAATCTACTATCCGAGCGCCCAGACTTCTAGTTTCTGATTTAGATACTACACTTGCGAGCAAAATATCGGAATCAAGGCCGAATGTCCATACAAAGTAGGCTCAATTCATAATCTCACTAATGTTATTTATTGTTAACCTGTACCTACTGTACCATTGCAGGGCAAAAGGCCTCCTCCCTACCCGCGTTCGGTTTCGGTTTGCGTTTTAGGTTACGAACCAGTCGTCACAATCTCATCAATAAAAATGGTATAAATAAAAGTAGGTCTAGAAATTGCCGTATTTTTTTACTAGGCACAATAAGATGTATACCTCCTTTAATAAGCAAAAAGTCACCATACTATTATTTTATTTTAATTTAAGGCTTCATCTTTAGGTTTAAATATTAAATAGAAATGAAATATTTGTGATGCAAAAACAAATCATGAAAATGACCCTTTTTTACTAGGCAGACGGCACGTATTTTAATGTGTTTATCTATAATACCTTTTTAATTTTTGTTTCTTAAAACTATCCTACACGTTACTAAACGTTGTCCATTCAAGCACAGTGAATTATGGAGTAGTAGCATTACTAGTTACTTTACAAATAAAAAAAGTTAGTATGGAAAATACAACTTCCTAAGAAAATCGCCATACAAAACGGCAATTTCATAAGATCTAATATACCGTCATTGCTTAATGCTCATGAGCTGATTGTAGGGTGATGAAATAAGTCAAGGAACCCTTTGATTTCATTTTTATTATCACCCTTTTAGTTTTAGTATACCATAAATACTACGCTGCGCTACCTCGGTGACACCCACGCAAGCTCTTGTTATTCTGTGGTACTATGTACCAAACTTTCGGCCGCACTCAGAGACGTCATTTAAGCTAGTGTTCATTAACTTTAGTATCGGTAGTCTTTATGCGTATCATAATAAGTGTCAATATTTTTTCTTAAGTAACAAACTAAGTTAATCAACGACTCTGAGTGTGGCAGTTAATTATCTTTTTTCAAAGTTAATGGAATATTATTAAAAATAAGCATTAGTATCTTTTCAAATAGGATATGGTTATTGTGGCTGTCTTGGATCACTTATTTTAATTAGTAAGACCATGAAATCAATTTGTAAATTAGGTCTTGTTGTTTCAAATGCTTTTGCTCGCGACTGTAGAAAAACACATATAACTAAGCTCGACAGATCTAAATATTCGCTTTTCTGAATTACATTATCATTAAAATGGGAGGCGAGTACCTATTGAATAAATGAATAATAATCATATAAAGTTGGATGATTCGGTCTACTAATAATGTTGAAAATGAAAAAAGGTTTACTGACCTTATAAAATATGAATATTTGAAAGTAATGTCACTAGTTATTATATTTAATATTAATATAATAAACGTTTATTAACTGTGCCTGGTGTAAGATAATTTTCTATATATGAGCATGGACTAATTAGATAATTAGTCCATGATTTTAGAGATACCTATTATAATTAATGGTGATTTCGGAGAAATTTCGTACAATTTTCATTAAAACGTTTATGATTTTTTTTTGAAAATTTTACGAGAGTTGTTGAGTCATGGATCCGCTAAAATTTTACTGTAAAATCTTTAAAATTTGATCCACTCTGCTTTTAATGGAGATAGTTACGGGCTAGCAGATAGATCCCCTGATGGATGCCGCCCATGGATACCCGCAACACTGCATTCACACTTTAAAACCAATCCGGGGGAAAGGGGGGTTTAAAGGTTGGCAGCACACTTGTGACTCCACTGGTGTGACGAGTGTATATGGGCGGCGGCAATCGCTTACTATCAGGAGATCCGTCGGCTCATCTGCCACCTATCACATTAAAAAAAACCCTTTCCCCCAGATTTGGCTATTGGTCACTTACGCAGCAAAACACAGCACGGACGCTTCATGCTGATTTTCTATGGGGCCCTGATATCAGTCCAGTCGAGCCGGTTCATTCATACCATAGAATGGCTTTTCCACGGTTAAAATTATAAGACTTATACATATTATTATCATTGTATTGTCACTTTTCACTTGTTTTTAGGAATAGGTTTTTACGTTGCATAATAACTACCGAAATTACAGCTGCCGTGGTCACAAGTGGACTAACCGCTTCAGCTTGTTAGCACGGCTTTTTTTTTTTGTTTTCCCGGGAGAAATGCATTACGCAGACCCTGCCACCGGGGGGCGACAGGGTACTGTGGGACTCACCCTCCGGGCCGCTTCTTCTAACAAGAAGCGGCCTGAGGGCATACCCACTAAAACTCCCGGGGCTCAACCACCCGTGGGTATAGAATGGGGTCACGGGAACTGCACTAGGCTATTCCCCGCAACCCCACTCCCCCACAGGCCCCTACACGGGGTGTGCGGCCACGCCCCTCCTCAGACTAGGAGGAGGGGGGTTGGGGACAGCCGGAAGAGCTGAGCCGTCCCCAACGAGCGGTGGAGGTGCCAATGGCAGTGCCGGCACAGGGACCCCCGTCCCTGTTGCCGGCTGGCCACCTCCACGGAGAGGACGAAGAGTTCTCCGCCGAACTCGTCCTCTCCTTGCTCGAAGCGGGCCTGCGAGGGGGTTAATCTCGCGCTCCCGCTCCGCCGCCTCCTTCTGCGCCACCACTTCCTCACAGAAGTGGGCGAAGGCCGACCACGCCCCCTCATTATCCAGCATAGCTTCAACTATGCTGGGCAATGAGAGGTCATGTCCGACCTCAGCGACCAGCGCGGACCGCTGTTGGTCGAAGGACGGGCACACCACCAACGTGTGATGTGCCGAGTCCTCCGCAGCGCCGCACTGGTGGCACGAAGGAGTGTCCTCCCGTTGAATGCGGTGCAGGTAGTTACCGAAGCAACCATGCCCGGTAAGTACCTGCACCGTCCGGAAGGACAAAAACCCGTGGGGGCGCTCGAGCCACCGGTCCAAGACCGGGGCGAGTTGTTAGCACGGCTGCTGTAACGTAGCCAAACGGCAAGTAAAAAAACTACATCTATATGCTCCCACCAGTTTATCTCAGTCTTGACGATATGATAACACGTTCCAAGATTTAAAATATTTAAATTTATTAACTTTGAATACTACTTTACATTCAGAGAAAATACTCCTCCACGAACAGTAATAATTGTCACGACCGCTCAGCGCGGCGATCTAAATCATAATGCCCCGAAGTGACCGACCGTTTTTTTTTTTGAAAACTCGCACCCGTCTTGACACTATTTTGACGTTTTAGCTTTTAAGTGTTGTCATAATATTAAAATATTTATATACCATAATAAGAGTGACTTTTTATTAGGGTTCCGTAGCCAAAATGGCAAAAACGGAACCCTTATAGTTTCGTCATGTCCGTCTGTCCGTCTGTCCGTCTGTCCGTCTGTCACAGCCGATTTACTCGGAAACTATAAGTACTACAGTGATGAATTTGATGGGAATATGTGTTGTATGAACCGCTACAAAAATATGACACTAAATAGTAAAAAAAAGAATTGGGGGTGGGGCCCCCCATACATGTAACTGAGGGATGAAATTTTTTTTTTCGATGTACATACCCGTGTGGGGTATCAATGGAAAGGTCTTTTAAAATGATATAAAGTTTTCTAAAAAACATTTTTCTTAAAGTGAACGGTTTTTGAGATATCAGCTCTCAAAGTCGTAAAAAGTATGTCCCCCCCTCTATTTTTATAACTACGGGGTATAAAATTCTAAAAAAAATAGAGGTGATGCATGCTAATTAACTCTTTCAACGATTTTTGGTTTGATCAAAGTATCTCTTATAGTTTTTGAGATAGGTTGATTTAACTGTAATTTTGGACTTTGCTGCTACGGAACCCTTTGTGCGCGAGCCCGACTCGCACTTGGCCGGTTTTTACTTATTATTGTTTAAGCTTTGACTAATAATTTAAGAATGTTAAATCCGTAGCGTTCAAAACCTAACAATAATAAACTTCCTGTATTTAGGAAACGAGAAAATGTACGGGTTCGAAGTCTACGACGAAGAGTTTGTGAAGCCTCTCCACATCAGTATGAACCTGCTGAGGGTAGGCAACATTATGTTCGCTGGTTCCGACGTATCTTCTCTGCAGAAGTACTGGCGTTTCTTCTACATGATACCGATGCTGATTCTCCACTACACGACTCTTTGGGCGTATGTTATGAAGGTGTATAATAAGGAGATAGATCTTTTTGAAAATGACGCCATGCTGCTACTGGGGCTTTGTACTATTGAATGTAAGTTTCTAACTTAGGATGGAGAATAAAATAACCAGTTTTTTTTTTAGATGAAGTCGTACTCATCTTAGCCTGTAATTCCCAGTAGAGTCTAAAGCTGTTGCTTTGGAGCCCAGGGTACGCTGATTCAGGTTTTGGAGAGTCTGGTGCGACAATGAAGCGACTGACGTCTGACCACGAAACCTTAACAGGGGAACCAGACCAACTGAATCATGGTTAGGTACACTTTTCAAAATTATACGGAACGTGCAGGTTTCCTTATGGAAACGAACACGTTTCCTCACGATGTTTTCCCTCACTGCCGAGATAATGGTAGAAATACGATCATAGTTTCAAAAATCCAAAGATGCATGCTCGAATTCGAACCACGGCCCCCGTATGTAGGCGTGTTCTTATCCACTGGACTACTATTGCTCATAATCATTGTATTATGGATAACATTACACGATGGAATAGGTTTCATCTAGAGTATTATTACCTCTATAGGTTTCATAGAAAAAAAAATATTTTTCTTAAAGGTTCGGTTCATCATCAGCAACCCACACTCGTCCACTGCTGGACATAGTACGGTTTTTATTTATTTATTTATTATTAACATACAATTGCATAACATTACAGTTTAATACCAAAGCGTTATACAATTCAATAATATTCATACATACATAAAGTTTTTCGGTAAATTAATATTCAAGAGAGTCTAGGTACTTACATGCGAACAGCATGCCCGAAAAATCAGGATGCCAATCACAGTAAATAGTCAAACGCCTAATGAAAATGGACAGTCAAATAAATAAAATATCAAAAAAGTACAATACGAATACAATGTCAAAAATATTATCTGTCAAACAAAATTATAATAAATGTCAAAATATATTGTTACAAAAAATTAAAATAATTATTTAATAATTGATCACCCGAACAATATAAAGTGAGAAACACAGTCGAAGTACGAGTATATCTAAAGGCAGCTCTCATTGTTAATATATAAACGAGCTTTGCGGTTGGTGAAATGAAATAGCATACCTTTATTTTTGAATCATTTTTCGGTTCGATTCACGGGAAATAAAAGCAAATGAAAATAAACGAGCATGCAGTTCTTATTCTATTAATAAATAAAGGAATCATCATCATTTCAGCCGATAGACGTCCACTGCTGGACATAGGCCTCCCCTAATGTTCTCCATACAGATCGGTTCTGTGCCGCCCGCATGCAATGGATTCCCGCGATCTTCACCAGATCGTCGGTCCACCTTGTGGGGGGCCTGCCACGGCAGCGACTTCCTGTACGTGGCCTCCACTAATGTCCACTAAGGTCACAGACATAGACCAAAGGATTGCATGCCACCGGTGGCAATGGGCAGGGCACATAGCGAGGAGAACATACGGCCCTTGCGGGGGGGAAAATAAAGGAATGTTTAGTATAAATGTTTAACCTATGTTAGTAATTTATAACTAACTTAGACCTACAAACACTGTGCATATGCCACATAATATGGCAGATGTTTAAGGAAAACGTATTAATTTAAGGATTTAATGTTAGTTTTCCTCCAGGGCACAGTTTGTTTTCACCCTGTATTTACACCAATTATAAATTATTTAAAAGCGATGGTAGCTCAATGGATACGAACGCGCCTTCCATGCAGGTGGTCGAGGTTCAAATCCGAGCATGCACCAATAGTTTTTTCAAATCTATGTGCGTATTTCTACCATTACTATCTGCTCGGCGGTGAGGGAAAACATCGTGAGGAAACCTGCACGTTTCAGAAAAACTTTCTGAAACGTGTAACCATGATTCAGTTGGTCTGGTTTCCCTGTTAAAGGGTTGCGAAAGTCAGACGGCAGTCGCTTCATTGTAATTACCAGACCCCCCCCCCTCCCAATCCTGAATCATGGTCTAAGCGTACCCTGGGCTCCAAAGCGACAGCTTTAGACGCAACCGGGATTTTTTTTAAAAAGAGTAACTGCTAAGTTTCTTGCTGGTGTCTTCTTGGCACAAAACTACATTTCAAACCAGTGGTAAGCATGTTGACATACATAAGTGTTCTGTATGGACCTATATTAAATAAACAATTTCATTTTCATTACACGCTGAGATGAAGAAGATAAATTATTTAAAAGCGTAAATCTCGCGACTATTAAAGTTGCCTTTTTCGACTTACCTAACTATCGCATAGTAGCTGCTACCAAATCGTAGTCTACGAATTAGCCGTAGTACAACGTAGACCGTGTGGTCCCCGGCAGAGTAGAATAGGCCACTCTCACTCTTACCGAGGTGTCGTAAAAGGCGACTAAGGTAAAGCTGCTGGCATGATCATCAGCACCCAGAGAAGGAAAACTCTGCATTTATATCAAAACCCTTGCCAACCCGTCTGCCAAGGGTGGTGAGTATGGCAATCACCCCTCATGTGATTGAGGGAGGCCCGTGCCCCAGCAGTGGGGACTTAAATGGGCTGGTGATGATGACAACGTGTACTGTACGCCGTACTACGGTTAGCATCAAAAGTAGCTTAACAAATTAGCAGATAAGTACCATATCGTAGTAACATTTTGTACGTACCCCTTAGAAACTGACTATAATAGGCAGAACGGTTATTTTGACATGGTACTGTCATGGACAAAGTGTTAAGCTATTTTTGATGCTGACAGTACGTAAGTACCTACCTATTCTTGTAGAAATCTCGTGTGCCGTTATCGCATTTTATAAAGTATAAGAAAATATTGATTGTCTCTTCAAAACACATTTTAACATACTAAAGTGTCAGCCTATATACTGTCCCACTGCAGGGCAAGGGCCTCCATCATAGAAATCAAGTCATCGCTACTATCATGGGATTAGGCCCGTTTGTCTAGTGGTTTTAGGTGACGGGTAGGGCACACAGCGATGCCAATCGATTTTAATTTTTAGATACCAAACCGGATCTATTTTAAACAATTTCGGGGTTACAACCTCTTATTAAATTAAGCATGCACGTGAAACTGTTCGGTTCAGTAGCTTATATCCGCTAATCCGGTTTAGTGTAGCTAAAAATTAAAATCAATTGGCGTAGCTAGTGTGCCCTACCCGTCACCTTAAGTCTGTCATCGCCCCGTTGGTCTAGTGGTTTAAGTATCAGGCCGTGATCTCGGGGTCCTGGGTTCGATTCCCGGTTCGAGCAAAGGTTTGTGCTCTTTTATCGTTGAAGTCCATAACCAATGCATAGGTATAACTACAGATTTAATAATAGTACATATTGAACTTGGCTTTCGTTTCAAATTTGTTCTTGATAGTACTTTCCATTCCAGATTGGATTAAAACGATAACATTAATGTCGAAAAGAGAGGAAATAAGAGATGTTATTCTACAACTGGGTTCAATGTGGAGGACCTCTGGACTCAATGAAGAACAATTAAAAATGAAGAGTGCTGTCTTGAAACGTCAGTACTATGGAGGGATAGGTAAAATATAATTAAAGGACATTATTCATATTGGGCCCTCCCACTATAGTGCCAGGCCGACATTTTTTTTATACAGATGTATAGAATTAGCTGTTTGGAACCAAAGTTATCATGGCATGGTAGTTGTAGGATTCGTCTGCTCGTCTGCCATCTACCATATTTAAGCTATTGGATAGCTATAAGCCGTTTAGTCACCGGCAGAGTAGAATAGGCCACCCTCACTCTTACCGAGGTGTCGTAAAAGGCGACTAAGGTAAAGCTGCTGGCATGATCATCAGCACCCAGAGAAGGAAACCTCTGAATTAATATCAAAACCCTCGCCAACCCGTCTGCCAAGCGTGTTGAGTATGGCAACTACCCCTCATGCGATTGAGGGAGGCTCGTGCCCCAGCAGTGGGGACTTAAATGGGCTGACGATGAAGATGATGATGATGATAGCTATAGGAAGTGACGCGAGCGAAGAAGTCTCCGATTACAATATTCCAGTATCTTTTTTTTTATGTGACAGGTGGCAGAGGAGCAGACGGATCACCTGATGGTAAGCGATTGCCGTCGCCCATGGACACCCGCGATACTAGTGGTAGTCACAAGTGCGCTTCCAATCTTTAAAACCCCCTTACCCTCGGATCGGGCCTCCAGTACCGTCTCTCACGCAGCGAAACACAGCACAGTGCTGCTGCACGCCGGTTTTTTTGTGAGGACGTGGTATCACTCCGGTCGAGCTGGCCCATTCATGCCGAAGCGTGGCTCTCCTAGAATAGAACAATTTTACAAGGTCTAAGATGAACCGTTGGCCGTGTGGTCCCCGGCAGAGTAGAATAGGCTATCCTCACTCTTACCGAGGTGTCGTAAAAGGCGACTAAGGTAAAGCTGCTGGCATGATCATCAGCACCCAGAGAAAGAAAACTCTGCATTTATATCAAAACCCTCGCCAACCCGTCTGCCAAGCGTGGTGAGTATGGCAATCACCCCTCATGTGATTGAGGGAGGCCCGTGCCCCAGCAGTGGGGACTTAAATGGGCTGGTGATGATGACAACGTGTACTGTACGCCGTACTACGGTTAGCATTAAAAGTAGCTTAACGCTTTAGTACCATGTCAAAGTAATTGTTCTGCCTATCATAGTCAGTTTCTAAGGGGTACGTAAAAATGTTACTTTGATATGCTTTTTTTATGTAATCTGCCACTGCCACCTGGCAGACGAGCAGAGGGATCACCTGATCGTAAGCGGTTGCCGCCGCCCATGGACACCCGCGGCACCATTGGAGGCACAAATGCGCTGCCAACCCTTAAACCCCTCTTTCCCCCGGATTGCGCCTCCGGTACCCTCACTCACGCCGCGAAACACAGCACATTGCTGCTTCACGCCGGTTTTCGGTGAGCCCGTGGTATCACACCGGTCTAGCCGGCCCATTCATGCCGAAGCGTAGATCTCCCAAGGTAGAAAAAAGAGTGGTTGTAGAAATGTCGTGTGCCGTTATCACATTTTATAAAGAATAAGAATATATTTATTGTCTCTCAAAACACATTTTAACATACTAAATTGCCAGCTTATATACTGTCCCACTGCAGGGCAAGGGCCTCCATCATAGAAATCAAGTCATCGCTACTATCATGGGATTAGGCCCGTTTGTCTAGTGGTTTAAGGTGACGGGTAGGGTTAACTAACGACGACAATCGATTTTAATTTTTAGATACTAAACCGGATCTATTTAAAACAATTTCGGGGTTACAAACTCTTATTAAATAAGCATGCACGTGAAACGGTTCGGTTCAGTAGCTAAAAATTATAATCGATTGGCGTCGCTAGTGTGCCCTACCCGTCACCTTAAGTCTGTCATCGCCCCGTTGGTCTAGTGGTTTAAGTATCAGGCCGTGATCTCGGGGTCCTGGGTTCGATTCCCGGTTCGAGCAAAGGTTTGTGATCACCAATCAGAACTGATCATTGAGCTCTTTTATCGTTGAAGTCCATAACCAATGCATAGGTATAACTACAGATTTAATAATAGTAACATATTGAACTTGGCTCTCGTTTCAAATTTGTTCTTGATAGTACTTTCCATTCCAGATTGGATTAAAACAATAACATTAATGTCGAAAAGAGAGGAAATAAGAGATGTTATTCTACAACTGGGTTCAATGTGGAGGACCTCTGGACTCAATGAAGAACAATTAAAAATGAAGAGTGCTGTCTTGAAACGTCAGTACTATGGAGGGATAGGTAAAATATAATTAAAGGACATTATTCATATTGGCCCTCCCACTATAGTGCCGGCCGACATTTTTTTTTATACAGATGTATAGAACCAAAGTTATCATGGCATGGTAGTTGTAGGATTCGTCTGCTCGTCTGCCATCTACCATATTTAAGCTATTGGATAGCTATAAGCCGTTTAGTCACCGGGGGGGGGGGCAGAGTAGAATCGCCCACCCTCACTCTTACCGAGGTGTCGTAAAAGGCGACTAAGGTAAAGCTGCTGGCATGATCATCAGCACCCAGAGAAGGAAAACTCTGCATTTATATCAAAACCCTCGCCAACCCGTCTGCCAAGCGTGTTGAGTATGGCAACTACCCCTCATGCGATTGAGGGAGGCCCGTGCCCCAGCAGTGGGGACTTAAATGGGCTGACGATGAAGATGATGATGATGATAGCTTAGGAAGTGACGCGAGCGAAAAAGTCTCCGATTACAATATTCCAGTATCTTTTTTTTATGTGACAGGTGGCAGAGGAGCAGGACGGATCACTTGATGTAAGCGATTGCCGTCGCCCATGGACACCCGCGATACTAGTGGTAGTCACAAGTGCGCTTCAATCTTTAAAACCCCCTGTACCATCGGATCGGGCTCCAGTACCGTCTCTCACGCAGCGAAACACAGCACAGTGCTGCGAATGCACGCGTGTTTTTTGGAGGACGTGGTATAACTCCGGCGAGCGGCCATTCATGCGAAGCGTGGCCCCTAGCAATAGAACAATTTTAAAAGGTCTAAGATGAACCGTAGGCCGTGTGCGATCCCCGGCAGAGTAGAATAGGCTATCCTCACTCTTACGAGGTGTCGTAAAAGGCGACTAAGGTAAAGCTGCTGGCATGATCATCAGCACCCAGAGAAGGAAAACTCTGAATTTATATCAAAACCCTCGCCAACCCGTCTGCCAAGCGTGGTGAGTATGGCAACTACCCCTCATGTGATTGAGGGAGGCCCGTGCCCCAGCAGTGGGGACTTAAATGGGCTGACGATGAAGATGATGATGATGATAGCTATAGGAAGTGACGCGAGCGAAGAAGTCTCCGATTACAATATTCCAGTATCTTTTTTTTTATGTGACAGGTGGCAGACGAGCAGACGGATCACCTGATGGTAAGCGATTGCCGTCGCCCATGGACACCCGCGATACTAGTGGTAGTCACAAGTGCGCTGCCAATCTTTAAAACCCCCTTACCCCCGGATCGGGCCTCCAGTACCGTCACTCACGCAGCGAAACACAGCACAGTGCTGCTTCACGCCGGTTTTCTGTGAGGACGTGGTATTACTCCGGTCGAGCTGGCCCATTCATGCCGAAGCGTGGCTCTCCTAGAATAGAACAATTTTACAAGGTCTAAGATGAACTGTTGGCCGTGTGGGCCTTCGGCAGAATAGGCCACCCTCACTCTTACCGAGGTGTCGTAAAAGGCGACTAAGGTAAAGCTGCTGGCATGATCATCAGCACCCAGAGAAGGAAAACTCTGCATTATATCAAAACCCTCGCCAACCCGTCTGCCAAGCGTGGTGAGTATGGCAATTACCCCTCATGTGATTGAGGGAGGCCCGTGCCCCAGCAATGGGGACTTAAATGGGCTGATGATGATGAAGATGAACGATTGACGTGATTATGTTTTTTTTTCTGAAACATGTCGAATACCCTAAAAGGGCGAAAACCCTAGGGCGAAACACATTTATGCCTGATATATAAAAGTAATCAGTTACTTACTGATTGCTTCGGAGATATAAAATGTATATTTAAAATCCGTTACTTGTTGTAAGCTTCACGCAATCATATACTGAAATTTACTTTTAAGAGCTGTGGATTTTGAATAAATGAAAAATAAAATAAAATCAAATATTTGAATATTATTTCTTTTCCTCAGTTCTCAACAAAGTTGCAATAACAATATCCTGGCTATACCTCCTGGTGTCGCTGTGTGAGACGGTTGTTCGCCGCCTGGTGCTGCAACAAGACGCGGAGATGAAACTGCCGTTTGCCTGTGTTTATCCCTTCGAGATTGACACTTGGCCTGTTTACTTGACAGTGTATGCTTTTGAAACTTATTGTGGTAAGTTTCTTTAAGGCAAGACTGAACAGTCATTGTCCTTGACCTCATCGACGCTTTCCATCAGGTGCGATTGTGATCAAGCGTAAAAAAGTTTGGTTTTTGCAATTGCTGCTACCGCAATAGTGATGTTAAAAGTGTGTCAGAGTGATGGGCGATTGTGCGAATCTAATTATTCGAATGATTCTATAAGTGGTATTCGAAAGATTATCCCTCTTATACCAAAATGTGGTTTAAAATAAGTAGTGTGATTAAATTCTGGGAATAACTGAAGAACTAGAATAAACATTGTTACAAAACTAAGTTTAACTTATTTAGTATTTCTAGTTAGTTTAATACTTTAGTGAAACCACCCAGACCCCTTGTTTTATATGAGTACTAAGATAATAACCTCAAAGTTTCGATTCAGTAACCATGACAACTTATCCCTGTGACAGTTCATTCCGATTTACACTAAAGTTATTTGTGAGAAAGTGGCTAATTTATTTTTGGGATTTAATCCCATAAATATTTATGGGTTACTTAGGTAAATATTTTAATTTATTGTTGCTTAAAAACCATTCTTTACAATTTTAACTTCAGACAACAAAATAAGGTTATGTAAAATAAAAGGTCACTGAACGAATGATTGAATGATTCGATCAATTTTGACACTATCCTGCGGTACTAAGTTGCCTATGGTTAGTCGAGGATTTGTAATAAAAATTTAAGAACTAACATTATTCCGTAATAATCATGGACTTGCTAGTTTAGGATTAAAAGCGGTATCAGAGCAATTTTTTGTAATAAGAGGGTATATGTCATCAATTATTCGAGTGAATTTTGTTTCAATAAGAGTATGTACCTACTTAGTAATTTGAATGACAAAAAGTCATCCGATACCTTTTTTCATTCGATTAATTTGAATTCTTACAATGGAATAATTCGATGAATAAACCATTCACATTCGCCTATGGCTAAAAGATTCAGCAACCACCACTACCTACTAAATCATAAATATGACGACCCGTTGGAAGTGAATGCTGTCTCTGAAGCAACGGTTGCGGGTTTGATCCCCGCACATTACAAACATTTGTGTGAATGAACATATCTGTTTGAATTGGTCTGGGTGTTTTCTATGTATTTTAAGTATGTATTTACAAAAGAAAAGTATTCCTAAATCTGCTGTTGATTTTGATATCCGTAACACAGGTGCTTGACCTACGTATCTCTGACTCAGATCAATGTATGTGATGTTGTGAAATATTTATTATTATTATTATTTTAATACGGCAGCGCAGTGTCAACTTTTAAACTCCCCTTCCCTCGGATTGGACCTGCGGCACCCTCACTCACTTGAAACAAAACTATTGGGCATTCATCGTACATGAAAGATTTGTTTAAAGGAATAATTTTGACAACTTAAAAAACCTCATGTTGTTGCTGGCATTGAACCAAAATGGAGTTTGGGAATAGGAATATAATCAAAATCGTCCCATATTACAAAACATCTTCGTATAAGCTCAGGATGACTTACGATTTAAAATTTCTATGAAAACCAAATCGACTAATCGAATAAGTAGCCTATACCTTTGATTATATACTAATCAAAGAGTTATACCTTTTGCAAAAATAGAAGAACAACGTAAGTACCTATATAGAATGATTATGGTTATATTTGGACAGAATGGTCCAAAAAGCCCGAGTGTTGACTGTGTGGTGAGTTATCACTTTGCGTCCATATAGGGTTGATGATTTCTCTTTAAAAATCATGTGTCTTAGGGGCCTATTTTCGAGCACTCGCCTTTGAAGTCGAGTTTAAGATTAGTATTGACATATTGGACATATGGATGAAATATCTAAATTCGACTTGAATGTCGAGTGGTCGAGAATAGGCCTGGTCTTCAAAGGTTTTCAACAAGTTAAGCGTAATGACATTAAAGCTACAGTAATTTTCATATTTACTTCCAGTTTTCCTAACAATTTGCGTGTATCAAGGTGTCTTTTTGCTACTAATAGTCTTGACCTCTCACCTGGAACTTCAATTTCTACTTCTTCAAGAAGATCTGTTTCATTTAAAGCCTGAATTGAAAGACAAGGGAGGTCATTCCCATGAAGCTGGTGGTGAAGAAGTTCATGAGGACAGATCTGAACTTCGAGTTGAAGATTTTGTAAGGCGTCATCAGAAATCAATATTGTGAGTTCTTTCCATTTTTAACCGACTTCAAAAAAAGAGGAGGTTCTCAATTCGACTTGTATATATTTTTGTTCGTTAAACTCTTGCGCTGTGCGTTTCTGCAACTGCTTTACATTTGATTGTAGATAGGTGAAGATGAAAATATCTTTTATTCAAGAAACACAGTTACATGGCAATATTCGATCTGTTCTCACATGAGTTCACCCTGTGTTGTGAGGTACAGTAGCGGTGTTACAGTTAGCCAGCTAAATCACTTGCACTTAGCTATGCGTGAGCGCTGGGATTAGCTTCGCTTCGTGTGCAAGCGTTTATCGCCTAGCGCTGGTATGCAACGAAAAATCCGTCGATTTTACTTTCACGCTCCCGGCGTGTTCTATTTATGTGATAGGTTGCAGATGAGCACAAGGACCACCTGATGGTAAGCGATTGCTGCCGCCCATAGAAACGCATAATACTGGTGGAATACAAATGCGCTGTCAACCTTTGAACCCCCTCCTCTGATTGGACCGATACCCTCACATACTCGGCGCAGGCTCTTCTTTACGCCGGTTTTCTGTGAGGCTGTAGTATCTGCTGAGCTGGCCCATTCATGCAGAAGCGTGGCACTCTCCAACAGTCAATATTCTATTACTATCAATTTTAACTCATTCAAGGTTGGCTGACAAGATGAATGCTGCATTCAACAAAGTGACATTTACAATTCTTCTGTTGTCCACGCTCATTATTTGTTTCTTCGCTGTATCGGCAAAAGTAAGTATTTTATATAGTAAGTGAAGTATGATAAATTCATTCCTGGATCTCGGGCAAATGATGAACCAGATTCCATTATAAAATTAAAGATTTGTGGGATGTACCTGTGTAAAGTATCAGCCTATGTACCAATGACTGGCTATATGTGCCTCGGTAGCGCAATGGTTAGTGGGTCGCACTTTAAAGTGACGGTTGCGCCTGGGATACCGGGTTCGATCCCCGGGTCGGGCCAAAATTTGTACCTCAGTTTTTCTGTTAAGAAATTCTGTGTTAGCCCGGAGTCTGGAAGTTGGCGGTCTTGTACCCCCGTGCCTCGGAAAGCACGTCAAGCCGTTGATCCTGCGCCTAATCCCTCTTCGGTCGTGTCACACTAGTTTCCCATCGAAATAAGAGGGTACGAGAAAAGAGAGTGCATTTGTGTCTGCGCAAATACTTGTGCACTATAATATGTCCTGCGTCGATGGCTTGTCGCTGAGATTGGCCGCCATGACCGAAATATCGATTTGGAGGACATTATATCTCAAACTGCAGGGCAAAGTCCTCCATCATAGAAATCAAGTTATCGCTTCTATGATGGGATTAGGCGTAATCACCACGCTTGCTCAATGCTATTGGTGATCACAAACCCGAGCAAAATTGGAAACATACTTTTTGCTCGACCCGAGAATCGAATCCAGGACCCCGTAATCAAGGGCCGGTACCACTAGACCAACAGGGCGTTGCGATGTACCTACGTAAGGATGTATTTAGACTGACCGGATGGCGCAATTGGTAGTGACCTTGCCTCTTACGCCAAAGGTCGTGGGTTCGATCCCCACCCTGGACAAACATTCGTGCGATGAACACTTGTGTTTGTTCAGTGTCTGGGTGTAATATATGTATTTAAGTATATATTTGTGTTCCTCTGTTGTCTGATATCTGTAACACAAGTGCAGCTTAAGCTACTTAGTATGGAATCAGGTGAACGTATGAGATGTTGTGAGAATTATTTTACATAAAAAATTAGGTACATACATACTCGTACATATCAAAATAACACTTGTCTACCATAAAGATTTTATAACATCCAAAATATAATTACACAGATAAAATGCACACAAAATATAGGTAACATCTGTACTACCATGGACTAAAAGTAGTCCATGGTAGTACAGACTACTCACACTATAATTGTAATAGGCACTTAGTAAGATCATTGAAGATGATACCATCTTTACAGGCATCCACTGGCGCCGCATACGCAGTGAATAATTACGGAGCAAGCCTGGTGATCGTGATGAATCTGTTCATATTGTGCTACTGCAGTCAACTTCTTAGCTCATCCGTACGACATAAAAAATAATTTTATGTGATTGTCTTAAATAAAATCAAAATAGCGGAAGGTAACTCGTCTCAAAGTTGACCGCTTAAATTAGGTCGCCGGTCCCCCTTTCCTCTGGATTGGGCTCCCTAGCTCACGCAGCGAAACACAGCACAGTGCTGCTTCGCGCCGGTTTTTTGTGACGCCGTGGTATCACTCCGGTCGAGCCAGCCCATTAATGCCGAAGCGTGTCTCTCTCCTACAGCCAGAAATACATACAAAGATTTAAAAAATCGAATGCTTACCAAATGCTCGAATTTTAACAGACGACCTCTGTATGGAAAGCGCTTTCTATTTTTTACCAAGTCAGCGGCAACCAAGCGTACTGCTCGCCTGATGGCCAGGTACTACCGCAGCCTATGGATGCCTGCAACTCCAGATAGTGTTGCTTATGGATAGTCCAGTATCGATAGTGTATCGATAGACTATCGATATTAAAAGTAAAATTAATAGCATAGATAGTCTATCGATAGCATTTCTGGTTGTCAATACTATCGATACTATCGAACCTGTTCATATTGTGCTACTACAGTCAACTTCTTAGCTCATCCGTACGTTTAATTTTTATGTGATTGGCTTAGATTAAATCATAATAGCGGAAGGTGACCTCGTCTCATAGTGAACCGCTTAAATTAAGTCCCCGGTCCCCCTTTCCTCCGGAATCCTTCCAATACTATCGATACCATCGATAGTATAATTAGATTAATACTATTGATAACGCTAACGCTTTCGATACTAGATCGATTGTTCCATGTCCCATACTATCGATAGTATCGGACACATTTAATCAGGCAGTAATACCTACTATCGTAACATAGCTGACTATCGATAGTTTTTGGTAAATTCTGTTGGGAAACACAATACTATCTATAGTATCGGGCATTAACAATCAATAGTTTAGATAGTATTGGCGTTATCATTAACTATTGATCAATGTTCTGCACCATATGGAATACTGCTCCCATCTCTGAGCTGGTGTACCTCAGTAGTCAACTTCTTCTGTTTGACCGCGTACAACGTAGGGCTGCTCGAATTGTCGGTGACTTGACTTTTCTCTAGTCAACTTGATCCTCTAGCACTGCGGCGTGATATAGCCTCCCTCCATTCTATACCGCATCAATCATGGGGAGTGCTCTGAGGAACTGTTTGATCTACTCCCTGCAGCTGAATTCTTACATCGAAACACACGCAAGCAATTGTCATTCCATCCCCATCATCTCGATGGATGGTGGTCTAATACTGTGCGTTTTTTGCGGGACTTTCTACCTCGTACCTCAGTTCTGTGGAACGGTTTGCCTGTGGGAGTATTTCACGACGGCTACGACTTAGGGACCTTCAAGAGAAAAGCGTACTCCTTTTTAAAAAGGCCGGCAACGCATTAGCGATCTCTCTGAATTCGCGGATCTTATAGGGCGGCGATGATTGCTTTCCATCACGTGACTCGCTTGCTCGTTTGTCGCCTCTAGCATAAAAAAAATGCTATCGATAGTTTCGATAGTTTTGAGCAATGGCAATACTATCGATAGTACTATCGATAGTGTGAATGATTTTCGAGGCTAACTATCGATAGGGAATTATCAATAGTTCCGCAACACTAACTCCATAGGACTTGCTCACGCGATGCCGACCCTTTAAAAACCTTAACACTCCTTTTTTGAAGAACCTGTACATTAGTCGCTACCTATACATTGAGATACCATTGCTTTTTATAAATTATTAGATGACGTTACATTCCAGAGTAGCGGAATAGCACTGGCAGCTGCTAACAACCTGTGGTACAAGGGAGACTTGCGATATCAGACCAGTATGCGTTTTATCATCATGAGGTAACAATTGCCCTATGTTCATTTATATAAGACCTTGTTTAGAGCGCTACCCATTAAGATGTGATGTGATAGTGTTATCAGCGCCTCATCCACAGTAACAATTGTTATGTCATCGGGTCAATGTCTTTGGCTCCTCATCGTAATCCTTATGGTAGAGGGTCGTGACCCCTCTTTGAAAGAATATTTTCTTTGTTTACATGCTAGCATCGTGTCATCTTTTTTTAAATAAGTGGCAGATGAGCTGACGGATCTACTCGTATGTGCGGTGGCAATACCAGTGAAGTCACAAATAGGTACGCTGCCAACCTTTTCCCTTTCCCCTTTCGAATCGAACCTCTGCGGATTTCCTGAATTCCAGGGCCAAACTTTACCTATTTTTTTTGTTCTAAAATTATGTATTTTTCGTAAGCCTTAAATCATATTCCTTTAAAATAAATAAAATTTAAATAACTTTAGAAGGTTGTTATGTCAAAAATAATATACAAATTATAAATAATTATCGTTGAAGATTCAGGATTGTACCACCACATTGTTTCAGATCCCAAAAGGCATGTTATTTGACGTCATTGGATTGGTCAATAAATTTAGAAACTTTTAATAAGGTATCTCGATTGTCAAATTATTCTTCTTCATCTTAGCGTGTAATTTCCGGTTGCGTCCAAGCTGTCGCTTTGGAGCCCAGGGTACGCTTAGACCATGATTCTGGATTAGAAGGGTCTGGTAATTACAATGAAGCGACTGCCGTCTGACCTTGGCAACCCTATAACAGGGGAACCAGAACAACTGAATCATGGTTACACGTTTCAGAAACCACCGAGCAGATGTTAATGGTAGAAATACGCACATAGATTTGAAAAAACCATTGGTGTATACTAGAATTCGAACTTCGACCACCTGCGTGGAAGGCGCGTTCGTATCCATTGAGCTACCATCGCTCTTCTCGATTGTCAATTATTATCACATATAATAAAATAAAGCATTAAATTTAATTTAATTAATAATTGGGTGTTTCTTTGTATTATATGTATGTATTTACGGAAGAAAAGTATTATGTGTTTATATTTGTAATTCCACTATTGGTTCTGATGTCCGTAACACAGGTGCTTGAGCTACCTATCTCGGAGTTAGATCAATGTATGTGAGGTTGTGAAATATTTATTTAATGTCAAGTATATAAGAGTGTATTGAATTTTAGTTATTGGCCAAGTAATTTATTATGATCATTTTATTTTTCTCGTATTTGCCTTAAATAATGTTCTTTATATTTTTTGCAGGTTCTGGAAAACTACATGGTCATATTTTTCTCTTGCAAGTCAGATGTATGATAAAAGAGATTGAGGCGATGGGTAGGGCACACTAGCGACGACAATTGATTTTAATTGTTAGCTACCAAAACAAATATATTTTAAATAATTACGGGGCTTCAGTCACGCTTATACTATTTATTTAATAACCATGCCCAAATGTTGGGTCAGTTTTTGAACTAAAAAAAATATTCACCCCAAAAGTGGCCGCTTTAGGCGGTAATCAAAATTCGAGTGCAAAACCAGATCAAATAGCTAACAATAACTATCAAATAAACAGTATAGGTGTCTACCGAGAGACTGAAGTCCCCAAGTTGTTTAAAATAGATCTGGTTTAGTAGCTAACAATTAAAATCAATTAGCTTCGCTAGTAGGGTACCCTTCACATTAAGAGAATTAGCAAATGATTTTCATCCTGTTTCAAATGTTCTGTCTGGTTGTAAACGAAACTTGCCCATGTTATGCTTCAATATGTAAAATGATTTATTTATCTTTTAAGTTTGTTATTTACTTAAGAATAAATTGAAAAAAGATTGCTAAAAAAATATCAATTAATTATTTATTTCCAAAAGTCCTAGTAAGACTGCTGGAACTACAAAGGATGGTAAATAGAATAATTAAAACACTTTTTTTATACCACTTCCTGCTTCCTTCTACTGAGTAAATCTTAGAAGGAAGCAGGAAACTTTATATTCATTAAAGCAACTCTACGTTTATAGCACTTGTCTTCTGATTCGATTAATAAAACCATTCATACTAACCTAACTTTCCTTAAAAAATCATCCGTACGTAAGGATGTATAAGAGTTCTGAATACAACCAGGCCTTGTGTTTTGCTTTCATCGACTACGAGAGGGCTTTCGACAGCGTCGAACACTGGGCTGTGTTTAACTCTCTCCGTCGCTGTCAGATTGATGCGCGGTATGTGAATGTGCTTTAGGAGCTGTATAATACGGCTACTATGCAAGTTTGTTTGCACACTCTCACCGACCTTATCCATTTAAAAAGAGGAGTACGACAGGGAGACACCATATCGCCAAAACTTTTTACCTCGGTCTTAGAAGACGTGATAAAAACACTATCCTGGGACCAAATTGGCTTAATTATCAAAGGTGCATACCTTTCACACCTTCGGTTTCATCATCGTCAGCCCATTTAAGTCCCCACTGCTGGAGCACGGGCCTCCCTCAATCACATGAGGGATAATTGCCATACTCACCACGCTTCGCAGACGGGTTGGCGAGGGTTTTGATATAAATGCAGAGTTTTCCTTCTCTGGGTGCTGATGATCATGCCAGCAGCTTTACCTTAGTCGCCTTTTACGACACCTTGGTAAGAGTGAGGGTGGCCTATTCTACTCTGCCGGGACCACACGGCACCTTCGGTTTGCAGATGACTTAATTTTGTTTGCCAAAAAGCTAAATAACTTGAAGATATGCCTCGACAACTTTATGATGCATCCTTGCAAGTTGGTCTAAAGATGAATATGTCCAAGACAAAGATTATGTCCAACCGGTCTGGCATCTCATTAGAAACTATTATGGTAGGAGGTGAGGTTCTAGAGACATATTCTTTCTTTTGACAAGTAGCATTCAAAATCAGGAGGTCAGTAGCCGAAAACTACTCAGGAGGGCCGCATTCGGTAAGCTGGAGGAAGTTATGAGGTCGAAAAAGATTCCACAACGCCTGAAAACCAGTCTCTATGACCAGTGTATCCTGCCAACCATGACTTACGGTGCCGAGACATGGACTCTTACAAAAAAGGAGTCTGTGCACAAAATTAGAGTTGCACAGACGGCCATGGAGAGAAATATACTGGGCATCAGACTACAAGATCGAATCAGGAATTCTGAGATCCGTTGCAGGACTAAAGTCCAAGACGTCGGATCAAGAGTGATGGAGCTAAAGTGGAATTGGGCAGGACACTTGGCTAGGCGCGATGATGGCAGGTCGAATAAAACATCGATGGTCGATGACATCACTAAAATCGTGGGGACTATATAGATCCGAGCGGCTCAAGACCGGGTACATTGGCGTAAAAGAAAAGAGGCCTATACTCAGCGGTGGGTACTACCGGGCATGATGATGATGATAGTTACGTATTGAAACCAGCTTCACATCTGCTGCTGCTTTTTACGGACAGCTTCGCAAAAAGCAGGGCAGCCATTCTTAAGTCTATTGGCAAAAACTCGAGCCAGTGCCATCATGCATTAGCGACAACATTGGCGATCTCTCTGATTTCGCGGATGTTCATGGGCGGATTACTTTCCATCTGGTAATTTGCTTGCTCATTTGTCCGCCTCTAGCATAAAAAAAAAATCATGGCTTTACTCGTAAATAGGGAATCACCACAAAAATGCCGCATTTTCTAGTTCCATGGAATCTCTACTCAAGACATTTGGCTGTCAACACTTGTTATTTGTTGCCCCCTGTAGCGCCAATAGACTAAGGATGCCACCCTGACGTCACCACAAGGTTAATTATGTGATAGCATGGACTAATTAGTCCAAGGTGATAGATGGCAGACAGCACAAACTAAGAAGAAGATACTACGTGACAGTGAGCGATTGTCGTCGCCAATGGACACCATTTTACCTCCCCTTCCACCGGATCAATCCTCCAGGAGCCCAATTCTCGTGCTCGTAATATTTTGAAAACATGGCGGATATCACCTAAAAATCATACAAAAAACTATGTTTTAGTGATATATGTCGTATGAAAATAAATGTCACGAGCACGAGAATTGGGCTCCAGTACTCACAGTCACTCGGCGAAACACAGCGCAGGCGACGCTTCACATCGGGTTTTAATAATAAACAGAATAAATAAGTACTAAGTTTATAATAAACAGACTCGCAGAATCAATATTGATAACATAATTTAATCTTCGTTAAACGCTTACTACGAAGTCTTAAACAATTAATATATGTACAAACATTTATTTAAGTTCAAATTTATTAGACGGCTCGACTCTACAAAGTAAATATGGTTCAAAACTTTATAGATTTAATTTGAAACTGCGTTAGACAATCGAATTACTCATTTTAATGATAAACGTACTGTGCGTATACCTACTAGGTAAGTCATTGAAGTTGAATGAACTAGGGCACCGGTTCACAACCTTTTCAAAGGTTAGGGATCCTCAATCTGCGTTCGCCCCCCCTATCAACCCATCATACAGTCACACCCCGGATAATCGCGTTAAAATGCACGAAAACGCGTCATCACATTCACGCTGTCAATAACTCGTGCACATGAATACGTATAAGGAACGTCCTCATTGTTGGGTCCTGCAAAATGGTGCAATTCCATTTGAACTAAAATTTACCTCTTAGTCAATAGAAAGTGTCACCTATTGAAACTTCACATTTATTATTTGGACGCGCCTTGACGCCATTTTGGCGTACTCATTATGAGACAAATGAGTTCTCTATTCAACATTCTACAACGTTTATATCATAGGGAGAGCTCTGAGCAACTGTTTGATCTACTCCCTGCAGCTGAAACGTTTTTCGCGGAACTCTCTACAACGTACCTACCTCAGTTATGTGGAACGGTTTGCATGCGCGAGCATTTCCCGACGACTACGACTTAGGTACCTTCAAGAGAAGTGAGCACTCCTTTTTAAAAAGACCGGCAACACATTAGCGATCTCTCTGATTTCGCGGATGTTCATAGACGGCGATGATTACTTTCCATCAGGTAAAATGCTTGCTCGTCTGTCCCCTCTAGCATAAATAAATATATATATTTCACTACGCTCGCACTGAGTCACGACTATCATCATCAGCCCATTTAGGTCCCCACTGCTGGGGCACGGGCCTCCCTCAATTACATGAAGGGTATTTGCCATACTCACCACGCTTGGCAGACGGGTTGGCGAGGGTTTTGATATAAATGCAGAGTTTTCCTTCTCTGGGTGCTGATGATCATGCCAGCAGCTTTACCTTAGTCGCCTTTTACGACACCTCGGTAAGAGTGAGGGTGGCCTATTCTACTCTGCCGGGGACCACACGGCCGTCACGACTATGGCAGTCGGTAATTGTGAGGTAACCATAGAGTAAGGAAAAATCCTCTGATTAGAGGTAACCGTCTGTGGGGAGCGCGAATTGATCCGAGGGTAGGAGTATCCATATGTAACGTAATAAATGAGTATGTAGGTGAGTACCTATTCATTGGGTATTACTATGCCCAAGTTCAAGCCCCTAGCGCCTTACAAAGCTAGAATATAGTCAGTAGGTACCTAAATAGCTCTACCTACTTCGATCTCCGATAATGGCAAAACTACGTTCCTACTCAGCGTACAAGCTAATGCCTTTCATATATTTAGTAATTAGCACTCCTTGACTCCGGTACTAGGACTTGATAATCGCAATACAACTGGAGAATCGGACTTCAAGACCTATTTGTAGATTTCTTGAATTCTCACCAATCACCGTGGGAGAGCCCCGCTTCGGCATGAATGGTTCGGCAAAACCGGCGTGAAGCAGCACTGTGCTGTGTTTCGCTGCGTGAGTGAGGTTACGGAGGCAAAGGGGGATTTAAAAGTTGGCAGCGCACTTGTGACCCCACTGGTGTGGCGGGTGTCCTTGGGAGGCGGCAATCGCTTACCATCAGGTGATCCGTCTGTTCGTCTGCCACCTATCACATAAAAAAAAATGGAAATGAGGTGTCCATCAAGCGGGCGAATCATACCGGCGCGGCCTACGGAACTCACTTTTGTTCGCGTTTTGCTCTGCGTAAGATGGTTATGGTTAAATAAATTTATTCTCATAAAAGACAAGTTATAGTCACTAACATAATTTGAGAATCCCTGAATTAGAATACCAACTGGATGATTGTCAAATGTTTAATTGAAATAACTTTCAAGCTTGCGAGTTTCTCATTTCGTTTATAAACATTGCATACATTTGCAAAATTAAAAAATAAGTATAGACAGATAGGGGCAGTTAAAGCAAGACCGTTTGAGATGGCGGAGCACTGTGGACGACATTTGCCCTAGGGGACATAGAACATTAAGTCAAGTAAGTGACAGTTAGGGGACTATAAAAGTAGGGGTTATTAACGATTATTTAACATGCTTACTACTACTGTAATACTACTACCTTCTACTAGTCAACGTTCATAAACTATTGGCGAGCAAAACATCGGATTCGACGCCCAAAAATAATATAAGTACTACCTGTGCGGATAAAGAATGGGATCAGAAATGGCGCATCTTGAATAGATGCTCGCTCTCCGCTTCTCGCTCGCACACTATTTGCGTCTATACTCGCACTCGTGGGGTGCGAGTATAGATGCACCGCCATTTTTGATCCCATTTTTATCCGTACAGGTTGTATTATTTTGTGATAAAGGTCTAATAAAATTATATAAAATAATGTAAGCATTTTACTGCAATAGATTTCCTTAAAAATAATATACATTTTTTTATGTGATAGGTGGCAGACAAGCAGACGGATCACCTGATGCCGCCGCACATGGACAACCGCGACACTAGTGGAGGCACAAGTGCGCTGCCAACCTTTAAGCCCCCCTTAAATCTTAGCATATTAGATTTCTGATTAACATCATATTGTTCGTATTTATTTTAATAATAATATTTCTGTACAAAGTCATATTTTCCATTAACTTGGTAAGAAAGACTTAATGGAGTCGAATTTCTTATATTTCCTTTAAAATCTCAAAAATAAAGTGGAACTTATTACTCGAAATCCAGATCTCAAAAATTCCCTTATGCTGGTTGAATTAAAAAATTCAAACCTACTCACAGCCGGCTGCAGGCAAATAGGGGCCCTGGGTTTTGATCTTATACCTTAATTCAATTCTAACTTACCCTGTTGGTCTACTGGTTTAAAGTACCGGGCCAGTTAAGTTTTTGGGCGTTGAACACATGTCGCAACACCAGAGGAGTCAGTGCTGCCAACCTGCCAATCTTTAAGCTGCCCTTCCTTCTATTGGGATACCGGTACCCTCACTCACTAGTGGTTGCCACGTGCAGGTTTCCTTATGATTCAAACAGAGCATAGTTCCTTGATTCGTGCAGACCGCTCTTTCAAGCATGTAAAGTTCTTCCCCTGCGATCTTTTTGTCAAAAATCATCCATACCATTTTACAAGACAAGCCGAGGTCTATACGAGACAAAAGAGGCAAAAGTTCGAAAATCTATTGTATCAGCCCCCTGGAAATAAAGAAATATACAATAAAAACGCTTACAACATGGCAATACACGTTTACAATATGTTACCAAATTATATTAAAATACTGGAAGGAAATATGTTTAGAAAGAAATTGTGTGTCCTATGCAACTGTTTTTATATTAGTAAGGAATTAATTGAATGTTGTAAGAAATGTAATCATCATTGACTAAGTTCTTATATCATCATCATCATCATCATCAGCCCATTTAAGTCCCCACTGCTGGGGCACGGGCCTCCCTCAATCACATGAGGGGTAATTGCCATACTCACCACGCTTGGCAGACGGGTTGGCAAGGGTTTTGATGTAAATGCAGAGTTTTCCTTCTCTGGATGCTGATGATCATGCCAGCAGCTTTACCTTAGTCGCCATTTACGACGCCTCGGTAAGAGTGAGGGTGGCCTATTCTACTCTGTCGGGACCACACGGCGTACCACCTAATATCATATTTGACCCTTAATCAGAATTTGACATTTATATAAAATCTATTTTGACAATTGACTATTACTATTTATCTATTTGAGACCCCCGACGCAAAAACAACGGGTTGTTATAAGTTTGTGTGTGTGTGTGTGTGTGTGTGTGTGTGTGTGTATGGCATCGTAGCTCCCGAACAAATCGACCGATTTTGATTTTGTTTTTTTTGTTTGAAAGATGAATAAGGCGGGAGTGTTCTTAGCTATCTTGGATAAAAATCTATCCAAGATTTTATGTTTTAACACAACTCCCACAATATGGGTATCAAATGAAAGAGCTTTAGTTGTGCCGGGGGTTTTTTAAATTTTCAATTTAATTTTTATATTTGACCCTTAATCAGAATTTGACGTTTATTTAAAATCTATTTTGACAATTGACTATTTTTATGTATTTCTTTTTATACTTACTAGCTTACTGACAAACATTTGCGCGTCTGCTTGCAGGCAGAATACTAACACACCAATTTTGTATATTTGTAACACCTTATTATATTGTATTCTTGCAAATAAATAGTTGATTGATTGATTGATGTTTTCTCTCACCACCGAGCTAAAAGCAAAAATAAGGAAATAGGTATATTTGAAAAATCTAAAAGTGCATGCTTGGATTTGATCCACGACCTACTGTAGGGGGGGCGCGTGCTTAACCACAGACCTACTATCGTTCATGTGCACTGACATAGATGGAAGACACGAATACGGCCCTGTCTACGCCTACTTACAAAACGCGAAGGTCTGGAGGCATCCGAGCGTTCGCAGAGTAAAAAATTAAAGCCGGGTGCAACCAAAGCATTGTCCTGAATAATGATGGAATGTGTTCGTACGGGATGCAAACTGAATACTAAACTGTAGGCCGACACGGAGGTGCTTTAACGCTTTTGGGAGTATTTAGTAGTTTGACGCATTTCACCATCTATTTTTACCCGACTACGGCGAAGCAATAAGGAGGGTTAGGATTTTGACCTGTATGTATGTATGTGTATGTATTTATGTATGGTTGTTCATCTGTTCCCTCATAACTTCTAAATATTTGAACTATGGAGGTGTCGTTAGAAGCGTCTTGATTGTTTTCTGGTTAAAGGCCACATGACGTCACGTTAAATTGATTACAGCGCCCTCTAAAGGACTTAGAGTAAGGAACTAAAAAAAAATGCTTGACGGTACCGTGTGGGGTATCAATGCTTTTTTAGCACATTTCAAATATGTAATTATATTTACATAACTAAAAATACGTTAAATAAAAATAAAGTTGAAAAACTAAAACCCGACTACCAAAAAAACACGAAAATTACCTAATTAATTATTACCAACAAGAAAATTGTCTCTGCTGAAATTATTATGCCATATTGCCACCTACTGTAGCAAAACAGATTCATTATAATAAAAAAATAAAATCAATGTGGCGTACGACCACGGCAATACGGCATAATAATTTCAGCAGAGACAATTTTCTTGTTTCGTACTTTTTAGAGCGTGTATTTTTTGGTAGTCGGGTTTTAGTTTTTAAACTTGATTTTTTAATTCTTTTCCACCACATGTTATTTTTTTTTAATATGTGATAGGTGGCAGACGAGCAGATGGATCCTGATGGTAAGCAATTGCCGCCGATCATAGACACTCAACATCAGTGAAGCGTGAAGCAGCACTGTGCTGTGTTTCGCTGCGTGAGTGAGGGTACCGGAGGCCCAATCCGGGGGAAAGCGGGGGTTTAAAGATTGGCAGCGCATTTGTGACTCCACTGTTGTCACAGCTATCCATGAGCGGCGGCAATTGCTTACCATCGGTTGATCCGTCTGATCGTCGCCCATCCTATTACGTAAAAAAAAATCTTAACAACAAATACCAGTAAAATCGTCTGCAAAATATCTAAATCTGAACTAAATTCTACCTTACTTCCAAACATATCCTATCTCACTTCACCAGCGCTTATAATTCGCATATTCTCACATATCCCACTTTGCGCATGCCATAAAGACTCCATAATGGACCAGTTATGGCTCGCAAAATTTCATACATTTCCTAAACATTCGTTGCTTTTATAATTCCACTAGTCTCATCGCATTTTCCAGAGGCTTAAGAAAGCTGTGTATAACGAAGGTATAGCGAAAATTTGTACCTAAGTTTTCGGTAAGAAATTCTTAATGGCAGCCTGGAGTCTGGAAGTTGGCGGTCTTGTACATTCGTGCCTCGGAAAACACGTTAAGCCGTTGGTACTGCGCCCAATACCTCTCTGGTCGTGTCACAGTAGTGTCCCATCGGAATATGAGGGTAAGGGAATAGAGAGTGCACTTGTTTTTGCGTACACACTTGAGCACTATAATATATCCTGCGTGGGTGGTTGATCGTTTAGATTGGCCGCCGTAGCCGTAATCAGTTGGAGGATATTATTATAGCGAAGGTTGCTTGGTTAACAACGTGTAAGCTTTCTTAACCGTTTCGTAGCCGTGTGGTCCCCGGCAGAGTAGAATAGGCCACCCTCACTCTTACCGAGGTGTCGTAAAAGGCGACTAAGGTAAAGCTGCTGGCATGATCATTAGCACCCAGAGAAGGAAAACTCTGCATTTATATCAAAACCCTCGCCAACCCGTCTGCCAAGCGTGGTGAGTATGGCAATTACCCCTCATGTGATTGAGGGAGGCCCGTGCCCTTAAATGGGCTGATGATGAAGCTTTCTTAACGGGCTGGTAGGTTCAAATTCGAGCATGTTCATCGAGATTTTTCAAATCTAAGTAAATATTTCTACTATTAGTTACACAGTGAGGCAAAAATGTACTATATATACAGGTTTCCCGAGTCTCCGGCGGTCCACAATTGTTAAAAATGGATCGGATTTAGTAGCTATACATTTAAATCAATTGGCGGCGCTTGTACCGTTCACCTTAATAAATTGTTATGAAGCTACATGGCACGATTTAAATAAAAAAAGATATAGATCTCCAAAGGACCAAAATACTCGTGAAATCGAATTTATCAATCAAGATGTAGAAGAAATTTATCACATCAATAAATACTCATTGCTTCAATAAGCCTTCATGAATTCATCGTACTACGTGAGAGAAAATTCGATTGAGTAATCGAGAGTATAGATGAAATTCCACCAATTCAGAAATAAAAAGATAAAGATAAAATATTCTTTATTCAATTTGGGTCCACACAGAACACTTATGAATGTCAAAATAGTAAATCGACATAGTAAAAAAGAAATCGACATTCCAAACCAGCGGTAGATAATATTATAATATTATTATCTACCGCTGATTCGGAACGTCGATTTCTACTGAGAAGACACCAGCAAGAAACTCAGTAGTTACTCTTTTCAAATATTGATGATGTTACAGAGTTTCAATTGAGAAGAGAAAAAAAAATACAATTATGAAACTTAGTAGACTACTAAAAATAACAACTCAAAAGATTAATCAATTAACATGACCAAGAATCCTTATCATTTAAATAGTCTTGTACTATAGTAACCTTTCTTCATTAGGCAGGTTTTAATATGAGACTTAAACTTATCCAGTGATAGGTTAATGACATTTTGTGGTAGCTTATTAAATATCTAAATACTTAAGCCAACAAACGAATTACTGATTTTATGAAGTCTTTTCTTCGCCTAGTTTCAAGCTAGCTCAATCACTCAAGTGACTTAATAAAAATATATACATGTCGAATTGAGAACCTCCTTTTTTATTTTTTAAAGTCGGCTTATAATTGTTGATAAATTGATTGATAATAATAAAAAAAATACAAAATCTGCTTTCCGTGATGCTAATAATTATATTTATGTATTTGATAATGTGTAAGTATGTATGTTTTAAGTCTTCAGATTATTACTTATAATACCTTCCATATATATTATATATATATTCCATATTTTAAATATGTATTAGTAGTTATTAATATTTATTACTTATTATCATATTTTGCCTCCACAAATTTTCTGCTTCGCCCAATGGTTGACTGGTAGAGAATGCTGTAAGGCATTAAGTCCGCCAATTGTACTTTTTTACTTTGTGCAATAAAGAATAAATAAATAAATAAATAAATTACTTACTCTCAGTAAGAGAGAAGATAAGAAAACATTTAATGACCTCAGCACCTTATAAATAAAATCAAATAAAAAAGAACAAAGGTAAAATAAGATTGCGGCCAACAAGGCTCAACCTCAGCATATGCTGCAAGCAGCCGATGCAGCGCTGGTTATCAGACTGGACTTTGGACTACTCCAGGTAAATCCAGAGACTGCGCCAACGCATATACGTAATCTGGAAACACGAAACGCTTGCGCAATGTAATCGACACCTGGCGTTATCTATTGGTGTAAAGTGGAACTAATGTCCAAAAATGAAGGGGGCGGGGCCACCAGTGTATTAATATAGATGTAGAAGAACAGAATACATCTAATAGTTTAGCAGTGGAGTTAATCCTAGTAACGAGCAGCTGGAGCGTCGAGGAATTGTGGCGAGTGTTCGCTCGCTCATTGTTACTAGAACTCCTATAGGATTTCCCGCGCATAGTGAGGATTAGGAATAATACCTTCTAATCACAGCATAAACTTTTAAATGATGGAACCAGTCTATACAGTAGTCTGCGAGTACTTTTGCCTTGCAAAAGGAGGATTGATTACAGAGATTTTCACATTATGTATCTTGCAGCTAATTGGTGTTGCGGGTTTCCATGGGCAGCGGTAATCAAATCGTGTCCCACCTTTCACATAAAAAAAATATACACACGCTACCCTAGTGCAGTGGAGAGCAGCCTATGTAGCTGAAATTTAGCGAAGTACCGATTTTGGACGGTGAAGGTCGATATTGATTGATTATAAACACCAGCAACACCAATGAAGTCACAAGTGCGTTGTCAATCTATAAACTGAAAGTTCAGTTCAGTTAGAGTTCAGTGTAAAGCCAGGAGCAAGTCTACCACTTTGGAGTCCACTCTCATCAGTTTAGAGGGAAGGCGTCCTTCCATATTAGGCCTCCAGTACCATCACTTACTCGGCAAAGCACAGCGCTGCTGCTTCACGCCAATTTTATCTGAGGACGTGGTATCGCTCCAAAATGTATATTTTTATGTTTTTTGTCAGAATTTTTATGTTCTGAATGAATATTGTTGTGTCTGAACAAAGGATTTAACTAATCCAGCTCTGTACCCGCTCACTGATACGAATAGCTGGAGCTTATGCCAAGAGCGAGTAGTGACGAGTGCTTTTGTTAGGAAGACTCGTGTAGGATTTCACGGGCACATTTAGGATTTTAAACATCTTTGATCGCAAAATGCCGGTTAAGTTGAAGCGACAGGTCTAGTAGATCTAAATCATTAGACCGGATATTTTGTATGGCAGAGAAACTCAGCCTGTATTTGAGCGACACAAGCGGGTGTTGCATGTCACGGAGATGTATATGCTGCGGTGGATGTGTGTAACACGGAAAGACCGCGTGAGGAATAGACTTGAGACAAAAATTACGTCGCGATGATTAAATCACCCTGATCTGCCGTCCTAAGTTATCACCGTGGCTGGCCAAGAAATAACAACGTTTGAAAGTAAAGACGATTCGTACTACGTTCCTTCCAACCGAAAAGCAGCGCCGGGCGCGGCGATACCGAGACGAACGCACCCGACAGAAATAACAACGTTCCAAAGTAACGACGATTCGTTCTACGTTCCTTCCAACCGAGGAGCGACGACACCGCGTCCGGACAACGCACCCGACGCGCTCCGAACTATTCCGAATTTCCGAGTGTAACAACGTGTCCGGAACCACTACGAAAAAAAAAATCGCATACCCGCTTAATATCTGTCGCAAGACTAAAATTCGTAAATTGAGTAATTGATTCTTTTATTAATTTTACATAAGTATGTAGTAAAATTATTACTCTAATGCAAATAAAATAAGTCGTAGAAGGTAATAGGCTAAAAACTAATTGCCGTGACTATAGACTAAATCGCAGTAATCATGATCGTGTAACACTCGTAACGTAACTATGTATTAATAATGTTCCTTGGAGTCGCCGTAGTAACTATCGTTACAGAAATAATCGTCGTGACAAAGTCACGGTGACTTTTCACTGATATTTTTTCGTAATCGGGACGACAGTCACACTTAAAGTAAAATAACGCTTTTCCCTTAGTCTAGTGAGGAGCTCACGAATGCGTGGATGCCTTCATTTCCGTATCAAAGCATGACAAACTGCTGGAGCCTACGTTGGTACGGTCATGCTCTTCAAAATCAGGACAGCTCCGTGGGAAACAAATGTCTGGCCATGCCTCCACCACCGAGTTCCGGCAGAAGGGGTAGGCCTAACATAGTAAGACATGCGTGCCAATAAACTGACCAGTAGGGTTGCACAAGACCGCGCGAAGTGGCGGAGTCGAAGTAGGAGAGCGGACCCCGGGCTCCGAAGCGACAGCTTGGGACGCAACCGAGAGCTTAGCCTTTTGCTAAGATGATGATGATGATCATTTAGGAATTTAAGGAAAATAGTAGTGATAAGTAAATTTAATAATGCTTTCCTACCGACAGTTGTTTGAGTGCACAAGTGTGTGCGTAGACAAAGATCAAGACATCATTAATCCGGCCATCACTTTTTCGACGCATTTACCTACCCGTAACTAAATACTGAAAAATATAAAAAAAAAACTGAAAAATATTTGAAAAAACTGCAGAATTCGATTGTTGACCTCCTGAATATAAGGATCCTTCACGCATAACCCTCGATGAGCGAGTTCGACTAGCACTAGGCCGGTACCTTTCGTATTTTTGCGTTTTTATAGAACAAAGAAAATCTTTATTTGCTATAAGGATAACGTTAAATTTAGAACGGGTGTTTTCTATGTATTATGAGTATGTATTTACAAAAATAAATTAGTAAATGGATATATTTGTTCCGCTGTTGGTTCTGATATACGTAACACAGGTGCTTGGGCTACCTATCTCGAAGTTAAATTAAAAAAAAAACCTAATCTCATAATCTTAATAGCTCTTAGTCTTCAAGTAAGTAATTATAATGGTCTGGTAGTCCTATCTGCCTCGACAAATTCATAATTAGCACAATTAATTAAAAGTACCTACGTACAAATTCATTCAACGAGATTCATGAGAACCTAATATCTCTTCCATACACAGATTTTCAAATGTTTCAAAGAGGGAGGAAACATCTCCATGTGATTAACCCCCTAGTTAAGGTCACTTCGAGGATGTACCAGCCGATAAAATAAAACCAAAAAAAAAGCTCGGTACACCGACAGGTTTATTGGATAGCTAATTTTTACAAATTCATTTTTGCCTTATATCTAATCCGAAAACACCTTTTGCTGGTGCGATGCAATTTAGCATAGTGACATCTGTTGGCAGTTCAACGAACTACTTTAACTTAGGATCTATAGATCATTAACGCTTGCAAGTGTTCTTACACCATGTATAATATAGGTACTTACCTACTATAC
The DNA here is from genome assembly GCA_019059595.1 of Marasmia exigua. Taxonomy (NCBI): domain Eukaryota; kingdom Metazoa; phylum Arthropoda; class Insecta; order Lepidoptera; family Crambidae; genus Marasmia; species Marasmia exigua. The sequence goes on along the minus strand of CM032476.1, from coordinate 5,952,040 downwards.
TGTAAGCAGTCATTTCACGTCTGCTTACCTCATAATGTTTACCTAGTTTCAGCGAATTGGTGCAACTAAGAGACTGGCTAAGTATCCAGATGAATACTTCTCTTAAAGAAAATTATCAATTAGAATAGTTATTTACGGGATTTTTCTCCTCCTCTTACTCTGTAGTAGTTACTCAGTGACCATGGCGCTTGTTAAAGTGCCGAAATATCCGAAACTTAAAACGTTATATATTATATATCGTTATAGACTTCGTTTATCGTATAACTAAGCTGAACTACTGGGGAAGAAACGCACCGGGGAAAGAGCCCTTAGCAAGTACCTGGTGAGCATCTCCCAAGATTCGGTCCGTATGCCGAGACGGTAGGAAGGACCATGGGCTGGTGGAGGGATGGTCATAACTGAAGTACTGGGGTAAACGAGTTCGGAGTGGTGACCGCGTCTTCGTAAACGTAGTGTAGGGCACCCTCAGGTCAGATGGAGTGGATGGTTGCGAGTGAAGTCTTCTGCTTCTGCTGTTGCCCCATAATCGACAATCGAATCGATTATTTTCACTCTTAATAATCTAATAATTGATTGTAGTATCGCTAGTAACCATTCTCATTTTTGGTCGAGACTGGATTGAAGCCGATACTATCGATAACACGATTATATCGATGATAGAATCGATCGTATGGTCAATTTAAACGATTGCAATCGGTTATAACAGATCATATTAACCAAAAATGAAAATCGATTTAATCGATAGTGTCGATACTATCGATAGTAGAATCGATTATTAGATTATTTGGGACCCATTTGCTTAATCGATTAATAATCAACGTACAATCGATTATCCGGCAACACTAGCCGAGATCAATCAAAGTGGCAGACAGTTGGAGAGCAGTCCAGCAGTGGACTGCAACAGACTGATGATGATGAGGCTTATTGTAATACATATTATGCCGCCTTTCCTCCTTATAACAGTATAACGACACAAATGTAATATTAAAATGTGTGTCATGACGTCACAAAACTATTTTCTCTTAAGCGTATGGCTGGAACATGTCTGGGCGTCCCAAACGTTTCGTAATCTCCCGAACGTACCAAAATTCTCCGGAACGGGGCACGAGGCTAATTAATTGGGATAATATTCCCTTTCCGCCTCACGGGGCCGGGAGCAGATAAACACTTGCGTCATTTTGGCAGAGAGGCCCTTATTTGGGCTTTTAGAGAAATTGAATGTTACTAACCAGCAGCTAAACAATGATCATTAAAGCCTTACGCTGAGGTATAAGGCGGGGCGTCTATTAATGCAGTAATGAGTCATGCATGACTGCATTAGTACTTTTGGCAGAAATTTGCATTTTACATAAGACCCGTGCACTTTTGGCAGAGAGGCCCTTATTTGGGCTTTTAGAGGAATTGAATGTTACTAACCAGCAGCTAGATAATGATCCTCAAGGCATAACGCTGAGGTATAAGTCGGGGCACCGACTAATGCATAAATGAGTCATGCATGACTGCATTAGTACTTTTGGCAGAGATTTGCATTTTGCATAAGACCCGTGCACTTTTGGCAGAGGATTGAATGTTACTAACCAGCAGCTAAACAATGATCATTAAGGCCTAACGCTAAGGTATAAGTAGGGGCGTCGATTAATGCAGTAATGAGTCATGCATGACTGCATTAGTACTTTTGGCCGAGATTTGGATTTTTGCATAGGACCCGTGCACTTTTGGCAGAGAGGCCCTTATTTGGGCTTTTAGAGGAATTGAATGTTACTAACCAGCAGCTTGACAATGATCCTCAAGGTCGTACGCTGAGGTATAAGTCGGGGCGCCAACTAATGCAGTAATGAGTCATACATGACAGCATTAGTACTTTTGGCAGAGATTTGCATTTTGCATAAGACCCGTGCACTTTTGGCAGAGGATTGAATGTTACTAACCAGCAGCTAAACAATGATCATCATGGCCCAACGCTAAGGTATAAGTCGGGGCGTCGATTAATGCAGTAATGAGTCATGCATGACTGCATTAGTACTTTTGGCAGAGATTTGCATTTTGCATAAGACCCGTACACTTATGGCAGAGAGGCTCTTATTTGGGCTTTTAGAGGAATTGAATGTTACTAACCAGCAGCTAAACAATGATCATTAAGGCCTAACGCTAAGGTATAATTCGGGCCGTCGATTAACGCAGTAATGAGTCATGCATGACAGCATTAGTACTTTTGGCCGAGATTTGTATTTTTGCATAGGACCCGTGCACTTTTGGCAGAGAGGCCCTTATTTGAGCTTTTAGAGGAAGGGCCAACGGGAGCTAGTGAGGAATGGGACGGGGCCCTGTACTAATTCAGTCATGTCCCCTATCCCAGTTATCGATATTTATTTAGTACGTGACTTTATCGGAGACCAATACTTAGTTTTTTTACGTTATAGCAACAAACGACCGTGGGAGAGCGACGTTTCGGCATGAATGGAGTGATACCACGGCCTCACAGAAAACCGGCGTGAAGCAACACTGTGCTGTGTTTCGCTGCGTGAGTGAGGGCACCGGAGGGCCAATCTGAGGAAAGCAGGTTCAAAGGTTGGCAGCGCACTTGTGACTCCTCTGGTGTCGCAGGTGTCCATGAGCGGTGGCAATCGCTTGCCATCAGGTGATCCGTCTGCTCGTCTGCCACTTAACACAAAAAAACGAGCAGACCGTATCCCTGATGGTGAATGCTTACCGTCAAACATGGGACACTGCAACACCCTCAATTTCGATTTTATGTTTTATTCGCTTTCCAGCGTCATATATTTGACTATCAACTATACCTTGCTAGTTTACTAAGCAGTTGCCTCTCATCATGTCTACTATACTCTACACTGGACAGAAAATAAATCGAGCCACCAGCAAATTTTTCTAAAAACTTTCAAAATTCGGAGGCCAACAAATAATAAGGTTTACTTCTAATCTTTGTTTCTAATCAATGTCTGAAATCATCAATTTAAAATTAGTCGCCATACGGTTATTTGGCACGGTGCAAAAGTGGGAACTAATGCTGTTTTGACCTTTTCGAATAGAAAATAAGTTTTAACACGCCCCTCTGTCAATATCACAGAAGCGCCTACTGATCGTTGTCGCACTGTAAGGCTCTTTCTTTTACAAGTGTCAGTGTATTTGACATTTTCCCATAGAAAACGTATTGTTGAATACCCCGCTGTCAATGTCACTGTAGTGCATTCTGATCGTAGTCGCCCCAATGACTAAGTCATTGTTGGTCGCACTGTATCCATATTCAATGACTCTAGAAACATGACAATCTAAAAAAAAATGAAAATTTAAATGCGTTTTCGCATCCCACATATTTTTGTACGGAGCAAGAGAAACAATTAAATTTTCTTATTTCTAGAAAATTGGCATGTTTCTAGAGTTACATAAAATACTTAATTGAAATTTGTACAATATTGATTTAAATTATTACCATAGCAGCAGCAGTTCAACTTCTATTTGTAGGTCTCCGAACTAGGAATGATTTTACGAAAATTAATAATTAATTAGCTGGTGGCTCGGTTTATTTGGTGCCTAGTGTAGGAGGTTTTTGTGTCCGTGCTGGGTCGGGAATCACCTTGGGATGTCATCCCTTGATGTATGAGCTGAAGTTTCCAGACGAAACTGAGCGCACGGGACACGGTTCACAATGTTAACATAATTTAGTATTATGAGTTTTTGAATAAATCACGGAGATGTCCAGAAATTGAACTAAAATTTCTCATACCTAAAAAAATGTGTGTTATATAAGACAAAGAATAATCATATAGCGCACAGTGCGTTATATGGTTATTATCTGTATTTCTGTTTATCAATAAGGAGATGACCATTTTCATGTGAATGCTTGAAAAAAGACAGACAGTAATTTGCATTGATAATATTGTTTTTTTTTTTTATTTTTCTATTATTATTTTAATCCAATTAATTTTTTTCCTATTTTTGTGTACAAATCGTAATGCGGTTAACAAAATACATTTATCATTTAAAAGTGTATGCATGTATGTCATCAAACTCAAATAAATATCAAAAGTTATTTCTGTCATACCTTGGAGTAAAGATTTTATAAATTCACTAGCGGCCTACCCTCACCCTACTCACTTCGGGACATTCGTTTCAAACAGTATAAATTCTTGCTCTTGAATTACTCTTCGCATCAAAATCTGTTGCGTAGTTTTAATGATCTAAGCAAACATAAATATAGAGACAGGCAGCGTAAGCGAAATTTAATAATAATGTCCTCCAGCCGATTACGGCTATGACGTCCAATCTCAACGATCAGCCACGTACGCAGGATATATATATTATAGTGCTCAATTGTGTGCGCAAACACAAGTGCACTCTATTCCCTTACCCTCGTTTTCGATGGGACATCAGCGTGACACGACCGAAGAGGGATCGGGTGCAGGACCAACTTCTTAACGTGCTTTTCGAGGCACGGGGGTACAAGCCATCTTTCAAACTCTGGGTTAACACTAACTGAAAACTGAAAACTTAGGTAAAAATTTCGCAGCCTTCGCTTTAAAGTGCGACCCACTAACCACTGCGCCACCGAGGCAGTCAGCCATAGTTACATTGACCTGATTTCCCACGACCTTTGCCGGATGAGGCAGGATCATTACCAAATGCAAGATCGGGCCCGTCTTCAATATGAAACTTCTATAAGATTTTTCGTGTCCATTCTGTTACATGCTTCGTCCATAACTGGGTATGGAAGGTTGAAAATGCCAAGAATTCGGCTCGGCATTTGATCGAGTGAGGGCATCAGAAGCATAATAATCGGAAATATAATAATAAAGACATAATAATGTGGGTGGTCCCTGGGCGGCTGCAATTGCTTACCATTTGACCCGTTTTGCGGAAAGCGGAGCGGAATACGCGGCGGAAAGCGGAGCGGGCAAGAGCGGAAACCAACCAAACCCTTGTGATGACATTTAAGATTCAAATGATAGGATATGAAGCCCTTGATGTGTGTTCGATGCGCGAATACAATTAACACTTCACAATATATTGTTTACTTTCTTTTTTTTCATAATCTTTATTGCTTCATATTGGTACATAATACAAATCTTAAATAGAATAAAGTTCGCAATCTGAAGTGTGTACCTAATAAACTCTACATCATCATCATTAGCTCATTTAAGTCCCCACTGCTGGGGCACGGGCCTCCCTCAATCACATGAGGGGTAATTGCCATACTCACCACGCTTGGCAGACGGGTTGGCGAGGGTTTTGATATAAATGCAGAGTTTTCCTTCTCTGGGCGCTGATGATCATACCAGCAGCTTTACCTTAGTCGCCTTTTACGACACCTCGGTAAGAGTGAGGGTGGTCTATTACTACTCTGCCGGGGACCACACGGCACGGAATAAACTCTACAAATCTTAAATACTAAATATTTAAAAGTTATTTACATGATTTCTACCAAGAACCTAATTTTTAAGAAGATAGTGAGAAGTGGTATCGGAGAGTAAAACGCTGCGAAGGAGGGTAGACCGTTGTGTCTGCCAGGAACCGAAAAAACTTCATATGATTTTTTCGGGTAGGGGGAAACTCGCCCTATTAAAACTCGTTCTAGAATTTTAGGATTTTTTTGCTGGCCACGGTTCTAACCTAACCCAACCAATATTTTTGTGGCGGTAATACATACTGAACTCTACAAAACCAAAAATATTGGTTAGGTTAGGTTAGAACAGTGGCCAGCAAAAAATCTTAAAATTTTGGGTAAAGTTTAAACCCGATTTTTTTGGCTATAGCAATTTTTATGCAATTTATTCTTATTTAAATAATGCACTTAAAAAAAATTCTACAGTCTTCGGGTGAGACTCAAACCAACGCTCTTTGGCTAACCGGGCAACTGCTTTGCCGACTAAGCTACCTGAGACCTTGGTATGTCGACGAAATTTGTAAGTGCTTTTTGCTTCGCCGTGAGCATTAGTACATTAGCACTTACAACATTTTCAAAAACTTCAGTTACTCCGTGACAATGGCGCTTCTAACAGCCTCGAAATATGGGAAACTTAAAAATGCGACTACAGTGCGTTTCTCACGTCATTTCCTACCACGCACAGTAAAACTGTGGAACCAGCTGTCATCCGTGGTGTTTCCGAACAGATACGACCTGGTGACCTTCAAGAAAAGGGTGTACTCCTTTCTTAAGAGCCGGCAACGCATATGTGATACCTCAGGTGTTGCAGATGTCCATGGGCGGCGGTGATCACTTTCCATCAGCTGTGCCGTCTGCTCGCTTGTCCGCTATAATGTAAAAAAAAAATTACATACATGGTAGAAATCTTGTAAATAACTATTCGAACATTTGACAAGTTATTTCTATTCCAATTTGCAGTATTTTCGTGCCGAAACGTCGTGGTTTATTCGTTAGTTGACAATAAATCGTAGGTACTAATTAGTGGCCCACATAATGCCAACTTGCTAATAGCTAATTTTGTATGTACTGAATCAGTAAGTAATCTGTCACGGAGGAGTCTGTGACGTGTGTGTCCTCAATTGTGCCAAAGGCGTGTCTGTTACGTAAGTATTTGATTTAGAAATAACCATGAAATAACAGATTCATTATTGGCATAGGTGCTCGTTATATTCCTGTTGTATAAGAACGAAGTGTGCACTATTACAGGTCGATTCATGAAAGATGACCACAAATGATAATCGTCTACGAGTGTAATCTCATGAAGAAGTGACTCATTCTCAATTTGACACATTTTATGGACTTAGACCAAACGCGTTCTATACTTAATTGAAAATATTATTTGTCTCAAGTCTTTTCTTCATGAGATTACATTTTTTTTTATATGTGAGGTGGCAGACAAGCAGACGGATCACCTGTTGGTAAGCAATTCTGCCGCCCATGGACACCCGCAACACCGATGGAGTTACAAGTGCGCTGCCAACCTTTCCCCCTTCCCCCCATTGGGCCTCCGGTAATCTCACTAACACGGCGACACAGCGCAGGCGCTGCATGCGTGGACGCTGGCCATTTGTGGTCATCTTTCGTGAATCGACCTATACTTGTGTTCAGAATTGTTATATGTAACACAAGTGACAACAGAGAAATTATAAACATTAATAGACTAGGGGCCCGCCCACATTTCGTTTCGGGACTTCATTATGCATAGTAACTTTAAGCCCGTGGAGAACGACACTTCCTGCATGAATGGGTCCGGCTCCAGCGGAGTGATACCACGGCCTCACAGAAAACTGGCGAGAAGCACCACTGTGCTGTTTCGCTCGTGAGTTAAGGGTACCGGAGGCCTAATACGGGGGAAAGGGGGGTTTAAAGGTAGGCAGCGCACTTATGACATGACTGGTATGTGCGGCGGCACTTGCTTACCATCAGGTGATCCGTCTGCTCGTCTGCCACCTATCACATAAAGTGTCAAAAACTTGGAACCCTTAGATGGTTACAAAAATCCTTTCTTAGTGCTCCCCTACGCTATAAAAGGAACTGAAAACTGTGGACAATTTCAAGCCTCTAAACCATTACCCCCTTATTTCAAAACGCGGTCTAAGAAAAGTTCCGGAACTGAACTCATGCCTGCCCCTTTTATCATTACGTACTGGAACAGGACGACATAGCTTAGTACGGTGATAAATTTAGATCGCGATTTATAATAAATTGGAAAAGTTTAGGTCATTGCGATGATAGATCAGTCAGTCTGCTTTCCATTATACAGATTTAGTTAAAATACAACGCTTAATAGATTTAGAAGGATACAATATTACACCCAGAAACGAAACAAACAAAAGTAAAAATAAACGAGACATCGACTGCAGTCCACAATTGACCGATTTGTAATCAATTGACAACTGCAATTGACGAAGGTACATTCAATTGTGTTTCTCAAAATGTTTTGCGAATTTGCATCATCAAAGGTATATCATTTTCGTATCATCCAAGACGTAATCGTGGTTTTCCATCACGCATGATGTGGTCACTGTTGCCGTGTGGTGTCGTAAAAGATGACTAAGGTAAGTGGGGACTTAAATGGGCTGACGATGATGATGATTGGCGGAGTTATCGCGTAACAAACATAGAAAAAAAAAACATACGGGTCGAATTGCGAACCTTCTCCTTTTTTTGAAGTCGGTTGAAAAGGGAACATATATATTAAACCAAATCTAACGTGACTACCTCGGTGGCGCAGTGGTTAGTGGGTCGCACTTTAAAGCGACGGTTGCGCAAGAGGTCCCAACTTCGATCGCTGGCGATCAAACTTGGGACCCTTGGGTCGGGCCAAAAATTTGTACCTAAGTTTTCGGTTAGAAAATTTTAGTGGCAGCCCTGGAAGTTGGCGGTCTTGGTTGGCCCCGTGCCTCGGAAAGCACGTTAAGCTGTTGTTCCTGCGCCCGATCCCTCTCCGGTCGTGTCACAGTAGTGTCCCATCGGAATATGAGGGTAAGGGAATAGAGAGTGCACTTGTGTTTGCGCACACACTTGGGCACTATAAATATCCTGCGTACGTGGCTGATCGTTGAGATTGGCCGCTGTAGCCGTAACCGGTTGGAGAAATTTAATAATAATAATAAGCCAACCCTCTAAAAATTACCTATTTACAAATCAAAGATACTAATTGCTCATCAAAATAATACCTTGTTAAGCAATTAGTATTTTAGGTTAGGTAAGCAATTTATCAATATTGAGGGAACGTTAAATACAACCCTTAATAAAATACTGACGTAATCTAAACACACAGAACAAATAATATCCTCCAACCGATTACGGCTACGGCGGCCAACCTCAACGATCAGCCACGTACACATTATAGTGCTCAAGTGTGTGCGCAAAACAAGTGCACTCTCTATTCCCTTACCCTCATATTTCGATGGGACACTACTGTGACATGACCGGAGACTGAACAGACGCAGGACCAACAGCTTAACGTGCTTTCCGAGGCACGAGGGTACAAGACCGCCAATTTCCCGACTCCAGGTTGCAACTAAGAATTTCTTACCAAAAACTTAGGTACACATTTTTGGCCCGACCCGGTAATCGAGCCCGGGACCTCTTGCGCAGCCGTGGCTTTAAAGTGCGACCCACTAAACACTGCGCTACCGACGAGGCAGTCAAATAAGTCTCAGTCAGTCACAGAACAAATAACAAAAGCAGATTAAACATAGTCTGCTATAGATTTTGAGAATTACGAACACAGACAGAGAACCACACGCAAGTGATTGTCATTCCATCCCCATCATCTCGATGGGTAGCGGTCTAATTCTGTGCGTTTTTCGCGGAACTTTCTACCACGTACATCAGACAAAGTTCCCGGTATGACAATTTGAGACCTTTTTCGAATTTAGGCCTTAAGGTCGAAAAGTAGCCTACCGGGAACTTGTCAGATGTACCTCAATTCTGTGGAACGGTTTGGCTGCAGGCGTATTTCCCGACTGCTACGACTTAGGGATCTTAAAGAGAAGAGCGTACTTTTTTAAAAAAAGTACGGTAACATATTAGCGATCTCTCTGATTTTGCGGATGTTCACTGGCGGCTTTACTTTTCGTTAGGTGACTCGCTTGCTAGTTTGTCGCTTCTAGCATAAAAAAAAGACTCGCGGTTCAGTAGCCCAATGCCCAATCCTAGGGAAAGGGCTTAAAGGCTGCTGTTAGCAGCGCAAGACTCCATCGGTGTTGCGGTGGGTGGGTGTCCACTGTCCATAGGCAGCGGCAATCGCTTACCATCAGGTGGTCTGTTCGTCACATATAACATTAAAAAAAACAATCTCTACCTTCGTCGCAATAAGTGTTTCAAGAACTTCAAAAGTTTCACAAACCACCGCCGATGTCACTAATCGGATACTAAGGGTGATCAAAACAATTCCAGCCGGTTTGAATAAAAAATGATACTTAATTCAGAGTGCAAGGGCGCTCGATACGCTAACCAGACGATAAGTGGCGTCTGACTCTGTCCCCATGTGACGGTTGTTTACAGAAAAACTCACGTAGCAGCCACTTCTGTCTATTGGACTTTGATTCAACTTCCAGTCTCGTCGATATTGTTTTTTTTTTATGTGATAGTTGGCTGACGAGCAAACAGATCACGAGATGATAAATGGTTTTCGGTCATAGATAAGATAAGATAAGATAAGTTTATTGGCCATACAAACATAGCACATACAGCAGTAGACAAGTATATGGAAAAACAAAAACAACAAAATATAATAGGACATGACATTGGTTTGTGGCCAACAAGGCGCAGCCTCAGCATGTACTAAATGGGGTGTCTATGACCGGCAACACAGTGGCAATATAAAAATTAAACCCAGAACGCCGGTTCCTTATTTTTTTAAATGCTAGATGCGACAATCGAGCAAACGAGTCACCTGATTTAAAGTCATATTAATATACAGTGATCTCGGCGTGTTTCGGAGTGAATTCAATGTGTAGTGTATAAGTATGATATACAGTGATCTCGGCGTATTTCGGAGTGAATTCAATGAATGTCAAAATGTAATCTACTGCTGATTCAAAATATCGATTTCTTAAGAGAAGATCCAGCAAGAAATTAAGTAGTTACACTTTTCAAATTATATATTCATATTATGATCATTACAATGCAATTATCTTTTTTTAATTAAAAGTTTACCATCAGGCGATCCGTCTGCTCGTCTGCCTATTATCACATAAAAAAAACGTGCGGGAGAAACACGATAGGATATAATGTTATAACGATATGACGAACTCTTTGATATCAAGGTCAGCTAGAACCGACTTTCTGTGTCTAATTATTTTGAGTCAGTTGAGTTAAAAGTGCGCTTTCCTCTGTATTGAGCCACTAGTACCCTCACTCATTCAGCGAAATACAGTGCAGTAGCTTTTTCCCGCTGATTTTTTGTGAGACCTGTTACTCTGGTTAAGCCATCCCAGTCATTCTGAAGCTTGGCTCTCCCAGCCATGGTTGAAACTCACTCCTATTACTTAATCCTGTTCCTAATAAAGGAGTACAGGACGAACTTTAAAACTACCAAGAAATGAGGCAGGTTTGTCTGGCACTGTCAAAGTTATGGCCTTAAAATGATACTATAATCTTTATGTAATAAAGTAAGTTTTCCTTTGGATGCCATAAAATTGATGTATGGCTGTCTGAACTTATATTAAAACCCATCCTGCGATCTATATGAAAAACAACAGTGTGTCAGCTGAAAAATGTTGTTATGAGATACACCGCGCGCCATGAAGCTTCGTTTGATATAGTTTTCAAATCTCATAACAACTTTTTTGAGTTGTTACACTGTTAATAAAATGATCATATGGGATGATCAAAAAACCCATCCTAAAAGTCATCCTAAGTCTACGATCCGAACTCTTCGGCCAGAACAAGTGAAACGACATATTCTAAGATAATAAAACGAAAGAAAGAAGCATAAAATCTTGTTTTATTTTTTTATGCTAGAGGCGACAAACGAGCAAGCGAGTCACCTGATAGCAATCACCGCCGCATCACTACCACTAGCTCGGCGGTGAGGGAAAACATCGTGAGGAAACATGCGCGTGTCGGATAGCTTCTGAAATGAGTAAATACTTGTGACTCCACTGGTGTTGCGGGTGTCCATGGGCGGCGGAATTGCTTACCATCACCATGTTCTGTCTGCTCGTCTGCCACCTCTCATATATATAAAAAAAAATACGAGTCAGATGGTCTGGTTCCCCCGTCAAAGCGTTGCGAAGGTCAGACGGCAGTCGCGTCGTTGTAATTACCAGACTCCCCAAATCCTGAATCATGGATTAAGCGTACCTTAGGCTCTTAAGCGACAGCTTTGGATGTAACTGGAAAATACCTACACGATAAGATTAGTGAGAATTGAAAAGGGGTTATTCCTTTCTTAAGAGCCGGCAACGCATATGTTTTACCTCAGGTGTTGCAAATGTCCATGGGCGGCGGTGATCACTTTCCAGCAGGTGTGCCGTCTGTTCGATTGTCCGCTAAAAAAATTGAGATCGGTTAAAGAATACCCTTTTCTTTGTGTTATAAGTATTATAGGTTGGAAAAAAGGTTTCCGTTATTCATCATTCCGTTAGTCATAGTCGAGATTTTTTCATTATTTTATGTACCTAACACATAAAAAAATTAAAAGAAATCCCGATTAAACGATCCCCTTTAAACGATTGGGCCTCCGGTAGCCTCACTTACGCAGCGAAACACAGCACAATGCTGCTTCACGCCGGTTTTCTGTGAGGCCGTGGTATCACTCCGGTCGAGCCGGCCCATTCATGCCGAAGCGTACCCCTCCCACGGGCTTAATATTTTTTTTTCTTATGGTAAGCGAATGCCGCCGCGCTTGGACACCCGCGACACCTGTGGAGTCACAAGTGCGCTGCCAACTTTTAAACCCCCCGTTCCCCCTGATTAGGCCTCCGGTACCCTCACTCGCAGCGAAACACAGCACAATGCTGCATAACGCCGTTTTTCGGTAAGGCCGTGGTATCACTCCGTAATATTCGAGATGATTAAACAATTGTTTTTTGGTTGGGACACGGACCCACGATCTTTTGCTAACGGGGCGGGGCAACTGCTTTATCGACTAAGCTATCAGAGACCTTGGTAAGTCGACGAATTTTGTAAGTGCTTTTTTTTAACCGTGAGCCGACACCACCCGAAGACTTTCGATGAATTTTAAGTGCATTATTTGGGCTTTTTATTTTATAAGGGCTGACATTGTCACTGAGAATTTCTTTCCGAAGATACTGTAAGGTATAAATTTTTGACCCAACCCTGGAATCGAACCCGGACTCCAACGATTCACTAGCCGCTACGCCAAGACAGTCAATAGATAATAGAAGATGATTGACGAGAAAATCATAAATAGCAAGAAATATTTTGGCTTTACTTTGGTATTGGACATTGGCCATGGAAACAAAAAAATATTTTAAAAATAATAATGTTTGGTCTTAATGAGTTTGTACAACAGTTGAGTTGTACTAATCTACATGAAATGATGTGTTACCTTGTTTTCAATTATATCAATATAGTTTAATATTTTTTGTGACAGTACGAAGTGGACATTATAGAAAGGTACAATATTACTGAAACATCAACATTGTTACAAGTAAGGGCCCATTTTTTGATCCGTAGTTACCTTTTGGTTAAATTAACTATAGTTGAATGTCTAACCAATAGTCAAAGTGACAATCTCAACGTGACGTAAGTCCTTGTAATACAACTATTAGTTAAGCTAACTATTAATCAAAAAACACAATTTGGCGATATTTGACCATTGATTAGTATTTTAAACCATTAGTTCAGTTTAACTAGGGATCATCAAATCGACCCTAAGTAAGTTGATTATCATAAAAATAATGCTGACAATAATCTTTTTTCAAAATTTCACATTGTTTTTAGTTCACTTGTTTCATTTTACAATTTTAAAAAGATACATGTGCATCTATATTATACGTTTAAACAAAAATGAGACTCATAATAAGTTAATGGCGTAAACATCAGCTTGTTATTTTTAATTTCAAAGAAATTTAAGTTCATACCGTGCACGTTGTTGTGCCTCACTGCAACGTACTGTACTCGTTAAAACTAATTTTAATGGTTCATAAAACAGTTTCGTTGTTAATTCATCTCAATTAGTAATTACGCGAAATGCCTAATCCCGTTGCATGACGGCCGCGGCATTGTTAGTGATAGTCGGGGGCTCGTCAAGCAGTTACATAGTGACAGTTGACAGCTGTGCTCTACTACTGGACTATACTAGAGGTGAGTTTTAGACGTATTGTTTTCTTTAGAGCACGCTTTTGAATCCAAAATATGCGATAGAGATTGTTTTCCTGATCATCATTTGTTTTTGCGTAGGCACATTTTGGGATTCCTTATTTGAAATAAAATTGTTACACAGCAAACATAATTTTTTCTATCATTTTCGCTTTGCAGGCTTTTAAGATACGTTCTTGAATTCAAAATATGCAATTCTTATTTTTTTGTCTTCGTGGTCGTTAATTTTGTTTATACAAGTAGGAACATTTTAAGATGCCTAATTTAACTATTTTTTTTTAAATATTTTCGATTTGTATTTTTAACTTACTTACAAAAACATTTCATTGGAATACAAATTTTAAAATATAGAAAATAATTCATTCAAAAAGAAGATTATTAAATATTTTTAAAATAGGTATTCACGAGGTTCATCGTATTAACTTCTTAGGGTCTTATTCATAAATGTTTGTTAAACCTTTGTTAACTAGAACGGTGCTATTAAGCATTTTCTATTAACATGTTTTGCTTCAAACATCAAAACTGCTCTATAACACCGTTTTAGCTAGCAAAGGATTTATTGAATGTTTTTGAATAAAGCCCTAGATCTTCCCGGCTAGTGATTACGCGAAATGCCTAATCTCGCTACATAACAGCCGCGACATATTGTTCGTGAACTGGAGGCTCGTCAAGCAGTCACATAGTGTCAGTTGACAGCTGTGCTCTACTACTCTACGTTGTACGTACGAGGTGCGTTTTATTTTTCTTTTTTTACGATTTGACAATTGTTTTTTAACTATAGCAAAAATGTGTTTTCTTAGGTAGGTGTCACATCACAATACATTCTGACATTATACGTATACTTAAAAATGGTTAAATTCAAGCGAAATGTGAAAACAGACACAATTTTCTGTAGCTACTATGAAAAATGTCAATAATAACAATGGATTTGTTGCATTGTATTTGCTTATATCTTCAGTCAAACCTTAGACAAAATTGTCGAAGAGTTAAACTATTGTTTTTTTTCACATATAAGTCGATACTAAGTACAATTTGGAAGTATTAATTTAGAAAGAATTTTATTTCGTGTAACAATTTGTTTTTGTTTTGTTTGTATCTTATTTATATTTATGATTAAAGATTTATTGAACGTTATGTTCAAAGTGATAGGTTGAATTCTGCGGAGCGATTCCGACCCATTTTCCGGTGTTCAATTGATCCGTTTTATTACATTAGCGAGGCGATGACAAATGGAGTACTAATATGAAGGCTAACTCTGAATTTTCAGAATATTTATATCAATTTCTTTGTATTTTTAACATTTATATTATAATTTGAGTATAAGTTTACTAGTATATTTTATGAAAATACCACACCTTATACAGGGTGTAAAAAGACTCTTAACGAAGCTGAAACCTACGTATTCAGCACATCATCAGGACCATTTTTCCTTCAAGACCACACCTGGGAACTCAATACTTTCCAAGTTATAATAAGTTATATATAAGGTCAAAGTCAAAATAAAAACCTCAAGATTTTGATGTCAATAAATTTAAAACATTATTACCTAATTTTTGTCCAGTTGTTGTTAGGACGAAACCCTAGAATATTAATGGCGTGTAATGCAATAAAGTTTTTCGTGAAACGACTGGTGTCCATTAAATTGGAATGGTATTACACCCGATACGGTATTGCCAAAATATATTTTTCAATATCTTTCACTTTGCTGAATTAAAATGAATTCATGAAAAACCAATATTTAATAATTATGGGTGCGGGGGACGCGCCTCGGCGACTGTGGCGCGGCCGCGTCCGGCGCGGTCCGGTGTACGCTGTTCATTAGGATTAAAATTGACACCAAAAAATCAACTTCGTTTCCCATCAATAACTATTTGTTCTAAAACTTGTTTTAATGGTTTGAGTGCGTAAACGCCGGATTCGTTAAGGGTCTTTTTACACTCTGTATAATACAAGTGTAATATTCTTCGATCATATATTTGTTGATGGCAATACCTAACCGAACATGCTACCAATAATAAACTCCCCAATTTTTTACAGAGCATTACCTAAGTCCGTATTATTTTTATTAGAACCAGATTATGTCTGTTATTTTGAGTGCGACGACCTTACTATGTAGAGTCCCATATAACATTATATCACATACTCATAATCACATATGCATATAATTATGATATACGTGAGTATGAATATGTGATAATGTACTATCTTGAGGTAGTTATAGTATGAATACACTAGTTAGCTCTAGATAGTACATTTGGAAGTAAATAATGTTCGTTAACCTACATAATGCTCTATATCAGAATGCGCAAATCCCATTATAAAAGTAGGTACTGTAAAAAGTTAGTTAAAATATTATCTTTGTTATGATAGATTTACAAAATAACTGGAAATAATGTAGAGGGTTCCGTCTGTAGAACTCATGCGCATCGAGTCAGCTGATGCAATTCAACGGTTTAAAATTAGTAGTTTTAGGAAGCAGAGTAATGGGTAACACTTTTTTTTAAATACATCTGTGTGGGTAATAAAATTCTGGAAAAGACTACCTCGACTAGAACAGTCTAAGGCGTTGATACAGGCGTTCGATCAGAGACGAGCTGTAGAAATAATAAAACTGAGTAGAGGACATGTTAGGGCACTCACTCGGACCCTCACAGGGCACTGCAAATTAAACAAGCACCTGCACAACATGGGCCTTTCGGATACCAAAATCTGCAGGTTCTGTCGCGAGGACGAGGAAACGATTATCCACGTCCTCGGCGAGAGCATAGCGCTGCACCGCTGCAGAAGCCGGCACCTGGGAGCACACATGATCTCAGCTGACGAGATCAAAAGCTCCCCCTTCAGCTCCATTCTCGGGTTTATCCTGGAAACGGAGCTACATGAGGTGCTGTAATAGGTGACGGGGCTGCCACAATAGATCATCTACTGGTCGCAGTGGCTACGAGACGCAGGGCTCACCCCATTTCTATCAAATAATAGTGGGTAATAAAAATTATGAAAGAAAAGATGGGGGCAAAATAGTCTTCCGCCCCGGGCGGCCGATACCCACGCCACGCTACGCCACATTATGCAGATGATGTATGTATAGTCGTTTTCTAAAGTGGCTGATCAGGTAGTACTTTGTCAAAGTCATTATCATCATGATGTACTTTGTCTGGATGGGTGGAGGTTCCACCACTGTACGATTTACACGTCATTATTTACCACGTACCTCCTCAATGTGGAATCAGCTTCCCGCAGCGGTATCTCCGAACCGGTACGACATTGGGATCTTCAAGAAACAAGCCTATACCTTCCTAAAAGGCCGGCAACGCATCTCCACTCCTTCTGGTGTGGCTGATGTCCATGGGCAGTGATGATCACTTATCAAGGTGACTCGCTTGCTCATTTCGGAAATAAAGTAGGACTTTGACAAACTTCTGAAATGGGCTACTTTTAAAGCCGACCGTATACGTAACATTTTCTATCAAGCAAGCAAGATAGGTACTAATACTAACATATAACAGCGATTAAAACTCGAATATCATTCTAGAAGTTCTCATGTGATAGTTTGGAAGAAATTGCCCTGAGATCAGATAGCCACTTAATACGAACGATTTGAACTCCGCTCGGGTGATTATGCAACCAATTGCAACTTCGCGATTCTGAAACTGAAAGTTTCGTCTAAGAAATTAGCTATTTTACGCGATTAAAAATGAACGCCTTTTTTGCTTAAAACATTTATCGCATGTTCAGGTGGTATTCCACCTTACCCGTAAGGTACTCGGTTACCCTGGCCGGCGATAACCACCCGGATATTCTACCAAACGCGTTATATACACTTACTATGTTTTATTGTCCTGATATTTTTTTTTGTTTAGCTATTTACATAAATTAGATTCATTGTATGGTTTCATGAAACTATCAACCGCGCCTATGATTACTATTATTACCTTACTCTATTGATGAAACGTTCATTTCAATGAATAAACATGGAACTAGAAAACGCACGTGCATATGTATGTAAAAACGCTTTAAGAACAGAGGAAAAACGAAGTGTTAGATACTGACACAGCTACTTGCATAGTAGTTCCAGAGTGTGACAGCCCCAAAAGATGCCAACGCTAGGGGCGCATCGAATATTATCATCATCATCATCATCATTTCAGCCAACAGACGTCCACTGCCTCCCCCAATGTTCTCCACACAGATCGGTCCTGTGCCGCCCGCATCCAATGGATTTCCGCGATCTTCACCAGATCGTCGGTCCACCTTGTGGGGGGCCTGCCACGGCTGCGACTTTCTGTACGTGGCCTCCACTCGAGGACCTTTCTGCCCCAACGGCCGTCTATTCTCCTCGCTATGTGCCCTGCCCACTGCCACTTGAGGCATGCAATCTTTTGGGCTATGTCTGTGACCTTAGTTCTCCTGCGGATCTCGTCATATCGAATATTATAGTTAATTATTATTACCTTGTCATTTCCTTTACTACATTTCCTATATAGGAGAACTAAGGTCACAGATATAGCCCAAAGGATTGCATGCCTCAAGTGGCAGTGGGCAGGGCACATAGCGAGGAGAATAGACGGCCGTTGGGACAGAAAGGTCGTCGAAAGGAGGCAGGAGTACAGGAATCGCAGCCGTAGCTGGCCCCCCACAAGGTGGACCGACGATCTGGTGAAGATCGCGGGAATCCATTGGATGCGGGTGGCACAGGACCGATCTGTGTGGAGAACATTGGGGGAGGCCTAAGTCCAGCAGTGGACGTCTATTAGCTGAAATGATGATTTCCTATACTACATTGATTAAAAGTTCGCAAAACAACGCCCCTTGTCTATGCCATTTATTAGCTTAAAGGTACTGTTACACATCCTTATTTTTGCATGCTTAATGCATGCTACTTTTACGCAAGTGCTACTTAGTAGCATGTGTGGACGGACGTGCTACTAATAAGCATGCTAGTTTTGAGCATGCTCAAAAAACACACTGGTCGATTTTTGAGCTTAGTATATTTTTGAGCATATACTTTGGGAGAGCCAAGCTTCGGCACGAATGGGCCGGCTCGACCGGAGTGATACCACGGCCTCACAGAAAACCGCACGTGAAGCACTGTGCTGTGTTTCGGTGCGTGAGTGAGGTTACCGGAGGCCCAATCCGGGGGCTTAAAGGTTGGCAGCGCACTTGTGACTCCACTGGTGTCGCGGGTGTCCATGGGCGGCGGAAATTGCTTACCATCAGGTGATCCGTCTGTTCGTCTGCCTACCTATTACATAAAAAAAAAATACTACCTGCAGTGCCGGCGGAAGGGGGAGTGTGGCGGAGTGCTTTAGCTGGTTAAGACAGGTTTCCTTATCTTTAAGCATGCTAATAGATGGCTAATAGCATGCTTATTGATAGCAAATGTAGATATTATATCATTAAGCATGCTCATATTTGGCATGCTTTTTAAGCATACTACAAATGAGCATATGTAATAGTAGCTTTATAAACCTTTCATTATTATAAACCATAGATTTGCACCCTATGTACTTACGTCCGATCACGGTTATTTGGCGCGTGGCAAAAGTCGGAACTAATGCCGTTTTTACGTTTTCGCATAGAAAAAACATTTTACAACGCCCCCCTTTCAATGTCACTGAAGTGCCTTCTGATCGTGGGTAGCACTGTATTGCATTGTAACGCCAATGTCAAATGATGTCAAAGTGGATGTCAACATTAAATGTCAACTAGCTTGCTACATTATATAGTGATTTGTAATGTCAACTCGCTGTGAGCTGTAAGGTGTTTTTGTGTATATTTTCTTGAGATGTGATTGCTTAATATCTTCTTAATAGTATACTTCTTTGGCTTTGCCTCTACCGGTTACACGGGGATTTCTTTCTTATTCATTTGGCGCCATTCATAAGCTGGTAAGCACAAATTAGAAGAACATAATGACAATCGGTCATGACGGCCAATCTCAGCAATCAGCCATCGACGCAGGACATGTTAAAGTGCTCAAGTGTTTGCGCTTACACAAGTGCACTCTCTGTTCCTTTACCCTCCTATTTCGATGGGACACCAGTGTGACACGACCAGAGCGAGATCAGGCGCAAGACCAACGTCTTAACGTGCTTTCTGAGGCTGAGAATAAATACTCAGGTACTTTTGGTCCGACCCGGGGATCGAACCCGGGACCCCAAGCGCGGTCGTCGCTTTAAAGTGCGACACAGTAGAAGATACTACCTATCTTTTTACGCAGCCGAGATTTTCCATGTCTTTCCGAATTTGACTTGACAACCCGTTTGGATCAGTTGATATAGTGAACGCTGACTGGTTGCGGGTTCGGTCCCCGCACAGTACAAACATTTGTGTGCATGAACATGTATGTTTGTATTGGTCTGGGTGTTTTCTATGTATTATAAGTATGTATTTACCGAAAAAAATAATAACATTTATATGTTTGTAATTCCGATATTGTTTCTGAAATCCGTAACACAGGTGTTTGAGCTACCTATCTCGGAGTCAGATCAATATATGTGATGTTGTGAAATATAAATAAAGAAACATAAAAATAAATAAATTTCGTCATCCAGGTACTTACTTTGTGGTCTAGTGATCTACGTCTCCCTTGTTTGTACCATAGGAAGGCACTTTTGTAAATATAACTATTTATATAACATCATTTTTGCATAAAGTTGACAAATTTTCTAGATAAAAAAATTCTGCGAAAAAAAAACCGCCGTCAAAAACCATGAACTAAAAAGCGTAAAATAATATTTCTAACACTTCATACACTTCAAATAATTGAATGTTTTATTAAATTATAAGATAGAATTGGGCGCCGACTTCGGTAACACCCTTTCTCGAGTGTACTGTAATAACATGTTATTTGAAGTGTATAAAGTGTATTGAAAAAGCTATCCTTTATTTCCTTACCATTGAGGAGTTGACCTTCGATCATCAGCAGAGCCACAAAATTAATACAACCAGACATAAGACCTGGTGCCATTTTGAAAAAAGATACCATCATCAGATCCTGATATCCTTATCACTGTACTAATACGCGACGATCTACTTTCGAACAAAAAATAATCATCTAAATCGGTTCATAAATGGCAAAGTAATCGGCTTACAAACCTAAAAAATATACATGTTGAATTGAGAGCCTCCTGCATTTTTTTTGAAGTCGTTTAAAAACAAGGCAATAACATCTATCTTAGTTACATAATTATCTTAATACTGTAAATTTTATTTTATTTCCTCATAATCTATTCAAATTACTCCTCTTGTTTACTTTACCCGACCAATATGACTTTACCTAACGAAATTGTCGGTGTTATCTTTTTGTATATTTAGGAATTAGGAGCCGTTAATAAATATAAATGTATATTATTTTGTGATAGTTGCTATTTGTCCGTGCTGTGCTATTACCCTGTACTGTTGTCTGTTTTTATGTTCGTATCTTAGTTATTTTTATTTTATGTGTAGTTTCGGCGTGTATGTGTTGTAATATCGTGTCGTATGTAAACAAATAAAAAGTTTTTAGGGTTCCAAACCTCAAAAACTAAAACCCGACTACCAAAAAAACACGACACATTGATTTTTGGGAGCGTCTCTTGCGCAAAGTAAACCTTAAAATGAGTTTTAAAGACCTATCCATAGATACCGCACACGTATGGGATCGCTTTCCAGAATCGGAACTGACTCGACGGGCTAACACGACCCGCTTTTATATTCGCTCTGTCCATTAGGGACGAACTTTCTCGAAAAGGAGTTTCTCGAAATCGAAATTGCTAGGTTCTTGTTACTAGAAATTTCGAGTCGAAGCTTCTCGAATTTTCGACCGCATACTGCGACTAGGGTATCTGGAGATCAGTAGATTTTTCTAGAACGTTCGACATTATTCCATTTCTTTCTACTACGTTTCAATCGAATCAACGGGTAGAATGTTCGGTCGACTGGGCATAATATGAGACATGGAGCACACGGAACAAGCATCCAGGTGCACATAGTCGTAACAATATAATTTAGGATATGTAGGTAAGGAACCGTCGGTAGGCGAGCCCGATTCCCACTTGGCCAGTTTTTTTATCTAATCGAAAGATAAATCTTATCTTAAATAATTTATCATTACAAGTTTGGACGCGGAGTTTCATTCATTTATTCACACACTCCCGGTAGTCACAAGAGTCTCCATATCTGGTGATTACGAATTACACAAGAAAAATGGAAGGAGAACAAATCAAGTTGGAAACTAAGAACAAACAGCAACAACAAGAAACAGACCAGGAGGCTGAAATCTCATTGTTAAGACTTGGTCGGTAAGCGGAGATAAAAGTGAGGTATTTCGGAATGGCCTTCAGTCAGTTGAGCAAATATAGAAACATGATTAGATTATATTCCTACGAATCTTTCAGATTTTATTTTTGAATAATTTGTCTGCGTTTTCATTATTATTTTAATTTTATTTATAAATATGGTTTCCATAGGTACATTATATATGGCAACCAATTTGTAAACAGCGTCAGCTGAAAACAAATTTGGGGCATGACCTACCAGATAAAGCAAATATGTGTTAATAAGTAAATAAAACACTTAAAATTTTCATCTCGTGTTCAGGCGGGACTCGAACCCACACCTTCCACAATCCGGGTGAATGTTCAACCAAAGCTAGAACTTTCACCCGGATTGTGGAAGGTGTGGGTTCGAGAGTTAAATGTAAACCTTAAAAATGTAGTCGTTAATAAAAATTAAATATTATTATGGTGTTTTTTTTTGCTTATTAAGGGAGTTATACATCTTATTGTCTAGAAAAAAAAGCGGCAATTTCATACTTTAATCCCTATTATATCCTCCGCTGTCATTTGCTACTGCCACTGGAGTGTTGCCGTGTCATGTAGGTAATACACATGTGTACAATTTTATTTTGTGGAGGCTAATAAATGTTACTTACCACTGCCAGGCAAAGACTTGCAAGTCTCTCCAATTTGTTTCCTTTCCTTGTCTCCAATTGTTCCGCAACGCGAATGAGGGACTTTTCAGGTCTTTATTGGGATCACGTAGATTAAATATTTCTTTCTTTCTTTTCAGTTCCAAGAACAGCTCTAATATGGTGCTGAAGATGTCAAAGATGAAGTACGCGCCGCTACTGGCGTTCCAGCTGGTCTTGATGGTGTTATATTTCGTCTTCGTTCGGTACGGAGAAGGCAAGGATGCTGGGATCAAAGGTGAGTGCTATCATAAGGTTGTGTTCAGCACCAATCCAAAATTTGGCAGCTCCTATTTCTGTCGTACCATATAGAAATGGAACTCGTTGCCGGCGCATGTATTTCCTCCTTCCTACAATATGGCGTCCTTCAAACGAAGCCTGAAGAGCTCGGAGCCAGTATGAAAGTGCCAACGAAAGTGATGCCTTGACCCCTGTGCCGTGGGATATATTTTTTTTAACCATTAGGCTGAGGCGAACCAAAATACCGTGTCACTATAAATAAATGAAAAAAATCCAGAAAGTCGTGCAAAACAAAAACAGGCAATTTGAAGTATATTTCGGGAAGCGAGCTTGCATTCAGCAATTTGCATGTTGAGTACTTTGTTCTAGCCTATACGGACCTCTTAACGGGCTGCCCGCGAATATTTTAATATACTTCTATCCATACTTACCAGGGGAAGAACATTTTTGTTACAAAATGAGGGTTTACTAATCCCTCTCTTCGGGTAGATTGGCTATTTCAGGGAACTCTTAAGTTGATAATGCGACGATAGAATTTAGGGGAACTCGAATTGTAGGTTATTATTATTCGTTGTGACTTGTAAGTGGGTTTTAGTGAGATTTATGACGTAGATAATAACGATTACACGGTGATTTTTGCTTTTGCAGGTTAGGTTAGGTTTGTTTTTGGATTCGTCAAATAGATTAGGTAAGTAGTTTATTGTGCTGATTATTTTATGTTGCCGTTCTTTGTTATTCTTTTAACAGGAAAAAGTAAAGTATCAGCCCATTTATTGGCCCAAGGTAAAGCTGCTGGCATGATCATCAGCACCCAGAGAAGGAAAACTCTGCATTTATATCAAAACCCTCGCCAACCCGTCTGCCAAGCGTGGTGAGTATGGCAATTACCCCTCATGTGATTGAAGGAGGCCCGTGCCCCAGCAGTGGGGACTTAAATGGGCTGACGACGACGACGATTGGCCCAAAAAAAAGTAAAAGTCAAGTATCAGCTTATTTATTCGTTCTACTGCAGGACACAGGCCTACATCATAGAAATCAAGTCATCGCTACTATGATAGAATTAGATGGATTGGGGATCACAAAGCTTTTGTGGTGATACCTACCATCACCCGTCTCGATAAAAGATCTTCCCCGACTTCGACTTGCACTAGCGTCTGACTTTGAAAAAAAAAAACAATTAAAGTCTCTGCTGCTGCCGAAAAATGAGACACTAAAATGCATGAAAAAAAACCCGCCTTCAAAAATCAAGAACTAAAAATTGTAATACAATATTTTTTACACTTCATACACTTAAGTTAACATTTTATACATTATAACATTTGACGACCCGATTGGAACAGTGGTAGTGTACGCTGCCTCTGATACAAGGGTTGCGGGTTCGATCCCCGCACAGTACAAACATTTGTGTGCATGGACATGTTTGTTTATATTGGTCTGGGTGTTTGCTATGTATTATAAGTATGTATTTACAAAAGAAAAGTATTATATTTATATATTTGTAATCCCACTGTTGATTCTGATATCCGTACCACAGGTGCTTGAGCTACATATCTCGGAGTCAGATCAATGTATGTGATGTTGTGAAATATTTATTATTATTATTATAACAGTACACTCGAAAAAATGTGTTACTGAAGTCGGCGCCTAATCTCTGTTGAATTATTAAATGTATTACAAGATTAGTATCTAGATAATATTGGGCGCCAACTTCGGTAACATCTTTTCTCGAGTGTACTGTTATAAAATGTTATCTGAGGTGTTATAAATTATTATTTTACACTTTTTAGTTCGTGGTTTTTGAAGGCGGTTTGTTTCGTAGACATTTTTGTGCTCTAAAAAGTAGAAATATAAATGCCTACGTCTTTCAGCTTATAACATTATACAAATTATTATGATGTAAGATCTTATTGACGCTCTTCTGTTATATAAGTCGTTCATTACATACCAAATTAGTAAAATTAAACTGGTAAAGACTCGTAGTATAGAATAAGTATGATATGAACCATCATGCAATCCAGATTCGTACGGTTTTTAACCGACTTCAAAAAAGGAGGAGGTTCTCAATTCGTCTGTATGTATAATATTTTTTTTTTTTTATGTATGTTCACCGATATTTTCGTCAATTATAGACGGATTTCAAAAAATTTTTTTTTGATGGATAGAGTTTACTTCTGAGGTGGTCCCATTTTCACCAGTCCAGGATCTGATGATGGGATCCAGGAGAAATCGAGGGCAATCACCGAAAATTGTATGCTCGTATGGTGTTTTTGTTACGTAATCACATCTTACTCAGGTATATGCTTCAGGGTGTCAACATCTGATGGTGCTGTGCTGATGATGAAGCTACAGTACTCCTCAACGGTTAGGAGTTTGAAGGCAGTACTGCAATTGGTCGATGGAAACTATTTAGTAGTATGTAGGGCTAACATGTTGCTTGTGAGGTATGCTTGAATCAACATCTGATGCTGCTGTGCTGATGATGAAGCTACAGTACTCCTCAACGGTTAGGAGTTGGGAGCAGTACTGCAATTGGTTGATCGAATGTATGTAGGGCTAACGGGATACTTGTACTTGGTACTACTCCTAATCACGAAATTTCAGAGATATCGAGAGAAATTCTAACAACTAACACAAATATCAATGAAATCGAGACAATTCCTCAAAAATAATGAGTATGCTTAAAAGGGTATATCTACTCCTGGGGTGGTCAGGAATCCATATATTTTTACAATAGTTGTCTTAATCTTTCCATTTCTCGTAATGCCTTTTCATCATGTGGTCTGGTAAGTAATTTGCTTGGTTCTAGATCACAAAGTGCAATACCGTTTAAAGTCTTCACTCGACTTAAAGCAACATACACTTGACCTTTAGCAAAATTTGTTCTCGTCAAGGTCCGGCCGATATATCCTCTACATATACAGCTAATGATAATCCCATTATTTCCCAATACCCAAATACTTCCTCAGTACTTCGGTCACCTACAAATCATATTCGTAGTATGTCGCCTAATTCCACGTGCCCGCTTCCAGGATCAAATACAAATAATTTAGAAAGACGAGTAATTTTTTCTACTAGTTTACTATACTCCATTGATGACGACGTACCTAATTTGGATACTGTTATTAACGCTAATAACGAAAATGTATTAGACCATCAAGTCAGAGTTGCTGATATCCAAAGGAAAACAGCACCACCTCTCAATATTGAACGGGAGAAAAGAATGGAAGAACTTTGTTGGTATTTTCTTTACCCTGATGGTAGAAACGGTTTTGGTGAAGATCGAGATATATCCATAACTGCACTCGATTATTTCCAAGCGCGAATTATGGGAAATGATAATCGATTTCAAAGAAACGATTATTTGTTTTTTGCATTGTCTGTTGTGGAATATTTTAGAGCCAAAGCAAGCGTTTCGGTCTCGTGTCGAATGAAGCAAGGTGAGCATACACCTCAAGGTCTTGTTGATAATATGCATTTGACAATGAGAAACATAAGAGGATCGGCTGCATACTGGAAAAAATGTTGCGCGGAATTGATAGTGCATTGATTTTGTGGAATTTGTTGTTCCATTTGCTGGCCTTCATCAGACTGTACTTGGACATTACCACGACCTACTTGAATTTCAGCAACCTGTACTATATCTGACATATTATAGTTTAACATATTCGCAAAGTTTGGTATAACGTCGCGGTACAGGTTATTATGCAATAATAGCCATTGTAAAGCCGTCTTCACTCTTTCCATGTCTATATTAAATTCTCTATGTTGCTGCAAGTTCTCTCGTGTTTCTACCACGACTACCAACCCTGCGCTACATAGTGGAAGTGGTAATTGCTCAGCAATTTCCACTATGTCTTGTGCAAATAAAACCACTTGACCTTTGCACCAATTTTGGCTGAACCTATTTTGTATTTTAATAATTTTTAGAAATGGAATTATTCTTGTAAGTAGGCGTTGCTCTACATCTGACAAACTATCAATTTCAGGTGGTATTGGCGCCACATCCATTTTATTCCAATACGCTTGGGAAGGTACTTTACGTTTCTTCAGGTTAGTAGAGCATCGCGAACATACTACAATGTTGCTCATTTCTACCAACTCACCAGGCAATAAATCTTGTCGACATGAGGTTTCTAGCCGGCATCTCTGCTTCGGATATAATAGTTTTCTACATACACCACATGGAACATCAGCAAATTCATTAATGGTAGATAGGAAACTATCTTCTCCGATATATCGAATTCTGCGGGTACTTTCCCGCATATTCTCTAAGCGTTCTCTTCTTTGCTCCTCATTTTCTACTCGCCTTACCTCAAGATTTCGTTGTCTCATTAAATTTAGTCTTTGAGTCCGTTGGTAAGGAAGTTCGTTCCTAGTACGTTCACGCATAGCATTGACTCGTTGTTCGCGTTGTTGCGGGGATTCATTACTCAGCCTTTCATTAATAACAGCGAAACGATGTTCGTGTTGTTCCAGAGTTTCATTACGCAGTCTTTCATGAATAACTGCGAGGCGATGTTCGCGCTGTACTGGAGTTTCATTACTCAGTCTTTCATGAATAACAGCGAGACGATGTTCACGCTGTATTGGAGTTTCATTACTTAATCGTTTTCTAATAAAATCTAAACGTTGTTGGTGTTGTTCTGTTGACTCTTGCGATAATTGAGAACGCATATAACTTCTCATCTGAGATAATCTCACTTGACGGGCCAGAGGCGATTCTTGGGAACGAGATATAACATTTCGCTTGCAATTTTTGGAAAGACGTTTCTTATTTTCTGCAATACTTTCCAGGTGACGATTTGCCCTCATTCGGGCTGCAGCCTTAGTGGGTCTACCCATGATAATAAAAAAAAATTTAATACCTAATAAGTATTATCAAACTCTTCAAAGTAAGTACGTATTAATAACAATTATAGCTTCCTAAAAAATATGAACGATTCGTCAAACGAACGTATTAATTAGTGACTATATATTAAATAAATTGAAACCCTAACCCTAAGTAAATGAACTAGCATCTATTTTTAGTTCAAAACGCATTAACACAACTAAAAATCGAGAAATAAATGGACTTTTTAAAAAAAAAATCAAACCGACTTCAAAAAAAAAAACACAAACGACAAAAACAGACAATAGCAGTACTTACATAACTAAAAAGCGATAAATAACCTAATTTATTCACTTAATGCATATTATATATCTACAATTATTTAAATATTTACAACTTAATACCTAATACTTTAACAAAGTCTTCTTTAACTATTTAAATATTTACAGTTATCACTTATATTTTGAAGTCGGTGCCAGCCAAACAAATAAATGTAATTAAGAAAACTGACCGACATTAAAATTCAAAGCAAAACTAAGAATAGGAAATTGCATAAGCGCGCTGAAATAATTTATTAATTGAAGCGACCGTCAACGACGACTGCCCTCACGCGTCTGCCCGCGTTCGGGTGGCACACTCAACCGGCTGACCCCGCGCCCCGCGCCCCAGGCGCACCTTCTCCTTGGTGTGTGTGGTTTTGCGTTTGCTTACCGGCCCGGGGCCGCGCGCCTCAGTCAAACAGCACCACAGATATACTAACGGACTACGTTACCTAGGCTGCAGGCTGGCACCGACTTCAAAATATAAGTGATAACTGTAAATATTTAAATAGTTAAAGAAGACTTTGTTAAAGTATTAGGTATTAAGTTGTAAATATTTAAATAATTGTAGATATATAATATGCATTAAGTGAATAAATTAGGTTATTTATCGCTTTTTAGTTATGTAAGTACTGCTATTGTCTGTTTTTGTCGTTTGTGTTTTTTTTTTGAAGTCGGTTTGATTTTTTTTTTAAAAAGTCCATTTTTAATACGAATTTTTATCTAGCCGAACCGTTGAAGCTTATAACAAGTGAAATAAATACTAGGATCAAATTACTGGACAATTGCAATCGTTAAAGCCACGCCAATTAATAAAGTGTCCGCTCGAGAGCTTTGCAAATTGAAATTAATTTACTTGAAATTCTTCATTAATCCTGTGAGAACCGAGGCAAGGACAGATTAGTTAGCACCAGACAAGTATGTTAATATCTATTTCCAGCTGTAATCAGCACTTTAAAGTGGCAATGAGACTCTGGCTTAGAACCGACATTCGTTGGTGCAGACTTGAGAACACAAAAATCGGCGACTTCGACTTGCACAAGAGTCCGACTCGCACAAAAGGCACGAGTCGGACTTGTGCACGCTTGGTTCCGTACCCCCTTCTTTATCTCCTTATCTTAGCTTTTTTATGTGATGGGTGGCAGACGAGTAGAAGGATAGCCTGATGACCAGTGGAATCACTCACAAACTTTAAACCAAAGGTGGTTTCGCTTAGTTTATCAGCAAATTATTATTGTTGTCTGAAAATGCTCGCCTTCTAGAATTAGACTCAAAACGTCAGATGCGTAAAGCGCGCCCCAAGCCTTCTTATACGTACATCAGCGCCAGTCAGCTCTACTGCCAAGCATGCGACCGGGTTTTTAAGACTAAAGTTTGGACTCACAAGTAATTTTCTTTTTTTAAATGAGAGGTGGCAAACAAGCGGACGGATCACCTGATGGTAAGCAATTCCGCCGCCCATGGACACCCGCAACACCAGTGGAGTCACAAGTGCGCAGCCAACCTTTTCTCCTTCCCCCCATTGGACCTCCGGTAACCTTACTCACACGGCGAAATACAGCGCAGGCGCTGCTTCACGCCGGTCTTCTGTGAGGCCGGTCGAGACAGCCCATTCATGCCTAAGCGTGGCTCTCCCACATATAAGAGCACATGTTCGTAATTAGTAGGGGTCGCCATCGCCGATACCGCCTGGTAATAGACAGACGGACAGCGAAATTTCCCGTTTTTAGGGTTCCGTAGCTAAATGTAAAAAAACGGAACCCTTTTAGATTCGTCATGTCTGTCCGTCCGTCCGTATGTTACTGCCACTTTTCTCCGAAACTATAAGAACTATACTATTGAATCTTGGTAAATAGATGTATTTTGTTAACCGCATTACGATTTTTACACAAAAGTTTGGGAATTAGCAAAAAAATTGTTCTCATATTTTATTTAAGGTGACGGGTAGGGCACACTAGCAACGTCAATTGATTTTAATTTTTAGCTACTAAACCGGATCCATTTTAAACAATTTCGGGGTTACAACCTCTCGGCAAACATTTACAACATTTGTACGCGAAAAATTGATTCACGCTAAAAGTGGCCGCTTTTGGCGGTAATCAATTTTTCGCGTCCAAAAACGGACCCAACATTTTTTGCATGTTTATTTAATAAATAGTATGAGTGTTTGCCCTGAGGTTGTAACCCCGAAATTGTTTAAAGTAGATCCGGTTTAGTAGATAACAATTAAAAACGAATGGTGTCGCTTGTTAGGGTTACCCATCGAATTAATCGTCTCCCTGACTGAATTTCAAAGGTGGCCGTACTGCATAACCGTTGAATATTGGTCGTTTTCCTCTAGATGGTGCTAGCATTAGCTAGCCGACATATGCCTCTATCTCAGTATATGTAAGTTATTATATGACATGGGGTAGGGTACCTATTGCGCCATCAGGTCAGTCATGTCAGATGTCAGTCAGTACGGAGGATTGACACAAACAGGTTGAGTGATTGCTTTAGAGATTGTAATAAAAATCCTCTTTCTTATATAGAAGAGCCGTTTTACGCAGCTTAATCTTGATAAATTACAAGTTTCAGATTGTAAACTTTTTGCCTCATTCTATAAATTTGATGGCCTTTTATAATAATTAAATACTCGAAAGTTCATTATTTAAGATATATAAGTAGAAGTTATTTATGAGGAAAATGAAGTTACATACTATCTTTTAATTTCCGCTCGCAGCGTCGCCCGCGTGCTGATTTCCCGTAATGCTCAGTTGTACCACTGAATAGTACCATTGATAAATATAATATTAATAAATATTTCACAACATCGTCATCGTCAGCCCATTTAAGTCCCCACTGCTGGGGCACGGGCCTCCGTCAATCGCATGAGGGGTAATTGCCATACTCACCACGCTTGGCAGACGGGTTGGCGAGGGTTTTGATATAAATTCAGAGTTTTCCTTCTCTGGGTGCTAATGATCATGCCAGCAGCTTTACCTTAGTCGCCTTTTACGACTCTTAAGAGTGAGGGTGGCCTATTCCTACTCCGAGATAGGTAGCTCAAGCACCTGTGTTACGGATCAGTATCAACAGTGGGATTACAAATATATACATATAATACTTTTCTTTTGTAAATACATACTTATAATACAAAGATAACACCCAGACCAATACAAACAGACACGTTCATGCACACAAATATTTGTTCTGTGCGGGATCGAACCCGCAACCCATGCAAAAGAGGCAACGTTCACTACCACTGTTCCAAAAGGGTCGTCGGGTGATGGTACTAGTGAAACAACATTGTTTCGATAGTACCATCAATGGTACTAGTGACTCTTATTTAGGATCAGTAGCACCATTACGAAATTTCCTTTGCTTTGTATTTGACGGAACGAAAGGTATCGTACCTACTGGTCACGGAATTAATTTGTTTGCTAACCTCCGTATACTTATCTGCTTTCCTGGTACTTTCAATAATTCCTATTTATCTCAATTTACTTAATTTTCGTACTTAATTTTGTGATAATCAGTTCTTTTTATGTATCATGTGGCTTTACTAAATAAACAATTACTTCATGTACTAATAGATGGCGCTGGGTATCTATTACATCGCGCAAGTGTTTAACCTTTTCAATTTAGCTATTAAAGCTTGTCTTTAACTATAGAATTTACCTCATTATAATTGTAAAATACCTTTTTATAAAATAAGTATTCTTAGTTCCATTTTATTTCGAAGTTAATAAAAAAGTTTCACGACTGGCCTGCTAATGGACCAACGAGCTTTCTCTTCTGTCTGACATAGCCTCTCACCTGTCAGATGATTCTACGAATCAAATTTGCAAGGGGAATATTCGAGATGCGCCCATCACATCGTATTTCAGAAGCTTATAACTGGTGTGGAACTGTGGAATGGAATCTGATTCTGTGACGAAAAGCGTGTTGATACAGTTAGTATCAGGTCAAGGAAATCAAATTTGGATTGATCACTATGATACTAACAGGATGTCTGGATAATAACAGAATATACTGTTTTTTATGTGACAAGTGGCAGCCATGCAGATGGATCGCCTGATGGTAAGCGATTGCCGCCGCCCGTAGACACCAGTTTGGGTTGATCACTATTATACTAACAGGATGTCTGGATAATAACAGAATATGCTTATTTTTTATGTGACAAGTGGCAGACGAGCAGATGGATCGCCTGATGGTAAGAGATTGCCGCCGCCCGTAGACACCAACGACACTAGTGTAGTCATAAGTGCGCTGCCAACATTTAAACCCCCTTCCCCCCGGATTAGGCCTCCGGTACCCTCACTCACGCAGCGAAACACGGCACAGTGCTGCTTCACGTCGGTTTTCTGTGAGGCCGTGGTATCACTCCGGTCGAGCCGGCCCATTTATGCCGAAGCATGACTCTCCCACGGTGAACATCAAAATTTAGTGATAAAAGACGTGGATTGTACATTTAATATAATTTTACCTAACGCCACAGATCATCTTATTTATAATGATCTGTGCTTAACATTAATTGATTAAAAAAACAAACAGAACACAGGGCGATCAAAAAACAGTCTAGGACTTCACAGATTTAAATATAGACACGAAGTAATTAAACGTAGTTTTATAACTTCCCATACTTACTTACATTCCACAGTAAATTATATAACAGAACAATAGATAGTACACTTATTCATCTAAGTATGTTGTAATGTGGCACAAGTGCTTAAGCTACTTAGTACGGAATCAGGTCAACGTATGAGATGTTGTGAGAATTATTTTTATTATATTATTATACCTAAATTGTTTTGATAAACACGCTTGTGTAACAAGATACGTATTTACAGTAACTCACGAAGTATATCCGCGAATCCTTGATGTTTCCAACCTTATTAAAATAACTCGATTTCAGTCAAGTAGTTGGTACCTACTTACAGAATTGTTAACTTTGCAAGTACCGTTAACATATAGTCGCTAACAAGGTTTCTTAGCAAAACTCTGTACCTGTAATGTTATTTTTTATATGATAGAATTACAAAAAGAATTCTTTCCTTCATATCGTGTCGATGGTGACAAATTAGATTTTCCTAGCCCAATACTTCGCCACACGGATTGCACTGTCGGTAGCCTGCAGGAGGTTGCCATACGTGCAGCTGCCCGGCACAGAGGGCAAGTCAGGAGGTAGTCTGGAGGGCAGCACCGCCCTCGAAAGCATTGCTGGACGCGTCTGAATATCCCCACCTACTCAGGTTTTCCCTGCAATGCCCGACCTGGGTGCGTGTGACGCAGAATTAACTTCCCTGCTGCGTCCGGCAAACAACCTGCGAGGACGGTCTAACCAGCAACGCCGATTGGCCGATCTTCTCACCACAATGGCAAAAACCAAGTGCGAGTCAGACTCGCCCATGAAGGGTTCCGTAGTAGCCATATATATGGTAGGTAAATTGCGGTTTACGGTTTATAACGTATTAAAAAAAAACTACTTACTAGGTCTACTTCAAACCAATTTTCGTTGTAAGTTTTCATGATTATGTACATCATATATATTTTTTAAAGTTTTATAATTCATTTATTATAGAAGTTAAAGAAGGGGGGGGGGGGACACAATTTACCACTTTAGGAGCGTCTCTTGCGCAAAGTATTTATTTAGAAAAAAATAATGCTAAAAACCTCAACATCATTTTTAAAGACCTATCCATAGATACCCCACACGTATGGGTTTGATTAAAAATTTTAGAGAGCAGTTCTAAGTATGGAGACCCCCAAAAAATTTTTTTTTCCTATTTTTGTGTAAAAATTGTAATGCGATTAACAAAGTACATATATTTACCAAGTTACAATCTACAGTTTCGGAAAAATTTGGATGTGATATACGGACAGACGGACAGACATGACGAATCTATAAGGGTTCCGTTTTTTGCCATTTGGCTGCGGAACCCTAAAAAAGGATTGACTGATGGTGAATGATTCACCGCCACCTTTTTTTTAATTTTAAGAAATTAAAAATGGTAGGGAGCTCATTTGTGACTCCATTGGTATTGCGAGTGTCTATGGCTTACTATCAGGGGATCCGTCAACTTGTCTGCCCCCGTCATATAAAAAAAATCTTACAGCATCTCATACACTGACCTGATTCATGAAATAGAACTCGACAAATTGATGACTAACTTCGTCCGGAAAATGTAGGTCCGTAGGTAGATACTATATTATGCCATTCTCTTCATCTTAGCGTGTAATTCCCAGTTGCGTCCAAAGCTGTCGCTCTGGAGCCCGGGGTGCGCTTGGACCATGATTCTTGATTTGGGGAGTCTTTTAATTGCGACAAACAATGAAGCGACTACCGTCTGACCATCTCAACCCTTTACAGGGGAACTAGCTGAATCATGGTTACACGTTTCATAAACTATCTAAAACGTGCAGGTTTCATCACGATGTTATCCCTCACCGCCGAGCTAATGGTAGAAATACGCACACACGGTTATCGCTTACCATCAGGTGATACGTCTGCTCGTCTGCCCCCTATATCATAAAAAAACATAGATTTGAAAAATCGAGAGGTCGGATCGAATTCGAACCCCGAACCCGGATCCCCCGTATTGATGGCGCATTCTGAACCACTGAGCTACCATCGCTCTACATTATGTACGTGACTTAAACACAGTTGGACTTAAACTATGTCTCTACAGGATCCATTTAAACCGAGTTAGGTATCCCCTGATTTATGCAAATGAGGTAAAGATTACGGCTGAAGGGACATCCGTTCCCTGCGCGCGAAGATTTGCGGCCCGTAGCAACTACCGAAACACTAGGTCGCGAGTAATCGAGTTTAATGAAGAAAGTTCCTGACGAGCCCCAAACGTGGCGGGACGCGTGACGTCACCTAGTGCTGCCATTTGATGGGAAACATCGACAAAAATTCGATTGCATAAAATAATTCGACATAGACCCTGTTATTACAAAAAACTACTCTGATACCGGCTTTAATCCTAAACTACCAAGTTCAATCCTAAACTAGCAAGTTCAACTTACAAATCCTCGACTTAGTAGATATTAGGATAGTGTTAAAATATACAGAATCATTAAATAAAATAAATAAATAAATATTTCACGACATCACATACATTGATCTGACTCCGAGATAGGTAGCTCAAGCACCTGTGTTACGGATATCAGAATTAACAGTCGGATTACAAATATATGTATACATATAATACTTTTTTTTTGTAAATATATACTTATGATACATAGGAAACACCCAGACCAATACAAACAGACATGTTCATGCACACAAATGTTTGTACTGTGCGGGGATCGAACCCGCAACCCTTAGACCAAAGGCAGCGTTCACTACCACTGTTCCAAACAGGTCGTCAAATCGCGTTTCGATTTACATAACCTAGTTTTGTTGTTTGGAGTGAATATGTTATTGAATTTTTTTTAGGCAACAATAAGTTATAATATAATATTAAGTCAGGTATATAATTAATATAATTGAGAATTGCTTCTATTTATAGGATTAAATTTAAAAAAGGTAACTACTATCTCACAAATAACTTACCGTAAAACGGAATGAACTGTCACATGGATAAACTGTCATTGTCACTGAATCGATATTTAGAGGTTATTGATCCCACTACCCACTTTAATTTAACCAATCTTATTCAAAACGTGATTTAAAATAACCACGTTTTGGAATAGGAGGGAGAATGTTACTTATTTGCTTGGTACGCTATGATGGTGGAACGCGTGACGTCAACTAGTGCTGCCATAGGACAAAAAACATCAACAGAAATACGACAGTCTGGCTATAGTTAACTATTAGTGTCAACACAAAATACATTAAGGGTAGTTCTTACACTTTAATATGAACATTGTTCTTTAAAAAACAAAGAGTGCAATATTGTAAAAAAAAATTGCCTTCTCATACAAAAGTAAACTTCTCATACAAAACTTTTGGAAAGCATAAAAAAATATAAAGTCAGTCACGTGATTTGTTCATTTTGAATGGAGTCAAAAAAAACTCGATGAATTTCAAAAGTTGTAGAACAAAAGTTCTTCAGATCGGTTAGTAGAAGAGATAGATGTAAATGATTGTCGATATAACTTGTACTGCAACATTTTCGGCAACACTATGTCGTCAGTCTTTGTGGCTAATCTGAACTCGACGAGCCAATCAAAGTGCGTCAACTGAAAGTTCCTTTGTGATGACTGATGAGCTGCGGATGTTGACTTTTACTAATAAATCATCCTTAGTTTATTAACAGTAATATTCACTGAATTTACGAGTACATACATACTGTCCAGTCAACAACACTAGAGAGAACAAAATACTGTCGAATACTAATGGAGGAATCCGCCGATCTTAACAACTGTTCCACAATTGATTTGAAAATATTTTATAATAATAATGTTAAGCTAACTGCCAGTTCTATTAAACAGCTGTTTTAAAAATCTTTTTATTTTTAACCATAACGTCTTTTGTTCTAAGGCAAAACTTGCTCGCGTAAATATAATTTTGATAGTTTTGTTATAATTTAAAAAGAAAAGAAATAATGTAACAACGCAGTTTACCATTCCATGGACTGTTTTAAAAAATCCTTTCACAGCTATTTTAGACGAGTGGTGACAAACGTACCTAGTATATCTGCTTTTAGGCGAATTCACTAATTAGAGTTGTCGGACTGCATAACGGAACGCAAAACATCCGCATGGTTTATGCCTCGGGCTGCTTCCCATAGCTAAACCGACGTCGTTCGTATATCTAACCTTTATGTTAGCTTATGTTAAGCATGTTGTTGCGGTATCACAATATAATATATACCACAAAGACAACACAGGAACGTAGTAGCACAAAAAGAAGTAGCAGTTTGCATTTTACAAAAACTATGGGTGCTTTCTCCTGTCAGTACAAGGGGTATCGAAATAGTACCTAAAGTTTGTAAGAAAGAGTAAAGATGATTCTTTACTCTTTCTTATATAATAACGGACTAAAACGGGCTTGATGTACAATAAGTACATGCACAAGTACTCACAGCTCTATGACACATTTGTTTAAAGTGGTACGATAGATAGATAGAAGCTAGGTATACTAAGATACAATGTAAACTCTGATTTTTAATTCGGCGAACTAATCTGACAGGCGTCAATATTCATTCTCATACATTTTACACAACAAAGTGTCAAAATGTATAGGAACTTGACGTTTGCAGTTGTCAGCTTAGTTCACCGAATTAAAAAGTCAGAGTTTACAATAGGGAATTCTCCTATTTTTTCAAATATTTTTTATAATGCTCATATATATCAGATAATCAAGCATTATTTTTATTATCAACACATTAGCGATCTCTCTGATTTCGCAGATGTTCATGGGCGGCGATGCTAAATGTTATAAAAAAATATCAAAAATTTGACGTAAAATATACGCACTAAAACACCGACCGCCATGATGGTGACAGCGCATGACGTCACTATAACTAAATCAAAGAGCATTGAACTAAAATTGAGAAATATCAAAATTTTCGATGAACGTTGTAGGTAAGTAAACAAAGATGTCAAAAAGATGTTTTAGTATAATGACGTCACATCATGGCGGTCGGCGTTTGAAATTACGTGACATACAGATACTAAAACCTCAATTTTGATTTTGAAAAATAAAATTTATCTTAGGATTTCATGGGAAAATAACGTTATATTTGCATTTCCCGTGATGAAAACTATACAAGTAATATAATTTCATAATTTATTATTGATAGATGAAAACGGCCTATTGGAAGACAGAGACAAACCTATTTTTTGGACATACGCGTCAGGCTGCCAAAAAACAAGACACTAAATCCTTAAAAAAAATTCTGCGGAAAAAAAACCGCCTTCAAAAACCACGAACTAAAAAGTGTAAAATAATATTTCTAACACTTTATACACTTCAAACAACATTTTATAACAGTACACTCAAGAAAAGGTTTTACCGAAGTCGGCGCCTATCCCTGTTGAATAATTTAATGTTGTATTAAATTACAAGATAGTATAGGGCGCCGACTTCGGTAACACCTTCTCTCGAGTGTACTGTTATAAAATGTTATTTGAAGTGTATAAAGTGTTAGAAATATTATTTTTGAATAATTTGTACAACGCATAATAGCGAACGAAGTCAGACTCGCCTATTTGTAAATGAATGAGATTAGGCGACGGGAAACTTATATCAAGCGGTCACGCGGAAAGAGACTAGTCACGCATATTCCGCTATTTTGATTTAATCAAGTCTAGAGTGGTTAAAAATGCGCCTTCCATACGGTTGTGGTCAAAATCCAAGAATCTATGTGCGTATTTACTACCATATGATTAGCGGTGAGGGAAACATCCTGAGGAAACTTGCACGTTTCTGAAACATGTAACCATGATTCAGTTGGTCTGGTTCCTCTATCTAAGGGTTGTGAAGGTAAGACGGCAGTCATCATCATCAATCATTTCAGCCAATAGACGTCCACTGCTGGAAATAGGCCACCCCCAATGTACTCCACACAGATCGGTCCTGTGCCGCCCGCATCCAATGGATTCCCGCGATCTACACCAGATCGTCGGTCCACCTTGTGGGGGGCCTGCCACGGCTGCGACTTCCTGTACATGGCCTCCACTCGAGGACCTTTCGGTCCCACCGGCTGTCTGTTCTCCCCGCTATGTGCCCTGCCTATTGCCACTTGAGGCATGCAATCCTTTGGGCTATGTCTGTGACCTTAGTTCTCCTGCGGCACGACGGTAGTAGGCTTCATTTTAATTACCAGATTCACCAATAGCGATAGCTTTAAATAGCAACCGGTAATTTCACGCTAAGGTGAGATGAGGTTTGTTTCATCTAGTTTCGACCGTGGGAGAGCCACGCTTCGGCATTAATGGGCCGGCTCGACCGGAGTGATACCACGGCCTCAAAAAACTGTGCTGTGTTCCAGCTGCGTGAGTGAGGGTACCGGAGGCCCAATCCGGGGGAAAGGGGGGTTTAAAGGTTGGCAGCGCACTTGTGACTCCACTAGTATCGCAGGTGTCCATGGACGGCGGCAATCGCGATCCGTCTGCTCGTCTGCCACCTATCACATAAAAAAAAATTAGGATCATCTAACATATATGATGTTCCTTCTCTCACTGATATAAATTAATAGCTTACTTTGTAATTCTTCATGTCAAAATGGTGCATCAATCACAATCTAGACCCAACAATGAAACTAAATCCAGCAGATTTAATATCCAACCCATTAATAGAGATCCGTTGCACAAACATCTAAATGGGTTGAAGGAATATGCAAAAACGTCCGATGCGGTGCTGATGTCTCTCACAAGTAATTTAAATGCAAGGAACCAATCATAACCGACTTTAACAGAGCTGGATCAGATGACGGCTGGCGGTCGGTCGCACTGCGGTGACGAAGAGATAGTGCTGTCGGTCCATGGTTGACTTGTCGATTAGATTAGGTTTCCGATAATCAAATAACAGGATTACTGATAGTAGGTATTGTCTTTGATTGATCATCATCAGCCTATCACAGACTGCTACTGAAAATAAGATGTCCTATAGGTAATGTTTGCTACTTCGATCAATTCTCAACTGCTGGCATTCAGTTCCTGTCAGCCATCTTGCGCAAATCATCACATACTTGGGTAAAACGAAACAGTTGCACAAAACGAGAAAATGATATACATTTAAAAAAAAGATAATGAAAATACGCTGTGGCAGACGAAAG
The DNA here is from genome assembly GCA_019059595.1 of Marasmia exigua. Taxonomy (NCBI): domain Eukaryota; kingdom Metazoa; phylum Arthropoda; class Insecta; order Lepidoptera; family Crambidae; genus Marasmia; species Marasmia exigua. Next base: position 5,912,247 of record CM032476.1, on the reverse strand, counting down.
AAAATGCGCATAAAATCAGTAAAAGAATATTATTAAAATAAATAAATAAAAAATACAAACCAAATTTCCAAGCAAGATTTTTACGATAAGAAAGAAACAAAAAAGCAATGACAACTTCTGTCAATATAAGTAAAAACATTATAAAAAACTAAAGAGACCCAAGGAGTCTGTACTCGACATAGGCCACGACTCAAATCCCACGAATTAAAAAGTGTAATATAATATTTTTAACACTTAATACATTTGACATAACATTTATGACAGTACACTCAAAAAAGGTTACAAATTCTTATCCAACCAACAACAATAAATAATAACTTAGTTACTAACGTTAAAGTTACTAACTAGTTAAAAACATATATAAAAATCGTTTAAGTTCTTAGAAAATATTTTACAAAATCAATTTTTCTTCATCTTAGCGTGTAATTCCCGGTTGCATCTAAAGCAGTTGCTTTGGAGCCCAGGGTAAGCTAAAAACTATTTCACACCATATTCGCCTGTAAATGCGAGAGTTAGTACAGTAAATGAAATATTAAGTCCAATTTATTTCAACGCAGAATTTCGTATCAGATCTAGGTCAAATTCTAGCGTAGAACTGGAATTTATGTTCTGAACTTTTCTTATCTTTCTTTGCAATAATTTAGTCACATTTGTTTTACAATTTCCGCTGCTACATTTATGTACTGAAAAACTTATTTAGGTATATAGTTAGGTCTCAATAATCGACTTTATTTGGTTGAAATACGCCTTTTAAACGATCGATCGATCTTTCTCTTTAACATATTATGGAACTATAAAATACGTAACAACGAAAGCATGGAGTCATCAAAAGATACTCCAGTGTTAAGAGGCTACCAATCGGACCCTCGGAGTACGTAAGCATACCCACTACTGGGAAGCAACTTGCTCCCAGAGAAGGGCTAACGTGGTTATATATCTTATGGATACTAGTAGAGTCCCACACACTATCTCGTTCCCTAAATATGACAAGGTGACGGCCATGGTGTTTTCCCCTGAGAAAAAAAAACTCTAATAAGTTTACAATTCATTTCGAAAACAATCCGGCTAGACGTTTGTAACTCTACTGAAACGACTCAGTGATCCGAATCAGACAAATTATACACTGTTCCGACTCTCTAATGTTCACTCCGAATGTATCATTCGACTCGAATGGATCTCGAGTTCGAGTGAACCGAATGATCAGAATGAGCTGAATGATCCGATGAGGCGAATGATCTGAATGAGTTGAATGATCCGAGTGAGCCGAATGATCCGAATGAACGGAATGATCCGATGAGCCGAATGATCCGAATGAGCTGAAGTCAAATGATGCCGAATGAAGAGTTTCAGTTTTTCGCATCTCTGCACTGATCCAGTTTTTTTTTTATATGAGAGGTGGCTGACGAGCAGACGGATCACTGATGTTAAGCATTTCCGCCGCCCATGGACACCCGCACCACCAGTGGAGTCATAAGTGCGCTGCCAACCTTTTCCCCTTTCCCCCCATTGGGCCTCCGGTAACCTCACGAAAACACAGCGCAAGCGCTGTTTCACGCCGGTCTTCTGTGCAAATGTTCCAATCGTTTTTTCCAGGTCTAAATCCTGCTAGATATCCGTATGAAAATAGATCAGTGACCATTCAACAAAGGGTGACGCGTATTGATTGGCCCCTCACCGGGATTAGTTGTGGGAGACTGCGTGACGTCACAGAGGGTCCCACCGCGGGGCATTAGTGGCTCCCATGATACATTGGGGTCAATATAGTGCGCCGTTTATATTTAGAATATTAGTCTGCCTCGGTGGCGCAGTGGTTAGAGGGTCGCACTTTAAAGCGACGGCTGCGCAAGAGCTCCCGGGTTCGATCCCCGGGTCGGGCCAAAAATTTGTACCTAAGTTTTCGGCAAGAAATTCTTAGTGGTAGTCAGGAGTCTGGAAGTTGGCGGTCTTGTACCCCCGTGCCTCGGAAAGCACGTTAAGCTGTTGGTCCTGCGCTTGATCCCTCTCCGGTCGTGTCACATTAGTGTCCCATCGGATTATGAGGGCAAGGGAATAGAGAGTGCACTTGTGTTTGCGCACACACTTGAGCACTATAATATATCCTGCGTACGTGGCTGATCGTTGAGATTGGCCGCCGTAGCCGTAATCGGTTGGAGGATTATTATTAGTTTGCGTACTGGTAACTCAGTGGATATTCTAATGGCCGGCTCGACCGGAGTGATACCAATGCTTTACAGAAAACCGGCGTGAAGCATCACTGTGCTGTGTTTCGCTGCGTGAGTGAGAGTACCGGAGGCCCAATCCGGGGGAAAGGGGAGTGTAAGGGTTGGAAGCGCACTTATGACTCCACTGGTGTTGCGGTAGTCTATTTTTTTTTTATGATATGGGTGGCAGACGAGCAGACGGATCACCTGATGGTAAGCGATTACCGCCGCCCATGGACGCCTGCAACACCAGTGGTGTCACAAGTGCGCTGCTTACCTTTTAACCCCCCTTCCCCTGGATTGGGCCTCCGGTACCCTCACTCACGCAGCGAAACACAGCGCATGCACTGCTTGACGCCGGTTTTCTGTGAGGACGTGGTATTACTCCGGTCGAGCCGGCCCATTCATGCCGAAGCGTGGCTCTCCCACTGTTAAACTGTCTCTCTCTCCCACTGTTAAACTGTCTCTCTCTCCCACTGTCTATGGTCGGCGGCAATCGCTCACCATCAGGTGACCCGTCTGCTCGTCTGCCACCTATCACTTAAAAAAAAAAACACTGAGTACTGGTAGCCCGGTAACTGAATGCAATGCAGATTTGCTCGTTGGGCGAATCATCGTGATTTTTTTTTAATACCCCATAAACTTCTCGAGGGCATGACATAAATGAAAACAATCATTTATCTCCAAGAGGCATTAGGTCGAATCTCAAAAAATTAATCCTTCTCCCATACAAATTGCCTTAAACAGCTGATCATTTTTAATTTGTGATTGAAATGATTGAAAATGTCGAGTAAACCTCCGTGTTTTGGATAGCTTCTCAATTTCTGAGAGAGAGACATCTTTTTAAATGCGATCTACTCACTTACGAGTTAGGCAGGTAGGTACTTACTTACGTTGCAATAGAAAGTGTAATGTAAGTACTCTGTAATGATGGTAGGTAAGATTAGGATTTAGGTTTCTTAATAATAACTCATGGTTATTTTCGTGTGACATACGGTCTGTTAATTTAAATAAACAATACTCAAGTTTTCAATATTCGTAATCGAACGTGACGTTATTTAAAAATTAACAAAAAATCCTAACCTCAATATTTTTAGTTAATTAAATAACTTTTTAATCCCATCTTTAAAAAAGTGGCAACGTTTAACTTTTTCCTTAGTTTAGTGTTCTTCTTTAAGTATCATTATTTTTTTTCCACGCACGGGACCTTTAAATCGGAGTCTGAAAATACATAGGACTTTGCCGGTCTCCTTTCGCGAAAACGTTTCATGTCACCTAAATCCTACCTTAAATCATGGCCGCTGTCTGTAGGATTGACCTTTTTATAAGTTTTTTTTTTATTTATTATCAAAAAACATTACAAATTATACAAGTACAGTAATAAGACAGCACATGAAACCACAGAGGTTTGTCTTGTGCTATCGTGAGCTATCCATTATACAAACTTATATTCAATACTCAATCATTTATTGAAAACCATATTTTGGGAATTAAAAGTGCAATCACTGAGTACTGGTAACCTAAGTATATATTTATACGACCATTCGCTTTAAGCTATGCTTTAAGCTTTATAGGCTATTATTGGTCGCGCTGTAATTATAAAGTATTGGAGACTTATTTAATTGAACCATTCAATTGACTGTAAAGTAAATAATTAATTTCCAGTGAACAGAAAACCAATATAGGTTTTGCATACAAGTCACTAATGGCTTGTTATTTCGTCGCCATTCATATCAATATTGGCATGAACAAAGCTAGTATTTGCCTGTCAAATACTTGTTTTATACAACCAACATTTTGAATAAAACAAAAATACGTCCTGAATGTAATTATTGTTCAAAGCCATTTTCCATTCAATGCAAAAAAATACCTACTTTATGTACAAAGTTCCATATTACCGGTGTGACCACGAGTCCTAATAATTATTATTTATTCGTGTCCACACGGGTGTGACCACCTCGGTGTGGACACAAGTCGGCAGTGATTTCCAAACCTCTCGCGAGATTTTTTTAACAAAGAATTTTAGTGAGGGATTTTACAAATAGAAACTCCGATAGAATATCCTTCGACCACTTCGATTATGGCGGCGGATCTCAATGATCAGCCATACAATACTATACAGTGGGTGTACCTACACAAGTACACTCTTTACTCCCTTATATTCCGTATGACATGGGCCAGAGAAAAGGTGGTGCAAGACCACCAATTTCAAGACTCAGGGACACTGAAGAATTTCTAACCGAAAAACTCAGGTTTTTGGCCCGACCCGGGGTATGAATCTGAGACGCACTAGAGCCTGCGTAACGGAGGCAGTTGAGGTAATCGTAACATAGATAGATAGCGATATGCTGACATAAAGGTCCCACTTTGACAGCATTTGTTGTTCTGTTATCTCGTAACATTATATCGATTGGCTACTTGTGAAAATCGACACTCCAATCAGCTTGTGGGCATCTATGCTTGTTTACCAAGACGTGTTCTCTACTACAGAAGTCATTTTACCTCAACGGTTGTAGTATTTATGGCTGATATGGCCAGCTTATTGCCACTTCAATGAAATTCTAACCAAACATGAGTAACGCAGTTTAAGCCCTATATACCTCTATAGGTATCTTGTCAGTTTTGTGCTAACTGAAATGTATAGCGAGACAGCGCCCTCTATCGCGCCCTAAGCGCAATGCATTGCCGCCGGTTAGGTACCGCTAGCACTTATTTTCTGTCATGTTAGTTCCGTAAACGCCCGCAGGCCAATACTGGTTTGATTGGTACGGGAGTTCCTCTCCCCCCACACCTACCTCACTCTCTCGCTAACCAACCGCGTCCATGTTAAGTTGTTGCTCCGATATAAATAATTATTATCTTGTGTTAATTTGAGACAATATACGAAGATATATCTCCATAAAGTGTTTTGGCTACCTACCAACCAACCCTCACAGTACTAACACTACCCACTCCCAAAGTAGCTACGCTATAAGTGATCGCCCAACGTGTGTTAGTGAGTGGTGTGGACGCGAAGGTCTGCCGCCATTTTGGGTTTGGAAAACCGAATATTAGGAAAATGCCAAGAACCAGGAGCCGAAGTTCGTTGCCGAGGGAGGCAAACCTCAATGAAACTATTATTCCGGCCGAAATTAACGCCGAGGAGTTGGTCAATGAAGACGCCGCGACTGAAACAGCAACCGAAGGTGCCACGGGAAGCAGCGCGGGCGCGTCCATCTTAATGACTCAGGAACATTTCGCCGCACTGATGGGACAGTTGCAGCAATCACAAGCAGAATTTTGTCAAATTCTATTACAAGAAGTACGATCATCTACACCAGTAATGCATCAGGTACAAACGGAGCCGTCGCTTACTATGAGGAGTACGAGCTGTCCGACAGACAGGGCCGCAGCCCCGGTTGGTGCTAATTTCATTACTTGTAGTGCAAGGTTTAGTGGCTCGCAGAACGAGTCTGTCGAGAATTTTATCGATGCAGTCGAAATTTTTAAAACTGCCGCCAACGTTTCCGACGAAAACGCACTGAGAGGACTTTCATTATTATTATCACATTCCGCCGCAACTTGGTGGCAAGGTATAAAACAATATACGAAAACATGGAGCGAAGCAATAGATCGCCTGAGGAGCGCATTTGGGGAACGAAGAGCACCGTTTCAAATATATAAAGAATTATATAGTATGCAGCAAGGAAAGTTAAACACAGAGTTATTTGTCGCACAAGTACGCGCTTTATTTGCTAAATTACCAGAAAACGACATTTCACAGAAGGTACAATTGGATATGACGTTTGGGTTGTTAGACGTCCGTATAAGAAAAAGAATAGAAAGGGACACATTGTCTTGTTTTGAAGATCTTATAAGGAAGGCTCGAAGCATAGAAGATGCGATGCAGGAGCGCTTGCAGTCGCCGGGTGCACAATCGCGTGGGCCATTCTCCGCGCAGTTTCGTGGGTCGTCCGCAGTGCCACCGCCGGGACAGTCTGCCGCGCCACCGCCGATGCGGGTATCGCAGCCGCAAGGTTCGTCGCACTGGGTGCCGCCGTCGGGTGGGCCATTGCCGCCACCGCCGCCACAGTCGCGTACGTCGCAGTCATATGGACCGCCGCCGCCGAGGTCGCGTGCGCCGCCGCTGGGTGGGTCGCCGCATTTGCCGCCACCGCCGCATCATGGATCCCTGAAAACAGACATAAAGGAAAGTCAAAATTTGTATTGTTATGGCTGTGGTGAAATAGGAATAATAAGAGCAAGATGTCCAAATTGTAGTAGTTATAAATACAATAAGTTTTATGCGTGTGAGACCACCAATGTTAATATGCAGGGGGAGTCAACTGTATGTAATGATAGGGGTTACACTAATGGTAATAAGAGACCAATATTAAATATCGAAATATTAGGTGGGAAAGGTATTGCATTAGTGGATTCAGCCGCTAAAGGCTGTGTAGCTAGCCAATCAATGTATAATTTTTTAATAAAAAGTGGTCAATGTTTTGATAAGCAAATTAGAGATGTGAAGCTTGCAGATGGTTTATCTAGGAAAATGGAGGTTTTAGTTACCTCAGTGAATGTGAAAATGTTACATAAAATAATTGAAACTGAATTTATTGTTTTTCCAGATGCTTGTAACAATCAATCTTTATTAGGGATAGATTTTTTGAACAAAGCCAAATTAGTTTTTGATTTTGGTAAATCATTATGGTACTTTTCGGACACGAAGCACCGGAAGTACAGGTTGTTTTATGAGGATTTAGAACAAGGTTATAATGAGGTACAGTCAACACCAAAAAACTGTGATAATGATAGTATGTCACTTAATGATTTAATAAACTCTTTCAGTGATGTGTTCCGAGAGACTGGTGAAGCCACGCAGTATGCAGAGCATTTCATTGATACCGGCGAACACGCGCCAGTTGCTGTTCCGCCGTACCGCATGACACCAGCGCGCGCAGAGGTTATGCAGCGCGAGGTAGAGAAGATGCTTGCTGAGGATATCATTGAGGAGTGTGAGTCAGCATGGTCAGCACCAGCATTATTAGTGCCTAAACGTGATGGAAGTTTTCGTTTTTGCGTCGATTACCGTAAGTTGAACAGTATTACTAAGACAGATACTTATCCAATGCCGAAGATTGATGAGCTGTTACAAAGGACAAAACAGGGTTGTGTTATGAGTACTTTAGACTTAAAATCTGGGTACTGGCAAGTTGCCGTTAACCGGGATAAAGATAAGACTGCCTTCTCGACACCGTCAGGCACTTATCGCTTCAAACGCATGCCATTTGGGTTAAAGAATGGACCAGCTACATTTCAGCGTTTAATTGATCGTCTTTGCTCATGCCCGAAGTTGCAGAATATTACTATTTTAGCTTTTTGGATGATCTTTGTATAATATCGGCTGATATGGAAGGCCACATAAAGGATTTGCACGCTGTATTTGAAAGACTGCACGAATTTAAATTAAGGGTGAATCGGGATAAGTGTGTTTTTGCACGAGACACTGTCAAATATTTAGGTCACGTGATATCTAAAGATGGTATATCACCTGATGAAGAAAAAGTGAAAGCTGTATTAGATATGAAGAAGCCGTCATCACTTAAACATCTAAGAACCTTCTTACAGACTGCTTCTTGGTTTAGGAAGTTTATACCTGGATTTTCTAAAATTTCAGAACCACTGTCAAAGTTGACTAGGAAACATGAGCCATGGAGATGGGAGACAGAGCAAGATCAAGCCTTCGAGGAGCTAAAAAGCTTGCTGACGTCACCACCCATCCTCATCCAACCTGACTACACCAAACCGTTTGTGCTCAGAACTGATGCCAGTAACTACGCTCTGGGTGCAGTACTTCTACAAGGAGAAGGTAATGATGAGAGGCCTATTGAATATGCGAGCCGATTGCTCAATCAAGCAGAAAGAAATTATTCAACAACAGAGAGGGAAGCCTTAGCCATAGTCTGGGCTGTGGAACGTTTTCGTTCTTATATTGATGGTCATAAGGTTGTCGTAGGTACCGACCACCAGCCGTTGAAGTGGCTAATGACTGTAAAATCACCATCAGGCAGATTGGTAAGATGGGCACTGAAATTACAAGCATTTGATTTGCATTATGAGTATACACCAGGGAAGGTAAATATAATAGCAGATACCCTGAGCCGTCCCAACTGCGATGAGAACTCCGCAGAAGCATGTGGGATATGTTCAGTAACGATTGACTTACCTGCGAAGAGACCCTCCGAGTTAAGATCAGGTCAGCTTGCAGACCCTGAACTTGCTAAGATAATTAGGAATCTGGAAAGTGAAGAGGAAATTGATGTTCATCGTTGGACGGGAAGAGGTTATATTATGGAGCAAGGAGTGCTCTATCGCTATAATCCGGATGCGGATACAGAAGAACCGCAATTAGTTATACCTGTGGATCAAAGAGAAGAAGTATTAAAAGAATGTCATGACTCTCCTCTGGCAGGTCACCAAGGGATCGAGAGGACATATCAAAGAGTTGCTCAAAAGTTTTATTTTCCAGGGATGCGTCGTGCCATTGTCGAGTATGTCAGAACGTGTACATCGTGTCAGCGCTACAAGGCTGCCAACGACAAGCCACCAGGGTTGTTGCAGACGCCGATCCTGAATCAGAGAAATGAGGTTATTGCTATAGATTTATTCGGACCCTTACCTCCAGGTGATAAGGATGAAAAATGGATTTTATTGGTCGAGGACACCGCAACTAGATGGGTCGAGTTATATCCGCTTCGAGAAGCGACAGCTGAGGCGTGCGCGCGTACACTCATAGAGGAATATTTTCTACGTTTTGGTCTACCGCGTCGCATTATTTCAGATAATGGTGTACAATTTATTTCAGCTGTAATGCAACAGTGTATGTTCGTGTTAGATGTGAAGCAAGAATTGTTACCGCTGTATCATCCTGAGGGGAACCCTGCGGAAAGAAAGAATAGAGATTTAAAAGTACAGTTATCACAATTAGTAGGTAATAAACATAATTCTTGGCCTATATACTTACCGTCTATACGTTTTTCGTTAAATTCTGCACGTTGTCAAACTACAGGAGTTTCGCCAGCGTACTTGATGTTTGCCAGAGAGCTGAGATCGCCTTTAGAAGTAAGAAATGATCCTCGTTTGGTTTTGGAGAAAGAAAATTTCGTTCCACAGATAACACCATACCTAAAACGTTTTCTCAATACGCTAGCTGCAGTTCGCGAGAAGGTCGAAAGTCAGCAGGATAAAAGAAAGGACTATGGTGATCAGTCACGTCGCGTAGGACAAAGTTTTGTTGCAGGTGACTTGGTATTATTGAATTCGCATGTACTTAGCAACAAAGGAAAGGACCTGACATCGAAGTTCGTACCAAAAAGAGATGGACCATACGTGGTTACTAAAAAGGTAAGCCCTACAACTTATATCATAGCACCCGCACAGGACTCCAGTAGGTACTTAGGGAAGTATCACATTAAACAGTTAACACCTTACCTGGGTCGCGATACGACCCTACCTCAACCTGTAGTTCCGGTGCGGAAACGTGGCCGTCCCCGTCGTAACTTAAATGAGAATAAATGTAATAATGTGTCAGATAGGGAGGAATGTATGTACTCGCCTAATCTTTATGTAACCGATGTAAATTACAATTCTAATGTGGATTTAAATGATAAATGCAATAATGTGTCTGATAGGGAGGAATGTATGTACTCGCCTAATCTTTATGTAACGAATAGGAATTACAATTCTAATGTGGATTCAAATAATGAATGTCATAATGTGTCTAACCAAAGTAGTGTTTCTGTAAATGTATGTAACAATGATAATGTATGGCCAGCGAATGAGCGAGGACGCTTTCATCCTCTGGAGGGGGAGTATATAGCGAGACAGCGCCCTCTGTCGCGCCCTAAGCGCAATGCATTGCCGCTGGTTAGGTACCGCTAGCACTTATTTTCTGTCATGTTAGTTCCGTAAACGCCCGCAGGCCAATACTGGTTTGATTGGTACGGGAGTTCCTCTCCCCCCACACCTACCTCACTCTCTCGCTAACCAACCGCGTCCATGTTAAGTTGTTGCTCCGATATAAATAATTATTATCTTGTGTTAATTTGAGACAATATACGAAGATATATCTCCATAAAGTGTTTTGGCTACCTACCAACCAACCCTCACAGTACTAACACTACCCACTCCCAAAGTAGCTACGCTATAAATGCTAAATTTACAGAGATTCCGTATACAATATAGGCTGCTTCTATTGCTGGGAATGATCTCTACCTGACGAACTTTATATAAAGAACATTAGATAAAAGAAGAGATGGTGGTGCAACTTTTGGATCTCTACATAAATTGATCTGTTAAAAAAATTAAGCCATAATTTGCTTCAAAAATATGGGAAAAGATTTTATATGCGTTGATGTGAGCACACGTACCAGTTTATTAACAAAATTATGTCACTAGCCAGTTAATTATAATGTTGAGTGTCGCTAACCCAAACATGACGTCATGTTTGGTTTGCAGGTCGACTTAATCGACTGTTTAATAAAACTGTTGCTGATGTTTTCAAAGACCGAACCGTTATTTAAAAAGTTAATACGAGTGATAATAATGAGCGGGACAAAAGTAGTTCTAAATGTCACTCCAGTTCAGTTGGTCTTGATTTGTATTTACCTCACGAACACATTTATATACTAATGTTATTTCATCACATCATCATCATTTCAGCCAATAGACGTCCACTGCTGGACACAGGCCTCCCCCAATGCTCTCTACGCAGATCGGTCCCGTGCCACCCGTTATTTATATGTTATTTATTAGGTATTTATTCATAAAGATTCAATAATTTTTTGTTAGCTAAAGCGGTGTAATAGAGCAGATTTGACGTTTGAAACAAAACATTTTCATACAAAATTGTCGAGAAAATAATGAAAACTGCTTTAACTCTATTTTAGAGAGCAAAGGTATAACAAACATTTGTGAATAAGACCTTTAATATTAAATATGGACCTTCAATTGATCAAACTTAGATACTTACTTGGATTATTGTTAATATTTTATAAAACTAAGGTATGTAATTGCAATGGTGATAAGTTATAGTTTATAAAAATAAATTATGAGTGTTACGGAAATACCTATGTACCGGCCTACCTACCTGTTTTGTTGTAGGAGAAAGCAATAAACGTATTTTTATTTTTTTATTTTATCTGTGCGTTAAAATATTTGAAATACCATCTTTAATAGTTCTGTCGTTACAGGATACGGTGATCACTCTAAATTGCCAGTAGCTCATTTAAAACTATGAAGAGCATTAGTTGGAACGCGCAGAACTATAACATTTTTAAACTCGGCAGTTTTAATTGGTCACACGCTATCATTTTTTTTTCTTTCCGTGGCAATGACAACAATTAGTGCTAGGAGACTTACTAAGCATATTTCTAATTAAAATTCCAGTTCGAATATATTTTTATAGGAGCTCAAAAAAAAAACAGAAATATCTTAAATTTACTCAACTGCTACTACTTTTTTTTTAATTCTAATCAAATCCCACGGACACTGGTTCCGTGCCTTTTTTGTGCTCGTTTTTTAAGTGTTACAAATTATTTTTGAAATTTACTCCGCGATAAAATTAAACTAAATTAAATTATAATAACAATCTTAAGTTTAGGCAGTCATGCATGTTTAATGTTAGTAAGATGTATAAAATGTACTGTCATTTTTTTTTTGGGTACGGGGTTTGGTGATTTTATGTAGTTAAGGACCTCAGAGGGGGGGTTCTGGGGTATGTTAGTAATTTATATTTTATTTGCAAGCTTGTCCCTAACCGCGTCATCGCCCCGGCGGATCGCCATATTGAGGTTGTACTCGGTTATGTTTTCCATGGTAGCCTTCGATGCCATGGATATTAGGCGCGTTGTGGCGTCGATAGTGGCGTTATCTGTATAATATACACAAGTTCTTGTGTGTCTGGAGATGGCTACCACCGCGTGTGGGACACTTTGCAGGAGATGGGACTGTTTGGGAGTTGTTCTGACAATCGCAACGTTCTCGAACGTCTGTCCCTGGGCTTCGTGGATTGTCAGAGTGCGCGATCCTTCGCCTGATCCGTACCCCTGGCTGATTAAGACAGCTTCCTCGGCCTGGATGTGAACGAGATACAGGGTTCTTTCGAACTTGGGTATCTGCGCATCTGAAAATCGTTTCAGCTGTATAGACTTAGTTCGGGTCTTAGCCGAGTATATGCCACTGTAGATTTCTCTAATACGGCATTCTAGGCATACGGTACGACTTGTGGGTTGCGCAACAACTCCTTTGTGATGTTGGTGATTTTGTTTGATCTGTTGTAGAGTAGGGGAAAGAGATTGCAGCGGTCAATATAAGGGAGTTGGTTGTTGTCACCTAGCAGTGTGACCTTGCTGGCTTTTACTATTTGGATGGCCAGGACTATGGATCCGAAAAGGTTCATATGGGCTTCGTCAACACTAGGTGTGTACACGATTCACCCTTACTCATACCATTTACAAGTAGGGATGCTATGGTCCTCACTCTTCAAAACGGATCCAACATTTGTGCATGTTTATTTAATAAATAGTATAAGTGTTTGCCGAGAGACTGTAACCCCGAAATTGTTTAAAATAGATCCGGTTTAGTAGCTAAAAATTAAAATCGATTGGCGTCGGTATCCGTCACCTTGAACCTTTGCTAATGTTAAAAAGTAGTTCTGATTCCTTTTTCAAAAAACTTATTTCAGACATTCATGTTTCAAACGTCAAAATTGCTCAATAACACCGTTTTAGCTAGCAAAAGGTTTATTGAACATTTATGAATAAAGCCTTAAAATATTTTGAAAAACTTTTTATCAGCATTCGTCAGACTTCTTGTTATTTCAAAGGTGAGTGTGCTTATAATATTAAGGTAAATATTTAACCACCTTTCAGGGGGGAAGAGGGGACAAGTAAAGAAATTTGACTGACCGGATGGCGCAATTGGTAGTGACCCCGCCTCTTACGCCAAAGGTCGTGGGTTCGATCCCCACCCTGGACAAACATTCGTGAGGTGAACACTTGTGTTTGTTCAGTGACTGGGTGTAATATATGTATTTAAGTATGTATTTGTGATATCTGTAACACAAGTGCTTAAGCTACTTAGTACGGAATCGGTTCAATATATGAGGTGTTGTGAGAATTATTATCTATGTAAAACAATCATCTCTATTTTCAATAAAATAAAAAATATTTTTTTCTAGGTAATAAGGCTGGATTCGACCAATCTTTACCCGTGGGAAATTCTATGGTATAACGTCTATTTGTATAGAATGACAGCGTTATACCATAGATTTAGTATCGGGATAAGATTAGTCAAAACCGCTCTTAATCTGTTTCATGAATTCTGTACAGTCGTGGACCACACTACATCTCGTTAAATAGGAAGCTAAATTTTTAATCGAAATGTGAATTACCGCCAAAAGCGGCCACTTTTGGCGTGAATCCATTTTTCGTGTACAAAAACGGACCCAACATTTGTGCATGGTTATTTAATAAATAGTATGAGTGTTTGCCGAGAGATTGTAATCCCGAAATTGATTAAAATAGGTCCGGTTTAGTAGCAACAAATTAAAATCGATTGGCGTCGCTAGTGTGCCCTACTCGTTACCTTAAATCAAGGTTCGGGTGCAATACCAATCAACATAGATTTCGGATTTTGTAAACAAATCTATCAATCAACAAATGAATTTGTCCAAAAAACAAGTATCAAAACAGTTGTGGAATTTGCAGTGATCGGTTTGTTTGTTTAACTTTAATGGTGACATGGTTTCCAATTATAAATTGTTAACCTAGTTTTAAACAGTGAAATACTCCTATAATTTTTTTTATGATATAGGTGGCAGACGAGCCGTAAGCGATTACCGCTGCCCATGGACACCTGCAATACCAGTGATGTCACAAGTGTGCTGCTTACCTTTTAACCCCCCTTCCCCTGCTTTGGGCCTCCTCACTCACGCAGCGAAACACAGCGCGTGCGCTGCTTCACGCCGGTTTCTGTGAGGACGTGGTATTATTATCATTATAATATCCGGATTTTCGTCCAGTAGTACCACCATTTGATTTTAATTACTTAGTAAGTAAGCAAAGTCGCCGTGTGGTCCCCGGCAGAGTAGAATAGGCCAACCTCACTCTTACCGAGGTGTCGTAAAAGGCGACTAAGGTAAAGCTGCTGGCATGATCATCAGCACCCAGAGAAGGAAAACTCTGCATTTATATCAAAACCCTCGCCAACCCGTCTGCCAAGTGTGGTGAATATGGCAGCTACCCCTCACGTGATTGAGGGAGGCCCGTGCCCCAGCAGTGGGGACTTAAATGGGCTGACGATGAATATCATAATATTTGTTTCTTTATCTGTATTGTACATATCTGAAGGGCCGCATCAGAAATGATGTAATCCGACAGAGAACCAGAGTCACCGACATAGCCCAACGAATTAGCAAACAGAAGTGGCAGTGGCCTGGTCATATCAGCCGCAGAACTGACAGCCGTTGGAGCCGTAAAGTCCTTGAGTGGAGACCGCGACTCGGTAAGCGTAGTGTAGGACGCCCTGCGACAAGATGGGATGATGACATTCGAAGGCTGGCTGGTGTGGGCTGGATGAGAGTGGCCGAAAATCGGGAGCAGTAGCGTGCATTAGGGGAGACCTATGTCCAGCAGTGGGCGAGTGTGGGTTGCTGATGATGATGATGATGATTGTACATATTTCTGTTATTTTTATGTCAAGTATGAATCTATATTGATACTCTTATTGCACAAAATTTTACAGAACTTAATGTTATGGTCATTAGTAAATACAAACTCGGCGGTCTTATCATTAGTAAATGTCATGTCAACCGTGGGCCCGTGGAACTGTGGGAGAGCCACGCTTCGGCATGAATGGGCCGGCTCGACCGAAGTCATACCACGGCCTCACATAAAACCGGCGTGAAGCAGCACTGTGCTGCGTGAGTGATGGTACCGGAGGCCCAATCCAGGGGGGGTTGGCAGCGCACTTGTGACTCCACTGGTGTCGTGGGTGTTCATGGACGGCGGCAATCGTTTACCTACCATCAGGTGATCCGTCTGCTCGTCTGCCACCTAATACATAAAAATGTCAATGTCATGGAATACTTTTCGTTAATAAAAGATTTGGAGTCAGATCAATGTATGTGATGTTGTGAAATATTTATTTATTAACTTGAATTTAATTAGATACAACATTAAAATACGTTATTCCGTACTAAGTAGCTTAAGCACTTGTGTTACGGATATCAGACAACAAAGGTATACAAACACAATAGGACTGTTATGGAAATAGAATCATAATATTTTTATACTATAACATCTTTTAATTTGAGAGAGCCACGCTTCGGCATGAATGGGCCGGCTCGACCGGAGTGATACCATGGCCTCACAGAAAACTGGCGTGAAGCAGCACTGTGCTGCGTTTTGCTGCGTGAGTGAGGGTACTGGAGGCCCAATCTAGGGGTAAAGGGGTTCAAAGGTTAGCAGCGCACTTGTGACTCCACTGGTTTGGCAGGTGTCCATGGGCGGTGGCGATCGCTTACTATCAGGTGATCCGTCTGCTCGTCTGCCACCTGTCACAAAAAAAAAAGAACATCATTTCGAGGAACTTCGGAGTTTAAAAACGGACGTGTGATATTTGATATAAATATCTAATTCAAGAAATTTAATTTCATTTTTAATGAACAGTTAGATAGTTGTATCGGGATGTTTTCGTTATAGGTCCTCAGTCCTCGAGAAAATGTCAGTGAGATCAAAACATAAATCATACAAAGTTAGTTCAATAGTTTAGCCTCAGAGCTCGTGTTAAAAGGCACTGAAAGGTTTCCCGTGAGACGTCTGTATTACCATACTGAAGTTTCGTCAAATATGACCCTCCATGATAATATTATGTATTAGAATAGTAACGGGATTTCTACCATGTACCTTATTTTTGAATTTCCGATATTTCGGCACTGTTGCAAACGCCATGGTCACAGAGTAACTGAAGTTTTAGCGGGTAAGTTGTTACTGGCAGACAAATCGGTCTACCCACCTTTGCAGTCTTTTACTAAGCGCCCTTGCGGTACCACTGTTCACTAACTCATTATTTTCTCGCGCTTGTTCTCGACACGAGAATATGTCGTTTCGCTGTGAGTGTACTTGTGTACACTCACAGCGAAACGACATATTCTCCGATCACTGGATTCCGGATATTTGCCAATTTAAACGTATCCTCACGATTTTAATTTTTGTAGTTGGTAATTTCAATAGCTTCCCTGACCATTCTTGGTATGTAGTGGCGTTCAGTCGAAATAATATGAGGGTTATAAAACTCAATCCAGTGATTTGGACCCGATTCCAACAAATTTTCTGCGATTGCTGATTTTTATTTATCGTCGTTTTTTACTGCGGAAACTCAAAAATAAGGTACATGGTAGAAATCCCGTAAATAACTATCTTAAAGTTAAACATTCATAAAACAATATTATATTATGTATGTTAGGAAGAAATTATGAGCACTTTTTAATAGCAGTATACAGAATAAAGCTATCAAGCGGCACCCGGTATCTGAAGAAACAATTTTGGATGCAACTGGGTAAACCACAACATTTCAGATTCATTATATGAATGGAGCAGGTCAGGAAACCCGATGGAAAGCGAGCGCCCATGGACATTGGACAGTGGAGTCACAAATTTTCTGCCAACCTTTTAAAGGTACCTTCATTCACTCGGTGAAACACAGCGCAAGCGCTGCTTCACTCCGGTTTTCTGTGAGGCCGTGGTATCACTCCGGTCGAGCCGACACATTTATGCTGGAGCGCTGCTTTTCCCAAGGTTAGAGATGATGCATCTTTACGAGTTAGACTGACCGGATTGCGCAATTGGTAGTGACCCTGCCTCTTACGCTAAAGGTCTTGGGTCTGTCCCCACCCTGGACAAACATTCGTGCGATGAACACTTGTGTTTGTTCAGTGTCTGGTTGTAATATATGTATATATTTATGTTCCTCTGTTGTCTGATATCTGTAACACAAGTGCTTAAGCTACTAAGTACGGAATAGGTCAACGTATGAGATGTTCTGAGATTAAAAAAAAAAAATATCTATACGTACTTTTAATAAATTGATAACTCTACTAACAACGACAAGGCTTATAAGCAAACCGAAGAGATAAAACACTTACGCGATGCGACGGACACCCAGAACGCAATCTATTTGGTATAAATAGACACGCTACGAACGGGCGTACTACAAACGTGCTACGAATCCCCTACGAGCATAATACTTACGCGCTACGAGTCCCTACGATCGTACTACGAACGTGCTACGTACCCCTACGATCGTACTACGAAGAAGCTATGATCCCCAATATGGCTACTACTAATAGCTACGAATCCCCAATAACGGTTTACGAATGCGCTCCGTACCCCTACAATCGTAGTACGATAACACTTCATACCCCTACGATCGTACTACCAACATGCTACTTACCGCTACGATCGTACTACGAACATGGTACGATTCCCCTACGAGCGTACTAGTAACATGCTACGATTCCCCTACGTTCGTCCTACGAACAAGCTACGATTCTCCTACGAGCGTACTATGTATCCCCTGCAAGTGTAACTATGAACGTTTTACGATTCCTTTACTAGGTGATACCGCATGGAGTCTCTCAATGAAGATTGGGCTACACTCAGTACACAATGAGCATTTAAGCCACTAACTCATCATCATCATCATCATCAGCCTATCGCAGTCCACTGCTGGACGTAGGCCTCTCCAATTGTTCGCCACTGCGATCTATCCATGGCTTCTCGCATCCAGCTCTTGCCAGCCATCCTGCGCAGATCGTCCTCCCACCTAGCCAGAGGGCGCCCTACATTACGTTTGCCAAGACGCGGTCTCCACTCCAGAACTCGTTTACCCCATCGGTTGTCGGTTCTGCGGCTAATATGGCCAGCCCACTGCCACTTAAGCTTGCTAATCCGGTGAGCAATGTCGATAACTTTGGTTCTCTGCCGGATCACCTCATTTCGGATTCGATCTCGGAGAGAGACGCCGAGCATTGCTCGTTCCATAGACCGCTGAGCGACCTTTAACCACACCTTTAGCCACTAACTCAACTAAACTAAACTAAAGTTTTAATTGTCAAAACGCTTGGTGGGAATTTGATTGGTCGTTCTTGGTTCTAGTGACAACGTTTCTTTCCGATATTCCTCAGCAGCAGGTGTTATTACAAATTATGTATGTATACTTACTTAAAATGTGTGTCATAAACGGGTATTTGTTGAATAATGGCAACTATAACACTTATCGGAATCCAAACCCTGTCAGACTGGAAGTAGTTATGGTTCAGTGATCTGTGTTTCCAATGATCGTTGTTTTTATACCTGTTTGTATGGTATAAATATTCCATTACCAATGAGATTTCAGTTTGTACGCAGTTTTGATCAAAGCATTTTTTGCAATTAATTCTAAAGTAAATATTGCACTTGAGTGTTCGGATACGAAGCCCACGACCTTTTGCTAGCCGGGCAAAAGCTCTAATTAATCGGAGAGGATGAGAAGTCAATGAATTTTTAATTGCTTTTCACTTTTCCGGGCCATCGACAGTTAAATCAATATCATCATCAGTCTCATATTATTGATCTCTCGGCATGTCACAGCATATGAAACTTTCGTTCAGCAAAATTTTCAATCTTCTTTAGCCATCTAAGAACAGATTCCAATCTAAGGGTGGGTTCGACCATCTTTCGACAGTTATAAGAGGATAACTATCCGCAGGATAATTTACTTCCTTACTTTATTTTTGTAATAAACTCGATTGTGTTCTTAAAAAACGGTATAGCTATACCTTGTTTAACGAGGGAATGAACAAATAACATCATAAAACAACGCTTTGTGATTCATGATATGCCACCGGAATATTTTTTGTTAATGTCTAAAGTCAATAACAGCTGTAACAATGACAACGCCATTTTGAATTACCTAGGATATTACTAAACCGATTACCGAAAAAAGTATTGAATTTAATTAATACCGGTCTAACGATTTACCATTGGAATTAGGCGTTGACTGTTTAATGTATGAGGAGTTGGTAGAACAAATGTTTAGTTTACACTGTTAATAACTGCGCTATAGATTTATCGTTGGATAAAAATTGGTTGAATCCACCCTAAAACAAAGGTAATACCTCAGAGTAAATACCGGGCAATAGGAGCGGAAGCCAGACATATCGGGCTCATTGTTAGCGGCCGAACCCAGCTTACAGAACAATCGACCATTATTACACGGATATATCTCTTTTGATCGCACAAAGTAATTTCATCAATCGCAACGTTATTAAAGGGAAGAAATAATAAGTGATCGGATTACTAGATATGTCTGATCCCTGTACCGTCTTATTAATCAGATGTGCATTGGGTAATCTTAATCGGAAAAGAAATGTTGAGTAAGGAATTCACAGACTTTACTAGGTTTATCTCATCTGCCGTTTATTATATTTGAGTAAGGGATTTTTATTCCCCCTTCGTCTTATTTCTAAAATTTGAGGGTAGTTACTCACTATTTAACTTGTTCTCTTTCCTTTTAACTAACTTCCTTGGTAGTGCAATGGTTGGGGCGACGGCTTCATTTGGGGTCCCGAATCGGGCCACTAAGTACCTGAGTTTTCAGTGTTCACTCCAACCCTGGAAGTGGACGGTCTTGTACCAAGTTCCTTAGAGAGTACGTTAACCGTTGGTTCTGTGATCCCTCTTAGGTCGTGTCACTCATACTAGTGGCCTATCAAAATACGAGGGTAAGAGAATATAGACTGCACTTATATTAACGCGTACACTTGTGTAGTGTTCTTTGAGATTGGCCGTATCAGCTAGAGGACATAAGGTCTTAATCTCTTTATATTTTACTACTCCAGTAATCCTCTCATGCTCTTGCGACACCACCATCTCTACACGCAGAAGGCCTTGAGGTTTGACGAGTCAAGAGCAGTGCACATTCGCGTAGACTATTGTGTGGTGCTGCTTCCACGAGATCTTTTTTTTATGCTTGAGGCGGACGAACGATCAAGCGAGTCACCTGATCACCCTTGATCGTGTGTTGGGAATAATATTCTGTTATCAAAAGTAACATCTTTCATTGACCCCTTCAATCCCAGCGTAGGTCACCTAAAGAAAGTAATCAACGCTACCCATGAACATCCGCGAAATTAGACAGATCGATAATGTGTTGCCGGCCTTTTTTTTGTATTAAAAGAGGAGGAACTAGTTCTCTCACTGAGTTACCATATCTCTGGGTCAACTGTAGTGTATGCTCTTGTATATATTTTTTTAATTGAATTAATTTCGTATCTTTCACTAAAGAGTCATTGAGAGTAACTTTGTTTTACCGTAATCATAGTAATTTGGATAAATTCGCGACCTTATCAATTAGGTAAAATATTTTACACATAGGTCGCTACCCTCAGGAAAATGGTGTCTAGAAAGTTAGAAAGTAATTAATTTGCTCAAGGTATGAAGTTCAGAGTGCTGTTTGACTTTCTGCCTTTTGGAGTGTTCTCTTTTATGTTGAGTATTTGTTAATTTGCATGGGCTTAATTTACGAATGAATATTCATATCGAATCAATAAAATAAAAAACTTTATTTGCATAGGCTGGTACAGTCAGACAGTAAAAAGGTTCGTGACCTTAAGCTAAATTTTCGCTTGCATGGCAAGAATCAGTAATCAGTCAATCCTAACGGTTAAAAAGATGTGCCAACCTTATACCGGTTAAAAAAATGTCATAATACATTTTGTCTTCAAATATGGCATAGGCTGAGAGATTTTGGCATTACACAAGCTATTCGTGAATGACACACGAGACAGCCAATAGTAAACATCCAAATTAAAACCGGCCAAGTGCGAGTCGGGCTCGCGCACAAAGGGTTCCGTAGCAGCAAAGTCCAAAATTACAGTTAAATCAACCTATCTCAAAAACTATAAGAGATACTTTGATCAAACCAAAAATCGTTGAAAGAGTTAATTAGCATGCATCACCTCTATTTTTTTTAGAATTTTATACCCCGTAGTTATAAAAATAGAGGGGGGGGGACATACTTTTTACGACTTTGAGAGCTGATATCTCAAAAACCGTTCACTTTAAGAAAAATGTTTTTTAGAAAACTTTATATCATTTTAAAAGACCTTTCCATTGATACCCCACACGGGTATGTACATCGAAAAAAAAAATTTCATCCCTCAGTTACATGTATGGGGGGCCCCACCCCCAATTCTTTTTTTTACTATTTAGTGTCATATTTTTGTAGCGGTTCATACAACACATATTCCCATCAAATTTTATCACTGTAGTACTTATAGTTTCCGAGTAAATCGGCTGTGACAGACGGACAGACGGACAGACGGACAGACGGACATGACGAAACTATAAGGGTTCCGTTTTTGCCATTTTGGCTACGGAACCCTAATAAAAACGTCACCGACCATGACAATAAAATTTATTTTATTTTTTTTTTAATTTTAAATTTAGTTGCCACGTCAAACCAATGTATACTACATAGGTATCTTTAAATTTTCTTTGCATCAAATGGCATCAATGTTGCTACAAGCAAATTTGTACTCTCTGATCTTACAGTTGAGCATAATTTTCTGTGCAACAGGTGTTACTCTAACAAATTTACGAAAGGTAATAAGTGCTCATAGCATATCAAACGAATCAATTTGAAAACTGACAAACTTTTTAGTTCTTTGACTGTATACAGTACTTACAAATCGTTATACATTTGAGTAATTTAACACGATTTATAAGGTATATAATTTACATGCTAAGGTCCAAACTGAAAACCAGCGCGGCCAAAAACGGCCACTTATGGCGTTAATCCAAATTTCAAGTGCAAAAGCAGACCCAAAAATTAAGTATAAGTATTAAATAAATAGTATAAGGGTTTTCCGAGAGGCCGAAGCTTCGAAATTGTTAAAAATATATCCGGTTTAGTTGCTAACATTTTAAATCAATTGGCGACGCTAGTGTGCTCTACCCGTTAGCTTAAAGTAATTAAAATTCGATTTTATGTTTTCTGATAATAAGTTAAAAATTAACTTTTCGGAATTTGCAATAACGTACATTACTGCTTAATCATCATCACACACTATCATTGTTTTTGTGAGTCTGTACTTAATTGGTTTTATTAAATTGTTCAAGCAGGAATTAATTAAATCCACGCCGACGTAGGTCGATGTAGGTCAAAATAGGATAGTATGTCGGTCATCATCATTAATATCATGACTTGACCGGAGTGATATCACGGCCTTACATAAAACTGGCGTCTGTGCTGTGTTTTGCTGCAAAAGTGAGGGTACCGGAGGCCCAATCCGGGAGAAAGCGGGGTTTGAAGGTACCAACAGGTAGAGATTGACTCGATTGATTGATTAGTCTGCTCTTCTGCCACTTATCACATAAAAAACGATGTTTATTTATATTTGGTGGGGGATTCCATTCGGAGAGTTTTAATTTACTGTCAAGATGTCCATTTTTTTATGTGATAGGTGGCAGACGAGCAGACGGATCATCTGATGGTAAGCGATTGCCACCGCCCGGCCATGGATATCCGCGACACCAGTGTGCTGCGAACCTTAAAACCCCTTTCCCCCGGATCGAACCGGTTTTCTGTGAGGCCATGGTATCACTCCTGTCAAACCGGCCCATTCGTGCCGAAGCGTGACGTTCCCACGGTCAATTTTCCATTCTTTCATTTCGTTCAAAATGAGTAAACGACTGTTTCTATAGGAGCTTCTCCGATATTATTCAATTCTGAATATACGAGAACAAGTTTACGAGCTCTTAAAACAATCAGTTGCTATCCAGAAACAAGATATACACCTTGAAATATTGGAGCAAAAGGAATCCCGAAGAAAAGTGCATCGAATCGTATTGATTTTACTGCAATAAGTCGAGTGAAGCGGTATCAAATCCGAGTAATGGAGCATCGGAATCGTGAAAACAGCGGTGTGAGGTTACGTGCAACGCTTTGTGTCTGTCAGCTCATGTTGCTAAGAGGATTTTAAACCTCCGTAGCTGGAACTTGGGTCGAGTGTGCCTTGGATCACATTTCAATGCGGCCTTTGATGATCAGTTAACGATGTGAAATTAGAAGATCGCCAGTTCTGTAGGAGTTGAGGTTTGGTTGAGTTTCGCTTTGTGCCGTCGCCTGTAATGAAATGTAAACACGCCGACTCTTAAGGCGGAACAATAAAGATCATATTCGAATGAGGTTGTATACTTATCAGTGCACGAGTTACTAGATAGATGAGGTTGAAGCCAAATGCTTCCCAATTGTGGGGAAATACAGTTGCGTCTACATCAGCAAGTTTAAGTTGAACATGACAGTTTTGGTTTCCGGGGGAAGGGGAAATTAAAGGTTGGTTTAAAAGTCAGAGCACGACTTCACTGGAGTTACAGGTAGCCAAATGGCAAAAAACGGAACATTATAGCCATATCTGTCTGTCTGTCCGTCCGTCCGTATGTCACAGCCCCTTTTTTCGAAAATATAAGAACTATAGCAGCAGGCCAGGACCGGTAGAGGTGGAAAAAGGTTAGGGAGGCCTTTACCCTGCAGTGGGATACTATGGGCTCGTAATAAATAATAAAATAAAAACTATATTATTAAAACTTGGTAAATAGATGTATTTTGTGAGCCGCATTACGATTTTTACACAAAAATAGGAAAAACAAAATTTGGATCCCCATACTTACAACTGAAAATCTACATTTCTTTTTCTATCAAACCCATACGTGTGGGGTATCTATGAATCATCATCATCTTCATTTCAGCCAATAGACGTCCACTGCTGGACATAGGCCTCCCCCAAAGATCTCCACACAGATCGGTCCTGCGCCGCCCGCATCCAATGGATTCCCGCGACCTTCACCAGGTCGTTGGTACACCTTGTTGGGGGGCTTGCCACGGCTGCAACTTCCTGTACATGTCCTCTACTCGAGGACCTTTCCGCCCCAACGGCCGTCTGTTCTCCTCGTTATGTGCCCTGCCCATTGCCATTTGAGGCATGCCATCCTTTGGGCTATGTCTGTGACCTTAGTTCTCCTGCGGATCTCATAATTTCTGATACAATCGCTCAAGGAGACTCCGAGCATGATAACACCTTAATCCTTATCAAGATAATCTATGAATAGATCTTTAAAAAATATGTTGGGTTTCTAATATATTCTTTTTCTAAACTTAATACTTTGCGCTAGAGACGCTCCCAAAGTGGTAAAATGTGTGTCCATTAAAATAATTTTCATCTTAGCGTGTAATGGACAATACGACAAAAAAAATATTAGCATTTTTAAACGCTTTTCGAATAAAGAAAGAGAAAAAAGATGACACATAGTTTTAAGTTATCATGAAATATGTGTATTTATTGAAACATTCATATTTTAAATTATAAATTAATTTGCCGCAAGTGACGTTGTCCTGAGGCTCAACGTATTGTGATGTCGTTGCTATACGTCCAATAAAAAAATTAGGTGACTTTAAGTTACTTACTATCACTGTCATCGTTTAGTTTTGTGATTTTTATGATCAGAAATTTTACTTTTTTTGCTTTAATCAACGTGAGCAAAAGCGTTATTAATTTACCTGTCATGCAGAGTGATGACGTCACAGGAGGATTTTTACATTTATTTATTTTTCTCCATTAATATTTGTTTAAAAATTCTGAATTTATTTTTCTAATATTTCTATGAGTCTAATCTAGAAATGGTATTTTTCATTTTGAAAAATTATTTTTTATCGTATTGTCTATTCCCAGTTGCGTCCGTAGCTGAAGCTTCGGAGCGTATGCTTAGACCATGATTAAGGATTCGGGATGTCTGGTAATTACAATGAAGCAACTGCCGTCTGACTTTCGCAATCCTCAAACAGTGGTACCAGACCAACTGGATCCCGGTTACAAGTTTAGAATCATAATCTCTAAGGGCCGTGTGGTCCCGGCAGAGTAGAATAGGCCACCCTCACTCTTACCGAGGTGTCGTAAAAGGCGACTAAGGTAAAGCTGCTGGCATTATCATCAGCACCCAGAGAAGGAAAACTCTGCACTTATATCTAAACCCTTGCCAACCCGTCTGCCAAGCGTGGTGAGTATGGCAACTACCCCTCATGTGATTGAGGGAGGCCCGTGCCCCAGCAGTGGGGACTTAAATGGGCTGATGATGATGATGATCCGAGACGTGCAGTTTTCCTCATGGTGTTTTCTCTCACCATTGGGATGGTGGTAGAAATATGGACATTAATTTGAAATATCCAGACGTGCATGCTCGGATTGGACCCACGACCTTCGTATGGAAAGCGCGTTCATATCCACTGACCTACAGTTGCTATGTACATTCATACATAATCTGTTACTTAACTGTAATACTGGGACAGTACAGGGCGTGTCGTGGAAACGGTGCATGTTAAATCCTAAACGCCACAAGGATTTTAAGCGCCCCTGTTCGTCCGTCCAAAGATACCCTTCGCATTTCCCTTAACACAACGCAGTAAGGTTCATAGTGGTATATATATGTGATGAGACCTCAGTCCTCCATATATAAGTGAGGAACATGAATACACTCGTCGTACTCGGATATACCGTTTAACGTTTTTTCCCAGTTCATTTGCAATGCAAATCGGTCACCACCGAAAGAACCCTTTCCAATTTTGTAGTAAATTATCGTGCAGAACTTTACGTACAGCCAATTAAAAATCGGACTTAATTCCAAAATATTGAGCTTTATAGGTTCATTAAGTAAATCGACGAAGTTGTTGATATTTTTATAGCAATATATTGCAATTTATTCTTAAGTAAATAGCACACTTAAAAATTTCATCTCGTGTTCAGGCGGGACACGAATCCACACTTTCCACTATCCGGGTGAATGATCTACCAATTAAACCACTGAACGCGTCTACTATGCCGACGAAATTTGTAATTGCTTGATTCGACTAAATTTAAGACGTATTTTTTTACAAGCAAAAACCCTAACTCCACATTCCTTTTTCAGGTTTCGAAGACACCCACGTCATGATCTTCATCGGTTTCGGCTTCCTCATGACGTTCCTCAAGAAGTACTGCTACAGCGCGCTCGGGTTCAACTGGCTCCTGGCAGCGCTGGTCATCCAATGGGCTTTGCTGTGCCAGTCATTCTACCACATGGAAGATGGTGTTATCAAGGTCACCAAGAAACATTTGCTTGGTGAGTAACTAAGTTTCGGAACCATCATCAAATAGACGCCAACTACTTGTCGGATATACCCGTCCCCCAAGGTTCTTCACACAGTTCGGTCCTGTGTCGTTCTCATCCAAGTTTTTCCCGCGACCTTCACAAGGATCGTTCTCGATAAGAACTATAGTACAGTGAATAGAGTGGGTTATTGAGGTCCTAAAGGCATTCATATGATGATATTCATCGGCGAAGAAGTACTAAACTGCCTGCTGTCATTCTACCAAATGGAAAATGGCATTTATATCAAGGTTACCACGAAACATTTGCTTGCTAAGTAGTTACTTACCAACCACTACAACTTGTTTAGTAAAACTAGGTGTATTGTATATAAGAGGGGTTCAAATCCCCCTACGGAGAGCCCAGCTGTACCTGAGTGCCCTGCGCCGACAGGCCAGGGTCGGGTCCCTTCCCTGAGGGCCAGGTCTGCTAATCGGTGCCTTTCCCCTCCACTTTGGTGGACTATGTGGTGTAGTGCTGGTTAGGCACGCCTTCTCTCAGTATGCAAGATACGGGACAGGGGAGGGGCATTCCTCCAACTTTAAAAACATAAATAAGGTGTATTGTGTATTTGACTGCCTCTGCACAGGTCACCTCTAATGCACAGGTTTGTGGGGCGGATTTTAAAGCGACGACTTCCCTTAAGGTCCTGTTTTCGATCCCCTTGTAGGGCTAGGTACTTGAATGAAAAACTGACAGCTCAATGATGCCCTCGGAAAGCACGTTCTTCGAAAACAGCTTCTTCGGTCGTGCCACATTTGTGTCACATCGAAATGTTACTGTTAAGGAAATAGCGAGTGTATTTTTGTCCACAATAATATATTTCTGTGCACCAAAATGCACTCAAGAATTAGCCATCGATAGGCTAAAAATTCGGTGGGCTTTGTCGGTGACTCTGGTTCTCTGTCGGATTACATCATTTCTGAAGCGGTCCTTCAGAGATACTCCGAGCATAGCCTTTTCCATAGCTCTTTGAGCGACTTTGAACCGGTGGACTAGTCCAGCCGTGAGTGTCCACGTCTCGGTATCGTAAGTCATGACCGGAAGGACGCACTAGTCGAAGACTTTCGACTTAAGACTTTGAGGGATGGGTGACGAGAAGACTTGACGAAGTTTACCAAATGCTGTCCAGCCTAGCTGAATTCTTCTATTGGCTTCTCTCTCGAAGTTGTTTCTGCCTAATTGGAGCGTTTGTCCTAGATAGACATATTCCTGAACAACCTCGAGAGGTACTCCATTAACAGCGACCGGTCCCGGATCAACGAGCTCGTTGAACATGACCTTGGTTTTGTCCAAGTTCATCCGAAGACCGATGTGTTTGATTTGTTTGTTGACCAGAGTCACCGACATAGCCTAGCATAGAATTAGCAAACTGAAGTGGCAGTGGGCTGGTCATATTAGCCGCAGAACTGACAGCCGTTGGAGCCGTAAAGTCCTTGAGTGGAGACCGCGACTCGGTAAGCGTAGTGTAGGACGCCCTGCGACAAGATGGGATGATGACATTCGAAGGCTGGCTGGTGTTGGCTGGATGAGAGTGGCCGAAAATCGGGAGCAGTGGCGTGCATTAGGGGAGACCTATGTCCAGCACTGGACGAGTGTGGGTTGCTGATGATGAGGCTAAAAATATTATGCTTGTCAATGGCTGATTTTTAGGGTTGCTGCCATAGCCGATATTATTCACATAGTTCAACGCATTAGTAACCCCCGATATTTCTGTAATGCCTACGGGTGCTTATCAAACATATATCTCTCTAGGCCATTTAGAAGCTTTTATAACCGATTAGGAGTTATAAGTGCTAGTTCAAGAATATATTTTCAAAATAAAATACTTTTTACTGAGCTTGAAAAACACAACATAGCACTTTAAACTGAGTAATGTATAAATTGTAGGTTTGTGAAGAATACCCTATTGGTTTTCGATTATAAGACTCAAGAAATAAACAAGAATAATAAAAGGGTTTCTCAAGTCGTAAAATACTTACTTTGTTTTTAACATTACGCTGAGAATATTTCGAGGATCATTATTATCAAATTATTTGACAGCTTTGTCTGTATATGTATAAAGACCTACCTACTCATTACCTACTCATTATTAAATTTATAAATATAACCTATGCGGATAAAGAATGGGATCAGAAATGGCGGCGCATCTATTCACTTCACGCTAGCACACCCACGAGTGCGAGTATAGACGCAAATAGTGTGCGAGCGAGAAGTGAATAGATTCGCCGCCATTTCTGATCCCATTCTTTATCCGCACAGGTTGTACGTCACACTAATATTTTACATGGTCCCAAACTAAGATTTTACATTTACCTACTATATTATTATGTATTGGGCACTGGATATCGAGAGCTGGCCGTATCTTTGATTGCGTTGACTAAGGGCCAAGTTCCCTAACTTTGAAATCAACAGTAATCACACTTTACACACTTTAACCACTGAGCATTGTTAAAACACGATTAACGCGATAGGTAGCCTTAACTAGCGACACCAATCGATTTAAATTGTAAGCTACTAAACCGGATTAATAAATAGTACTATTTTAATAAATAGTATAAGTGTTTCTCACATGAGGGGTAATTGCCATACTCACCACGCTTGGCAGACGGGTTGGCGAGGGTTTTGATATAAATGCAGAGTTTTCCTTCTCTGGGTGCTGATGATCATGCCAGCAGCTTTACCTTAGTCGCCTTTTACAACACCTCGGTATGAGTGAGGGTGGCCTATTCTACTCTGCCGGGGACCACACGGCTAATGGCAATGGCATGGTATGGCAATTACCCCTCATGTGATTGAAGGAGGCCCGTGCCCCAGCAGTGGGGACTTAAATGGGTTGATGATGATGATGATGATAAGTGTTTGCCGAGAGGTTGTGACCTAGAAATAGTTTAAAATAGATCCGGTTTAGTAGCTAAAAATTAAAATTGATTGGCGTCGCTAGTGTGCCCTACCCGTCACCTTTAAGTGTGATAACGGTCGTTTGTAAATTTGGTGAACTCGGCTCTTAGAAGTTTACCGATTCCTTTCTAGGTAATCAATAGAAATGTCTGAAAACGAAAGTCTCTAATGTGTGTGTCTTGCCAGTGATGAAATACAGAACCGAAACATGGCCGCTTACAATATGCCCTTGAAGGAGGCTCAAAGTCACCCAGAGAGTAATGGAGAGGCCTATGCTTGGAATCTCCTTGCGTGATCGTATCAGAGATGATGAGATCCGCAGGAGAACTAAGGCCACAGACATAGCCCAAAGGATTGCATGCCTCAAGTGGCAATGGGCAGGGCCTATAGCAAGGAGAACAGACGGCCGTTGGGGCGGAAAGGTCCTCGAGTGGAGGCCACGTACAGGAAGTTGCAGATGTGGCAGGCCTCCCACAAAGAGGACCGACGATCTGGTCGCGGGAATCCCTTGTATGCGGGCGGCACAGGATCAATCTATGTGGAGAACATTGGGGGAGGCCTATGTCTAGCAGTGGGCGTCTATTGACCGTAGTGATGAATCGATAACAATGACTAATCTCATCTCAGAATATAATTTTAGTTGCGTCCAAAGCTGTCGCTATGAAACCCAGATTTCACTTTGACCATGATTCACAATTGGTAATTCTGACCTTATCAACCAGGGAAATGAGACCAACTGAATCATAATTACTCGTTTAGAATAATATCTTAACAATTAAGAAACTATCCGAAACGAGCAGGTTTCTTAGCGATGTTATATAGAAAATCAGAGGTGCATTGGAACCTACGATCTCCCAATATGAAAAGCGCATGTTTTTATTCACTAAGCGACCATCGCTCAAAACCAATGCATTAATAATAATAATAATAATTCTCACAACATCTAATACGTTGACCTGATTCCGTACTAAGTAGCGTAAGCACTTGTGTTACAGGTATCAGACAACAGAGGAACACAAATATATACTTAAATACATATATTACACCCAGACACTGAACAAACACAAGTGTTCATCGCAGGAATATTTGTGCAGGGTGGGGATCGAACCCACGACCTTTGGCGTAAGAGGCAGGGGCCAATACCAATTGCGCCATCCGGTCAGTCAATGCATTGAGTGAGCATCATTATTCAATTAAATCTTCACGCGTTCCTGAAAAAGAATTTTGGTATACCGTCGAATCTACTACAGAGTTTTCTTATAATAGTTCAGTTCTATTATTATTATTCCCCTTTTTTTCATAAAATGGCTTTACCCGAAGATATCTTGCCAATGTCAAGTAACTTTAAGAATACGTCGAAGTCAGTCAAAGTAACAGTCACTCAATAAAACGCCGGTGTTTGGAGTTTTATCAGTCTGTTGATACCACTCTAAACCCAATCGTGGGTTTTAAGACTCTATTAGTTCCAAGCAAGTTGTCGTGACAACTTACTCGACACACAATAGCAGTGTTAAAAACTATACTATGCATTGTATCGTTTCTTATTATTAGAATCTAAATGTTTTTAAATATTTCCCTATTATTTTCATCTAATAATAATGTGTATGATGACAAGTTTTTTTTTGGCATCTAATAATTTCGAATGCCATTGTAGGCGCATCATGGAGTTACCACATACATTACCTTTGTCAACTTTGTACCACCTGCGATGACGAATAAATGAATTTGTATTTGTATTTGTAATAACCTCGCGGCGATTCACTGCACAAAACAACACCAAATTTGTTCACTAAAAACCACTAGAAGATAATTTGAAACCTTTATATTGCATCGGCATTGCAAGACTATTTAAATGATGAGGATTCTTGGTCATGTTAATCGATTAGTCTTGAGTTATAATTCATAGTAGTCTGTTAACTTTGGTGATTGTATTTTTTTTTCTCTTCTTAATTGAAACTTTGTAACATCATTAATATTTTAAAAGAGTAACTTACTGAGTTTCTTGCTGGTGTCTTCTCAGTAGAAATCGAGATTCCGAACCAGCGGTAGATGATAATAATATGTCTACCTATTTTGACATTCATAAGTGTTCTATATGGACATAAATCGAATAAAGTATTTTTTATCTTATCTTGCATCAGCCCATGTACGTGTTTTAGTCCTACCGCCAGAATCTATTATACTGTAAAAAGAACTGTTACTCGTTGTACCAAAAAACGTTTCTTCTCATACTTAATGCCAGTGTCAGCCATAATTCATTTACCCCTTGCAAATTTAATCCTAATAAAAATATGAGGGTGGGAGATTTGCCGGGTTTACGGCTAGAAGTTAAGCAATCACATAAATATGTGTTAGTGTTTTACAAAATGTTCGCATTGTACCGTAATATTGTGAATTAGTGTTATTGCAGTAAGAGGAAACTGGTAGCTGAATAGCAGGTGAATGTTTTGAGTGAGAATAATATGTTGGGTCATTTTTTTAATGTGATTGGTGGCAGACGAGCAGCCTCTCCTGACGCAGAAACGCCGCGAAACACGGGACAGTACTGCTCCTAGTCAGTTTTCTGTGAGGCTGTGATATCACTCCGGTCGTTCCGGCACATTCATGCCGAAGCGTGGCTCTTCCAAGGTCGGGCTCCCATGACACGATGATGATATTCCATTGTATCATGTTTGTACTGTATTGTATTATGTACCTAGCTATTACGTTTTGTATGTTGTGCAAAAAAGAGTGTATCTATCTATCTACACGGGGTGTAACGATGGTTTTATTTATTGTTTTCATATGATAGCAGTGAAGGTAGCTCAGCGGATAAGAACGCGCCTTCTGGATTTTTCAAATCTTGTATGAGCATATATTCTACTATTAGCTGGGCAGTGAGGAAACCTGCACGTTTCGGATAGTTTCTCAAAAATTGTGGATACGGGTTGGCAGACGGGTTGGCGAGGGTTTTGATATAAATGCAGAGTTTTCCTTTTCTGGGTGCTGATGATCATGCCAGCAGCTTTACCTTAGTCGTCTTTACGACATCTCGGTAAGAGTGGACATCTACTCAGGGTGGCCTATTCTACTCTGCCGGGGACCACACGGCAAACCTAAATCGAATGTTGTTTATTATAAAGGCTGTATGCTTTTTAAATGAATGATTGATGAACGTTGGTTGAACCGTTTCTCAAGTGTGGTTACATAACTCTGGTATTTAAATAAATGAGGCAAACATGCAAAGTAAATATGGAGTCGTTATTGGTCAATTAGGCGAATATGTTTGGTTTGGGTCGGATACCTCACTTTCATAACAGCTATTTACAGATAGTCATTCAATCTGTTAGGTAAACAAAATGTTTAGTCAACAATGTACTAGCAAATTAACGGAATGCTCGAAGTAGGTACTTTATTTTTGGATTTTGTTTAATAATTCAATTTACTTTCATATTGACCCGAATGGATCCCTTACTTAGTTTTGGCACTTAATTTGGTTATTAGTTCTAAAGTATACCAGCAGATGGCATTAGGTGTCGATTAAATCTCGTAAGTATTCCGCGTTTTCTGTTTACCTAATAGGCCTTGTTGTTATCTATAGGGTTATTAAGACTAAAACAAATAAAGACGGAGATTCCGATTGCCTTGATAAAAAAGCTTAGTAATATTGTTCTGTGTCATAGATCACCATTACCTACCTAATATTAACAATGAATTGCATTCTGAGTAGGAGTCACAATTATTATAATAGTAATAAAATTAAACAAACATCAGTTTGCGTGACATCTACAATGAATCGTCAGATTTATCGTAGATGTCGAGTGACAGACGTCATTAGGGATGTGGTAAAATATTTTTAGATGCCTCACAATGAAGGTCATCTTAAACACCCCCATTTATATATTCCGCGATTCTTCGCAGTATTCGTGAAAAAATATTTCATGTAGTATGCACAAATGCCATATATCTGGAAGACCGGTGGCCCTCAATGGCGTTTCTCTCGAGGTTGTGCAAGAATATGTTTATCTGGGCCAAACTATTCTGCTTCGACTACACAATTTTGAGAAGGAAGCGAACAGAAGAATATGCTTGGGTTGGGTGGCGTCGAAAAGCTGCGTCATATACTTGACTCGACCAGGGTCTTTAACCAGTGCGTTTCACCAGTAATGACATACGGAGCCGAAACGTGGACAAGTTTAAGGTAGCTCCGCGGGCGATGGAGCATGCTATGTACGGAGTTTCTCTGGCGGATGAAATTCGTAAAGAACTTATTCGTCAGAGAACTAAAGACACAGAAATTGCATGTAGGATCAGCACGTTGAAGTGGAGATGGGCCGGTCATGTCTCTAGACGTACTGATGAAAGATGGAGTCGACACGTACTGGAGTGGAGTGGTCACTACGTGGGGAAACGCAGTGTTAGACGCCCTGTGGCGCGATGGACTGACGATTTGAGTATGCAGACTGTTTAGAACCGGTTGGCGCTCTTTGGGGAAGTTCTCACGTTCAGTAGTGGACGGCGATAAGCTGATTGATTGATTGATGTAGTATAAACATTTTAATTGGATTTGCTGAGTTCGTTTGGTCACTTATTTTTTTTATTACAGAGGCGGATATAATGTCGGCAACGGTATTGATCACCTTCGGAGCTCTATTGGGCGTTGCTAGTGGAGTGCAGCTGCTTTTCATTGCCATTGTGGAGACTGCAGTGGCTTGCCTGAACTTTTGGTTGGTGGCAGATATATTTAAGGTAAGTGGCTTTATCATTCCTCAAGTACGCTAAGATTGATTAGACTTCGCGTACTTTACGGGTTATTAAACTGAACAAACTCTAATTTTGCAAAATGTAATAAGAAGTAAAGACAGCATCAGCCATCGTCATCTCGTCAAGGCAAAAATACTAGTAACCAACTATATATAACAAGGTATGTAAATAAATATATTCTTGAGATTTCACAAAGTTTGATTAGTCTCTCTAGTAGTTAAATATTAAACTATTATAATGAAACGGCGCTTTTTGGGGTTCCGCAGTGGATTAAACAGTTCATTATGTCGTATGTATTTGACAGCCCGTTTGGATCAGGGGAAGTGAACGCAGCTTCTGGTGCAAGGGTTGCGGGTTCGATCCCCACACAGTACAAACATTTGCGTGCATGAACATGTCTGTTTATATTGGTCTGGGTGTTTTCTTTGTATTATAAGTATGTGTTTACAAAAGAAATGTATTAAGTGTATTGATATATTTGTAATTCTGCTGTTGGTTGATCAGAGCTTGAGCTACCTATCTCGGAGTCAGATAAATGTATCTGATGTTGTGAATTGTTTATTTTTTTTATTTATTATGCAACAGTGGGAGAGCCACGCTTCGGCATGAATGGGCCGGCTAGACCGGAGAAATACCACGTCCTCACAGAAAACCAGCGTGAAGCAGTGCATGCGCTGTGTTTCGCTGCGTGAGGGTACCGGAGGCCCAATCCAGGGCAGGGGGGGCTGAAAGGTAAGCAACGCACTTGTGACACCACTGGTGTTGCAGGCGTCCATGGGCGGTAATCGCTTGCCATCAGGTGATCCGTCTGCTCGTCTGCCACCTATATCATAAAAAAAAAGTGATGCCGTGAAGACCAGTTATTCATCATACTGTCAAAATGTTAATCAAATTTTAAATCCTTTGATTTCTTACTTTGAAAAGTAACACAATAATTATGTGAACTCTCGTAATTTGGTATTAAAAACATTCGCGAATGCCTTTTATTCCTTGTAACCCCTGGAGCCCAATTGTTGGGACGTGATATAGAATGCGATATTTATATGGACTAATTCATGGAAATCTGTCATTCGACTTCTATGTCGAGTGCACGAGGATTAGCCGTCTGTTATCTCGTGCACTCGACATAGATAGGTATAGGATTCAATATTTCTTCGACAAGTATCGAAATCCCGAATTCTATATCTATGTCGAGTACACGAGAATCGACCCTCTGTTCTGTGACAGTTTCCTGTTATTATTTATCTGTATTAAAATATATTCAATCGCTTCTATTTTAGGCAGCAGATATGGGAGGATCTATAGGCATTCACTCTTTCGGCGCGTACTTCGGCCTGGGTGCGAGCTTGGCTCTGAGAAGCAAGGCGACTACCGCTGAGCCCACAGCTAACGCACCAGCGGTGGACTTAAATGGACCGACCTACATCTCTGACGTCACGGCTATGATTGGTAATCCTTAATCTTCTTTACTATTTATAACAGGTAAGGGGCAGAGGGAGAGGGCAGGGCAGTAGTTAGATAGATATACTATAAAATGTACCTATGGTTTACAGAATTGAATTCTGTTATCATAATATGTTTATTCACTTTTGGCAGTCTTAACGCTTATTGCGGTTTCTTTCAGATCACTTTGGGGCAGAGGAAAAAATACAGCACATTAAAAAGCGTAGTTATTTTGGGAGATTTGTGATAACACAAACGAGGCAATGTTATTTTGAGGATTGGTTTTACTCAGCGTTTATTTCCGGGTTCCAAAGCGACAAAATTTGTCGTTTTGGAACCCGGGGTACTTAAGCTTAGACCATCATTCAGGATTTGGGTATTTAGAATGAAGCGACTGCCCTCTGATCTTTGCAGCCCTTAATAGGGGAACCAGACCAACTGAATGAGGGTTACACGTTTCAAAAACTATTCGAAACATTTACATTTCCCCTAGCGGCCGATCTATTGGTATAAGTACCTACACACATGTGGGATAGAATAAATAACACACCACTGGTTTCGGGAATAGTTCTACTTCTTTAATATATAACCGTCCTACGTCTTTATGCCTTTCACCGTCGTCGGCCATACGTCGTCTATCTCACTCTCGCACGTCATTCTATAATTCAAATATCGATCTCTTACACGTTCCTTATCATGCATCTACCGATCACCAATCCTACACACATATATTTGAACCAGAAATGTATGCTCGGATTCAAACCTACGTAAGCACTTTCCATACGGCAGTATGGAAAGCGCGTAAAAAGTGGATAAGCACCCACTTAGCTACCGTCGCTCCTAAGGTTTGGTTTTAGTTATTAAATAGGTACCTAATTCTATATTGTTAGACGAAGGAGAGTGGTTAGTCAAATTGATTAAGCCATTTATTCCGTTACACGCAATACAACCTGCACTGACTATTATGTCGGCCCACATGTGCCAAAGCGATTAAGATACTTGAGGTAAATTTATTAGGTGCATGCCTCTCGGCCAAATAGTCGAAAACGAATGAAGGTCTGTATCACATACCTACTTTGTTTAATTACCTACTTATGACTGTCTCGGTGGCGCAATGGTTAGTCGCACTTTAAATTATGGCTGCGCTTAAGCGCTCGCATTCGATTACTGGGTCGGGCCAAAAATTTACTTATGTTTTTGGTAAGAAATACTTAGTGTCAGCCCGGAGTTTAAAAGTTGGCGGTTTTGTAATCCGGTGCACGTTAAGCTGTTGGTACTGCACCCGATCCCTCTACGGTCGTATCAAATTGGTGTCCCATCGGAATTTGAGGTTAAGGGAATAGAGAGTGCACTTGCATCGAAACACAGCACCGGTTTTCTGTGAGGTCATGTCATCACTCCGGTCATGCCGAAGCGTGGTTCTTCCATGACATGAAAAACTGCCTAAAACTAACTCAACCGTGACATTTTGTCCTTGTTTCAGGTTCAATATTCCTGTGGATTTACTGGCCATCATTCAACTCCGCGTTGACAAACTCTGATGCTGAATACGAGAGAGCAGTCGTTAATACTTATTTGTCATTGGCTGCTGCGACGGTAAGAATTTATCACACTTAAAATAACATGTGACTCGAGTGAGAGGGATATCTGTGAATAACTAAGCACATCCCTTTAACGTTATTTGGAACAATTTTACCGTGTTAAAAAAAACCTTTATAAACAAATTTTTGATTAAGCTAAATTTAGTCGTTTCATCGGTCATTTTGTATAAGACACATTTTTTGTGCAATTTTCACAGGTTTCGCGAAATTATATTTTTGTTAACCACTCAAAATATCCCTGTTAGTATAGATAGATAAAATACAATACCTATTATTTTTTGCATACCATAGGTAGTTACAGCACAGAAAAACTTAAAACCGAAACTTATTTTTGCAGTCTTAATGCTGCAAGCGATATCTTTTGGATAAAAGATATTGAACCGCGTAAAACATAAGCAGTAAATAAAATCTTGTAAAATTTTGATGTCTTTATCACCTTAAGGACATCATCTCCGTAGTATTTAATTTGTGAGGGTGCGTCCACATATGACCAATGCGCCGCGAAATTGCAGCTTGCGAGCCGCTTGCTATTTCGCGCGCAAACTGCGCGCGAGCGGCGCTGGTGTGGCAAACGAACCTAAAATGCACGCGTGCAGCTTGTGAGCATGCGCACGTTCGTGAGATTTGGACGCACCCTGAAGTATCATTGTTTTGTCCTAAGTTAGCCATTCAGACAGTGTGGTCGGACATGGCCGTGTGGTCCCCGGCAGAGTAGAATAGGCCACCCTCACTCTTACCGAGGTGTCGTAAAAGGCGACTAAGGTAAAGCTGCTGGCATGATCATCAGCACACAGAGAAGGAAAACTCTGCATTTATATCAAAACCCTCGCCAACCCGTCTGCCAAGCGTGGTGAGTATGGCAATTACCCCTCATGTGATTGAGGGAGGCCCGTGCCCCAGCAGTGGGGACTTAAATGGGCTGATGATGATGATGATAGCCATTCAATCTCCATAACCCTTAAATACGGGAATCCCTAAATTGGATCGTGATTACACCCACAATGGATAACACGACAAAAAAACATTTTCCGAAATGAAAAATACTGTTTCTAGATTAGACTCATAGAAATTTAAGAAAAATAATTCCAGAGTTTTTAGACAGATATTTATGGAAAAAAAATGTAAAAATCCTCTTGTGACGTCTTCACTCGGCAATACAAATTAATAACGCTTTTGCTCGTGTTAATTAAAAAAAAAGTAAAATCTCTGATTATAAAATGACAAGATAAAATAATGACAGTGACAGTAAGTTACTTAAAGTCGCCTAAACTTCTTTTATTGGGCTTATAGCACCGACATCACAATACGTTGAGCCTCAGAACTACGTCACTTTCGGCATATTAATTAATAATTTAAAAAAATAAATATTTCAATAAAAAGGCACATTTGATGATAACTAAAAAATATGGGTCATCTTTTTTCTTTATTCGAAAAGCGTATAAAAATGAGAATATATTTTTCCCACGAAGCCTGACAATCTAACTAAACAAAAAGCCCTAGTGTAGTATTACGAGTACATCCAGAGGGTATGCATTTCCACGCACGAGAAGTTTCGCTCCATCATTCGTTATGCATGGAGTCAAAGAGTGGAACTTCCGACCTGTGTTGCCAGTTTCCTGTCCTCAAAAGTTACTTATGAGTGCTAAATAAGTTACCTACGTTTTCCCCGAAAAAGTAACTTTTTTATATAAATTACATACTTGTATGGCATCTGTTGACAAGCATGACGTACCTATGTGTCAGCTATCATTTCACCTAATAATATCGCACTGAACCATAGAGCTGAGAAGATGCCTATAATAGAGAGCAAACCCAGAAGCAGCCTATTCGCTCGTAATTTTTTTTGAGATTGTAATTATTGGAAAAAGCAGGAGCAGGCCGTGGAAATCAATTATTTTCCAGGGTTCCGTACCCAAAGGGTAGAACGGGATCTCATTAATAGTAATAAGATCCCGTTTTACCCTTTGGGTACGTTTGAGTCATAGGACTCTGCTGTCTGCCATATTATCACAGTGTAAATTACCAACTGAACAAAATTAAGTTGTAAAGTGAGTATTGATTTCCGTTAGAAGATTTTACATTTGACCGCCAGATGCCAATCTGATGCAGGGCCGCGTTCACGAAATCTTTTCACCAGCGATAACGCTTTTTTATATTTCAGTATGACTAACGTAAATATCACTTCCGTTGTAATTGCAACATGGGCTCTTCTCTTGCTTACCATCAGGCTGAGGAGAGCCAATATACTTTGCTACTAAAAAAATAAACAAACACAGTGGTCACTTTATCCTATAATTTTGCCGTGATGTCGGGGTCTTGGGTTCGATTCTCGGGTCGAGCGAAAAGTATGTTTAGGATTTTTTGAACATAGCTCGGGTTTGTGATCATCAACCGCAATTGGCAAACGAGTTGATTAAGCCTAATCCCATCATAGTAGCGATGACTTCATTTCTGTGATGGAGGTCTTTGCCTTGCAGTGGGACAGTTTATAGGCTGATACTTTTAATAGACTAAGTGACCATTTTGCTTTTAATTTGACGATGATTTTTGTTTAACTCTATAAATTTAAGATTAAAAATTATCTCCGATAAGTAAAGCAAATGTGACATATAACGTAAATTTAACATGAACGGGTAAAGAGTTACGTAAAACGTTACAAAAGTAACATGCTGGCAACACTGCTTCCGACGGTGGTAATTCTACGGTGTTGTAGCCTTTAAGAACCAGTGAGTGAACGGGCACTTTTGAAACAGCTTGTATTATTGTACACCTGACAGATGTTGACTCTTAGGTCTTAAGAAATAAAGGTCATTAAAGGATAAAAAGCATGTAGATACTTCTGATGATAACTGATGCAATAATTTTGTCAAACATAAAATATATCAAGAGGAATTTATTGAGTAAAGTTGTTTTTTTTGGCAGCTACTTTTTTATGAGATTGGGGATTGCTAAACGGACGAGAATCACACTTGTAGATAGAGGATTAACAATTAGGTGCCGCTTGCGTAGTTTACCAAACTATTTTTTATTAATAAATGAAATATAAAAATCATTTATTTCGGGCACACCCCATATCGAAATTGTTAGTAACAGTGACCTTATAAATATGCTAGTAATTAATTCAAATTTAAATATAAATGGAATAATTATAAAGTAAGTTGTAGGAAAACTGTTGAGAAATGGATCCAACCGCTAAATTACAATGACACAGAAAACATTCATAGTGGTAATGCCAATCAGTTCGCGCATAGCGTATGCTTGGATATTGCTTACTTATTATTTTACGAGTGAGTTCAGTAAGTTTATCAATGCGCGAAAGTGTGGTCGTAAAATAATATAATTTATCTCCCGTTTAGAATCCTACGCAAGTTTATAAACTTCCTAGTAAATTGATAAACTTACGGATCTTGTTTTCTTCCGGTGACATATATACTGTGACTTGTATTTTGACACAAGATGTGAGAGCACTGTTTGCTGAAATACATGTTTATCAGAAACCAGTTCATCAATAGTTGCTACTTACATGCAATTGATGATGTAAACGGCATTTATATACTTTAACACTTGTTTGTAAAACTTTGTTTGCAACAAAGATTTTTATTTATTTATAATCAAAGAAGAAAGTTTATTGTTGCATAATACAATAACAGGACAATAAACAGGACAAATATTAAATAATTATTAATCACTACATCGTATAAAACAATTTCTATTTTGCTGTCTGTTCCTATGTAAGCATGTAGGTATCTTTAAAATTACACAATGGATTTTAATTAGATTTTTTTAAATATATAGAGTATTACAGAGGAAGGTTTATTTGTATAATCATTAATACCAGTGCCACCCTTTCGAAGCCGGAGCAGGTCTCTAGTCTATATTTATAAAAGAAATTCGTGTTAGTTACACTATTTATGAACTCAAAAATGGCTGGACCGATTCGGCTAAAAATTGGTGGAAAGGTATTTTTATTCCGAAAAATTATAGATCAATGGGATGAACAAAAACGAATTGGCCCTACACGGGCAACGCCGCAGGCGAAAGCTAGTAATTAATAATTCTCACTTACTGCTTGAGGTTTCAATTGTGTTGCAACGGTCGTGAATTTGAATTCTGACTTTGTTTAGGTGACAACCTTCATCATCTCATCAGCGGTGAGCCACCACCACGGCAAGCTAGATATGGTGCACATCCAGAACTCTACCCTGGCAGGAGGAGTGGGGGTCGGTGCTGTGTGCAACATGCACATCGGGCCTGGAGGCGCCATTGCTGTGGGCATTGGCGCTGGTCTTCTTAGCGTCTTGGGATACAGGTTCTTGACGGTACGCAAATATACAGGCTGGAATGTGAACTTTAAATTCCTTTAACACGTGTTATAACAACCATGAAGACTGCATCCGTGGAGCAGTGGTTAGTGAGTCGCTTTTACTCGTAAAGCCACGGCCTGCGCAAGAGGTCCCGGACCAAAAAGTTATATCTAAGTTTTCGGTAAGAAATTCATAGTATTAGCCCGGATTCATGGAAGTTGGCGGTCTTGTACCTCCGTGCCTCGGAAAAACACGTTAAGCCGTTAGTCGTGCTCCTCGATCCCTCTTAGGTCGTATCACGCTGGTGTCCGATCGGAATATAAGGGTAAGAGAATAGAGAGTGCTTGTGTTTGCGCACACACTTGAGCACTATAATACACACCTTAACCGTGTCTAGTGATATTACAAAAAATACCGGTTTGACGTTCTGGACCCCAATTCTCGTGCTCGTGATATTTTGAAAACACGGCGGATATCACCTGAAAACCATACAAAAAAACTATGTTTTAGTGACATATGTCGCATGAAAAGAAATGTCACGAGCACGGGAATTGGGCTCCAGATTATAAATATATCACCCAAAAAATGTTTTAAGGTTACAATGATACATTGTCTTCTATTAAGAAATTTTGTAGATACTTAAGGAAAAGTTCTTATTTCATTTTGGACATAGTAAGCTCCTTATAATCATGATTATATATTTGTTTATATATACAGCCAAAACTTACGAAGATCGGTCTCCTGGACACGTGTGGTGTGAACAACCTCCACGGCATGCCGGGATTGTACTCCGGGCTCCTATCGGTGCTGTTCGCAGCACTGGCCACTAAGGAGAACTACGGAGCCTCGGGGCTGGTCGCCATCTTTGGTGCTATGGATGAGAATGACGTAAGCTCTGAAGTTCGTTTGCTTTTGATCGATAAAGTCTATACTCGAAACTGGAATTCAAGACCAAAAAAACTACGACAGATACGTCAGTGTCAAATCTGTCAATGTCACTTATGTCGTTGTCAAATCAAGTTTTCAGGTTTCTTCAACCTTTTTGTTATATGCTTATTTTCTTATTATAGGCTGGCAAAATTCATGATAAGGATTTTCTCAAAAAAAATAGAAACTAAATTACATCTTCATCTTCACCATCATTTATGTCAGAATCTCTGACTACAGAATCTGAGTCGGTCACTTGTAGTCGTAGAATAAAGTTTTCCACCAGTCCAGTAATTAATTCGTCCAGTTTTGCACATGTTTTAGATTTAAGGCGTTATTAGGCGAAATAACTCGTAAGGAAATATGTCAAGTGATATTTTGACAAAGTAAGTAGTCAACAGTCGAAGTCAGTCAAAGTCTCAGTCACTCAATTAAACGGGCCGTGTTATCGACCTACGGATTCTGCCGAGACTACTCTTAACGAAATTGCAGGTTTTAAGACTCTCTTAGGACCTAGCAAGTGGTTCACGTGACAACTCACTCAACACACAATAGCATTGTTTAAAACGATTTAAATTCAAAGATTCCTATATTAATATCCCTTTGCGGCACCTCACTGCACGAAACAACAAAATGTAAGTTCAAATGTTGTATCAAATGTTATTAGCACCTGAAGTGACACAAGCTCAATACCAGCTGTTCTACCAAATATTACGAATGATTAAGTTTTTATTAAAGTGTCTTGTATTTATGTAAATTTAAGTCAATAAAATTACTTCTTTATATTATTGAATTAAAATTACCAACAACTAAAATTATGTCGGGGTATGTTTTTAAGAAATAGGTATATACTATTGTTACGATCATTTTATTGCAGTGGCAACATTGTAGTAGATTTGTTGGTCTTGAGTTCCAGTTTTGGATATACGTCACGAAAGAAGTCCCGCGGAAAAACATAGAACTAATCATTTGAGATTCCTTGTGTGTTATAGGCATATAGC
The DNA here is from genome assembly GCA_019059595.1 of Marasmia exigua. Classification (NCBI taxonomy): domain Eukaryota; kingdom Metazoa; phylum Arthropoda; class Insecta; order Lepidoptera; family Crambidae; genus Marasmia; species Marasmia exigua. The sequence continues at coordinate 5,868,863 of CM032476.1, read as the reverse complement.
TCAAATTTGAATGTTGATAGCAATTCAAGCGCGCATTTCAAGGGATTTCTTTGATGACGCGGCTTTAGGTCAAAAATTGTCAGTAAAGTATGAGTAAATAATTACTTTGATATTTTAAATATTCCCGATGTATCACGGTTTCAAAATTAGACTTTTCAACTTGACCAAAACGCGTCATGTCAAAGTTTATATAATGATTATCCAATCACTACTTATTGCACTGTCGTGCTAAAGGGCATGACGAACTAATTCTAAAATTGTATTGAATTAGTTGATTAAAAATATGAAATCACTAGTAATAATAAAACAATGCTTTTAATTTTGTTCTTATTCCCACAGGGTGCTAGAACTGCCGGAAGCCAAGCATTGTACCAATTCATTGCCTTAATCGTGACGTTGGTGCTTTCTTTCGTATCGGGATATATTACAGGTAAGAAACAAACAAATCGGAAATCTATTCGTAGATTGCTCAGCATACCTACATGCGCGCGTACAGTCAGCGTGTTTCGGCGTGAGACAGAGGCAGACTATACGGAACATGCGCGCAAGAGACACGAGACAATATACTGTTAAGCGCGTTGGTTAACGAACTCTTCGATATGAATGTCAGAAAGAGCTGATCTGATTGTGTGTACTGGCACGTCGTACAATACCAAGAATGTGTTTTGCAAGAGTGGAATGAACATGTCGGATCGCTATTTGGTGAGGTGCAACAGTCGGGATTCGCATAGTAAGAGGCCGACGAGGTGATACGGTTCATTTCCATCTGCGACTCGACTACCATCGAGTTGAAATGGACTCAAGGGTTTGGTTTGATTAGGTTTGTCTATGGTTGGTGTGGTATGTCCCATGATATTTTAAACTTTTGCATATAAATTTTATCTTAATCCAACATCGAGTTCGCAAACTTTTTTTTTTATTTGTACTAAAAAAAAATTACGCTGTTATCCTGTGCTGTGTATTATGCTGTGGTTTTCCCTGGAAACACTTTGAAAGGCTACTTCGGTATTGTGAATTTAGCTACGAGTTTTAGGCGAAATGCAACTAAGAGTTATTTTAGCGCCAAGAATTTCAGTTTTACTAAGATCAAGCCTTACAATATTTTGATCTTGGGGGAGACAATAGAAAATGTTTTTCATCAGCTGCTCCGTTACTGATGTATATTTGAAACAACGACAACTTCAAGACAACGTGAGACCTGCAGCTGTTACCTTCAAAACCTATCTCAGCGCTAGTTAAGACTCAACCAATGAATGCTTCTAATGAAGGGCTTTAGCGTGTGAAGAATCCGCTAGATGGTGTATCTAGATAGATAGATAATAGTAATCACATTGTATATAGACCTGATTTGTTATTTTTAAACGTGATCTGTCAAAATGTCAATTTGACAAACTAAACAACCAATGCGGTTGATGTAGGACCTCAGTCCAACAGTACGCCATCTAGCGGACGAAGCGAAAAGCCTCATTAGGTTCCAAAAATACTCTTCATTATTTGAGTAAACAAGGACCACAAAAAGAAAAATGGCCGCTTAAATTCAGGTGACATCTTAGTTAATTGCTTTATGGAACTGTGCCAAAAATGTTTGGTTTGATGAGTTAATACAGCTAAGCCAAATTTGGAACTACTTTTAATAGTATGTAAAATAATGCATCATTTTGTTTGTGTTATTAAAATGTTTAGATATTACATATATCTAGTTAGTACTTTGGTCTCAGTGTTTTTCTCTAAACCCTTCGGTCTTAGCTTTCGTAACCAATAATTTAGTATAGGCATTGTTTCAAATCCTTCAATGGCAGGATGGGTCTCTGTTTATTGTCTACTCAGTGGTTGTATAAAATATATAGGTAGCGATCATTGAAACTATGTATATTTAGTAGTTACCACTCTTAGCGATAAGATCTATTGTGAATGAAAATAACAAATAAGTCTACGTAATAAACTAACATAAAGTGTTCTCATAGTCTTCATTATCACTTGAGAATGTTCCCACTAGCGGGCAGGGCGTCTCAAGTGTGCAATATAGATGCCTGCACTGGGAATGCGTCGGGCGAGCGGAGACAAGCGCGCGAGCTATGCCCGGCGGCTTCCTTTGTGCATGCCGCTTAATACAAACCATTTGGTTTGCGATGCTTCAAGGAGTCGAGAGGCTTACTTCATTTGTAAGTAGAATGGAGTAAGATGAAGCATCGAACTGCCCGGTCTGATAAAGAAACTGAAGGTGGCAAAGCAGGCTACGAAGAAAGCTACATATATCTACTCGGCTATTGTTTGCAAGATTAAATAAAAAATGTGTAACGACACCAACACAGCTCGAGGGATGAACGGGAGTCAGTGCCAGTGATGTTTCCAACCAGCAAGCGTAGCTTAAGATATCCATTCACAAGGTGGAAAGACGACCTGGTAAAGTTTGATAAAAACATTATGAGGAAACCTGCATATTTCGGGTAGTTTTTAAATCTGCCGAAACCCACAGTTAATTTATATAGTAATTATGGATATGTCTCTATGATCCAGTTGGTTTGATTAAACCTATCTAAATGTTGCGAAGGTATCTGATCTTCATTCGGCAGTTACCACAGCAACTGCCGCAGCAGAAACCACAGTGCCTAAAGACGAAAGTCTTCAATCAGTGCGTCCTACCCGTCAAGGAGCCAAAACGTGGACACTTACGGTACGGCTGGTCCACAAGTTAAAAGTCGCTCAGCAGGCTATGGAACGAGCAATGCTCGGCTTCTCTCTCCTAGATCGAATCCGAAATGAGGTGATCCGGCAGAGAACCAAAGTTATCGACATTGCTCACCGGATTAGCAAGCTTAAGTGGCAGTGGGCTGGCCATATTAGCCGCAGAACCGACAACCGATGGGGTAAACGAGTTCTGGAGTGGAGACCGCGTCTTGGCAAACGTAATGTAGGGCGCCCTTTGGCTAGGTGGGGGGACGATCTGCGCAGGATGGCTGGCAAGAGCTAGATGCGAGCAGCCATGGATAGATCACAGTGGCGAACAATTGGAGAGGCCTACGTCCAGCAGTGGACTGCGAAGGCTGATGATGATGATGATGATTCGGCATTTATTTCATTGTCATTACCAGACCAAAGTCACGTAAACGGTATTGCTAGTCTTAAAAGAGAATACCTACGAACTTAACTGGGAGTAAATTTCTCATTGCCTCATCAACCGACCCCCAAAACTGAGGCAATGAGGTAGTCATTAGAAGCTCATTATGATGTTAATTAGTCCACGCCCTAATTCCCATCTAATACACCCGCTTCGATGGAAGAGGGTTATTTTTGCCCGTTAATCGGGTCAATTTGTGTAATTTGTTTCTTTGACAGAACTTATCTCTTTCTTAGGAAAGGAGGGTGTCGAAAATTAAAGTAGAATTGCCCACAGTTTCATTCATGGCGATTTATTGCGGTTTCGATACCTACCTATCCTTGTAACCACAAGTTAAGCCTTGATCCACGTACCCAACTCGACCGGTGTGAAGCAGGGCTTGTGCTGTGTTTAGTTAAGTAAGAGAGGGTAACGGAGGCCCAATTGTAAGGGAAGGGGAATTCAAAGGTTGCCAGCCAGAAAAAGACTATTCATAACTGGCTGCACGCTTAGCGCATATTCCTGCCAATATCCTGGTAAGGCTACCTACATATTTAAAGCTGCAATACCCTGTTTTCCAGCCATTAGACAAATAGTTGTGCTGCAGTAATTTATCATTGTTTAGCTGAGATCGAGTTGCGCTAATCTCGCCCGGAACTTGGGTAGCGATGACGGGATAATTCGTCCATTTATTATACTCCGCGTTCGCTGATAAAGTTGGGCTGGGCTGGACTAAATAAAGTAGGTGGGTGTATCAGTTAACTGTAACATTTTTCTAATTTATTGACTATCTGGAACAACTACTTACTTAAAACTTTTGATGTTACCAAAATGATCGCAGTTTTTTTACTAACCCGATTGTTCCTCCGGATTATTCTTCGTGGTAAACGGTTTACAAGGCTTTTGAATTATCGCTTTGATGCTCAAGCCCTGATAAAACCCATTTATCAGCCGTCATAAAACCCATTTTGAAGTGTAATTGATGAATGTTTATTTATTTTTTATTTTATATAATTACATTTATACATATGCATATTAGTATCAAAACAAAATTAGTCAAGGAGTGGCGTAGCCGCCATTGTACCCGAGCAGCTGCGGAATGTGCAGATCGGGCTGCGCTACAAGGAATATGTAAACCATAAAAGTAAAAGTACCAAACTGCGTATAAGCAGTTACTAGCGCAGAGAGCAGCGGCGTGCCCCTGAGCATGGTAGGCTAAGGTCAACGCCCTGTGATAACGGGTGCACCTATTAAAAAAAAAACATTTGCCATGTTAAATGGACGATATAAACGAAGTGAACATCAGCTGTTCTACTTTATTGTCAGTTGAGTGGATTTTTTTATATGATATCCATCCATTTGTATTATCCATTTTGTATGAGACAGCTGATTTTTATTTCGCATTATATCGTTCAAGCGGCAATAGAACGATAAAAAATAACGGCGTATTTTGGATTTGCATATTATTGTTTTGAATAAAGGTTGTTGTTTTATGAATATGTATGAAATTACAATTTGATGATAAAAACTCCGTATCCTTCTCAATATATTTTTTAAAGTGTTAAATCTCTCTTGCTTCCAGGTCTGCTATCTAAGCTGCCCATCTTCGAATCCCTCAAGGAGAGCGAAAAATACGACGACGAAATTAACTGGGAATTGCCCTAATCGAGTTTCTTACAATTGGGCCCTTATTTTCAACTGAAATTTAACACAATTTACTCAGAATGAAGGCGATTTTAGTCGCAAACCCCTGGAATATAACTGAGGGACAATTTTGCATTAGTCCTTGGGTGGATTACATAGGGAGTTGTTAGCTTAACTTACGTTCCTTCTGGGCAACAATTGACGCGCGATTTGTAAAGATTAAGCTAGCGCAGAAAATTTGTTTACATCTTACGAATGCGTCGCGAATGTGCGTGCAGCTCGCGACCGGGTCGCGAGCCGCATACGTGCGGCACGCGTGCAATTACTGCAGATAGTTTGGTTCGCTTCTTTAGCGCTACTCATACGTGGTTTGTAGGTATCTCTATACTATATATATATCACTCAATACTAAATAGGATTTTTACAGGCGCTGTGGGGCGGACCTAAAATAGCTGCATATTCGCGGTGCATTCGTCAAATGTGGTCGTACCATTAGACTGGTTTACACAGTGCGAGCTGCTGTCTAGCCAGAAGGCGTTTACTCGGATTGTCATGCAAGCTACTTTCTAGCTCGCTCGTACGAGTTACTCGTAAGTGACGTCCACACATTGTGAGTTAATGCAGTGCAGCTACTCGGTAAGCTGACTTATACGCTTGCTCGCATTATGTAAATTAGTACCTATTTCACAGTCATTAGCCACGTTCAGTTACTAAAACATTGAACCATGAACTTTTAGCTGTTATTTAAACACTAAATGCTGTCTTGGTGACGATAAAGATACAATGGTGCCGGTCGACTCGTTTCAAGATTGTTTCGAGACAACAAAAGATGCTCATTTTAACTTTGCTTTGAACTTGTGAGTAATAAGAAAAGATAAAGCTCAATATGATATACTCAAGTTGTTATTAAGTGAACTGTATTGGAAACACACAAAATGTTAACTTGTACAGTTGAGCCAAGCTAATAAGCCATATTTGACGTTTCTAAATTTTAGATTCATAGAGAATGAACTACTAAAAAACTTCGATTAAAGTGAATAATCGATATGTACTTCAAACAAACGTGAATCGAATACTATAATAATGGAAAAGAAGTTATTAGTACTTTTATTTGGAGAATGTCAATCTAAATTATTGAAAAGAAACAGGAAAGTAGGTACCGATCCTAGATATCGATCCGCGGCCAGTTTATTTCTTTTTCATCGAAATGAAAGAGCTCATATTGTGTGCCATAGATTTTTTCTTTTTACAAAGTTATTAATGTATTTATATTTTTAAATAAGAGAATAATACGTTTATTTTAATCAGAATGTGACTTTTCATTTATGGATGAATATTCCTACAATAACATTGTATTCATTCGATTATTTGGGGTACATCACTAGAGTTTAAAAAGAAAATAGGTTGACACATCCAACAATAGTACCAACGCGAACGTTTAATTCTCTAGAAAAGTAATGATAAATAAGTTTATAAATAGTTCAGAGAAAGTAAATCTTGAAATTATCTTTTTTGTCTTTATTGAAATAAATAAATGCAAAAATTATTTTAAGAAGTTAAGAAACTGTGCTTTTTTAACATAGAAAGATTAATACATTCAATGATCCGTTGTTAGAAGATCACGTTGCCGAATTTTGTTGAAGTGTCAAATGTGGCCTTTTATATTGGCCCAACTATAGTTGTGTTAGATTAGAACTGTATAACTTAGATATCTATTACCCAATTGGTTCGATTATGTATAGGTACTTGTGAATAATTAAGGCCCGATTTCGACCAAACTTTATCCGTGGATAAATCTATGGTATAACGTCAGATTTGTATAGAATGACAGAGTTAGGTATACCATAGATTTAGTGTCGGATCATGATTGGTCCAATCCCTAAGTAGTCATTTGAGTTACAACTGGTATTCATTTTGTTTGATATTGTTTTGAAAACATCGCTATGAACCAACAAATTCTTTAGAACTTTTTGCTCTTGGGCAACGATTGACACGCAACTCGAGAGTATGGCAGCTTGGCGCGATCTTTGCTCGTCACAACGAAACTCGATAAAGTAACGAGAAGTGTTGCACAATTGTTGTTGTTTGTCCTATTGGGGTTAGTGATGCCTGTTTTGGATTAAATATCGATAGTATATTAAATACTATAATATTTTTTGTGCCTTTGCTGATATTGAAACTTTTAAGTGCTTAACACTTTGACAGCCGATCACGTACTGGGTACGGGTGGTTTCATACATAACAGCTACAAGTCGGCTGTCAAAGTGTTAAGCTTTTGTTTAAACGAGTACTGCAAGAATAGGTTGAAATGGGTGATGCTATCTGATACGTTTTATGAACTATCGATAGTATAGTAAATACTTAAATATTGTTTGTGCCTTTGCTGATATTGAAACTTTTAAATGCTTAAGCTTTTGTTTAAACGAGTACTGCAAGAATCGGTTGAAATGGGTGATGCTATCTGTTATTTTTTATGAACTATCGATAGTCGGAAAATAATAGTGTAACTCAGTTTGGGCTTCTTTTCACAATATGTTGCGTTATTTATGCATAATTTTTTATCAACGAATAATAGTCGGGAAACACACAACATGTGGGCTGAGATTTGCCCTAAGCTGTCGCTAACCTACAGATATCATCAGCCTGTTGCAGTGCAGTCTTGTTCAATCGTGACTCGAAAAGCACGTTAGGCCGTTGGTCCTGCGCCCGATCCCCCTCCGGCCTTTTAACAATGGTCTCCCATCGGGAAAAAAGAGAGTGTATTTGTGATTGCGCATACACTTGATCATTGTAATATATTTTGCGTACGTTTCTGATGGTCGATTGAGATTGGCCGCAATAGCCGTAATTGGTTTGAGGATATTAACTCGTATCCGCATATCGACAGAAATATTTTTTCACCGACTATCGATACTAATAACACCAATAATCAGGCAACACTACCTGTACCTCAGCCTCTACAATCTCAGACCACATGTTGCGCATCAATTGTTTCCTAATGGATTCTGAGCTTACACTCCCCTTAGACATTGTTAGGGAAATATTCCCATAGCTATTATCCCTAGATTTATGTAACAGGCCTCTCCATTTGTAAAATTAAAAGTTGGAATTGAAACGAATTTCATTTGTTTGCGATTCTGGGTTTGCAAGTAACTGTTGAAGGCGCTCAGTGCAGAAAAAAAATCACAATCGTGAATATAGTTTGTCTTATAAATCATTTTCATTCTTAACATTGTAGCTTATTATAAAAATATACACATCCTATGCTGATGGCTCGGAAACAAAACATTTTTCATGCAGATGGTGCTTCGAGCGGTTTTATAATACCTATTATGTATGTGAAGGCTATTTAGACAAAAAGTAAAAAAATAAAATATGAAAAGCCCAGTGCTTTGCAATGGTGCCTATTTTATGAGCAGAACCATCTATTTATTAGTTAACGCAGTAAATGATAAAAATATATGTTGACCCCTTTTTACAGTGCCTATTTGTTATTTTTTATTAAGTATATTCAGATATTACAAATAAAAAAATGTATACTCCTAAATAAAAGAAATAAACTCTTTTTTTCTTATTTCTAGAAACTGTGAATTTAATAAAGCTTAAAGATTTTACTGTGCATTTTTCTTAGTAGTAGCTCTCTACCAAAGATAAGTCGATATATTATTGTTAATATTTGAATTTAATTTTGTTACTAACCCTAGCCGACGAAAGGTTTACAATGATTTCCATGTATATAATAATATTAAATAAAATGTTATGTACTAAATTGAATAGTATTTCATTTACATAGGATACGTTTTGTTAGTTAAGATAAGATAAGATAAGAAACAATTTATTGACCACAACACATTACACATAGAACAAAACAGAGAAAACAAGGTACAGAGACAAAGAGTTGCGGCCAACAAGGCTCAGCCTCAGCATATGCTACAGCTGCCACACACAGCAGCTACAGCGCTGATTTTCAGGCTGGACCTTGGGTTTGTTGCGATGCCCAATCTGGGGGAAAGGGGGGTTCAAAGGTTGGCAGCACACTTGTGACTTCACTGGTGTCGCGAGTGTCCATGCGCGGCGGCAATTGCTTACCATCAGGTGATCCCTCTGCTCGTCTGCCACTTATCACATATATCAGGTTACTACAATCTGTCTTTCATCATTGTTATTGAACCAAACGTTGACATTAAGGTGAGAATCGATAGAAAAATTTTTGATTGATTTCCAATACATTGATGTGTGGCTAGAGATTGGATCGAGGCTAGTTTTCCTAATCCCGGGATTTTGGGATTACCTACAGTTGATACCGGGATCTCGGGATAGTCCCGGGATTGTATGGGTAATAAAAAGTGGTAGCAAAACAAAAATGAAACATCAAAATTCTAATGAAAATTATGTAACTTTTAAAATTAGTTAAAAGAGATCAATGTTAATTTATAGGACTCATATTTTATACCAAATACAAATATAATTGAAACTAGAGTTTACTTATTTAAGACATGAAATTTGTTGCACAAATATGAAGCAGCGGAAAACGCACGTTCAGGCTCGATGGAAGTTGAAGGAATCGTAAACATTTTTGTATAAGCCTTCTCCAAATTATAACCTCGTGTTTCATTGCACGTACATTTATTTGGGACTAAAATATGATATGGTCTTCGAGATCCTGGGATCGAAACCTCTGTGTGGCTGACCGTACTTCAATTGCCACATTATAATGCGTAATAGTTTATGTAGCGAATTCCTCGTGTTCCTACTATTTTGACTGACCGGTTGGCGCAATTAGTAGTGACCCTGGCGTTGCGCAATTAGTAGTGACCCTGCCTCTTACGCCAAAATTCGTGGGTACGATCCCCACCTTGGACAAACAATCGTGCGATAAACACTTGTGTTTGTTCAGTGTCTGGGTGTAATGTATGTATTTAGGTATATATTTGTGTTCCTCTGTTGTCTGATATCTGTAACACAAGTGCTTAAGCTACTTAGTACGGATTCAGGTCGACGTATGAGATGTTGTAAGAATTATTATTATTATTATTTTGTCCTACTATTAGGACCACGAGAAAGACTTTATCCTCATGGTCTACTATTTGTGACTGTTACATAATGAGGGTTATTAAAAAACGAGCCTCGGCGAGTTTTTCAATAGCATTCGCGAGTTTTTTATATATGCATACCTAGTTATGTGCAGTCTCATACACTACTTTATCTACACTAGTAAGAAATCATAGAAAAACATTTTTGACAAGCACACCTCAATAGCATTATTCGCGTGGCGTACCATTTATTGTAATGACTCTTAGATTAAACCAAAAATATTTTGTTTGAAAAAAAAACGTTTTGAAAGCGGAACGACGTCGCAGCTGTGCAGCAGCGTTCACGCCGCGGATGTGCTACGGCTTCGCCGCGACATCGCTCCGCTTTGAGAACGCTCGCAATCCGCTAGTGTGGCAACTCTCTTACAAAAACGAAAAACTGTTTCGTTTGCGCCAGTGAGTTGTACACGGCTAAATAAAATGGCTCTGTGAGGGAATTGAGGATGCGCTTATTTTGAAGACACCACCACCAAATGAGATTAGAATAAATTAAAAACATTGCATACCAAAACACAAAAGATATTTTGAATTGTTTACGCACCTGTTAAAATCTCTCTTCCTTTAAAGTGTCCCCAAAGTAATATATAGTATTTTCTTACATCCACTCACAGGTGTTTCCCTTATGCGCGCGAGTTTTCCACTCAATTCTGTTACCTTGTCTTATTAAATTCATCGTCATAATAACATAGGTACTCGCAGCTATAAATCCCACTTTATCCATTGCTGGATATTCTGTAATAGTTTTCCATTATATATTTTTTTCAATCAATCAATTATTTATTTTCAAGAATACAATACAATAAGATGTTACAAAAATGGTGTGTTAGTATTCTGCCTGAAAGCAGACGTGTAAATGTTTGTTAGTAAGCTAGTAGGTATAAAAAGAAATATTCATTTGTCAAAATAGATTTAAATAAATGTCAAATTCTGATTAAGGGTCTGCTTTAGGTGACTTGGTGAAAAACGAGCTGACGGATCACCTGCTGGTCATCGATTTCCACTGCCGATGGACACCCGCCACATCAGTGAAGTCACAAGTGCGCTGCCAACCTGCCGAATTGGACCTCAGGTACCCTCACTGACCTATAGGTTTCCTTCGATTTTCGCTATGACAGTCATTTGTCCGCCTCACAGAAGTTTATCCAGACACGTCCTGCGTGACTTCGGATATCGCCAGACCGTTGTTTGGTGGTCTTCCTTTCCCTTTTGTATTAAGACGTGGTCTTCACTACATTAGGTACAGTCAGCATCAAAAGTAGCTTAAAACCTTAGTACCATGTCGAAGTAACATTTTTTACAAACTCCTTGAAAACTGCCTATAATATGCAGAACAGTTACTTTGACATGGTACTAAAGTGTTAAGCTACTTTTGATGCTGCCCGTACCACATGTTGGTAAGAAACTTTCTTTGGACATTGCCATTAGCGCTATAGACCATAGTCCAGCTTTGTCGGCTAGTTCTGCGCGATCAAACATACCTAAATATATATTTTAGACTATTATGAAAGAGGAACAAAAAACGGAATTTAATTGATTTTTACATAAAGTTTTTTTTTATGCTAGAGGCGACAAACGAGCAAGCGAGTCACCTGATGGAAAGCAATCATCGCCGCCCATTAACATCCGCGAAATCAGAGAGATCGCTAATGCGTTGCCGGCCTTTTTAAAAAGGAGTACACTCTTGTCCTTGAAGGTCCCTAAGTTTATTTTCTAAACGCAAATGTGTGTCTAAAAAAAGCTTTCCTTTTATGTACTTTTAAGTGGTAATAGTTTCCACAAAGACTTACACATGACCAGTTTTCTTTCTACAAGCGGAAAATTATCTCTTTGAAAGATATACTTTTTCCGGTAATAAACTTGTTCAATGAAAAATATTAACGACTACCTGGTAAATTAGAGTAGGAAGATTAAACTGTTTTTCCAATGGATGATCTTTCAAAGCGATAGATCCCTCTGTATACTTGGACATAAATATTTTAATCACACATAATAAAAATGTAAAAAAGATGTGCCTTGTCCTTTAGTAAATTAAGCTTAGAACAACTTTACTTGGGGCGATTCAAAAAACAGATTCACTGTATTTTGTCTGTTTGCGCTAATCTAGGAAACTGCTAAACGGATTCCTATGATTTTCAATTGGTAGCGACCACTAATTGCTATAAGTGGGTATCTACATAATAATGCAAATAAATGAAATGAGATATCGAAAGGAGAACTTTTGGCTGTATATCGCCGAGTGAGTGAGACTCCCCAAATGCTGAATCATGGTCTAAGCGTACCCCGGGCTCCAAAGCATCAGCTTTGAGCGCAACCGAGAATGACACGCTAAGGACGAGTAGAGTGAGTGTTAGTACGGAGGCTCATTTCGGTGGGAAAGGTTTTTCCTTGGTTTGGTGGGGCATTTGTGACTCTTAGGCGGCGGCAACGGCATACCATCAGGCGATCCGCCTGCTCTTCTGCCAGGAGTTTAATTGATTTGGAACTGCCCGAACGCAAGTCGATTGTGCTGTGGTATTTCATGCCCTATTCGGAAAGAAGTGACATTGAGATGGGACAAACTTTGACTTTATAATATTCTCCAACCGATTTCGGCTAAGGCAGCTTATCTCACCGATCAGCCACTTACGCAGGGCATGTTATAGTGCTCAAGTGTGTGCGCAAACACAAGTGCACTCTCTATTCCCTTACCCTCACATTTCACTGGGACACCAGTGTGACACGACTAAAGAGAGATCAGGCGCAGGGACAAAGACAAGACCGCCACCTTCCAGACTCCAGACTAACACTGAAAATTTCTTAACAGAAATACTCAGGTACAAATTTTTGCCCGGACCCCAAGCGCAGCCGTCACTTTAAAGTGCGACGCACCACCCACTGCACCAACGAAGAAGTCAGACTTTGGAGTAAAGAATCGCACCGAGGAAAGGGTCCTAAGCAACTATCTGGTGGGCCAAGATCCGGTCCGTATGCCGAGACGGTAGGAAAGACCATGAGCTAATGGCGGAATTAGGCTGATGCCTAATCCATGGTCTAGCAGAAGAGACTTGAAGAGTCTTGCATGGCAGAAGAGCACTTCTGCCACCTATTCCATAAAAAAATGACAATAAAATAAACAAGTTGGTGATAATTTACAATTTTAAACTATTGTTATCTCGCTTAAAACAATATAGAAATTCCAGCAACAAGATCCATTGTTGTACACACTTCAAAGTGCTGATTAGTATTGACAGCCACCACAATGAGAAGTCTTATTAAATTCTACGCCTCAAGAAACATCTTCCCTCCACATTTTACCGCTTCTAGCGCAGAATTCTTCTCAAGTGTCACTACAAAAAGCGAAAATATATTCCTTTTATTCATTAGAGCTGCTACGTATAAAGGTCGCTTCAGACTAGCGTAGTTTACTGCCACGTGTATGTAATTCTTTCACACGTGCTTGACACTTGTAGCAAAAAAATAGTTTTAAAAAAGAATTAGATTAGATAATATTTTTTATGTTAAGGCGACAGGTAGCCCTTACTAGCGACACCATTCATTTTTAATGATTAGCTACTTATTTTATTTTAAACCATTTCGGGGTTACAACCTCTCGGCAAACACTTATACTATTTATTAAATAACCATGCACAAATGTTGGGTCCGTTTTTGTACGCGAAAAAATGATTACCACCAAAAGCGGCCACTTTTATCGTGAATCAATTTTCGCGTACCAATGTTGGGTCAGCATTTGTGCATGGTTATTAAATAAATAGTACAAGTGTTTGCCGAGAGGTTGTAACCCCGAAATTGTTTAAAATAGATCCGGTTTAGTAGCTAAAAATTAAAATCGATTGGCGTCGCTAGTGTGCCCTACCCGTCACCTTAAGATAGACAAGCTGTCCAAAGCTGTCGCTCTGTACCTCGGGGTACGCTTGGACTTCGATTCTTGATTTGAGGTCTTAATCTGGTACTTACAAGCGTTTGGCCTAAATCACACCTAATGGCTTAAGATGGGCCATGCTTAAGTCTATGCTTTAAATTTTATTATAAATTTAACAGATTTGTAATACATTGATGTGTGGTTTTGTCTAAGAATTTTGTTTTCTAATAACAAAATAAAATAAGTATTTAGAGGAAAATGAATATATTTTTATTGAATTACAAAGAAAACAGCTATCCATGACCGAACTGACAAATGTTGATTCTTTCATCTAAACGTTTAATCACTTTTTGGCCAAATGGACGGTCTATTTCATCAATGACATCATGGATTCCACTGATGTTGTGGGCGTCCATGGACGGTGGCAATTGCTTACCCTTTTTTTTCCCAGGGGAAATGCGTTACGCATATGTTGGACTCCCCCCTCATGGCGGCGGGGGTCTACCGTCTAAAACCCCTGGGCACCCTCTTGTCATCCATAGTAGGGGGTCATGGTGACGGGCACGAAACCATGTGCACGACCCCCATACGGAGCCTGCCCGAGGACGCTGCCCCCCCCCCCGGGGGAGCTGGGGGGCGTTAGGGACAGCCGAGGGTGAGCAGCCGTCTCTAACGAGCACTGGAGGTGACCGGTGCAATGCCGGCGCGGGTACCCCAGTACCGTGCGCTGGCTGGCCACCTCCAAGGAGAGGAAGGAGACGCGCATATTGTCGGCGTCTCCGACCCCTCCTTGCTCTTCGGAGCGCGTCGGCGGAGGGATCCACCTCTCGCGCGCACTCCGCCACTTCCTTCACTGCCACCACCTCCTCACAGAATGTGGCGAAAGCCTTCCAGGCGCAATTGCTTACCCTGATAGTAAGTACACAACACAATATAACAAGAGCTTAAGCTCTTATCTGCGTCTGACTGTTACCTATGAAAAAAGGGCTAGAAAAAATTAGTTTCCTTCACAGGGGTGCACGCTAAATCGCCAGTCTGCAACCTTTCTAAGCGGGTTCCGTATTCGGAATCGCTGTATACCTACGGAATATTACGCTTCAATTTTTGCTTCACTCGACACCTGTGGCCTCAATACTAACCTCTCTCCCCTAGTCTTTATTTCCATCGGGATACGGTTGCTAATAGATTGGTGGGCATGTCGAACATTTCTCACTTGCTGTCACGGGCATTGAAATAATGGAATTCAGGGGAATATAATATAGGTGAGATTGTTTGTGGGTTGTAAATACGAGTATCAAGGGGATACCTTGTACTCCATAGTTTCTCGGTCAGGATTGGAGATAAGGGTTACGGCTGTAACTGTTGTAATTTGGACCACCAATGCCCAGTAGAATATTGAAGATATGTTGCAAGACCGAATCAGGTAGAATATCTATGTATATTTGTCCCAACAACTGAGTTTTTGAATCAGTTCCATTCCGATTTTACAGCATGTGGTCTCTGATTAAATAATGCCTCCGTATTGGTTCTGAGCATTATCTTCTGTACTATTTATAAAGAGACAAATTTTATAAACAATCACAATGGCTTAGGTGGCTACTCACCCAAAAATAGCTCACCCAAAAATTTCATGATTTTTTGCTGGTCACTGTTGTAACTTAACCTAACCAATATTTTTTTGTTTTGTTGAGTTTAGAATTTATTATCACCACAAAAATATTGGTAAGGTTAGGTTGGTACAGTGACCAGCAAAAAAATGTCAAAATTTCTTGGGTGAGTTTTTTGGGTGAGTTGCCACCTAAGCTACTCACCCAAAAATAACTTACCCAAGAATTTCAAGATTGCTTATGGGTAAATCGAAAAGGCAAAACACTTGCGCGATGCAATAGACTCCCAGCGCTATCTATCAATACATTTTGAAACATACATTCAATAGTGCTGGGGCACGCAAAAATAACTCCCAAAACGAGGTCAGAGCGGCTACTAGTCTCTATTAACAGGACTCACTTTGGTGGTCGCTATCTAACCTTGTTAGATATCCATAGGGTGGAACAGTCATCTTCGTATGTTTGCCGTCCGTTATTTGAGGCCACCCTCAAATAAAAATTAGTACTGAGGACGAAAAAGATTCGGTAAACGTAGTGTAGGGTTAACGGACTCTACGCTATGTTAACGAGGTGGAGTAATGATTTGCGCATGATGGTTGGCATATTCTAGATGAGGAAACGAATGTCGATCAATGTAACTAACATTTGGAGAGGCCTATGTGAGAAGAGGATTTTTTTTACTGTATTTGAAGGAACACAATTATTTTCGGAGGGTTCTACAAAGAAAAAAAAGAGTGTGCACCTACGCAGTGTCCTTGTCCGTAGTCACAGGGACTTGGTCACTTTGCATAGGATCACGGTATAGGGACAGCTAGTAGAAAGATAAGTAAGTAAACATAAGTTCTACAGACAGCCACTAAATTCTTAATATTTTCCTTTATGGATTTACGAGTACTGCTGTACTATTTTATAAAATGTCTCATACTTGCCACAATTAATACTAATCTATTGGCGGCACTGGTTTTGTCGATGCGTCATCTTAAAATTCGACCAGAGCGTAATTCTAGGTCAATGAGTTCGACCCAGTACCCACTGCGCCATCGATGCAGTTATCACTCTAGGACTATGAGTGCGACCCACTACCTACTGTGCCATCGAGACAGTCATGATCCTAGATCTATGAGTGCAACCCAGTACCCACTGCGCCATCTAGGCAGCTATCATTCTAGGTCTATGAGTGCGACCCACTACCCACTGCGCCATCGAGACAGTCACCATCCTAGGTCTATGAGTGCAACCCACTACCCACTGCGCCATCGAGACAGTAATCATCCTAGGTCTATGTGTGTGACCCACTACCCACTGCGCCATCGAGGCAGTTATCATTCTAGGTTTATGAGTGCGACCCACTACCCACTGTGCCATCGAGACAGTCATCATCCTAGGTCTATGAGTACGACCCACTACCCACTGTGCCATCGAGACAGTCATCATTCTAGGTCTATGAGTGCAACCCACTACCCACTGCGCCATCGAGACAGTCAACATCCTTGGTCCATGAGTGCATCCCACTAACCACTACGCCATCGAGAGAGTCATCATCCTAGGTCTATAAGTGCAACCCACTACCCACTGCGCCATCGAGGCAGTTATCATTCTAGGTCTATGAGTGCGACCCACTACCCACTGCGCCATCGAGACAGTCATCATCATGGGTCTATGAGTGCCACCCACTAACCACTGCGCCATCTAGGCAGTTATTATTGTGCGACCCACTACCCACTGCGCCATCGAGACAGTCAACATCCTAGATCTATGAGTGCGACCCACTACCCACTGCGCCATCGAGGCAGTTATGCCACGGTTTATATTAAAACTGTGATTGCATGAAGTCGAGCCCCGCAGTTATAACGAAAAATAAACGTTGCGCACCTATAGAAAAGAAAATATAAGCTAATTTTTCTCTAGCGAAAAATTGCACAGCAAATGCAGACTGTAAAAGGCAATTATTTTCAGATTCCCCCAGGGAACATGAAACTTGGCGGGTAAATTTTATTACAATATTGGTATCGGGATATCAGAGCATTACATTTTAAGCTTTTCTCATTATTGGGCTAAGAATTCCATTATTGTTGCGGAAGAGTTAGACTATTTTATATAATGACCATGGCAAACAAGCTTGTGGCTCGCTTGATGGTAAGCGACTGCTTGTGGATGTCTACAACTCCAACCTCCTTATTACAAATCGCGAACTAAGGATCATTTGTTGGCCGTGTGGTCCCCGGCAGAGTAGAATATGCCACCCTCACTCTTACCGAGGTGTCGTAAAAGGCGACTAAGGTAAAGCTGCTGGCATGATCATCAGCACCCAGAGAAGGAAAACTCTGCATTTATATCAAAACCCTCGCCAACCCGTCTGCCAAGCGTGGTGAGTATGGCAATTACCCCTCATGCGATTGAGGGAGGCCCGTGCCCCAGCAGTGGGGACTTAAATGGGCTGATGATGAAGGATCATTCCGGAAGCTCCCTCAGCAGCCCGGTAGGGACGGCTCAGTTTTCCCGGCCGTCCCTACCCCCTCTCCCGGCCAGCAAGCCGGGGGAGGAACCGCCTGGCCCGCCGTGCAGGCGGGCACCGCCCGGGGAGGGTCGTGGCGCCCGTATGGGTAATAGGTTCGTCCTACAGCCCACGACGCCTACCCATTTAAGGGCGATGAGGGAAAACCGCTGGGGTTCAGTCGGTATGCCTCTGGCCGGCTTCTCGTTAGGAGAAGCCCCCGCCAGAGGAGAGCCCGACATAACCCTCCTGCTCCCCAGCAGGAGGGTATGCATAAGGCGCCGCCATAAGGCGGCGACGTCGGCCATTGCACTACGGGCCGGCGGCATTCCCCAGCGAGAAGAAAAAAAAAAAAAAGGATCATTCCGGAACAGAATTCGTGCCAGCTCCTTTTAACACTGCGTGTTGGAGCGGGATAACTTAAAAATAAGGTGGCAAAGACTTGCCTACGTATTTTTATGCTAGAGGCGACAAACAAGCCAACGGGGTACTTAATTGTAAGTAATTTGACGACCCGTTTGGAACAGTGGCAGTGAACGCCGCCTTTGGTCCAAGGGTTGTGGGTTCGATCCCCGCACAGTACAAACATTTGTGTGCATGAACATATCTGTTTGTATTGGTCTGGGTTTTTTCTATCTATTATAAGTATGTTATTACAAAAGGAAAGTATTATATGTATATATTTGTAATCCCACTGTTGATTCTGATATCCGTAACACAGGTGCTTGAGCTACCTATCTCGGAGTCAGATCAATGTCACTTACATTACATAATGTTGTGAAATATTTATACATATTTACCATTTAGGTGTGATTTTTGAGAAAATCTTAACATGGACCTGCCAACGGGCGTTTACAAATTGATGAAAATTTCGATAACCAATCTGCCCTCATAAGCCAAATAGCGGTATCTCAAAAAAAGGCCTTTTGTAATTTTTGTTGCAACAAGAAGCTAAATAGCCCTATCTCACCTAGAAACCACCTTAAACCCACTAAGAAATTATTGCATATCTCAAATATATACGATATTACTAAGCAGCTGAGAGGTATATCATTATTTTTAATCACAATGGCTGTATATTTACTTACGGTGGAATCACTTTAAAAGTTCTTACAATTAACTGGCAAAATTTTTAGGAAAGTATTAAGATTTTTATAGACAAAATTATGTCATGATTTATTCCTACAAGCAACCATAATTTTTTCACTTTAGGCAATAATAAGGATTATGGTTACTTGTACGAAGATAATATAACACAAGTACATCTCAAAGATGTTGAATACTTTCCTTTATTACTTTACGGTTGTAATTTTTATTTTAATATCCCATAATCGTTACAATTTATACAAATCTACTGGTGTACACCTTGTCTCATTTTTTTTTAGAAAATGTCTCATTAATTGCCACAGTTAAAACCAATCAACTGGCGGCGCTAGTTTTATAAATACCTTAGCCTTAGAAGCACGTCAGAGTTCTCAAAACAGATGGCAAACTCTGAAGATTGGACAATCAGTAGTGTAGGCTTAAGTACTTAAATTAAGGAAATATTTTCAGACGCCAGAAGTCGGCTTTCGTCTCTTATTAAAGGAACATAATGATTCTCAAGGATCATTTGTCAGTATTGAATAAAGGACAATGACTGCGAAGAAATAAGACGACAGAGCAAAATTAGTGGTTTATGAATTTGAATTCAATATTGTCCTTCGGGTGGGCATAGACTACAGCTGTTCTTAGAACATTAGACTGTACGAGGATTTTAACTTAGTAAAAAACTATTAACTGCTTCGATGGCGCAGTGGCTAGTGCGTCGCAATTTAAAGCGACGGCTGTGTTTAGGGCCGGGTCGGACCAAAATTTGTACCTGAGTTTTTCTATTAAGAAATTCTCAGTGTCAGCCCGGAGTCTGGAAGTTGGCGGTCTTGTACCCCGTGCCTCGGAAAGCACGTTGAGCCGTTGGTCCTGCGCCCGGTCCCTCTCTGGTCGTGTCACACTGGTGTCCCATCTGATTATGAGGGCAAGGGAATAGAGAGTGCACTTGTGTTTGCGCACACACTTGAGCACTATTATATATCCTGCGTAAGTGGCTGATCGTTGTGATTGGCCGCCTTAGCCGAAATCGGTTGAAGGATTATTATTATTATTTTTATTTGTAAAAATCATTCGTCTGTTCTGTCGACGCGGGAAGGATGATGATATTCTGAGAAATTTATGAGTTTCTAATATTTTTATAGGTTTTTTTACGTGATAGGTGGCAGACGACCAGACGGATCACCTGATGGTAGGTAAGCAATTGCCGCCGCCCATGGACACCCGCGATACCAGTAGAGTCACAAGTGTGTTGCCAAACTTTAAACCCCCTGTCCCGCGGATTGGAATTGGAATTAAATATTTATATCAAATATCACACGTTTGTTTTTAAACGCCGAAGTTCCTCCAAATAATGTTCTTTTTTTATGTGATAAGTGGCAGACGTGCAGACGGATCACCTGAAAGTAAGCGATCGCCACCGCCCATGGACACCTGCTACACCATGGAGTAACAAGTGCGCTGCCAACCTTTAAACCCCCCTCAGCTCCGTTACCCTCAGTCACGCAGTGAAACACAGCACAGTGCTTTTTCACGCAAGTTCTTTAAATCCTTTAAATGCAAAAATATTTTACAAACTTAAATGTTTGTGACCTTAGATTAAATTGTTTTAATCTAAGTTTGTGACTTGACTTTTCATAAGATACGTCAGCTAGTTATCAGACGAGCAGGCGGATCACCTGATTGGAAGCGATTACTCATGTCAATCTGCAACACAAATGAAGTCACATGGTGTGCATTCAATGTTTAAAAAAAACCTTTATTTCAACAGTACTTTTTACAAATTTTTCGTCGAGTTTTCCCTTTAAGTAGTCATAGACACTTGTATTGGGAATAACCCGCTTCTCACCTTACTGCCAGCTAGACTATAGGTACTATTTTAACCAAGGTACTTACTTAACAACAAAAAAATAAAATAAAATAAATAAATAAAAACAAAAAGTGATTCATAAGAAATAATAGTGAGGTGTAGCAGCTCAAGTGATTCAAGTAATAAAAAATTGCATTGTGACTGAAGGTGTGTGTGTTTGTTTGTTTGTTGTGTGTGTATAATGTGTATAGTTGAGTCCGCAACTCTGGGTAAATATGTATAGGTAGGTAATGTTTAAGTTCCCTATCATCCTTGGGCTTCCGGTGCCCTCACTTATTCCGCCGGCTAGCTGACTGCTTCAGGCTAGATTCCTGCGAGGCTTACGCTACGAGTCGATATGTACTTATTGAAAATGCAGCGCGAGATTAGTTGGTCACTCATCTATAAGGTGGATGGATAACCTGATAAGAGTCACGGAATATCGCTGGACCGCCACTTGCGACCCTCAGTAATGAATGAATGAATGAATGGTAACTTTATGAATGAAGAAAACGAGTAGAGGAGGAGAACTTTACTTTAAGGCGACGGGTAGCGACACCATTCGTTTTTAATTGTTAGCTACTAAACCGAATCTATTTTAAACAATTTCGTGGTTACAACCTCTCGGCAAACACTTATACTATTTATCAAATAACCATGCACAAATGTCGGGTCCGTTTTTGTATGCGAAAAATTGATTACCGCCAAAAGCGGCCACTTTTAGCGTGAATCAACTTTTCTCGTACAAATGTTGGATCGGCATTTATGCATGGCTATTTAATAAATAGTGTAAGTGTTTGCCGAGAGGTTGTAACACCCGAAATTGTTTAAAATAGATTCGGTTTAGTAGCTAAAAATTAAAATCGATTGGCGTCGTTAGTGTGCCCTATCCGTCACCTTAACTCAAAGTCACCGTCATGAAAACCATCAGCCCTCGAAATGCGAACCCACTCACAAAAGTTCAGTAAAGTTGTAGAACATTTCCTTTACCAACATTCAAACTCTTGAGATACTTAACTATCTCAATTAGCTTTCAACATAGGTATCGTTGAAACCTGCGGTTAAAGTCTATTTTAGGTAGTTGAGGTCACTTCAATATCGATAGCCCTGTAAATTAAGTCATCCAACCGATATTCAGCTACGGCGACCGAACTCTGCAATCAGACACGTACGCAGGATATATTATACGCACATGCATACGCACAACACGCATACGCATATTAGTACACAAGTGTATGCTCAAACTCAAATTTTTGATGTGACACTAGTGTGACACAACTTGAGTGGGATCTGGCGCGCAGAATCAACGGGGGGTACAAGATTGCCAGTCAATAGACGTCGGGATGACACTGAAAAACTTGGCTCGAACCTGGCCGGTCGTCGCAGGCACTGAGATCTCCTTTCGAATGTAGTATGAATCCATTCGACTGTAGAGGCGCAACAATGATTTAGGTTAGCCGCTGAAAACCAGCGTCGGCGCTGGCTTTCAGCGGTCATCTATTTGAAACATTTTTTTAAATGATGTACCCATGTTATTGTTTTGTTCTATTATTATCTGTATTATATGTATGTTCTTTTACTGATTGTGTCAAATAAAGATTTATTCATTCATTCTGAATCCATTATAATTACAGGAGATCAATTATTTTGAAGCATTTGATTTGTAAATCTCCATACATAGAGTGCAATGGGAGCTCAAAGTTTATATAGAGCACCAATTTTGACCGCGGGACAGCAACGCTTTGGCATGAATGGACCGGCTCGACCGGAGTGATACCATGGCCTCACAGAAAACCAGCTTGGAGCAGCACTGTGCTGCGTGAGTGAGAGTACCGTAGGCCCAATCCGGGGGAAAGGGGGGTTTAAAGGTTGATAGCGTATTTGTGAAACCTGTAGTGTCACGGGTGTCCATGGGCGTTGGCGATTTCTTGCCATCAGGTGATCCGTAAAAAATCCGTAAAAAACCAAGATTGCGAAAAAATGTAACGCATGCGAAATCCGCAATATTATTTATCAATTTGCAATTTTGGTAATATTTTCTAGCTCATCGATAGTTTCCTAGTCTCATATCGATAGTTCTGCGACTCTACCTGCGATCTGAGCTGACTCGAGGACACATCCCGTCGAGTGCCACGGATGTTTGCTCGAGACACCCACTAAGATTACTGATTTCAAGTAAGTTTGAGTAGTTCAGGGAAGGAGATGTTGTCTTGTAATGCGACTTTAAAGGACGCCTTTTTATTGTTTCTACTAGTGCTCAAAAAAGTGATTTAAATAATGCACTTAAAAAGCCGTGGCTTGATCGTACACGTGTGCTAATAAACTAACCACTGAGAGGGATGCACAAGACCGTGCGAAGTAGAGGAGTCAAAGCGCTTAGATGATGATGTTGACTTGAAACCGTGTTGCGGAACTATCGATAGTATAACTATCGATATATATATCTGTAGTCTGTATTTTCAATAGGGAAACATCGATAGTTGACCTTGAAATTGACTTGACCTGAAAATCATTCAGACTACAGATAGTACCTGTATTGGGATGTATTTTGATTAAAAAAGTGAAATGTCAAACTTATGTCAGATAAGTGTCATCTGTCAAGAGAGCGGCTCCCTTCCCTCTCTTCCCTCTGATCTCGGTTAGGCAACACGTCTCTCTGTACGTACAATTGTTAAAATTAATTATAAAATAAACCCTGAAGACCTCAAATAAACCCGACATAACAGTACTACCTGTGCGGATAAAGAATGGTATCAGAAATGGCGGCGCATCTATTCACTTCTCGCTCGCACACTATTTGCGTCTATACTCGCACCCCACGAGGCACGAGGGTACCCGACCTGACACTGAGAGTTTAACTCAGGTACAAATTTTGGCCCGACCCGGGGATCTAACTTGGGGATCGAACCCGGGACCCCAATGCAGAGCGATCGAGCCGGCTCATTCAGGCCGAAGCGTGGTTCTCCCACGGTCAAAGTGCGAATTTCTACCATTAGCTCAACAGTGCGGGAAAACTTAGTAGGGACACATGCACATATCTGATAATTACTTTTTATGTGCCGTGTGGTCTCCGGCAGAGTAGAATAGGCCACCCTCACTCTTACCGAGGTGTCGTAAAAGGCGACTAAGGTGGCATGATCATCAGCACCCAGAGAAGGAAAGCTTTGCATTTATATCAAAACCCTCGCCAACCCGTCTGCCAAGCGTGGTGAGTATGGCAACTACCCCTCATGCGATTGAGGGAGGCCCGTGCCCCAGCAGTGGGGACTTAAATGGGCTGATGATAATGATGATGATTTTTTATGTGATGCAGTTGAGCAGACGGATCACCACGAAGGTGAACGATTGCCACCGCCCGCGATTGCCATGATCTAGTGGATTTGGATCCCCTGTTAAAATAAAGAGAAGGTTAGACATTTCAACAGGTGATCCAGATCCCCTTAATGAGAAGGCAGTTACTTCACTGTAATTACCATACTCCCCAAATCTAGAATCATGCTCAAAGCGACAGCTTTGGATGCAACCGGGAATCACACGCTTTGTTGATGAGATGACGAAAGAATTGGGAAACACTGTAGGCAGACGCTTACCCGTTGGTCGGATAAATATTTACGAATATAATATGCATGATGGTCTAGGCGGCCACTTAACTTATCTCATCAGGTTAATGGAAAATATCAATTAATACGATAGAGGAGCCCAACAATAAGTTGAAAAAAAGTAAATATTGATATTCTAGGTAATATTGCACATATCTACACTATTGATGTAAACTATCGGTTGCCTGGAAGAGATCGCTCATAGTGATAAGGCCGCCTTCGTTGTACACATCCTGTTATATCTAGTTTTTAAGTTTTCATACTTTATTTTGAGTGCAATAAAAGTATATTCATTCATTCATTCATTCATCGGTTTTTTTATAAAAAGGTTTAAAGGTGTCGCGGTTGTCTATGGGCGGCGGCAATCTCTTACCATCAGGCGATCCGTCTACTCATCTGCCATCTATCACATAAAAGAAAGAATGATAGGTGACAAACGAGCAGGCGGATCACCTGATGGTAAGCGATTGCCGCCACTCAAAGGATGTCTCTGCAACACCAGGAGAGAGTCACGCTTCGGCATGATTAGGCCGGCTCGACCAGAATGAAGTGTGTGACTGTGTACTGTACTGTGTTTTTGTGCGTAAGTGAGGGTACCGATCGCGATGGCCTGATCCGAGGGAAAGGTGGAAAGGTGGTTTTAAAGGTTGACAGCGCATTTTTGACTTTCCTGGTGTTGCAGGGACATCCTTTGATCGACGGCAATCGCTTACCATCAGGCGATCCGTCTACTTGTCTGCCACCTATCACATAAAAGAGAGAAAGATAGGTGGCAAACGAGCAGGCGGATCACCTGATGGTAAGCAATTGCCGCCGCTCAAAGGATGTCGATAGATTTTTATTAATTCTGCTAAGAAACACAATAGGTACTACCGATAGTATTAGGCATTCAACAATCGATAGTAACGATAGTAGTGGCGTTGGTGTCGATACTATCAATAGTATCGATAGGTTTGACCAATAGCAACACTATCGATACTAGGTACTACCTTTGCGGATAAAGAAAGGGATCAGAAATGGCGGCGCATCTATTCACTTTTCGCGCGCACACTATTTGCGTCTATACTCGCACCCCGTGCGAGTATAGACGCTTCATTCTGGTCGAGCCGGCCTAATCATGCCGAAGCGTGACTCTCTCCTGGTGTTGCAGAGACATCCTTTGAGTGGCGGCAATCGCTTACCATCAGGTGATCCGCCTGCTCGTTTGTCACCTATCATTCTTTCTTTTATGTGATAGATGGCAGATGAGTAGACGGATCGCCTGATGGTAAGAGATTGCCGCCGCCCATAGACAACCGCGACACCTTTAAACCTTTTTATAAAAAAACCGATGAATGAATGAATGAATGAATATACTTTTATTGCACTCAAAATAAAGTATGAAAACTTAAAAACTAGATATAACAGGATGTGTACAACGAAGGCGGCCTTATCACTATGAGCGATCTCTTCCAGGCAACCGATAGTTTACATCAATAGTGTAGATATGTGCAATATTACCTAGAATATCAATATTTACTTTTTTTCAACTTATTGTTGGGCTCCTCTATCGTATTAATTGATATTTTCCATTAACCTGATGAGATAAGTTAAGTGGCCGCCTAGACCATCATGCATATTATATTCGTAAATATTTATCCGACCAACGGGTAAGCGTCTGCCTACAGTGTTTCCCAATTCTTTCGTCATCTCATCAACAAAGCGTGTGATTCCCGGTTGCATCCAAAGCTGTCGCTTTGAGCATGATTCTAGATTTGGGGAGTATGGTAATTACAGTGAAGTAACTGCCTTCTCATTAAGGGGATCTGGATCACCTGTTGAAATGTCTAACCTTCTCTTTATTTTAACAGGGGATCCAAATCCACTAGATCATGGCAATCGCGGGCGGTGGCAATCGTTCACCTTCGTGGTGATCCGTCTGCTCAACTGCATCACATAAAAAATCATCATCATTATCATCAGCCCATTTAAGTCCCCACTGCTGGGGCACGGGCCTCCCTCAATCGCATGAGGGGTAGTTGCCATACTCACCACGCTTGGCAGACGGGTTGGCGAGGGTTTTGATATAAATGCAAAGCTTTCCTTCTCTGGGTGCTGATGATCATGCCACCTTAGTCGCCTTTTACGACACCTCGGTAAGAGTGAGGGTGGCCTATTCTACTCTGCCGGAGACCACACGGCACATAAAAAGTAATTATCAGATATGTGCATGTGTCCCTACTAAGTTTTCCCGCACTGTTGAGCTAATGGTAGAAATTCGCACTTTGACCGTGGGAGAACCACGCTTCGGCCTGAATGAGCCGGCTCGATCGCTCTGCATTGGGGTCCCGGGTTCGATCCCCAAGTTAGATCCCCGGGTCGGGCCAAAATTTGTACCTGAGTTAAACTCTCAGTGTCAGGTCGGGTACCCTCGTGCCTCGGAAAGCAGGTAAAGCCGTTGGTTCTGCGCCCAATCCCTCTCCGGTCGTGTTTCGCTGGTGTCCCATTGGAATATGAGTGTAAGGGAATAGAGAGTGCACTTATGTCTGCGCAAACACTTCACACTTGAGCACTATAATATCCTGCGTACGTGGCTGATCGTTGAGCCGCCGTAGCCGTAATTGGCCAGGGAAAGATGAAGATTAGCTTGCATTATCACCCTTCTATTGCATTGCCGTAGTCTTACCAAAATGCGTAACAAGTCAGTCCTGTCGCCAAAAACTCGAAGCCAATTTGACTTTGAATATTCAAATTTTTATCTCAGCTTCTTAAGCCTCGGATACACCAGCTTACCCGAACGGAACATAAAATTAAACACAAATCTTGGTAAATCTCGGTCCTCCCTATTGATCCGGCTGTCGGCAGCGCCAGTCATTATTGGGTATTATTTATTAGCGAGGCGCGCTTAAGGGATCTCTGTGTCGCCTAAATGGAATATCGGATAGCTTTGCAGATGGCAAACACTGATCTGGAAGGGTCATTGTCTTTGCAAGGGAATTGTCCATGAGGTTGTGACTTATTGGGTCTGGATGTTTTGCTAAAGAAGGTAAGAATGCTGACTGAAGGACACTTTTTTTTTATGTGATAGGTGGCAGGCGAGCAGACGGATCGCCTGATGGTAAGCGATTGCCGCCGCCCATAGACATCCGTGACACCAGGGGAGTCACAAGTGCGCTGCCAACCTTTAAGCACCCCATTCTAGCCTCCGGTACCCTCACTCACGCAACGAAACACAGCACAGTGTTGCTTCACGCCGGTTTTCTGTGGGGCCGTGGTATCACTCCGGTTGAGCCAGCCCTTTCATGCCTAAGCGTGGCTCTCCCATGGTTGAAATAATTTATATAAACTTGCATAATTGAGCCTCCGAAGACGTCAAAGTGCTAGGAGACGATGAGTACTTGTGGGTCTTCTCTCTTCACTCTCTGATGGTAGTTTGCCAGTTTCTGGTGTGGGAGTACCAGTGCTAATTTGCAGGGTCCATTACCAATACCAGACGGGTATTTGGTTTGATGATTTTTTTTTATGTGATAGATGGCAGACGAGCAGACGGATCACCTGATGGTAGGCGATTGCTGCCACCCATGGACAAGTGTGCTGCTAACCTCTAAAACCCCCTTTCCCCGGAATTGGGCCTCCGGTACCCACCCTCACTCAGTGAAACACAGCACAATGCTGCTTTACGCCGGTTTTCTGTGAGGTCGTGGTACTTATCATTCCGGTTGAGCCGGTTCATTCATGCGTGGCTCTCCCACGGTTGCATGCATTGGTCAATCCCAATCATAGTGAGGTATACGTGTTGTTGGATTCCCACGATCTCCCTTAATATGGTGATGAGGATGTACCCCTGGTGTGTTCATGCCCTTGGGCTTCATTTCCAGACTCACATATTCCACGCTGGCCCTCCTGATCCTGGCCTATTGCCTTCCGTACCTGTTATTCCACTGGTGTCGCGGATGTACATGGGAAGTGGTATAGACAAACCATTTTTAACCCTCGACGCAAAAACCACGGGATGTTTTAAGACGTGTATGCGTGTCTGTGTGTGTGTGGTGCGTGCGTGAGTGGGTGCGTGCGTGCGTGCGTGCGTGGCGTGCGTGCGTGCGTGCGTGCGTGCGTGTGTGTGTTTATTTTTTCTTAATACCAGCTCTCTAAAAGTAAGCATTATAATATCAAAAGCGAGTATTTTAATAACCTATTTTTATCCAAAAATAACTTACCAAAAAAATAAAGGTATCCCGTTTTATTTATCGCGTTCTCATTAAAATGTATAATGTTTGCTTTGAGCAATAAAAATTATCGCAGATATATCATTTGAGTTTTATTGAGAGCGAAGCCCGTTTCGCGAACTCACCTTTAGGTAGAGACACGCGAGCTAGATTGTCTATTAAAGTAACAAAGACAAGGATATTGTTAGTTACATTTTATGACAATAAATCACTGAGTAAGTAATCACTACGTGAAATAAATATCAAACAATAATAGATAAGTCTAATTTTGAAATTTCCACAAAGATTCCTAATCTTTAAAAAGAGTTCGAAATTAACATTCAAAACGAAAACCAAATTACAATTAACTATGGAAACTATAGAATGAACAAGCGCCTGCAGTATTTTTGGATAGATTTGATCCTTCATGAAAGAGTATGCCTTTTAAAAGGCCGGCGGCGCATTTCTGACTTCTCTGGTGGTTCAGGTCTCCATGAGTGGCGGCAATCAGTGACCTTCGGGTGATCTGTCTGCCACCTTTTACTTAAAAAGAGAGAAAGAAGCTTCACTGTCTATAGAACCGACATTGTAATCCTCCTCTTTTAGCGTGTAATTCCGAGTTGCGTCCAAAGCCTGCGCCAGCCAGGGTTACATTTGCGCCATGATCTAGGAATTGGGAAGTCTAGTAATTACAACGCGACTGCCGTCTGACCTTCGCAACCCTTAGACAGAGGAACCAGACTGACTGAATCACGGCCACGAAAATGGCTTTTGCAACAGTACCGAAATGCGGATGCTTAAAAATAAGGTGCATGGTAGAAATTCTAGTGACCATGAACGTTTAAAACAAAATTCTATTATATCAAATATTGAGGTATTCATAATTTGAAAAAATATCGCAGACTTGCAGGTTTCCTCATGATGTTTTCCCTAATAACCGCCAAACGATCAGTATTGGTGCATATTTCTACTATTTTTATCGCCCAATTATCTCAATCTATATTATCGAGGGTTGCTGTTGCGAGAACAGTTCAATTACCTCCTTTAAAGCCCCACTTCCCCTGCCCAAAGCTAGCCGAGCAATTTCATACTACGCAGTCAC
Organism: Marasmia exigua; assembly: GCA_019059595.1. NCBI lineage: Eukaryota > Metazoa > Arthropoda > Insecta > Lepidoptera > Crambidae > Marasmia > Marasmia exigua. The sequence continues at coordinate 5,839,249 of CM032476.1, read as the reverse complement.
CCTTGTTTACACATACCCCGGTCCATTATTGACCCACTCCTTGACTGAAATAATAATGGCTCATATTCTGACGTACTGGTAATGGGTGAAGTTCTCTATTGACGCATGATGTAGACTCATCGACGTATAATTCATGCGTAGACTACAATAATAGGTGTCTGGGAGCAAATTACTCGGTCAATGCAACGGCAACTTGGAGGAGGAACAAGGTCAAAGACAAAAAATAATTGACACAGAACGCTGCCTACATCGCAAACTAATTGATTTATTTAAATAGGAGCTAAAAAGGGGCCTTATTGAAGGGTCATTTCACTTAGTACTTCTTTCCTTACAATGGGAAAAATAGTTCAGCGGATTTTCATTATATGTGCGCGTGTGAAAGGGAGGGGAACTTCGATTCGGTCGTAAGGTCGGGTTCGCGTGAAACCCCAGGTTAAGCAAACAGATGTGCGCGTACAGTGATATTGTCGTGTTTTTTTTATGTCATAGGTGCTGCCACCTACGACGACGGATCATCGGATGTTAAGCGATTGCCGCCGCATATGGACACCCGCAACTCCAGTAGATCCACAAGTGCGCTGCCCAACCTTTACATTGAACGTCGCAATATAATGCTATAACTATGAGGAACTCTTTGATATCAAGGTCAGCTATAGTCAGCTTCCTGTAGGCACAGATTTTCTGTAACCGACTCTTTGTGATTTCATCATCATTATTTTAACCATAGACATCCACTGCTGGACATAGGCCTCCCAAATGTTCTCCACAAATATTGGTCCTGTGCCACCCGCATCCGATGGATTCCCGCGACCTTCACCAGAGTGTCGGTCCTCATTGTGGGGGTCCTGCCAAGACTGCGACTTCCTGTACGTGGCCTCCACTCGAGGACCTTTCCGCCCCATCGGCCGTCTGTTCTCCTCTCTATGTGCCCTACCCAGTGCCACTTGAGGCATGCAATACGTTGGGCTATGTCTGTGACCTTAGTTCTCCTGCGGATCTCATCATTTCTGATACGATCACGCAAGGAGACTCCGAGCATAACCCTTTCCATAACTCTTTGGTTGACTTTGAGCCTTCTTAATTGGCACACATTTTGACTTAGATGTGCCTTTTTAGAACATTACGTAATTTATCACTTCAAAATGGGTGAACCTTTTGGAAATGGAAAAAAACTAAACTAAACTAAACTTTCTCCCCGGGTTGAGCCTCCGGCACACACCCCTACTCTGCACTCTGCTTCACGCTAGTTTTCTGTGAGGCTGTAGTACCACTACAGTCGAGCCGGCCCATTCGTGCCGAGGCGTGGCTCTCCCACGTGAAAAATGCATAGATTATTTTTTGTATTTATTTTTATTTTTTAATATATTCGATATTCTGCGGAGCAAAGTGGACTGTCCTGAGCTGATCTCAAAAATCGCATACAGAACACCAAAGTATCGAACACGAAACACAAAGTTACTGTGCATGCCATCTCACCAGACTAACTACCTGGGTAACTCAACACTTTGGCGAATCGTTCACACCTATAACAAAATGTTTAGTCATATCGATCCATTTCTATTGAGCAGAAACCAATTTAAAAGCAGCATAATAAAATACATAGTTGACGGATAGATGATAGTTATTAAACCATTCACTAATATCTAGCACAAGATAAAACGGCATCATTTGTAATTAACCTTTCTAGTAATAAAATCAAGTTATAACTTTCTTAACAAACTTTGGACTTCTTTTAAGAATATATTATAATTGCAACATTTATATTAAGTAGCTTAAATAAATATCTTTTTTCTTGTTTTTAGACAACATAATATTTCTAAGCGATTGCATTGTAAACACTTATAAATTAAGTTGGCACTATAAGTAAGTTAAGGAAAATCTATTATTGGCTTTACTATTGTATAAATACTAAACTGTTTAACTACCTGTAAACGCTGTTGATTTTCTAAATAAATAAATAAATAAAATAAATAAATAAATATGAACAATGAAGCAGTCATGCTCATGAAAATCATGAATGAATATTCAAATCATGTTAAAATACTCCGTGGTGTAGTGTTCATTGAAATATCTGCAAAAAACAGATATGGATCTAAAAAAAATATGTTGGAATAAAATTTTACACAAAATCTGAATATAATCTATATTTCAAACGAGATATTTGAAAAAAAAAAATACATTAATGATACTATGAAGTTTACCAAACGGTAAACTTCGTAGCATATTTTCGGCCCATCTACCGCAGTGTCTCAAGACGAAAGTCTTCAATGCGTGCCAGTGATGACATACGGTACCGAAACGTAGCCGCTTACAATCACGACCCCTCGTATGAGAGGCGCGTCTGCGATTGGCCCTACTGTCACTCACACAGCGAAACACAGCGCAGCGCTGCTTAATGCCGTTATTGAAAGAAAGAAAGAAATCATTTATAATTATTAGTTTTCTGTGAAGCCGTGGTATCACTCCGGTCGAGCCGGCCCATTCATGCCTAGGCGTGGCTCTCCCACGATCTATGATCCTTTGAGTGAGATCCATTGTGGGTTATTGTGGTTTTAGCGTAAATTTCGTGGAAGTCGGTGTCTATTCATTAGTTATGTCATAATTAATTAATAATTAATGGACAGAATTACTCTACCGTATGCCACGAGTCTTTGTGTTTAGCATAGTATCATGTACTCGAAAAGTATTAAACGGTTAAAAACACGGTGTATTCAGTCGCCGAAGATAATAGCGATGATGCTGGTTGTAAACGTAAGAAAAAAAATCGTCCACAAAGAATAGGCAATAATCACCAGTATTATGATTTCTTCATTCGGATCATTATCACTTGAAGTGAAGGTCTACAAGTTAATATAACATAATAAAAAGATTCTGAATAAGTTGGTTTTGAAGAAGAATAAATTTATTTCCAATTTGCTATCAGTTAGGGAAACCAAAAAAATATTGAAAACAATAACGCTCGATCAAACGACAGTTAAGAACGGACCGAATGATGAAAAATTAATGAGAAAATAAACGCACAGCATCTGCAGATGGTATAGAGAGAAAACCAATTTACCCTGAACTCCGTTTATACATGCAGGGGTCGGTTAAACCACGCGACCTGAACAGAACCAGAGCTTCCAGAGGTCTCTCAATCTGGTCAATAGTCCCATCATGAAATATTCATCGTCGAAGCCGCGTGGCACCCCGCGATCTCTTTTATTAGCATTTAAGACAAGTTTTGTAATGTAAGTCGAGGTTTCCTTTTATGTGGAAATACACGCCCGGTTTATTTTCGAGTAATGCCACTGATAATTTGAATTTGTTCGCACGGATTTGACGAGGGGTAGATAAACTTCGTGTCCGTGATATGGAGGAGGCATGGTAAAAAAATTGCCGACAGTTTTTCGCAGAAGCTTCATCACGGATGGAAGGATGTTTTATATTTATTACGTTTTTAAGGAATTTGGGAAATATTAGGAATAGAAGTTAATATTTTGTTGGCAATCCAACCCAGCGTAATTATTGTGTTGTAATGAGTGAGAATATTAATTTCTATACATTCATCAATCTTGATGGAATATTTCAAATTAAATGTATAATATCGTATAGCTCATAATTATTAACTTTACTCCTAACTACTAATTACGGTGATCAAGGTTGATAATGCTTTTTAGAAGGAATACCTACATTTACGAGACTAATATTGATAATATTTAGGTATTTATTAATTTGGCCCGGTTTTTTTTTTAATTTGTACCTAAGTTTTCGGTTATAAATTATTAATGTCAGCCAGGAGCCTAGATGTTGGCGGTCTTGCACCCCGTGCCTCGGAAAGCCGTTCCTGCGCCTAATGATGATGATGATGTAGTATTTATAATTGCTGTGATTTTTTAGTATTATAGGTTGTCATTCTTACGTTGATATCCGTAACACTAGTGCCTATGTTACTTATTGTCTATGGGATCAGGTCAAAACTAACATTAGAATTCCTTGGGTAGAAACCAAACAAAACGTGTTGGCCGATGCAAGTCATAAGGTATCATAAATTATTATCATGTGGTTTTTAGTATGCTTTAACGGTTATTTGTGCAGTGAAGTGCTGCACAGTGGTTTTAATGTAAGAATCGTTGAATTGTATCCTTTTCAGCACATGTCGAGAGTGAAGCGTTACATTTTCGAATCAGCGTCTTTCGCGACTACATCATTCGAGTCCAAAGCTTTCGAAACTATGAGGCAGTAGAAAATAAATACGCAACAGCGTGAGTCGCGACAGCGGCATTCGAAACTACGTAGAAGTTGGCTCGGTTATTTATTACGGAACTAATGCTGTTTGGTTTACAGTCAGTTTGTCATTGTTTTTCACTTGGAAAAAATGTTGTACAAAGCCCTCATGTCCATGTCACCGATATGCCTTCAGATCATAGTCGTACTGTAGTCTTAAATCCCGCGATTGCGTTCCGAGTGCTATCGGCGGAATCCGGATGTCAATAAAACGTAAAACATTGGAGTTTCTTTGAGTGACTGTGACTTTGAATGATTTTCACAACTGACCCACTTGTTTTCAATAAGCACAATTTAAATGTGGGAGAGCCACGCTTAGGCATGAATGGGCCTGCTCGACCGGAGTGATACCAATGCCTCACAGAAGACCGGCGTGAAGTAGCGCCTGCGCTACTTCGCCGTGTGAGTGAGATTACCGGAGGCCCAATGGGGCGTAGGGGAAAAGGTTGGCAGCGCACTTGTGACTCCACTACTGTTGCGGGTGTCCATGGACGGCGGAATTGCTTACCATCAGGTGATTCGTCCACTCGTCTGCCACCTCTCATATAAAAAAAGCACAATTTACATTGGCAAATTATCTTCAGGTTGACTGCCTCGGTGGCGCAGTGGTAAGTGCGACGATGAACCCCGGGTCGGGTCAAAATTTGTACCTAAGTTTTTGTGTTTCTGTCACAGTATCAGCACGGAGTCTGGAAGTTGGCGGTCTTGTACCCCCGGGCCTCGGAAAGCACGTTGAGCCATTGGTCCTGCGCCCGATTCCTCTCTGGTCGTGTCACACTGGTGTCCCATCGAAATATGAGGGTAAGGGAATAAGAGAGTGCACTTGTGTCGACGCAGACCATGCTGAGAGGAAACCTTTTTAGTGTTACTCATAGTCAATAGTATACTTAATTATAAACTTTTACCTTTTAATAGCTTGTAAGTTACTATTTTTATTGTAACCGTATCATATTTTGTAACACTGAATAAATTATTTTTTATTTTAAAAAGAGTTACCATTAAGAAAATTACCACTTTCGATATGAGATAAATTCCGAACGTTGTTTAAGTACAAACATGTGTTAAGTCACGGTAAAGTTCCTCTGAATCTGGAACCAAATGGAAAACAAACTTGTATTTCAATCGGAACCAGACAGTTCTTTAAATCGGCTTTGAGACATCTAGAGCGGTGGTTAGTACCACTTGTCCTCGGATTTGAACAAAGAAACTTTATGTCATGTTTGTTTTACCCTTTGTAAATATTTGGACAGAGGAAAAGAATTTGGCTCACTTTGGGAATCACCGGCATTCCAGCTGGAGTGTTGCATGCAGTACTCGGTGGGTCTCAGCATTCTGTATTGCATTGTCCTAGCTAAAGGAAAGTGCAATGCAACATAAATGCTATTTTTCCACATTTTTTCTGTGAAGTATCTTAGCAATGTTTTGCAATTTTAGAGCAATGGAAGCTCTATTTTCTTTAAATAATGGACTATCCATGCATTATGAGTTTAATAATAATAACATGTGAAGATAATTGATATTGTTTAATAAGATGCCTACATTCGTGCTATGAACACCTCAATTTTTTTGGTAGCTTCGAGGTTTTATCTTTATAATATCATTTTGTGGTAAGGACATTGTATTCGGTAATTCTGATTATCAGAATTATTATCGACAGCACAAGTGCTAACTCGACTTGGATCAGTTGGCCGATTATTCTTGTTCTTTTTTCTTCTTCTTCAGCAGCATATGTTTGCCCACTGCAGAGCATTTGCCTCTCCAATTTCTCTCCATTTTCTTGTGTGGTCGGTTTTCCTGGACCACGCTAATCCAGCTTGAGCCTTGATGTCATCGGACCATCTGGCAGTTTATCCGCCAATACTCCTCCTTCCGTCTCTTGGTCTCCATTCAAGGACATCCTTGCTCTACCTTTCATCACTCCTTCTGCACACATGACCGGCCCACGCCCATTTTAGTTTTGCGGCTCTGTATCCTACGTCTATCACTTTTGTGCTTTCCCTGATGATGGTGTTACGCACTCTGTCTCGTGAAGGATATCCCGAGCACCGATTACCGATTATTCACTTGACTATAAAGTCGGATTAGAGATATCTGACCGATATATGACCGTGAGAGCTACGCTTCGGCAAGAATGGGCTGGCTTGACCGGAGTGATACCACGGCTTCACAGAAAATCAGCGTGAAGCAGCACTGTGCTGTATTTCACTGCGTGAGTGACGGGTACCAGAAGCCTAATTCGAAGGAAATGGCTTTAAAGGTTGGCAACGCACTTGTGACCACTCTTGTCGCGGGTGTCTATGGCCGGCGGCAATCACTTACCATTAGGCGATACGTCTGCTCGTCTGCCACTTATCACATAACTATACTTTATTGCAAATAAAAAACGGCCATTATGAGATATCAATACATTCGTCCATATATATGTCGAATGTGAATAGCACCCATAGGGCTTATTCTCAAGCACTCGACATTCAAGTCAAATTTGGAAGTCAAATTTAGACATTTCATACATTCATCTATATAAATCTTTAACGCGAATTCAATGTCGAGTGTACAAGAACTGTTTCTCATATCAATGGTACATTTATTTTTATTAAAAAAAAAGATACAAATAAAAACGGTATGCTAATAGTTGTAAAGTAAAACAACCATTAGATATTCATTTTTTTTAAACACTTAATTTTACAGTGCCAAGTTTAATTAATAGCCCAAAAAATAAAAAAGATTTCATAAAAGCTTTTGGACAAGAAACTTGATCAAAGCGTTGTTTAATAGTTTTATACGGTAAAGCTCCCAGATTTCTAAACACAATTTCTATTTCCAATGAAAAATGTGAACTCTTTACCCTCTTTCGAGAATTTCCGCTGAAAAAATTGTGTAAAGTTTTCTAATTTTTGTGAGGTTATAGACGAGCGACAGAGGGCTTATTCCCGTTGCCCTTGTCTGTCTGTCTGTCTGTGTATCAAGAGAAGGGACAAAGACAAAGAAGGGTGGACTACGGGAATATTTTTATTATTATTGTAAGGGTCGTTTTGATGACTCAGTTAATAATTGCGCTGCGAATCAGCGAGGGGGTCCTGCAGGTATCCTTTCCGGCGACGCTCGCTCCGCCGTCCATCGGTGTGGGCGCCGCCAAGAGGGGGTTTTGCGGAGGGCATTGGGAGCTGACCCCGGACGACTGGACGAGGCTGCGCTGGCGTGCTTCCTGCTCGTGGGTGGGGAGAGGTGCAAGGCTTTGAGCTCGGACTACCAAAGCACGGAAGGAAAAGCTCTCCCAGCCGGCGGGTGTGTGTGGGTGGCGACGTCGGCTCATTGCACTCCGGGCCGGCGCCATTTCACCTGGGTGAAAAAAAATATTAAGCTAGATCCGACCTTCAGACGTGTCTTTTTATTTTGTGGATATCTTGAAGCTTACGGTGGTTGCTGATAATGAGATTATTCGCGTATGAAAAGTCCGCATCCTTCGCATTGGTGTCCAATTGACATTTTGACCGATCACGTTTAAAAATTACCAATCACATTGTATATGGACCTCACTCCTATATTACTCCATCTAGAGGATTTTTCACACGTGAAAACCCTCATTGCCTATGTTCATGACTACATTACCAACTGACGAAGACTGTGGGTCGAGTCAGCAACATTCGCCATCGGTTGTTGCGGGTTTTCGCTGGCTCACTAGGTCGCTCGTTCGTATACCCCTTTTCAAATATAGCATACATGTGTAATTTACATGTATACCGAAGGAACATAAATATCAAAAGGAGATGCAATGTGAAAATTCCGAAGGTTTGTACAGACGCATGAGCGAGTCGCCGCTGCGGACTTTGCATAATCACAGCTTGGCTGTTAAACGGACTCGACATGTTGTGTCGCAGACTCACTGCAAAATCAGCATATTTTTTCCATTTATTTGGGTTATCAAACTTTTCACGAATGTGAACTTTGTTCGAGTGCCTGAGAATCGTATCCCTGGTCGGACTGTGTTTTACGAAGTATAGCATAGCTGTTCTTCAACATTTTTCAAAAAGTAATCTGTGGTAAATGCAGTTGAAATTATAATTACCTACTTTATTATTTTATATACCCATAGCATTTTGTATACCCGTTAGCCGTGTGGTCCCCGGCAGAGTAGAATAGGCCACCCTCACTCTTACCGAGGTGTCGTAAAAGGCGACTAAGGTAAAGCTGCTGGCATGATCATCAGCACCCAGAGAAGGAAAACTCTGCATTTATATCTAAACCCTCGCCAACCCGTCTGCCAAGCGTGGTGAGTATGGCAATTACCCCTCATGTGATTGAGGGAGGCCCGTGCCCCAGCAGTGGGGACTTAAATGGGCTGATGATGATGATGATGATACCCATAGCATAAATACATTGCGTCGCTAGTATGCCCTACCCGTCACCATAAGCAACCAATCGTATTGCACAGTGTACAGTAGCGGACAGGTCAAGTTATACAAAACTGTCAAATTTCCTCAATCGATTTCGAACTCAATGTGTAACAATATAAGGTTTTAATCGAATGAAAAAATTTGACAGTTTTGTATAGCTTGATGTGTCCGCCACTGTACAAGTATACTGCATAAACATGGCATTATCGATGAGTTTAAAATCAAGCGCTTATTTGAAAAATGACTCAAGAGCTGTCTTGCAAATAACTAGCTGTTGTGCAATACAGCCGATTATGAAACTCATCTGTAGCACTCGTTCCTACATTATGTTTTCTTTAGTTCCTCATTGAAATTTTCTCTCTACATGAAATGGTGGCGTGGAAGGAATATATAATGAACATTAAGCAAATCTACCTCGAATCTACTCGACTCTTGGCTTTATCACGATGAGTGGCAAGAAGAACTGTTTTTTCTAATTCCTCATTCCCTTATCCGCCACACCATACGTGCCAGGCAACGATTTACTGAAAATATTCCATCCGGAATCAAAAAGTTTGGTACTCTTATTATTATTGACATAATCATGAATAAATGGAACCCTTTACCGGATGTGTTTCCTTATAGGACATCTTCCAAGCGAAGCGTGAAGAAGTATCTCGCGGGACGGTAATGTAGTGCCAACGAATGGTATGCTATGCCGTCACGTCCATTGTAAAAGACAATACGATAAAAAAAATACAATTTTATACGCTTTTAGAATAAAGAATTAAATGTTTAATGTTTTATTAAATGTGTATTCTTATTAAATATTCATTAATTTGCCGGAATTAATGTAGTCCTGAGGCTCAAATCATTGTGATGTCATTGCTATATGTACAATAAAAAGTTTTGGCGACTAAGTTATTTACTGTCACTGTTATTGTTAGACGTTTAATTTTTTGTATTACCTTTTTTTTAATCAACGTAAGCAAAAGCGTTATTAATAAGTTTTTTTTTCTCTAAAAATATCTGGTTAAAAAATCTGAAATTATTTTTCTTAAATTTCTATGAGTCTAATCTGGAAATAGTATTTTTAATATCGGAAAATGGTGTTTTGTCGTATTGTCTATTGCTAAGGGGCTCGCCTTTTGCTTACCACTTACAAAAACCAGGTGTTACAAGCGTGCTCATTATTTTTCTTCAGTAAAATATCAGATCTATTCTTTATGTATTTATTTAAGATATTTTTTCTGAATTTTCATAAATTCCTGAATACAAGCTAATTAAAAGTAAAGCGAAAATACTCAAACTTCTTTCATTAAGTACCCAATATTTTCGTATTTTTTATAGTTTTTAAAATTTTAGCATTGCCAATGTCGTTTTCAGAAGTTGTCATTATGAACGGAAATCCCACCTCATTCCAAAATTTCGATATGGCACAATTTTTTACTCTCGGGCTTCGCTTCCTCAGCGCGTTTAAGCGTAAATAAGTAGCGGAAAACTTGGAAAACAATGCAGTAATCTTGAAAATTCTAAGACAATGTAACGGTGGAAAATTTTCCATCAACGGAACTGGGTCGAAGCCATAATACGTAATAAAACACCAAACGAGAAAAACCGTCACAATTTACATTTTAAGATGAAAAACAATGTGTGTTTATTGCTACTTCAATTGTTTCCATCGTGCATTCTTTAGAAAGTTTTTGCGCTATTATAGCCGGTATTATGTTCCAGCAATAAAGGCGACAATGGCGTGAGGAACATTGACAAATGATAGCGAGCTGTTGACAGCTTTTGTCGAGGATTTAATCTAAGCGGACTTAAGCGGAACAATTTCCAAAAGAGTTGATACAACTTCGAGGCCATCTTGTCTGTCGTCTCCTTCATTCGGCCTATGAATGTTTTATTAGATGTTTGGAGGATTTGTGTTGGCACTAAAATTTTATGTTTTAGTATATAGTTTGTGTTGGAAACTTTGGCAGTTGCGAATCGGCTGCTTAGTAGAACGGTAACAAGAGACATTTGTAAGGATTCGCTTGTGTAGCCTTTGCGAATCGACGCTCTAGGGCGATTTAACTTTAAATCGGTATGTTTAACCAATATGTGTGAAGTGTACCGGCCTAAATAGATACTTAAATAACCGTGAGCAGCCACCCTTTGGAATGAATGGACCAATTGTTGTGTGGGCTGAAAGGTGGACTCCTTTTTCCGCACTTGTACTCTTTCATGTGGTCCTTTGTACGGGAACTGTTAAGGTGACGGGTAGGGCACACTAGCGACGCCAATCCATTTTAATTGTTAGCTAATAAACCGGATGTATTTTAAACAATTTCGTGGTTACAACCTCTTGGCAAACACTTGCACTGTTTATTGATTAAATATGCACAAATGCGAAGCCAACATTTGCACGAGAAAAATTGATTCACGCTAAAAGTGGCCGCTTTTGGCGGTAATCAATTTTTCGCGTACAAAAATGGACCCAACGTTTGTGCATGGTAATTTAATAAATATTATAAGTGTTTGCCCAGAGGTTGTAACCCCGAAACTGTTTAAAATGCTCCGGTTTAGTAGCTAACAATTAAAAACGAATGGTTACCCATCGCCTTAAGTCAGAAATTCAAAGCCCACTCCAGGCTTCTAATCTACTAGTATCAGAATTACAATCAAAATAGCATAATTAGCTTCGAGTAGTTCTAGGTATAGAAGATGACAATCATATGATACGTATTATAATGACCGCCAAACAGCTGTCAGCGACAGCATTCGAATACAATTAGTATAATTTTCAACCAAAGCCTAATTAATACAGCACGTATCGGTGAACATTTCCGCCCCTTTAACCATGTCTGCTAACCATTCTTAATAACATCATAAAACAAAATTTTGTTCTATGACTTTTGGAAATTCGCATAATAAAAGTGAAACTTTTCATCGAAGATCGGTCATGTGCCTTGTTCATTTTGCATGGAAAGTCAAAAAAGATTTTCAGGATATCTGGGTTTTAAGGATAGGAAAGAAGTTTGTCGTGCCCACGACGCCTTCCCATTTAAGGGCGATGAGGGAAAACCGCTGGGGTTTAGTCGGTATGCCTCTGGCCGGCTTCTCGTTAGGAGAAGCCCCCGCCAGAGGAGAGCCCGACATAACCCTCCTGCTCCCCAGCAGGAGGGTATGCATAAGGCGCCGCCACCAGGCGGCGACGTCGGCCATTGCACTACGGGCCAGCGGCATTCCCCAGCGAGAAGAAAAAAAAAAAGGATAGGAAAGAAGTACCAATAAATTAAGTTGTACAAAGGCAATCACTTATTTATTTACTGTCTCCTTGATTTTGACCATTTAAAATATTTAACTATTTAAACGGCTTCAAAAACTTTGGTTGTAACTTGACCTGACGCCATCTGTACCTACTGTGTGCAACGGTAGCAACGGCTGCGCTTAAGGTCCCCAGTTCGGATAAAAAGCGATCGCTCGTTTTGGTAAAGGAGTGGTATGTACTCTCTCAGATATTAAATATTATAACTTATATTAAATTGTCTGCTGAGTTGTGATGTTCAAAATAATAAATGTTTCATTCCTTAATAAAAATATGTCCCCTTTTTATTAAGAAGTCGAGATTTTTAAGATCAAACAAAAAATCTACACAAAAGTATGTCCCTCATAATCCACGTTTTAGTAATAGGTACCTACCTATCCTCAAGAGTCCCTTGTCAAGTTTAGTAACAGCAGATAAGGCAGGCCTTTTCATCTACACAAAATTATTTAGTGGTCGAACTTCTAAATCGATATGGCTTCCATGTAATTGATGAAGGGAAAGTTTTTATCTAATAGGCATTAAATAACGCTATCTTCATTACACTTGGCAGAGTCTTTAAAATTGGGATAGGATAGTTAGAGTTAGGAAGGCTAGATTGGTAGATTTTGTAGTCTCTTCTTACATGGGGTATATTAGGAACACAAAAATTGTATGTAATTTTATAATAATGGGGACATTTTGTAGCACTACTTTTTCTTTGGAAAGAGTAACTGCTGAATTTCTTGCTGGTGTCTTCTTGGCAAATAACTACATTCCGAACCAGGCATAAACATGCTGATATTCATAAGTGTTCTGTGTGGAGGTCCACTACAATCTAGGTACACTCTAGGTACAATCTAGGTAGATTGATGTTAGGCGTGAGGATTGATCCTACGAAAGGACATTTAATTAAACATTTGAAATTATGAGCAAAAAAAATTATGTGTTAATCTAAATTTTATAATATTTCGTATATCTCTCTGTGTTATCATTCTAAATAGGAATCTTATCTTAACGTTGTGACATTTAATAAAATCATTTTTATTCTATTTCTGTTTGTACTGTCTCATCATAAATTCAATCTTTATAAGTATTGAAATGGAGCCATATAAAAAGGATATATTTATTATTCCAGAGAACCTTTATTCCTATGGGACAGAGGTTTACTTTTTCCTAATGCAAACCGGATTCCACCGTAGGCAAAACCTCGATACTCAAAATATGTTCTTACATTATGAATGAAAAAACTTGATTCTCATATTATATTCAAGGTCAAAATTATCTGTTTAATATCAGAGAAAAACAAGAAACAGTAAATTAATTGTAAGCAACGACGCATTTCATTTTGATCTAACGATTCTTTAGAGCACTTATTACCATTCTTCGATGCGCAAGAATGAGTGTACAAATTGGCATATTATAACATTTATAATGAGTCTTTTTTTCATGCTTTCATGAAAATTACGGACTAGAACATTGATTGTGCGTTGACAAGTTTTAGTCCGTTGTAACAAAATCTTATATTAAATAATAACCATCATCAGCATTTTGGTCCATGTGGTCCCCGGCAGAGTAGAATAGGCCACTCTCACTCTAACCGAGGTGTCGAAAAAGGCGACTAAGGTAAAGCTGCTGACATGATCATCAGCACCCAGAGAAGGAAAACTCTGCATTTATATCAAAACCCTCGCCAACCCAAGCGTGGTGAGTATGGCAATTACCCCTCATGTGATTGAGGGAGGCCCGTGCCCCAGCAGTGGGGACTTAAATGGGCTGATGATGATGATGATGTTCAGCATTTTATTCTGCAACTATTTGTTTATTATAGTTAATCAATCAGATCGCTTGGGCGGAAAGGTCCTCGAGTGGAGGCCACGTATGAACAGGAAGTCGCAGCCATGACAGGCACCCCACAAGTTTTACCGACGACCTGGTGAAGTGTCCGGGTGCGAAGTCGGGAATCCATTATACGTGAGCGGCACAGGACCGATCTGTATAGAGAAAATTGAGGGATGCCTATGTCCAGCAGTGGACGTCTGTTGGCTAAAATGATGATGATACGTATAGTAAGCGTAAAGTATGTAACGTATAGCAATATATATTTATTCTAGCTGTCTAGTTTGGTAGACTTGCCAAACACTTTTTTATGAGAAAGGGAGGCAAACGAGCAAGCGATCGTTCGTCGTTCAATTGTGGGAGAGCCACGCTTAGGCATGAATGGGCCGGCTCGACCGGAGTGATACCATTGCCTCACAGAAGACCGGCGTGAAGCAGCGCCTGCGCTGTGTTTCGCCGTGTGAGTGAGGTTACCGGAGGCCCAATGGGGGGAAGGGGAAAAGGTTGGCAGCGCACTTGTGACTCCACTGGTGTTGCGGGTGTCTATGGGCGGCGGAATTGCTTACCATCAGGTGATCTGTCTGCTCGTCTGCCACCTCACATATAAAAAAAAGCGAGTCACCTGATGGTAAGTGATCACTGCCGCCAATGGATATCAGCCATACCAGAGGGAGTGGAGATGTGTTGCTGACCTTTAAGGAAGGTATAGGCTCGTTTCTTGAAGATCTCAATGTCGTACCGGTTCAGAAATACCGCTGCGGGAAGTTGATTCCACAATGAGGAGGTGCGTGGCAAAAAATTACGTAAAGCGCACGGTGGTGGACCTCCAGCCATCCAGATGGTACGGGTGGAACCCTAGTTTACGGCGTGTAGTACGGTGATGAAATTCAGCAGTGGGTAATAATCGTGAGATTCTCGTCGTCGAGTATTCGAGTTGCACGACGTTGAACGCGGTCAAAAGGGAGGAGCTGATATTAGGAAGGACCTAAGCGCCGAATGCAATGATCTAAATATCGAGTTTTTAATTGAGAATCAGTTTTTCTATCATCGGTTGTATAGGTGCTGTAGTTGAGGTCAGTCAAAAGTATTGATGTCATCATCATCATCATCAGCCCATTTAAGTCCCCACTGCTGGGGCACGGGCCTCCCTCAATCACATGAAGGGTAATTGCCATACTCACCACGCTTGGCAGACGGTTGGCGAGGGTTTTGATATAAATGCAGAGTTTTCCTTCTCTGGGTGCTGATGATCATGCCAGCAGCTTTACCTTAGTCGCCTTTTACGACACCTAGGTAAGAGTGAGGGTAGCCTATTCTACTCTGCCGGGGATCACACGGCTCTGAAAGACATTGACCAGGAGGTTAACCTTTGGTCATCTTTAACTTTAAACTAGTAGGTAATAGGCATTCCTGATTCGACAAGTAGGATGATAACAATCGGTACACAGACGATAGGTAAGTACTTAAAGTACGACTTGTGTGCTACCGACGGTGACCTTCAAGATTAGGGTTTTCCTTCCTAAAGAGCCAGCAACGCATATAATAATACCTAGGGTGTTGCAGATGTCCATGGGTGGCGGTGATCTCTCACCATCAGGTGTGCCGTCTGCTCGTATGTCCGCTATAATGTAAAAAAAAACTATTCGATTTAGACCTGTCTGGCTGGTGTAGTACATACTCGGATTCAATCCCATGACCTTCCGTTAAGGAGGTACATTTGCATGTACCTGCCCACAATTGTAAAGTATCAGCCAAGTGTTTAGGATTTTTTTATCAGCCTATAAACTGCCCCACTCCAGCGCAAAGGCCTCCATCATAGAAATCAAGTCATCGCTACTATGATGGGATTAGGCTTAATCACCATGGTTGCCAAATGCGGATTGGTGATCACAAACCCGAGCTTTGTTCGAAAAATTCGAAACATACTTACCGCTCGACCCGGGAATCGATCCCAGGACCACGAGATCAAGGTCCGGTACTTAAACCACTAGACCAACAGGGCGTTCTCGGGCGGTCCTCAATTGATATTAATCAAATTTATTCATGAATCAGATGAAGACATTTGACAGGTTGTAGAAATCAAACGTGTGAGCGATGGTATCTCAGTGCATAAGAACGGGTTTTCCATGCTTGGTTTCATGGTACGAATCCGAGTATGCACCTCTGGATTTCTCAAATGTGCTAGGTTCGTATTTTTATCATTAGCTCGGCAGTGAGGGAAAACATGGTGATAGAACCTGCACATTTCGGTTAGTTCACCGGTTTGGTTCGCCTGATAAAGAGTTGCGAAGGTCAGAGGACAGTCGCTTCATTGTTATTACCCAAATCCCTGAATCATGGTCTAAGTGAACCCTGGGCTATAGAGCGATAGCTTTGGATGCAACTGGGAACTACACGTTATGATGAGGGAAGTAGGAACCCAACGTATATTGCCGACATATTTTGCCTAATCACGCTAGTGAAATTTGCGTCGAAGAAAACCCGCAGATTTACAAGCTGACCATTGCATTCGACTTTTCAGCAAACAGGAAGGTCCATTACGTGCCGTCGGCTAAAATTGAAACGGAGTAACAATTACTCCGTGACCATGGCGCTTGCAATAGTACTGAAATATCGGAAACACAAATATAAGGTACATTGTAGAAAGCTCGTAGGTAAATAACTATTCTAATCCTTTATGCCTATTTGACTGATTTATGATAACAGAATCAGATTAAGAAATTTGACAGATCGTAGGATCCTGGTGCTGTGTGAATGTATTTTTTTATGTGATAGGTGGCAGATGAGTAGACGCATCACCTCATTGTAAGCGATTGCCGCTGCCCCTAGATACCCGCGACACCAGTGGACTCATAACCTAAAACAATTATAACAAAATAGTGTATTCTACCATTATAGAAGTGCAAGCGCGGGTATCTAGGTCCATGGCTACCATAGACTTAACAACGAATTAACAGGGGGAAACTCGCCCTATTAAAACTCGTCCCAGAATTTTAGGTGTTTTTACTAGCCACTGTATACCACAAATATTGGTTAGGTTAGGTTAGAACAGTGGCCAGCAAAAAAATCCTGAAATTCCGGGACGAGTTTTAATAGGGTGAGTTTCCCTAGGGGCAGCGTTCGGGAAGCTACGCAGCATATTTTCGGCCCACCTACCGCAGTGTCTCAAGACGAAAGTCTTCAATGCGTGTGTGTTGCCAGTGATGACATACGGAGCCGAAACGTGGCCGCTTACAATGTGCCGATTAAGGAGGCTCAAAGTCACCCAGAGAGCAATGGAGAGAGCTATGCTCGGAGTCTCCCTGCGTGATCGTATCAGAAATGATGAGATCCGCAGGAGAACTAAGGTTACAGACATAGCCCAAAGGATTGCATGCCTCAAGTGGCAATGGGCAGGGCACATAGCGAGGAGAACAGACGGCCGTTGGGGCAGAAAGGTCCTGGAGTGGAGGCCACGCACAGGAAGTCGCAGCCGTGGCAGGCCCCCCACAAGGTGGACCGACGATCTGGTGAAGATCGCGGGAATCCATTGGATGCGGGCGGCACAGGACCGATCTGTGTGGAGAACATTGGGGGAGGCCTATGTCCAGCAGTGGACGTCTATTGGCTGAAATGATGAGTTTCCCTAACCTAACCTAACCCAGACTTAAAATGGCAGCCTTTATGCTACTTAGTCTGACATGAATCTGCAGTAGCGCCTGTCTATTAGTTCGCCTAATCGCACTAGTGTTCGTGTAGGAGAAAACCCGCAGATTTACAAGCATTCGACTATTCAGCGAACAGGTGAGGCTCCATTACACTGCGTGCGGCGCGAACGGACAAAGCCGGCCAGACTACGCACACAGCGCCGCTTGTTAATGGCCTCTGGGCTCCGCTGTTTGGACATCGATCCACACCCGCACTGATTTCACACTGACCCGGAATCATAGTGGTGTACAAACAAGGGGCCAACAGAAAATGTACATGTATTTCTGGTATAGCTTGTAAGGAGCAAAATATTCAATTCAAATAGTTTATTGCGCTACATGTGGTATTACAGAGTTAATACATATAATAAAAGTACAGCACATGCACCCTGTTAGCGCATAGCAAAGCATAAAAATCTTAAAAACTAGTTTCATACACAAATATATTTTATTTAAATAAATTTTTCTTATATTAAAAACAAAACAACATTGCTTATGTACAAAGAATTCTTCCAACGAGTAGAAACAATTAATAATTTAAAATCCTTTAACTTTTTTTAAAACTAGTGGATCTTTTATTTTCCTGAAATTATATTGGTCAAATTACTAATATTAGCGCTGTAATAGATGAAACGTAGCATAGACAACTGTTCATTAGGCTGCATTATATCAAAGCGATTTTGGCCGAAAAATCATATTTACAATAGGCGTTACACAGCAAATTTTATCCTCAATTTTTAGGGCTCCGTAGCCAAATGGCAAAAAACGGAACACTTATAGATACGTCATGTCTATCTGTCTGTCCGTCTGTCAGTCTGCCCTTACGTCACAGCCACTTTTTTCCGAAACTATAAGAACTATAATATTGCAACTTGGTATACAGATGTATTTGTTAACCGCATTACGATTTTTACACAAAAATAGGAAAAAATAATTCTTTTGGGGTCCCGATATTAGTTTTTAGGGTTCCGTACCTCAAAAGGAAAAAACGGAACCCTTATAGGATCACTTTGTTGTCCGTCCGTCCGTCCGTCTGTCAAGACCCTTTTTCTCAGGAACGCGTGGAGGTATGAAGCTGAAATTTATATCAATTACTCAGGTCTACTGTCCCTTGAAGCTGTGAAAAAATCAAACTTCTAAGCCAACGCAATCAAAAGATACAGCTGTTTATGCCGCAAATTTTCGACACTTGCAAGGGAATCAAAACCTACAGGGTGCTTCCCGTGAACTCAGAATCTTGAAATTTGGTACGAAGCAAGGTCTTATAGCATAGATAAAGGAAAAATTACGAAAACCATAAATTTTTAGTTACATCACATAATATATATTTTTTTAATAATTTTAAACTTACTACCCATTTCCTCATAAACGCGTAGAGGTATTAAATTGAAATTCATACCAAATACTCAGGTCTATAGTACCTTTAAGCTGTAACAAAATCAAACTTCTATGTCAACGCAATCAAAAGAAACAGCAATTTAAGCTGCATATTTTGAAACTCGCAAGTAATCGCAAGGGAATCAAAACCTAAAGGGTACTTCCAGTGGACCTAGAATCTTGAAATTTGGCATGAAGCAACGTTTTATAGCACACATAAAGGAAAAATTCCGAAAACCTTAAATTTTTAGTTACATTACAAAATATATATTTTTTAATAAATATAAACTTATTACTTTTTTCCTCATGAACGCGTAGAGCTATCAAGTTGAAATTCATATCAAATACTTAGATCTAATTGCCTTTAACCCATGAAAAAAAAAATTCTAAGTCAACGCAAAATCGCAAAACGCAAAAGTACAACCATTGATACCGCATATTTTGAAACTCGCAACTACACGCAAGGGAATTAAAACCTAAAGACCACTTCCCGTTGACATAGAATCTCGAAATTTGGTAAGAAGCAATAGCTTACAGCACAGGTAACAGAAAAATTCCGAAAAGCTTAAAATTTTAAGTAGTTACCACCAAAAAAATTGTGATTGTAAACATAATTGTAGTTACAGCAATGACCGCGAGTTATTATACTATGTATGGGGAGGGCAACATTTTTCAAACGGCAAAGACGACCTCACTCATTGTCATTCAATCCCGATGTTTTGGTGAATGTAGCTTTATAATCTAAATGCGCCCTAACTGAAACAGTAGCACTACACGAAGTTGTACAACTATTGATAACGTTTTTTCGAACTTCAATGTTCAATGTGGTACTATTCATATCTTTTTCAGTCACCATTTACAGGTCTGGTTCAAATTTAATACTTAATTAATATTTTTGAACCAGATTTCTAAATAGTGACTAAAAAACTTAGTAAATAAATAACTTTAATAAAAGAACTTTCGCAAGTCTGCTGCAAGGCTAGTATAAGTGTTTCAGTTATATTATAGATAAATGATATGTGTTAATATAAAATAAAGGATTACTTAAACGATAAAGAGATCTTTGTCTTAAATTTATGCTCCTCCATCTTTCCCCATTGTAATGTTATGAATTTCATTTTGCAATAAAAATACCATAGTTATGACTCGATTGTCGTAATGAACGAACTTTGTTAACCTTGCAGGTTTGTACGGAACCCTCGGTGCGCGAGTCCGACTCGCACTTGGCCGGTTTTTTTTTTCATCAAACCCATACGTCTGATAACTATGAGTAGGTTTTTCAAAATATTTTTTTTATTATTGGTTCTTAAATTATTTTTTTAACTTAATATTTTGCGCAAGATACGCTCCCAAAGTGGTAAAATGTCCCCCTCTAACTTCTCTAATAAAAGAATTATTAAACTAAAAAAAATATTTATTGATATACATACATTACTATGAAAACTAACAACAAATATTGGTTCGAACTAGATCTAGTATTCGTAATAGGGGAGGGCAGTGCAAAGTAATGAAATTGAGAATGGCAGTAATACACATATTTTAAATATTCATAATATTACATAACATAAATAACAATAAACAATACATACATACCTAATACGTTATAAACCATAAACTGCAATTTACCTTCCATATATCTTACTTGCTGCTACGGAACCCTTCATGGGCGAGTCTCACTCGCACTTGGCCGATTTTTGGTTCTCTCTTCCGACATGTAGATATTGAGATTATAATCTTTGTTTCAATCAAATTTGCATTGAACGGCCCGTATCAGAACTGAAGAGCAAATACCGTGCTTGGGTGGCGTAAACAGGTTGCTTCATGCCAATTTGTTGCCAAAGCTCATTGCGCCTAGAAATGAGAGCTGACGTGTTTTAGCTTTGTGACTTCGCGCGTTGGCTTTTCAATCAGCCTGGTTTGACCTATTTGGAGCTGTTTGTTTTTGATGATAGGTTTGCCAGTCAAGAGTTTACTTTCATGTTTACGAAGGCATAAGAAATACCTACCATCATCATCAGCCCATCGCAGTCCACCGCTGGACGTAGGTCTATCCAATTGTTCGCCACTGTGATCTATCTATGGCTTCTCGCATCCAGCTTGTGCCAGCCATCCTGCGCAGATCGTCCCCCCACCTAGCCAGAGGGCGCCCTACATTACGTTTGCCAAGACGCGGTCTCCACTCTAGAACTCGTTTACCCCATCGGTTGTCGGTTCTGCGGCTAATATGGCCAGCCCACTGCCACTTAAGCTTGCTAATCCGGTGAGCAATGTCGATGACTTTACCAACAAAAATAAAATTTCTCAGTTCATCGTGAATGCTCAGTTTTCAAGAGTATGGATTGAGATCAATGGAAACCCGATGGCTAAAAACACCTTAGCTTCAAATTCATATTTATGAGATTTCTACTATGTAGATCATCGGTGCTGTTGAAACCGCCATGGTCACGGAGTAACTGACTCCTGACTGAGTTACTGCGTGGCCATGGCGCTTGCAACAGCGCACACTGTGACGGTATAATATGAGAATAGAAACTCAAATTATTAAATGGAGGCTTGATTTTAATTTGTATCTAGGGTAGGGATTCCCACAACTGTTAGTGACAGTTAGGTTAATAAGAAGTTGGTCTTTTACTGGATTAGGATACTTAATATGTACCCTGTTATCACTTTAGTTCATTTCTGTGATTTATTGATCGCAATCAATATCGTTTCATTATGTCGTCAATAGATCAAGTAAAGCCCTATTTAAAACATACTTTGATAAAGCTTTTGAAAATAAATTAACAATGAGGTACTCTAAACTACTTATTTCATAAATCTGAAGTCGTAAGGCAGGGTACAAATGCGTCATCCTGCCAGTCAGTCAGGATGTATCTTAAATATGCTCGTAGATTTGAAAACTTGCGGCTTTTAAGAGAGGCGCATGCGCAGATTTTTATTGAAAGGGGGACAGCTAAAACATTAAGGTGGTGAAAGTACAAACTGTCCCCTCATCGCTGAAAGGGGGACAGAGTACACGTTTTGTCAGTTCTGTCACCACATGGGGACAAAACAGGGTGACAGATGGGAATAATTCAAACCTACGGCCTCTTGTAAAAGTGAAACCGCGAGGATACTAGCGCCGCTAAGTGATTTATGTTAATTGTGGTGAATAAAAGACATTTTATTCACCACAATCAGGGTAGGGCACACTAGCGACGCCAATCGATTTTAATTTTTAGCTACTAAACCGGATTCATTTTAAACGATTTAGGGGTTACAACCTTCATGGAGAGAGCTCTGAGGAACTGTTTGATCTACTCCCTACAGCTGAATTCTTACATCGAACCACTCGCAAGCAATTGTCATTCCATCCTCGTCATCTCGATGGATGGCGGTCTAATACTGTGCGTTTCTCTCGGAACTTTCTACTACGTATCTCAGTTCTGTGGATACTATAAAATTGTAGACTACTTAAATGATAAGGATTCATGGACATAATGACCTCCATGCCTGCACACTTGTAGCATTTCCATATATATTAACGGAAATTATTAATATTATATAATTACTGAATTTTAATAAATTAGGCTTAGCAGCATTTATTACTGTATACAATTGATTTATATTGATTATTCAATAATTGACAAGATGCTAACCACCTACTATTGTACACCTCGTCCTTCAGTTTATTAGTATTGGATTAAATAACTACTACTCTTTGTGACCTATGAGGAGAACCTAAGTAGTCATGCTCACTCAAATGTCTCTGAGGTGGTGGCGTTATGTGGCGGGTCATTACATTCCCTCTAATATGGTTGAGTGAAATGATGGTTGACACATACGTCATACTTGTGAACAGGTGCCACCTTTGGGGACTGGTCCGCTTCGGTTTACCTCATATTTAGCGTTTAATTTGCTTCATTCTATTTTGTGTTGCATTAGACTGTATGACTTGGTATGAGGATAATAAACCATTGTAAAAAAGTTGACGATTAAAAAGAGTAACTGGCGAGTTTCTTGCCGGATCTTCTCGACCAGAAACAACTTTCCGAGCCGGTGGTAGAATCGCATTATGTTTATTTATTTCTTTAGTATATTTTATGTATCAACATATATATGTATTAACATGTAAATTATAAATAGTTTTAAGTCATTCAAATGTATGACGATTTGTAAGTGCTGTGTACAAGCCTATGCAAATAAAGAATTATTTGAATTTGAATTTGAAATTTGAATTTGAAATTTGAAAAAAATTGTGGAACGGTTTGGCTGCAGGAGTATTTCCGGACGGCCACGACTTAGGGAGCAAGAGCAGAGCGTACTCTTTTTTAAAAAGACCGGCAACACATTAGCGATCTCTCTGATTTCATGGATGTTCATGGGCGGCGTTGATTACTTTCAATCAGGTGACTTGGTTGCTCGTTTGTGCGCTTCTAGCATAAAAAAAACACTTGGTGCCCTAAGAAGGCGAACGTTAATATCCACAGAGAGAGAGCAAAAAGTTGCCATCCGTCAAAATTGTATTCAAATACTTTGTGTTGCTATCAACACACTTTACTCCACTTTCTGAGATACCGATAATAAAATCAACCACGAAAATCACGATGGGGACTTCCACGGTTGACCGGCGAGGCTTAGTGACATGTGCCTCGGGAAAATTTGACCTAGATTTCATGGTTAAGCCTAGAAGGCTTAGGGCGTGATAGAATCTGATGGGAAAGTTAGTCGCTCGTACACTTACGTACCGATCCGTAAATCGATGTACAGACAGAGGCACAGTTTATTGGCTCTCCACAGCCTTATGGTAAGCAAGAGAAGAGCCTAAGTTTCAATTACAACGGAAGCGATGTCACCGCCATACTGGCCCGCGAGATGCTTCTTCACGCTTCGTTTGAAGAAATCCACATTATAGGAAGGGGGAAGTACGTGCGCCGGTAACGAGTTCCATTTCTTGATCGGGGTCTCAAAAAGATCAGGGTAAAAAAAAGGTCGGGGTATGTTCTCAGTGCAAAAATATCATTTTTGTGTTGCACTATACTAAAATTCATATATTGGAGCTAAATGCGACGAAGATAAACAAGTACATTGTTAGTACTTACTGATTGACGTTTCGACCGCTGCCGTCCGCTAACTAAAAGGTCATCTGTGAGTGCGGGTTAGAAGAAGGTACGACAGAGCATATTTTCTTTAACTGTCAAAAATATCAAGTCTCACGAAAGGTGAAGATAAAAAATTCTTTATTCAATTTAGGTCCACACAGAACACTTATGAATGTCAAAATAGTACATATCATCTCCCGCTAGTTCGGAATGTCGATTACTACTGAGAAGACACCAGCAAGAAACTCAGTAGTTACTCTTTTCAAATATTGATGATGTTACAGAGTTTCAATTGAGAAGAGTAAAAACAAATACAATTATGAAAGTTAATAGACAAAACAACAACTCAAAAGATTAATCAATTAACATGACCAAGAATCCTTATCATTTAAATAGTCTTGTACACAATAGTAACCTTTCTTCATTAAGCAGGTTTTAATATGAGACTTAAACTTATCCAGTGATAGGTTAATGACATTTTGTGGTAGCTTATTAAATATCTTAATACTTAAGCCAACAAACGAATTGCCGCTTTTATGAAGTCTGAGGACCGGGACGGCAAGCCTACGTTTATTTCTGGTGTTATGTATGACATTCTACCCCCAAATATCCCCCGCCCTAAAAAATTCCTTTTCTTCTGTCGTTATCCTTTTCCTCAGTTATAAAATATTTATGTATATATATTAACAAATATAATATTAGACTCTAAATGAATCTCCCCCTTCACATGTTATTGTATATTATATTTTTTTTTTTCCATACGTTTACATTTTTACGTTGTCTGTCTGTATTGTCCATGTGTATGTTTGTTTTGTTTTAGATGATGTCCAAACTGATTAAAATAGGATCCACTCGTCACACCGGTCAATC
Organism: Marasmia exigua; assembly: GCA_019059595.1. NCBI lineage: Eukaryota > Metazoa > Arthropoda > Insecta > Lepidoptera > Crambidae > Marasmia > Marasmia exigua. The sequence goes on along the minus strand of CM032476.1, from coordinate 5,814,471 downwards.
TATTAATTAACGTGTCTCTCTAATCACTCGACATTGGCAGAATTATAGATATAGTTTTTAAGATTTTCGCGTTGCATTATAACTATAATGTATCAATACGGGGATTAACACGATATTTATTATGTGAAACAACTTTGTGGCTACGTTACAGCTGCCGTGGTCACGAGCGGACTGCATGTCCGCTCGTGACCACGGCTGCTGTAACGTAGCCGAAACGTCGAGCCAAATATGTGAGTACACAATGTTGTTTCACATAATAAATATCGTAATAATTATCGTGTAATCCCCGTATTGATACATTAGAATTATAGATATGTCGCAAGACACAGTTAGCAGCCATTATACTCTGCTTCGTCCGAAAAGATTAGCATAAAACAACTTGTAGTATCGCGCAGCGGATCGCCATTTACGCACTATTTTGAGGGTACTTTTTAAAAAAATAAAAATATTCTGTGACGGTAGTAGTACATTTGCCTGGCATACCTCACTTTGACTCATTCGCGTTTCAGTGCTTCGCCATTACGTACGTACCTAATTATTTATAGTAAGCTAGGAACTAAAAGTGTTTGAATATGCCTAAACGCAAGTCTAAGGATGATTTTGAACACCTGAAGAAAAAATTACGCAAATTGGAACAAAAAATTCACCGTAAAATAAAAGATGATTCGTCATCTTGTTCGGAATCTACTCGACGTTCGTCGGGTAGAGAAGGTTAGTAAAAGTGGTTTTATAAACATACACCTAGTGTTTATATTTGCTTAAATGCATCTATGGTATTGCGAGCAGTTCGAGGGGCTGTCTCTTACCGTTTCAAAGTATTGCGGATAGTTATCGGGCTATCCTTACTTTGTTTTTTGTGGCAATTATGTGTGTACTTACCGTAATACTATAAAATGGGTACCTAGTACCTACTTAGGTCTTGCCTTAGTGTGCCTGGGTTTGCGTGCCTCTCTGTGGAGTTGTTACTACCCCTTAATTTAGTTTAGCGAACAGTATGCAGGACTGTTTCGTAACTAAAATATGGTACTCACTACGTATCCGTTTTTTCAGACTGCATTACACCTTTGGATCCAGATGTCTTGATGGAGATATCTGAGCCAAACGATACCGATAGCAGGTTGCAATCAGTAATAATAACGCCACAAGACCAAATCGAACAACCCGGTTGCTCAGGCGTTGCAGAAACCACAACTTTGGATATTGGCCCTGACCCCAGTGGGGACATTTTTCCCTTGGCAGAGCCTTCAGATCTGGTATTAGGTGAGGATATTCTCGAAATCTTGGGTGTGGACCCTACGACAAATACAAAACTTGGCAAAGATGTCAACAAGGATTTGGCCGTTCGATTACAATATTATTCAACCACAGGGTTGTCAAAAGATATGCGTAAGGAACTAGGTGATAAGTACCTAGTTCCAGGAAATTGTAAATTTATTGACGCTCCCCAGTTAAACGCGGAAATTAAGGCCGCTTTAACGGAACCAGTTGCGAAACGCGACAAAAGTATAGAATTGAGACAAAAGCAAATAGCAACTGCATTATCATGTTTGGGTGATGCGCTGACCAATCTTTTCGCGTGTACAAATAAGGACACGAATTTAATTCGTTCTCTAATGGATACCAGCCGCATTCTTTGCGATTGTCAATATAATGACTCTATTACGAGGCGCAACTTTATACTTTCTTCTTTGAAAAAAGAAATGAAGGAGCAACTTCAGAACACTAAAGTTGATACGTTTCTCTTTGGAGAAAATTTAATTGATACTTTAAAGGCTGCAAGAGCCATCAATAAATCTGGAGCGGAATTAAAAGCCAATCCTCCGCCAAGGCCCTTTGTTTCTAAGAAACCCACCCCGGGTCCATCAAAAAACTGGAAAGGCCCATTTCCAGCCAAGAAACTGCCAGCAGCAGGGACACAGAAGATGAAAGAATCGGCGCCCACTCCGAAGAATCGGCCATCGAACTCATACAAGCAGTCGCAGCCTCGGCAGAGCAGCAGTCGGCGATAGACCCGGTACTGTACGCTGGTAGACTATCACTGTTTTGTAATCAATGGGCTATGATAACCCAAGATCCTACTATTTTGTCGTATGTACAAGGTTACAAGATTCCTGTGTCACAGTCGGTTCATCAAACCTGTCCTCCCAAACTTACTAAGTATTCTGAATCAGAAAGGCTTATTTTCAATGAAGCTATTAATAGCTTACTGTCTATTGGCGCGATATCTAAATGCAGTCCCTGTAAGGGTCAATTCTTGTCCAGCATATTTTTAATTCCAAAACCAAATGGAAAAATGAGATTCATTTTGAATTTAAAAAATTTAAATAAATTTATATATACACAGCATTTCAAACTTGAGGATCTCAGAACAGCATTAAAACTAGTTTCCAATAATTGTTTTATGGCAAAATTGGATTTGAAAGATGCATATTTTTTAATAAAAATTCATCCAGATTCTAAAAAATATTTACGCTTTCAATGGAATCAAAACCTTTACCAATTTAATGTATTACCATTTGGTCTCAACACAGCTCCGTACATATTTACAAAGATAATGAAACCAGTGGCCCGGTTATTGCGATGTGCTGGACAAGTTTCAACCATTTATTTGGACGATTATCTTTTGATCGGCCAATCATATAATAGTTGTTTAGACAATGTAAACCTCACCCGTACACTGCTTACGGCGCTCGGGTTTATTGTAAACGACGAAAAAAGTTATTTGATTCCTAATAAAATATGTACTTTTTTGGGCATGCAAATAGACTCTGAAAATTTCCAGGTCAGTTTACCTCTCGATAAGGTTCAACGAATTCAAACTGAAATTAATAAATTTACAAAATTAAAACGGTGCAAAATTAGAGAATTCGCACGATTTGTTGGCCTCCTTGTTTCCTGTTGTCCAGCTATTGAATACGGTTGGCTTTATACAAAAAATTTTGAAAGATTAAAATTTTTAAATTTACAAAAAGACAATAACTATGATAATTATATGAATTTACCTGTCTACATATTACCTGACTTACGTTGGTGGAACAATGCTATAAAAAATTCGGTAAACAAAATAAAAACTGACGAGTACTGCTTGGAAATTTTCACAGACGCCTCAACAACGGGGTGGGGGGCTGCATGTGGTGATGAGACGGCAAGTGGGTTATGGAGCAAATCAGAGCAAAGTTTTCATATAAACTACCTCGAAATATTAGCTGCATTCATTGGATTAAAAATCTTTGCAAAAAATTTAAATAAATCTTCAATATTATTACGCATCGATAACACTACTGCCATCTCATACATAAATCGTATGGGTGGCATACAATTTCCACACCTTACAGAAGTTACTAGACAGTTGTGGCAATGGTGTGAATGTCGTGGAATATATGTATTTGCTTCATACATTAGATCATCGGATAACAAAGTTGCTGATTTCGAATCCAGAAGAATACATCCAGATATCGAGTGGGAACTCTCAAACGAAGCATTTAACAAAATTCAGGTCAATTTTAGCACACCTGAAATCGATATATTTGCTAGCAGAATAAATAAGAAATGTAATAAATATATTTCTTGGAATTCTGACCCTGACTGTTTTGCTGTCAACGCCTTTACAGTTCCATGGACAAAATTTTACTTTTATGCGTTCCCACCATTTTCGGTCATTTTAAAATCACTCCGAAAAATTATTTCTGATAAGGCAAAAGGAATTATGGTAGTCCCATTTTGGCCTACCCAGCCATGGTACCCGTTATTTAAAAAGCTTTTGTTATCCGACCCCTTGATATTTGAGCCCGATAATAACTTAATTATTTGTCATTCCAGTCACCGCAACATCCACACCAAACTTACCCTGGTGGCAGGTGTCTTATCAGGGGAGCGTGGCTGAGGAGAAGCATTCCTCCATCCGCTATCGATGTGATGTTAGCGTCTCTTTCTCATAATTCGATTAAGCAGTATGATTGTTATTTAAAGAGATGGTTTGATTATTGTTATGCAAACAATGTCGATTTGTACGAAGCGTCAATCCCTAAGGTGATTTGCTTTCTCATGAAAATGTTTAATGAAGGTGCCCAATTCGGTACACTCAATAGTTGTCGTTCTGCGCTGGGCCTAATATTAAATCATTTAAATAGTAACGATGACAGAATCAAAAGATTTCTAAAGGGCGTGTATCGTCTTCGTCCACCCTTACCTCGGTACAATATCACGTGGGATACGTCTATTGTACTGGATTTCTTAGGAAATTGGTATCCCAATGATGATATGCCGTTAGAAACTCTCTCCAAAAAATTGATAACTTTGCTTGCATTGGCTACTGCTCACCGCGCCCAAACTTTTTCAAAAATACAGATTCAGAATATAGAAATATTCTCAGACAAAGTTATTATCAAAATTCCGGATTTGATTAAAACTTCTCGCGTGGGATCATTGCAACCCATATTGATACTCCCATTTTTTATAGATAAGTTAGAGGTATGTCCTGCTAAAACTCTTATTGCCTACTTGGACAAAACAGGAGCAATTCGCAATAATATTAATAACCTCTTTATTAGTTTTAGGAAACCGTACAAACTAGTCACGACACAAACTTTGAGTCGTTGGATTAAAGACGTGCTATATCAAAGTGGGATTGACGTTTCTATATTTTCCGCGCACAGCACGCGCCACGCAGCTGCGTCTGCGGCGCACAGGCTTGGCATCAGTCTAGATACGATTAGAAGAACGGCAGGATGGAGTGGATCCTCCAGCACGTTTTTCAAATACTATAATCGGCCGGTTATAAATCAAAATATCGAAACTAATGATTCTTTCTCCAGAGCTATTGTTCATAACTCTGTTACCGATTAATTTAACTTCATTATTTCAATTATTATTAATAGAAGACATCTATATATTATGTTGTTTTTCTTAAATAAATAATGTTATACATATTAACTACATCCTTTTCATTCAAACACTCATATTTCGCGTAAAACTCTAAAAATCTACAAGTTGTTTTATGCTAATCTTTTCGGACGAAGCAGAGTATAATTAATGATTAAACGAACTTACCTGTAGTGAAGTTCAATCATAATTATACGAAGGCTTCGTCCGAAAAGATTAGCATAAAACAACTTGTAGTATCGCGCAGCGGATCGCCATTTACGCACTATTTTGAGGGTACTTTTTAAAAAAATAAAAATATTCTGTGACGGTAGTAGTACATTTGCCTGGCATACCTCACTTTGACTCATTTAGTTTAGAGTATTCTCATATTTTGCGAGATATTAGGGGTATCTTATGGGAGGGTGGGATGCTAATCTTTTCGGACGAAGCCTTCGTATAATTATGATTGAACTTCACTACAGGTAAGTTCGTTTAATCATTAATTATATTAAAAAAAAAAACTAAAAGGTCGCTAAGCTCCAGCGACTCCCTTAGCAGACGGCGGCGCCTTACAACGGCCGTGGCTACAAGCGGACTGGAGGTGCACGGCGTCGTCTGCTATACCCGGCTTGTGAATCTTCGGATACCCACTGATTCAATATTTCCACTGTCACTAAATCAAGCAGCAAGTCAAGTAGTAAGTACTCTAATATACTTGTTTATTTTCGTCGCGCTTAGCCCCGACATATGAATTTTAATAACACTTATGTCTCAGACATAAGGAGGGTCTGAAGTCCAACAAGTGTGTACATAATGTCTTCAAAAAGGTTTTTATACACACTCGAAAAACTCCGACAACAGTTTTTCGAGTGTGTATAAATTGGTTTATTTTATATCTTCATATTAATTCTACAAATAGAAATTGTAATTATTATTGGATTATATTAATTAGTTTTCCTTACGATATTTTTCTTCACTACCAATCTATCGCCCGGTTGGTCTAGTGGTTTAAGTACCAGGCCGTGATTTCGGGGTTGTGGGTTCAATTCCCGGGTCGAGCAAAAGGTATGTTTCGAATTTTCGAACTCCACCACAAGCCACATTAGCCAAGAGTGGTAATTAAGCCTAATCCCATCATTTGAAGCCTTTGCCTCGCAGTGGGACAGTAAATAGGCTGATACTTTACTTCACTTTACCAATCTGTACCACGATCTTGGTGGTATAAAATACCTGCGCAGATAGATTATGAAAGCCGTAGGAGAGCCACGCTGCGGCATGAATGGGCCGGCTCGACCGAAGTGATACCATGGCCTCACATAAAATCGGCGTGAAGCAACACTGTGCTGTGTTTCGTGAGTGAGGGTACCAGTGGCCCAATCCCGGGGAAAGAGGGGTTTAAAGGTTGGCAGCGCACTTGTGAGTCTACTGGTGTCGCGAGTGTCTATGGGCGGCGGCAATCGCTTACCATCAGGCGACCTGTCTGCTCGTCGTCCACCTATCACATAAAAAAAAATCCATCCACCCCCCTTTGGAAGCACATTCTTATCCACTAAGCCATGTGTTTTTGCTACCGCTGAGATTTTGACGTGAGCAAACGGTATGATTCTGTACTAAGTAACTTAAGGACATAATATTAAAATATTAAAAAATGTTAATCTTTTTTTGTAGATAGTCAATTAAAGTACGCTGAATTTTCGTGCCTCGGGGTTATTCACAGACAGTTTACATTGGGCTTGTCACACAGTCTACATAAATAAGAGAAATTGGCGTTGTATCTATTTACCCGCGGTGTCGTCGCTATTTATCTTTCGTTGCCAACAGAACCAAAAATTTTAGGCCTACAAGGGTACGGCAATTTAGAAAAAAAGTAAAATGATCTAATAAGGCATGTGATGCCTTTGAGAACATTAAATGCAAAAAAAATAATTAAAAACTAAAACCCGACTACCAAAAAAACACGCTCTAAAAAGTACGAAACAAGAAAATTGTCTCTGTTGTGGTTCAAATACGAAATGTGGGAGAGCCACGCTTAGAATGGGCCGGCTCGACCGGAGTGATACCACTGCCTCACAGAAGACCGGCGTGAAGCAGCGCCTGCGCTGTGTTTCGCCGTGTGAGTGAGCTTACCGGAGGCCCAATCCGGGGAAAAGGGGGATTTAAAGGTTTGCAGCGCATTTGTGACTCCACTGGTGTCGCGGGTGTCCATGGGCGACGGCAATAGCTTCCCGTCAGGTGATCCGTCTGCTCATCTGCCACCTATCACACACAAAAAAAAAGAAAAATCTAATCAAAGGTGGCAATCTCGCAATAAAACGGAAAGATGAATTCTTTCACGGTAACACATTTTTTGGTAGAATATACAGAACGTGTGCTTTTACTATTTTGCTTTAGAATCTAAACATAGCGTGGAATTTTTAACTTTGTAGATTTCTCTTTGAAGTCGTGATAAAAAAAAATATTTTATCGGCATTTTCGAGCTGGACAAACGGTAGTCGAAAAATACATATCTAGTTTTTATTTCAACGAATTGCAAGCAAACTTTTTTTAAAAGAATTTTTGAGTCCGTGCACTCAAGTTAAGTATTTACTTTTGCACGTAATATGACATGTATGGGCAGTGAGAATGTCAGGTTATATACAATCTGTCAAAATTGTTTACATAATTGGTATTGAACTTAATGTGTTTGACGTTAAGGACTATGGCTTGAGCTATCGCCTGCGGTGTTTTCGGACCGATACGATCTGCAAACCTTCAAGAAAAGAGCGTACTCCCTTTTAAAAAGGCCGGCGGCGCATATTTGTTTTTTTTTAATGATATAGGTGGCAGACGTTGGCCGTATGGTCCCCGGCAGAGTAGAATAGGCCACCCTCACTCTTACCGAGGTGTCGTAAAAGGCGACTAAGGTAAAGCAGCTGGCATGATCATCAGCACCCAGAGAAGGAAAACTCTGCATTTATATCAAAACCCTCGCCAACCCGTCTGCCAAGCGTGGTGAGTATAGCAATTACCCCTCATGTGATTGAGGGAGGCCCGTGCCCCAGCAGTGGGGATTTAAATGGGCTGATGATGAGGTGGCAGACGAGCCGACGGAATCGCCCAGAAATGCGCTGCCAACCTTTGAACCCCGCTTTCCCCCGCACTTTCCACACACAGCACAATGCTGCTTCACGCCAGTTTTCTGTAAGGCCGTGGTATCACTCCGGTCGTGCCAGCCCATTCATGCCGAAGCGTGGCTCTCCCACGGTCAATGATTGCCACATTCATAATCTGAAAGATTGCCACATTCATCATCTTCTTTACCTTTTTATCGTAGCGTGTGATTCCCGTGTGTATCCGAAACCGTTGTTTTGGAGCCCGGACTACGCTTAGATCGACCATGACTAAGGATTTGGGGAGTCTGGTAATTACAATAAAGTGACTGCCGTGTCACCTTCGCAACGCTTTGACAGGGAAACCAGACCGACTGAATCATGAATCATGGTCACACGTATCAGAAACAATCCGAAACATGCAGTTTTTCTCAAGTTGTTTTGCTTCACCGCAGAGCTAATGGTAGAAAAATGCACATAGATTTGAAAAATCCAGAAGTGCATGCTCGTATTTGAACCACAACTCCCCGCATGGAATGCGCGTTCTTATCCACTGAGCTACCATAGCTTCTAGATGGATAAGGTTCTAACCTGTGAACAATGAACAAATCCATTTTGCCTTTTTTTATTTCGCATGTAGAATGCCACCCGGCTTAAGAGATGAGCCGACTACCTTATGCATACCAGACCGGGGGGTGGCCGGGTTATGTGGGTCCTTTGACGGGGGCTTCTCCTAAAGAGAAGCGAGGCAAATGCATACCCACTAAACCCCTTGCGGTTCTCCCTTATCGCCAATATTGGGGAATATCATGTTGATACAGCCGAAGCCTCCCTCCACTATATACCCAGGGCATCTGCACCTGTACGGCGAACTAGGCGGTTCCTCCCCTGAATGTGCCGGGAGAGGGGATAGGGACAGCAGGAAGAACTGAGCCGTCCTTTTTTTTGTACGCTGGGGAATGCCTCCTTATGCATACCCTCCTGCCGGGGGGCAGGCGGGTTATGTCGGGCTCTCCTCTGGCGGGGGCTTCTCCTAGCGAGAAGCCAGCCAGAGGCATTCCAACTAAACCCCAGCGACGCTCCCTCATCGCATGAGGGAACATGAGTACGGGTTAAAGAAGCTTACTTCACGTCCCTCCCCAGGCGGAGGGCCCACTTATACTGCGGGTCCGACACTGCCTCCCCCAGTCAAGCTGGGGGGGGGGGGGGGGGGAGACAGGGACAGCCGGGAGCGTCGGGCTGTCCCTACCAGGCTGAGACTGAGCCGTCCCTACCGGGCAGCAGAGGGAGCCTGTGTAATGCCGGTGCTGGTCCCCGTACCCCGCACCAGCGGTCTTTATCCGAAATCCATTTTGCCTGCATTATGGTAATGCCTATCTGTGTACTAGGTGCAAATGGCTACCGAACACATTTATCACGGACATTGCGCAGCGTGTAGCCCAAAGCGTCGATGTAATGTGTTCTGAACATTATTAGTACTAACTCGCAAATCAAACTAAAGCACAGATAGTAATTCTCTCTATTGCGTAAAAGTTACGACTATCAAATAACGTTGATAAATAAAGGTAGCCATGTTTGTATTTGTAATAATAACATTAGTGCAGTAAAATACGGGACAGTTAAATATACTGGAATGATGACAAGCTAACGCCCTGTTGGTCTAATGGTTTAAGTACCGGGCCGTTATCTCGGGGTCCTAGGTTCGATTCCCGGGTCGAGCAAAAAGTATGTTTCGAATTTTTTAAACATTGTTCGGATTTATATTCACCAATCCGCATTGGGAAAGCGTGGTGATTAAACCTAATCCCATCATAGTAGCGATAACTTGATTTCTATGATGGAGGCCTTTGTCCTGCAGTGGGACAGTATATAGGCTGATACTTTTTTAATCCAAGCTGACCGGATGGCGCATTTGGTACTGACCTTGCCTCATACGTCAAAGGTTGTGGATTCGATTCTCACCCTGGGCAAACATTCATGTGATGGTCAATGTCTGGGTGTAATGTATGTATTTGTAATTTCTGAGTCTACGCTTTGTCCTTGGTTTTTTCTTCGGGTCAGGCCAAATTTGCACCTGAGTACCTGAGTTTTTCTTTTGAGAACAGTTCCTGTTAATTAAGTACTGTATTGGCCCGATTTGTACCTGAGTTTTGTTGTTAAGAAATAATGAATAACTCTATAACTCAGGTACAAAACTTACAAACTTCAGGCTGATAATGTTTTATCAGCCTGAAGTTTGGAAGTTTACGACGAACCGGTTAGCGCAGTGGTTTAGGGCGCCGGTTGTGACGCAAGTGTCTCGGGTTCGATCCCCGCACCAGCACAAATGTTTGTGATGAAATAGGTATTTGTGTTGGGTCTGGGTGTTTGTAGTAAGTACCTTCGTTATTTCTGGTTTCTAAAGTACTAGGGAAAACCTTAGTTTCAGACCAGAATAATGTATGTTGTCTCAATTTTGAACCCCCTGTCTCTAAAAGCACGTAAAGCCGTTGGTTCTGCGCCTGTTTTTCCTTTTTTGAGTCACTATGGTGTCCCACTGAAACATGAGGGTATAGAAATTGCACTTGTGTTTGCGCACACACTTGAGCACTATACTGGATACTTCTATGGATAATACTGGATAGATATATAACCTATCCAACGTACGGTGGATAGGTTGATCGTTGAGATTGGCCAGCACCGTACCCGAATCGGTTTGAAGATTTTTTTATATGTGATAGGTGGCAGATGAGCAGACGCATCACCTGATGGTAAGTGATTGCCGCCGCCCATGGACACCGGCTACACCAGTGGAGTCGCAAGTGCGCTGCCAAACCTTAAACCCCCCTATACCACCTATTGGGAGGCCCAAATCTGGCAAAAGGGGGGTTTTTGCCAGAATTGTGCCTCCGGTACCCTCACTCACGAAATACATCACAGTGGTTTTCTGTGAAGCTGTGGTATCAGAAGCAGAAGAATTTGTGACGTTGACAAATTTGGACATATCCATAACATAAACACAAGTCAACAAATCAAATTGCATTCCACTCAACACATCTCATGTCTACCCGTATATTCACCACTCGAATACGCGTGACGTCATGGCGTGGATTCGGCAACCTCACCTGTCCTTTTACAAGCTAATTTGATCAGCGTATTGATCCTTCCTCAGGCGATCGCTCCCGGGTTCCCATTTACGCTTGAGCCATAAATCCCTTCCGAGCTCAGGGTTGTTACAGTACACCAAGTATTTTTGGATTACTTAATGCAACGGTCTATTGGTCTAGTGGTTTAAGGTGACGGGTAGGGCACACTAGCGACGCAAATCGATTTTAATTTTTAGCTACTGAACCGAATCTAATTTTAAAAAATCCGGGATTACTATCTCTCGGCAAACACCTATACTATTTATTTAATACTTATAGTTAAGGTGACGGATAGGGCACACAAGTACACCAATGGATTTGAATGTTTAGCTACTAAACCAGATTTATGTTAAACAATTTAACAAACGTTGAGTCCGTTTTTGTACGTGAAAAATTAATTCACACCAAAAGTGGCTGCTTTTGGCTTGAATCAGTTTTTCGCGTACGCGTTCGAACCAACATTTTTGCATGGTTATAAATGGTAGAAGTGTTTGCCGAGAAGTTGTAATCCCGATATTGTTTAAAAAGGATCCGGTTTAGTAGCTAAAAATTAAATAATTCGATTGGCGTCGCTAGTGTGCCCTACCAGTCACCTTAACTGTTTGGTCTGCTTTTGCACTCAAATTTTGAATTACCGCCAAAAATATGACAAAAACGGACCCAACATTTGTGTATGGTTATTTAATAAATAGTTTAAGTGTTTGCCGAAAGATTGTAACCCCGAAATTGTTTAAAATAGATCCGTTTTAGTAGCTACTAATTAAAATCTATTGGCGTCACTAGTGTACCCTACCCGTCACCTTAAGTACCTGGCCATGATCTCGTGGTCCTGGGTGCGATTTCCGGGTCGAGCGAAAAGTATGTTTCGAATTTTTCGACCAAAGCTCAGGTTTGTGAGTTCAATATAAAAGATATTATCGCTGGGAGCAGTATCTATCAGACAACTTTCACGTACTGAACAATAGACGAAGAGGTCAGAGTAGCCCCATCCTTCTGAGCTCTACAAAATTTTATCTCATATCTACATAAATAAAAGATAATTACATGTATTATAACTTCGTCCTGCCCAGACAGTAGACACAGTAGAAAATCAAATTATTGCTTTAAAAAGGACATTTGGGCAAGGACAATAAGACGTTATCATGGACTATGTCATCTACCCAAAGGATATCGCTACAAGCCATAAGACCGCCTTATTATGCTGTCTGTTGTTGTGGTACCATACTTGTATTTTGTTTTTGTCCTATAAAGAATATCTATGTATCTATAAATGAATACCCTAACATTATGTGTCATCCCCATACATTTTTGATACTTTTGACAGACACAAAATGTATAATAAAGTTATCAGCCTAAAAACTATCCTACCGCAGGGCAAAGGCCTCCATCATAGTATTCAAGTCATCGCTACTATGATGGGACTAGGCTTAATAACCACACTTGCCTAATGCGGATTAGTGATCACAAACCCGAGCTATGTTCGAAGAACTCTGAACATACTTTTTGCTCAACCCGGGAATGGAACCCAGGACCCCGAGATCACAGCCCGGTGCTTAAACCATTAGACCAATAGGACGTTTATTTAGTCCACATATCTAATGTCAAAAAATCCTAAAAACTTCAAGGTGGCAACCCTAACATACACTCCATTACCATTCCGCCTTTCAACGCGATCGAACCACACAAACACCCCCGGAAAGATCTCATCATTCAAAACAGAAATCTTTTCGTTCTCATGATGAGCAAAATAAACTTATAAAACAAGTTTATAAATACAAATCAGAACCATTAACCAAAGGAGAACACTTCTAAAAAGAGCGCTGATCTCGGTTTAAAATAATAATGTCCTCCAATCCGATATTTCAGTTTCTTTATTTATTTAAAACTTTATTGCACAAAACGATACAATGCCGAGAGGCATTCTTTACCAGTCAACCTTTGGGTCATGCAGAAAGGGCAATGAAGCGGCGAAAAGAGGACTTATGTAATTATTCAAATTTCCAAAAAATAATGGTTACATATAAACTTTATTTTTATTGTAATAAAACTATTTATATACCTATTCCTTATTATATAATAAATTATAAAATACCTATAATTATACATATAATAAAATAATACATAAAGTAATAATATATTATATGTCGATATAATATATTCAGTTATGGCGGCCAACCTTAGCGATCAGCCATCGATGTAGGATATAATGAGTGCAAGTATTTGCGCAGACACAATTACTAAATACTATCTAATTCCCTTACCCTCACATTTCGATGGGACACCAGTGTGGTACAACCTTAGAGGGATCCGGCGCAGGACCAACGGATTAACGTGCTTTTCGAGGCACGGAGGTACAAGACCGCCAACTTTCAGACTTCAAACTCAGTTACAAATGGCCGTCGGGCCATCGAACCCAAGTCCCCAAGCGCAACTATGTCACTTTAAAGTGCGACGCACCACCCACTGCGCTACTACTAATAGGTCCGTTTTCAGTTGTCTAATTCATCATCATCATCAGCCGACGACGTAGGCCTCTCCAATTGTTCGCCACCGTGATCTATCCATGGCTTCTCCCATCCAGCTCTTGCCAGTCATCCTGCGCAGATCGTCCCCCCACCTAGCCAGAGGGCGCCCTACATTGCGTTTGCCAAGATGCGGTCTCCACTCTAGAACTCGTTTACCCCATCGGTTGTCGGTTCTGCGGCTAATATGGCCAGCCCACTGCCACTTAAGCTTGCTAATCCAGTGAGCAATGTCGATGATTTTGGTTCTCTAACGGATCACCTCATTTCGGATTCGATCTCGGAGAGAGACACCGAGCATTGCTCGTTCCATAGCTCGCTGGGCGACCTTTAACTTGTGGACCAGCCGTACCGTAAGTGTCCACGTTTCGTTGTCTAATTGAAGAGACGTAATAATAGGCTTGTGTACTAGGTCAGGGATTAGCAGATTTTTTAAATAGCATTAAGAAATAAAGGTCAAAAGGAGCTTTGTACAAAATTTCAGCTTGAAACCTTATGTATCATTTTTGTTATGAGCCCTCAAAGGCAAAGATTGGCAAGTAAATTTTAAGTCTTAAATTTACGAAATATTTATTGTAGCAATCGATATCTTATTTAATTTACAGCAACTTTTATTAAAAAAACTATTTTCATAAACGCACTATTTCATATAGCTATCGAACAAAGCTATCTCGCGATGCTCACAAACTAGTGAGGGCTGACGTCACGCCTCGCGTCGCTGTTTGTATGAAGCGTTTTGAGAAAATCTATTTTAAGTGATTTTCAAATGGTCCTATCTCGAAGAGTTTCCAAGCTAACAAATCCATTCTTTCACCGATGTTTTCACTTTTGAGGGTATCCTTATTTTACCAACAAGAGAAAAAATAGGACACAAGCCTATTCTATGCGTATCGTATCTTACGCTATTTAATCTAAGATGTAAACGATAAATATACTATATACGGTGTAAATTATTAGTTGGTCTCTATTTACAAGTGACTGCCTCCGGTTCCGAGTTCGATTGTGGGGATGGATCAAAATAGTACCGTTTTCGGTAAGATATTCTTAGAATCAGCCCAGATTCTTGAAGTTTGTGGTCTTGTATTCCCATACATACAAAAGCACTTTAAGCCTTTGATCCTGAGCTTGATTCCTCTTTCATCGTTTCTCACTGGTGTTTGGAATATGATAGTAAGGAAATAGGGAATGCACACAATTGTGCACTAAAATATATCCTGCGCAAGGCTCCGGTATGCTTACACACACGACGAAACACTCTTTATTATTATGTCCGACACAGCGAAGCCGCTGATTCAATTGCCCGATTTCATTGAGACCGTGGTATCCCAACGATCGAGACGGCTATTTATGCTGAAACGTGGTTCTCCCATGGTTAAATTTATAATTTCGATTGAGGAGTCCAATGCGTACTTAACCGATTTTTTCTTTTTACAGGCGCTTTCACTGCTTTCCAATTTATTTTTTTTCCATTGCTTGGTTCGCAATGAAGATATCGAGGTGGTGATATAGAAAATAGAATTGTATACATTCAACAAATGCATAGCCTTGAAGGGCTTATCTTAATTGCTGTTTTTGGTGAAGTATTTTGATTTATTCTGAACGTGTAACAATGATCCAGTTGGTCCGGTTCTCCTGTCAAAGGGTTGCGATGGTCAGAAGGTGCTTCATTAGAATTTTTTTTTTATGTATGAGAGGTGGCAGACGAGCAGACGGATCACCTGATGGTAAGCAATTCCGCCGCCCATGGACACCCGCAACATCAGTGGAGTCACAAGTGCGCTGCCAACCTTTTCCCCTTTCCCCCCATTGGGCCTCCGTAAACCTCACTCACACGGCGAAACACAGCGCAGGCGCTGCTTCACGTCGGTCTTCTGTGAGGCAGTGGTATCACTCCGGCCGAGCCAGCCCATTCATGCTTAATCGTGGCTCTCCCACATTTAAACTTCATTAGAGTTCCAAATCTCAAAGAGGCTAGTAATTACTAGACTCCACAAATCCTGGATCATGGTCCAAGCGTAATGCGTACCCCGGGCCCGAAGCGACAGTATTGGTTGCTACTGGAAATTTCACGCTAAGATAATAATCACTACATAGTTTATTACAAAGGAAGACGACCCGTTTGGAACAGTGGTAGTGAACGCTGCCTCTGATGCAAGGGTTGCGGGTTCGATCCCCGCACAGTACAAACATTTGTGTGCATGAACATATCTGTTTGTATTGGTCTGGGTGTTTGCTATGAATTATAAGTATGTATTTACAAAAGAAAATTATTATATGTATATATTTGTAATCCCACTGTTAATTCTGATATCCGTAACACAGGTGCGTAGCTACCTATCTCGGAGTCAGATCAATGTATGTGATGTTGTGAAATACTTATTTAAAAAAAAAAGTCGCTATCGCTTTTTGTCCCTATGTATGCATATTATGTTCAAACGCAACATATTTGATGCGATTTTTTTATAGATAGAGTTGAATAGAGTTATTGACTCTGTGAGAAGTCGGTCGAAACCGAGTTGGGTCAAAGCGAGCAAAATATCATGCTGGTGACTCCTCACCCGTCAAAACTCGTTTTGTTTGCCGCAGACGAAGTATACTTGCGAACTGAAAAGCTGGAACAAATGTAAGGTTAACACAAAACACG
This sequence comes from Marasmia exigua, assembly GCA_019059595.1. Lineage (NCBI taxonomy): Eukaryota > Metazoa > Arthropoda > Insecta > Lepidoptera > Crambidae > Marasmia > Marasmia exigua. The sequence goes on along the minus strand of CM032476.1, from coordinate 5,798,228 downwards.
TTTGCGAGTAAGACCACGGACGCGACTCCTCCGAAAGAGCCCTCGCCCTCCAGAGTTTGGGCTAGCTGCAACCCTGTTGCTGGTTACTCAACAAATGATCCACCATCGGCTCTGTTGGCAATCCTCTGAAAACAAAAAGAAAGTATCTACTAGCTAGTTTGTGCAACAGAAATTGATCATAAATGGAATCGATTTCTTATTTTTAAATAATTGGCCATAATGTTATACGACCATTAACGGAGGAGTTCTCCATGGTTACAGTACTTACGTACAGCCGCGAGTGCAGATGAAGTGCCCTTAACAGATTTACTGCTAAAACATCTGACAAGATGCCATGGCCAAAATTATAGAGGTTAAAGCATGAAATTGTGATTGTAAGCAACAATTCACCTTTCTATAATTTTATTTTGATTTAAGACTGTATTTATAAGGTTTATATTTAACAGAGATCAGATATTATTGTATTCTATGTAGATGCAAAAAAAATCCTTTCTTTTTTTTAATATAATTTGCGAATGTTGAGTAATTATTGAGAATAAGTAGGAAGTCAATAGTCGAAGTCAGTCAAAGTCACAGTCACTCAATAAAACGCCGGTGTTTTTACGTTTTATCGACCTACGGATTCAGCGGATACCACTCTAAAAGCAATCGCGGATTTCAAAACTCTATAAGGTCCAAGCAAGTTATCACGAGACAACTCACTCGACACACAATAGGAGTGTTAAAAACGATACAATCCAACGATTCTTATTATTAGGATTATATTTTGGCACTTCACTGCACAAAAAAAAATCTTGCATATGACTCTTTTTTACTTGGCAGAATTGACGTTTTCATCAATAATAACTTTAATAAATCATATTTTTTTCTGAAAAACGTTTCTAAGCGTTGACCGTTAAAACACAGTTAATTATTTTATATGGCTAAGGAATGGAACTTCCTGCCGAGGTCTGTTTTTCCTGACCACTATAATCTGGACATCTTTAAGGCAAGAGTGAACAGGCATCTTTTAGGCAAACGCGTATCATCCTAGACCTCATCGTCGCGATTCTATCTGGTGCGATTGTGGTCAAGCGTTATCCTATTGACCAAAAAAGTAGCTTTAATAGTTACTTTGCAAATAAAAAAAATGTTACTATGGAAAACACTGAAAACATAAAATGATACTTTAACCCCTTAACCCTCAGAAAAATCTAGTTTGCATTGACTCTACAATTCGTCCGCATTCAAATTCCGCCAGTGAGTCGCGTTCCCTGATTAAAACTCCGCATTTATTTCAATTAGCCTGAAAAGCGAAACCTGAAATAAGGCTCGTTTCGTTTAATTAATGCCGCAAAGGTCGGAGGGTTTTTAAACCACCCTTGGCGAGAACTGAGGAAGATTTAATATTGAACGTCAGATCTCAGGTGTGAACTTTGTTGATGAATTTTGCTGTTTTGTTATTTTTTTCCTAAATTGGAAGGTACGAGTTTAAGCCTCAGAAAGCACGCCATGACAGATGCTGAGAGGAGACCTTTTAAGTGCCGTGTAGCAGCTCGGCACGCACGATAAGGATTATCTTCAAGACCTACTGTTATCTCTGTCACGGACGCTATGTCAGCAGATCTGACCACGTATGTGATACGATATGACATCAGTCATCTTCAGTATATAAGCCTTAGAGATGTATCATCATGTCATTAGCTTTATCTCTCTCATAATGTCATTAGCTTTATCAATAATTAACCAGTTACGTATATAAGACCTGGTGCATCATTTCTTCCGGGCCACCAGCTGCCTCCCGGCGGACTGGTACCAACTTTATAAGAAATATGCACTATGTTGCTTTGTAATTTTAATTTTTGGTACTTAAATAAATAATTTCAATTTCAGTTACGAGCATACTCGAGCCTTAGACTTGTGGCAGTTGGTGTCTCATAATGTCATTCATAATAATAATATCCTCCAACCGATTACGGCTACGGCGGCCAATCTCAACGATCTGCCACGTGCGCAGGATATAATATAGTACTCAAGTGTGTACGCAAACACAAGTGTACTCTCTATTCCCTTATCCTCATGAGTTCCGAAGGGACACCAGGGTGCCACGACCGGAGAGGGATTGGGCGCAGGATCATTAACGTGCTTTCCGAGACACGGGGGTACATGACCGCCGACTTGCAGACTCCGGGCTGACAGTTAAATTTTCTTTCCGAAAACTTAGGTATTTTTTTTTTGATCTGACTCGGGGATTAAACCCAGGACCTCTTGCGCAGCGTCGTGCGACCCACGGACCACTGCGCCACCGAGGCAGTCATTCATAATAAAGAACTAATAAACAAAATACTATACCGTTTCGGCATGGGTGCCTTTCAGTTATTTCCGATGAGAGAGGTAAATCGGTGACCCATTTCCACGAGTAAAGCACTTTTCATTCGGTCCATCAAAAAGTTTTGTTGCTGGAACTAAATTAATTTCATTGTTGCTCCCATGGGCCTTTGGACTCTTCAGTTCCATTTGGAGCAGTGTTTCCAGGTAATACAATTTTCCCATTAATTGGATTATTTCAGGATATTTTAGGTATTCTGACCGAGCATCAATGGACTGACTAGACCACGATCTCACAGACAACTGACGTGAAATTTTATAGCGTCGCCGAGTGTATGAGGCCCAATCGGGGGGGAAGGGGCGTTTAAAGGTTGGTAGCGCACTCGTAACTCCATTGATGTTGTGAGTGTCCATGGTCGGCGGCAATCACTATCATCAGCTGATTCAGCTGCTTGTTTCCACACAGGACATAGATAAATACTGACTGTTTTATTTGATGTTCATATTTAATTTTATATCATATTTTATTTTATATTTATATTTACGACGTTGGTGCGCGCAGTGGCGGCATTTATTACACCTGGTCCACGGAATCCACGGAAGACCAGCGTCGAGGTGTTCCATCTAGCACCACGGCATCATGCTGAGTGGAAGCCCTTTTAGTGCTTGATTTGTTTAAATTGTGTTTTTTTATTCTTGTTATATGATTTGTAACCTGTATAAGCACTGAATAAATATTTTTATTCTTATTCTTATAAGAAGTAAATTATTATTGAAAGATTACTTCCTATCATATGGTAGCAGTTGTGTGACAATTTCAAACCGACCAATGGATCTTAACTAACATGCATCCTAAACAGACTGAATGTTTTCATTGAAAGCCGCACTTGAAAAACCGTGCGAAGCCGTTATTACTGGGGTGAGGTACTGGGCGACGTTCTTTCTCTACCGCACCTGTATAGAATCTGCGCCAGGGACGGTTGTATCTCTTTCACACTCTGTGACGTTTTTTTGAAAATGGCACATTCCGTTTTCTAGAGTCTTAACTTACTATTGCAATATGTTCTTTGCTAACGCGAGCGAAGTCAGAGGCAAAAGCTAGTCTAACATGAAATTCTCAGGCTCAAGGGAAAAAAAATTGAAGGATGAAAACACTGATTTGAAGTAGTGGCAAAAGAAATTACTCACGATTTTTTTTTTGTAGGTGGTTATTGGGAGATTTGATGTGACTCTGAAGTGTGTTGGGTTCGATAGATTATTACTTGTATTGTTGTGAAAACTTAATATTATATTTACTATATTGAGTACATACGAGTAGACGCTAAGAAAAATAATAATTTTCTACGTTATGAAAGAAATCATGCTTTTCTAAGATATTTTCGTATATTACGATGAAATCGAAGATTTGGCGACTGGTCTGGGAATCAATTCACGTAGTCATAGACTAGATTTTCTTTTTTTTTTTGCTAGAGGTGACAAACGAGCAAGTGCGTCAAGTGAAGGAATGTAATTAGAACCGTCCATGGATGCTTCGGCATGAGTGGGTCGGCTGAAGCCGGAAACCGGCGTGAAGCAGCACCGTGTTGTGTTTAGCTGCGCGAGTGAGGGTACTGTAGGCCCAATTCGCACTTGCGATCTCACTGGTGTCGCAGGTGTCTATGAACAGCGGCAATCGAATACCATCAGGTGATCCGTCTGCTCGTCTGCCACCTATCACCTAAAAAATTGACATATGCGGGATTAGAGGGGTCATTATTGTTTTTGATGCTGTCTGGAAATACTGCTGCAGTCAATTGTACTTACATCATTGAAGGATCATGGAGCCGTCACGTTTTAAAGCGAAGTCGTTGCCACGTAAGAAAACGTAGTTTAGTATTTGACGGAATAACGATAATATTCTCCAACCGATTCCCGCCAAGGCGGCTATTCGCAATGATCAGCCACTTACACAGGATATTATTACCTATAATTTTAAAGTGTGCGTGCAAACACAAGTGCACTTTTTATTCCCTTGCCCTCATATTCCGATCGGAGTTTACCAATGTTTGACCAAAAAATATTGACAAATGGTTATTTGCTAAACAACGTTTAACCGAATGTTCATTTGGCAAACGAGACATTTGACAAAGTATCATCTTACAAAAAGTCACTTAGCAAATAATGCATTAGCAAACACTGTATTTGAGAAATGCTTATAAATATTAAAATGTTAATTGACCTCTTTAATTTCACCAAAAAATCATCATCATCATCATCAGCCCATTTAAGTCCCCACTGCTGGGGCACGGGCCTCCCTCAATCACATGAGGGGTAATTGCCATACTCACCACGCTTGGCAGACACTCAGCTTGGCGTGTAATTCCAGTTGCACAAAGCTGTCGCTTCGGAGCCCGGGGTACACTTGGACCATGATCCAACATACGGACGGGAAGCCTGGTAATTACAATGAAGAGGCTGCCGTCTGGCCTTTGCAACCAATCAGGGAAACGAGATTAACTGGATAACGATTTCACGTTCAGAATTATTATCTCAAACAATGTAAGTATTCACAAATTTTGAGAAAGAATCCGAGACGTGCAGGTTTCCTCACGATGTTTTCCCTCACCGCGTTAAAGTGAAGGAATGAATGTCCCGTTACAAGAAGGCAGAAAACGCGGCATTCTTCATAACATAACACAATCTCGCGCTCTGCCTACGTGATAAATAAATTTGTTGAAATATTCGTAGTACAGTCAGAAGCATAAATGTCAGTTTGTTCAGTAAAGTAAAGTATAAATATTAAAATGTTAATTGACCTCTTTAATTTCACCAAAAAATCATCATCATCATCATCAGCCCATTTAAGTCCCCACTGCTGGGGCACGGGCCTCCCTCAATCACATGAGGGGTAATTGCCATACTCACCACGCTTGGCAGACGGTTTGGCGAGGGTTTAGATATAAATGCAGAGTTTTCCTTCTCTGGGTGCTGATAATCATGCCAGCAGCTTTACCTTAGTCGCCTTTTACGACACCTCGGTTAGAGTGAGGGTGGCCTATTCTACTCTGAAAAAATATGTTACGCAAATTAATCATTGGTACAAATACCATTTAACAAAATGTTATTTTATAAATGCACTTCTTTTTTCAACATTACAATTTACTTAGTCTGTTGAGTAATTTATTCCCCTATCCTCGAATTGCCGTGAGAATGGAATTGTTTACAGGTTAGTGATAAAATTAGCTAAAAGGCATGCAATTATTAATTTTATTCAACTATCGATCATTGCTTTCAATTCAGGACGATGAATTAAAAGCAATGATAATTAATGTAAGAAACGATTAAAGTACCTAGCTTCTGCCATTCAATCAATAATGGTCAAAATTTGTAACAATCACAATTTATTATATTATAGTTTCTAGTCCTATATACGAGAAGTGTGTTTTTCTAGTAATAATTATTTTTTTATTTGTTAATAAATATTGGTCACACTTATCAACAGAAGTATTTTCTGGCGCTTCGCCTACTCTGCTCACGGTTTTAACCTAACCAAACCAATAAGGCCGTGTGGTCCCCGGCAGAGGAGAATAGGTCACCCTCACTCTTACCGAGGTGTCGTAAAAGGCTACTAAGGTAAAGCTGCTGGCATGATCATCAGCACCCAGAGAAGGAAAACTCTGCATTTATATCTAAACCCTCGCCAACCCGTCTGCCAAGCGTGGTGAGTATGGCAATTACCCCTCATGTGACTGAGGGGACTTAAATGGGCTGATGATGATGATGATGAAACCAATAAGTATGTAAGTTTTTGGAAGCTATGTTTTATACATTCTATCTAGATATAATATATCAAATTAGTAAAATCGATTGCTGTTAATTAATAATTATAAAATATCTTAATTAAGTACCTCTGAATTTCCAAATATATTGGGTATTAAATTAACCCATGCCGTATCTATTATAAGATTAATTAATAAACAAAATATTTGTCAAATAATACATTTTATCAAACGTTTTTAGACTAATTGTAGTTTTTTTTTGATAAGTCAGTTGTCAAATGTTCATTAAGTAGGTAATATGATTATTTAAAAAATGTAAATTTAATGTTGATCATTTGGAAAAGTATGTCATTTGTAAAAACATTAGTAGTAAAATGATCAATTGGCTAAACCATTTCTTTGGCCAAACGTTGTTTGTCATGTGTGATTTTGCCAAATGATCTTTGGTCAAACAGCAGGACCATCGCCAAATTATCATCTACGCCGCCAGAGGTCGTGGTTTGACCCCCTGGACATGAGTTTTTCTGTTATAAAATTCTCAGTGTCAGCCCGGAGTCTGGAAGTTGGCGGTCTTGTACCCCCGTGCCTCGGAAAACGGGTGTACCGTACCCGATGCCTCTCCGGTCGTGCTATACTGGTGTTCTATCGAAATAAGAGGGTAAGGGAATAGAGTGTGATCTTGTGTCTGCGCTAACACTTGAGCACTATAATATGCTCTGGGTCGATGGCCGATCGTCGATATTGGCCGCCATGACCGAAATATCGGTTTGGGAGGACATTAATATTAAATTACAGAAGTGCGAGATCCCATTATTGCTTTACAATCAATCGAGCATAGTAGGTATTAGTGGTATCCATTTGGTTCTACCATCAATGGTTAAGCTCGTGCCCAATGGATCATGCTTAAATAGGGCATAACTTTGATAGTTTAGTACGTAATTGCATACATAAGGCGACATAACACGTGAGATACGACGCCTCTTATCTCAAGATAATCAATATTCAATACCGTCTTTATTTATTGCATTTCAGTTATTGCTAAATTTTTTTATTGCGATAAATAGGCAGACGAGCAGGCGGCCCATCTGATGGTAAATGGCAAGGAGGTTATAGATAAGAATAACATCGTGGTAAACGGTAACCGTCGTTCATAGACATCAACAATGCCGGAGCACAATCATGTCATGTGTACAGTACACAGACAGCTACACTTCAATACAAATACAATACAATATCTTTATTTGCATGAAACAACAGTGTAGGTTTTTAAAAATATATCCCATGTTTTGTAATGCGTTTTTTTTAAAATTAGAATAGCCAAACTTATGGCCACAATCTCACCTGATGATGAGTGATGACGTGGCCGAGGATGGATCAAATATATTATGAGTAAGTATGACACAAGAATAATATATAATACACAAAGTGTATTATATTTTAAATTAATATATATGGATTATGTCATAGGTGGCCGACGAGCAGACGGATCACCTGATGGTAAGCGATTGCCGCCGCCCATGGACACCCGCGACACCAGTGGAGTGACAAGTGCGCTGCCAACCTTTAAGCCCCCCCTTTCCCCGGATCGGGACTCCGTTACCCGTAACTCACGCAGCGAAACACAACACAGTGCTGCTTCACGCCGGTTTTCTGTGAGGCCGTGGTATCACTCCAGTCGAGCCGTTCAATCTGGCTTTTCTCAATTGTAATTGTTTGCTGCAAGCACATCCTGCAGCGGTTTGCAGACGCTGCCGCGCTGGTTCCACTTTACTTTGTTACTTTTCTTCTTCCTTGGTCACTATTTTATGTTTTAACTTATTTTATTTGTTTTAGTTTAAATATTTTTCCTGTATTACTGTGCAATCTCCTTATGTTTATTTTATGTGTCCTATCTATGTAAATCTTTTATGTGGTCAGTAAATATTTATTCCGGTCTGTTTTCGGCCACATGTCGCTAGGCCGGCCGTTGGTTCTGGACCATCTGGTTCGACCTGGTTTATCCAGCGATACCTACCTTCGACGTCTCACCGGGCGCTTAAAATGTATATTTGTGCGATCGTATGAAAGTATCCCCTCCCACTCAGCTTGGCGTGTAATTCCAGTTGCACAAAGCTGTCGCTTCGGAGCCCGGGGTACACTTGGACCATGATCCAACATACGGACGGGAAGCCTGGTAATTACAATGAAGAGGCTGCCGTCTGGCCTTTGCAACCAATCAGGGAAACGAGATTAACTGGATAACGATTTCACGTTCAGAATTATTATCTCAAACAATGTAAGTATTCACAAATTTTGAGAAAGAATCCGAGACGTGCAGGTTTCCTCACGATGTTTTCCCTCACCGCGTTAAAGTGAAGGAATGAATGTCCCGTTACAAGAAGGCAGAAAACGCGGCATTCTTCATAACATAACACAATCTCGCGCTCTGCCTACGTGATAAATAAATTTGTTGAAATATTCGTAGTACAGTCAGAAGCATAAATGTCAGTTTGTTCAGTAAAGTAAAGTATCAGTCTATATATTATCCCACTGCAGGGCAAAGGCCTCCATTATAGAATTCAAGTCATCGCTACTATGAGATAAGGATGGGGATAGGCTTAATCACCACGCTTGCCAAATGCGGATAAGTGATCACAAACCCGAGCTATAAGCTATGCTGTGAGTGAATTTCCATCAAACAATTTTCACAAGATGACACTGGTGTCGCGGGTGTCTATGGGCGGCGGCAATTGCTTACCATCAGGTGATCCGTGGGCTCGTATGCCACCGATGACATTTGCATGCAGTTTGCATGTTATTATAATTTTAAATTTATCTTTTTGTAATGCGTGCGCCTTTCAAGAAAGTGATACCTTAGAGAATACCAGCGCCACGGGGACCTCACGTGTCCGTGGCAGATGCTGAGCGGAGACCTTTTTAAGTGCCGCATTGAGAAATATTTTTGGTACTAATAATATTCGAAAAATTCGAAACATACTTTTGGTTCGACCCGGGAATCGGACCCAGGACCCTGAGATCACGGCCCAGTACTTAATCTACTAGACCAACAGGGCGTCTTGTTTGTTCAGTGCCTATGTGTAAATGTTTACTTGTCTCATTTGTAATTCCTCTATTGTCAGATACTCGTAATAGGTACAAGTGTATTTTTAAAACACTAAAAGGACTGTTCCGATAGCTCAGAACAATTAAGTGATTTCTCTATAATATCTCCTTATTGTACTGTCTGTTGCTGTTGTATCACTGTTGTATTATACTTGTATTTTGTTTTTGTGCAATAAAGAATATCTATCTATCTATCTATCTCCTAGTTACTTCCACTTGTTTCCTGCTGCCTTGGTACAAGACCCCACATACGCATGAGTACATAAACTTCGAACAAGTTTTTAACAACTGTTAATACAGTTAAGCTGAAAGTCTCGTTTTGGCTGCAATAAATAAAAATCAGTCGGGGGCGCTAGGCATCGCGTTGTAGCATCACTGAGCGGCTGCGGTCTCAAATGATCTATTTAAAAACGTTATTAAGCCATTTGGGACCGCGGTCCCAGTCCATCAAGTTTTTAAGAACTCTTAATACAGTCATGCTGAAAGTCTCGTTTTGGCTGCAATAAATAAAAACCAGTTGGGGGCGCTAGTTTCCATTAAACATCGCGTTGTTTCATCACTGTGCGGCTGCGGTATGCGGATCCATTCAAAAACGTTATTTGGCCATTTGGGACCGCGGTCCCAATTTCTTACGTAACCAAACGACTCATTCTTAATACTACTCGTATAGGTAGAATGAGATCTAGGACCTGGGAGATCCCAGTAATCTCTCTCTCCTGTCGATTCCCTCACTGCTGAGAATCGTGACTCCTTCCGATTTTGTCGACCAGCTGTCGCCATCGGTTGCACTCCGTCGCTCGGTGCAGGGCAGTGCTTATCGGGATCTCGAGCTGTTTCGCTATCTGGTCTGACCATCGCTGGGGACTACGACCTCTCGGTCTTCTCCCTTCTACTTTACCTTTTAAAATCAATTGCTCCAAGTTATCCCCACTCCTTCGTGCAATGTGTCCAAAATATTGCACGATACGTCGCAAACAGGTGGCGGACAAGCGCTGAGTATCCTCTATTTTTAAATCTTTGAGGACCGAGACGTTGGTGCGGCGGGCAGTCCAAGGTATTCTTAACATGCGGCGCCAGCACCACAATTAAAGACGTCGATTCTTTTCCGGTCGGCTGCCTTGATTGTCCACGTCTCGACACTATAGAGGGCGATGGGGAAGACAAGTGTGCGAACAAGGTGTATCTTCGTTCGATTTGATATGTTTCTGTCCCTCCAAATCCTACTCAGTTCAGTCATTGCTGTCCTAGCCATTGCAGATCGTCTTCTTATTTCTGGTTCACTGCTACCTTTGTTAGTGATCAACCTAGGTACCTGTACCTAGGTTGATCACTAACAAAGGTAGCTTTTAATTAATTATTAGTTATTACTGGGATATGATAACGTGGATCAGTTCCTGAACTGATCCACGGTATCATATCCCAGTAATAACTAATCATAATAAACTGGAATTTATAAATTGTCTGGAAGCAGCTGCCAAAGAAAGAGTCTCCGAAAAGATTTTAACCTGGTGATCGTTAAGAAAAAAGCTTATTCCTTGCTCAAGATCCAGAAACGCATATGTAATGCCTCATGTGTTGCAGATGTCCATGAGCGGCGCTATTCGCTAACCATCAGGTTTACCGCCTGCTTGTTTGTCCTCTGTTATATAACAAAAAACTTAATATTCTCTTGATTTATATTACTTAATTTTTTTGCTGACTGTACCAATTTGGCTCCGTCTTTCCAGTGAGCCATTCGGTTTCCATGTTTTGCCAGTTACGCAGATATCACAATAACAGGCACAAATACAAAATGACAAAATATTCCGATATTTTATTTAGGCCAGTGGGTTTTAATTTAAACATTACCTTTTATGTAATGTATAAGGCATCGATTTGTATATGTCGCATCCATCGGGGTAAATTAGACGTCCAATTGAACGCCTAGAGTGTTCATTAAAAGCCAGGATCAATTTGTTTTTTGCTTTTGCGGTTGTATTGAAAGTTAGCCTATTCGAAATTACTGATCTAAACTCAGCCAAGTAGTTCAATATTATAATTGATATTTCCGCTTTTCTCCACTGCAGCGCTAGTAATGATCAAAACAAAATGGCGTATGCAGTGTAAACAGCTGTAAATATTATGGTGCGATAAACTCGTTTTTTTGTGCAATTATAAGCAAAAATTAAGTGTAATTGTCAAAATAGTCCATAAACATGGAAGTGCCAATAATAGTACGTGGTTCGACAATTTTTACAAAAAGGTTGAGTCGAGTGATTTTAGTTGAAACAACTATCGTCCTAGGTATTGGTGACCTACGTTTAATCATCCGTGCCGATAATAGCCGTGTGGTCCCCGGCAGAGTAGAATAGGCCACCCTCACTCTTACCGAGATGTCGTAAAAGGTGACTAAGGTAAAGCTGCTGGCATGATCATCAGCATCCCAGAGAAGGAAAACTCTGCATTTATATCAAAACCCTCGCCAACCCGTCTGCCAGGCGTGGTGAGTATGGCAATTACCCCTCATGTGATTGAGGGAGGCCTGTGCCCCAGCAGTGGGGACTTAAATGGGCTGACTGATGATGAATGATGATGTTTAATCATCTGGTTTACCGTTGCGGTCAATGACATGACTAATAGTTCTTCAGCCATTTGATTGAATGTCGGCTTTAGACGAACGGCCCAGGCGTCCGATTGGATGGCTAATTTAACCAGATGACATGCGACAAATACATAACGAAGGTATTTTAAATAAAGCCAATGTTAACACACGTATCGTATAAATGTAAATTGCCCAAACAGAAACAACGTTTATTAATGACAACATTAAAATAAAATATCTAAATAAATACATTGAGACATCACATTTTTACCGTGGGAGAAGCCACGCTTCGGCATGAATGGGCCGGGCCAGCTGGACCGGAGTGCACAGAAAACCGGCGTGAAGCAGCACTGTGCTGTATCGCTGTGTAAGTGAGGGTACCGGAGGCCTAATCCGGGGGAAAGGGGGGATTAAAGGTTGGCAGCGCACTTGTGACCACTGGTGTCGCGAGTTTCCATGGGCGGCGGCAATCGCCTACCATCAGGTGATCCGTCTGCTCGTCTGCCACCTATCACATAAAAAAAAACTTACTAGTACATTGTCCTGGAGGCCTTTTCTCGTATACTCGTCATTGAAGTCGAATTAGATATTTGTATCCAGGACAAATCTATCTTATAGACCTAAATTCACATCATTTTTGTACTCAAACACAACACTCAGTCTAATTAATCAACAGCAATACATTGTATTTGTTTTGGTAGAAATGTCCAAGGCTTGTAGCACGAAAGTAATTAGCAGTTGTAAAACCATTTTAAGAATTCAAATAATGATTTGTCACCCAGTGAAATAAGTGATTTTCTTTTTGAAAATTAGAAAATTGCGTGAGAAAGTCGATTTAATTCATGAATAATTATCGTCTTCAATTCTTAAAGAGACCTTCACAGAAACTAAAATACAAAAGGCTTACCTACCTTGAAATTAAAAAAAAATGCAATCAGATGACCTAATTTAATTATACCGACTTGCAATTTAGTAATGTTACTAATTTTCTATCATCGTCAGCCCATTTAAGTCCCCACTGCTGGGGCACGGGCCTCCCTCAATCACATGAGGGGTGATTGCCATACTCACCACGCTTAGCAGACGGGTTGGCGAGGGTTTGATATAAATGCAGCGTTTTCCTTCTCTGGGTGCTGATGATCATACCAGCAGCTTTACCTTAGTCGCCTTTTACGACACCTCGGTAAGAGGGAGGGTGGTACATTCTAATTTTCTATACAATCACGGATTGTGACGAGGACTTGAGTTTATCTTTAAACCTTTGCTAGTTCATTATGGTTTCAATCACAATCATTTTTCATAATGTAGAGTGCACAAGACTGGGCCCCCTGGGCCCATACTAACCCAACAATCAATTTCGACCTATAAGTCAAAATGATATCTCTAAACAGCTGAGTAAACGACCTTTAAGGTGACGGGTAGGGCACACTAGCAACGCCAATCAATTTTAATTTTTAGCTCCTAAACCGGATCTATTTTAAACGATTTCGGGGTTACAACCTCTCGGCAAACATTTATACTTTTTATTAAATTTTAAATAACCATGCACAAATGTTGGGTCCAACGCGTACACGAAAAAATTATTCACGCCAAAAGCGGCCACTTTTGGCGTGAGTCAATTTTTCGCGTACAAAAACGGACCCAAGGTTTGTATAAATTGTTTTAGGGTTTGTCGAGAGGTTGTTACCCCGAAATGGTTTAAAATAGATACGGTTTAGTAGCTAAAAATTAAAAAAGATTGTTTGATTCAAATGAATGACACAACAGTGGGCATCTATTGACTGAAATGAAAATGACGATAGATAGATAGATGGATACTTTTAATTGCACAACATACAAAACTTTAAAGCTAGATATACAATGTACAATTTTTAGCGGTCTTATCGCTGGGAGCGAGTTCTACCAGACAATCTTCAGGTAAATGACATTAGATAGAATAAATACGATACGATACGAATATGATAAACTAAAATAGGGAACTGAATTCGCGGCAAATTCGCTTTCTTCTGGACAATATCTAAATAAACAATAATGTACTCCGACAAATGTCGGCTTTGCGGCAGACGTTAATTATTGGGGCACAACAAATAATAAATCCCGGGTCCCACCTCCACAAGTGTTGTATAAGCTTAAACGAAAAGGTTAACCTTTTAATGAAGGAAGCCCAAAGCCAAAGTAAGTTAGAGCGTACTCTAAACACGTTACACAGTCAATAGGCGGAGACCTATAACAGTGAAGCCACTGATACACAGGTAAGTGGCACAAGAATGTAATGAAAAGAACTATCTTTTTCACATGCGTTAAGGCGACGGGTAGCCCGGACACCATTCGTTTTTATTTGTTAGCTACTAAACCGGATCTATTTTAAAAAATTGGGGTCACAATCTCTGGGCAAACACTTATACTAACTACAAATAATACAAATGTTGGGTCCGTTTTTGTACGCGAAAAATTGATTACCGCCAAAAGCGGCCATTTTTAGCGTGAATCATTTTTTCGCGTACAAATGTTGGGTCTATATTTGTGCATGGTTATTTAATAAATAGTATAAGTGTTTGCCGAGAGGTTGTAACCCTGAAAATGTTTCAAATAGATCCGGTTGAGTAGCTAAAAATTAAAATCGATTAGGCGTCGCTTGTGTGCCCTACCCGTCACCTTAACAAAACGTGATACATGCATCAGGAAGGTCCTGTCATTGTATGTACATAATAATATATATTATATATGCATTTAAATTTAATTTTAATTATTTATTTAGTGCATAATTTTTAGATTATTTTATTTTAATTATTTATTTAATTACATAATTATTGTACGCATGTTTATTTATCATGCATACATGTTTTTATTTTCACTGTTATGTTCCCTTTTATGTTCGTCATGCCCCCCCTCGTTTATTGTAAATGTGTTTGTTCCATTCTTCTAATTTCGTGTGTTTTTCTTAGTATTCTTTTTGTTTTGTTTTTTTTTCATGTCTCAATGTAAGCGTGCACGATCGTCGCCCAAGGCTCAAAATCAGCGCTGCAGTGGTTACTGGCTGCTGCAGGAAATGCTGAGGCTGAGCCTTGTTGGCGACAAACCAATGTCATGACCTATTTTAATTTGTTGTTTTTTGTTTTTCAATGTACTTGTCTACTGCTGTATGTATCCTTATCAATGCTAAAATTATTTCAATATTAACAAAAAAAACTGTTTAATAATATTATTACGACATGGATTATTTTTCTTCTAGCCTATGAAGCTTCATAGTCCTTGGCAAATCTTAAGTTTGGACTTATGATTCTCGGTTAGTGACCATGTTTGTGCAGCGTATGTTAGGATAGGCAGATTTATTTTATTTAATAAAATTACTTAATTGCTAATAATAATCTTTTTTTTATGTGATATGTGGCAGACGTGCAGACGGATCACCTGATGGTAAGCAATTGCCACCGCCCATCACCGCCGAGTTAATGGTAAAAATATGAGAATAGATTTAAAAAATCCAGAGGTACATCATCATCATTTCAGCCAATAGACGTCCACTGCTGGACATAGGCCTCCCCCAATGTTCTCCAGACAGATCGGCCCTTTGCCGCCGCATCAATGGATTCCCGCGATCTTCACCAGATCGTCGGTCCACCTTGTGGGAGGCGCCACGGCTGCGACTTCCTGTACGTGGCCTCCACTCGAGGACCTTTCGTCCCAACGGCCGTCTGTTCTCCTCGCTATGAGCCCTGCCCATTGCCACTTGAGGCATGCAATCCTTTGGGCTATGACCTTAGTTCTTCTGCGGGAGGAGAGGTACATGCTTGGACTCAAACCTCGATTTCTATCTTTGCTTAGTTGAATAGGTATTTTATATATTATATTTTATATACTTATAAAAAATATTTTTATTTGGAGTGAAATTAAAAGAAAACCTTTGACATGAACTTAATAAAAGTACCTTTATTCAAAGCTCCTATCCTTCATTGAAAAGCTGTTTTACTGACATTATTTTCCTTAACGCCGGCTCTGCGGCACCCGTTCCATTGTCCAGTACATTTTTAATTTGCATAAAGACATTAATTTCCCGAAACCTACTCTCATAGGGTTGGTTCGTTTGTAATACTGAGTGTAAGAATGTTTAATAAGTTACTTAGGCTTACATTGACTTGCTCTCACATAATTTAAGCTCAATGCTTAAATGAGATTCTGGGATAATTAATCTGTACCTACTTATACCAATAGAACAGACCGGTAATTTTTTAAACGTTTCAAACGTTTTATTGTGTGGCCTGTTTGACCTTGTGAAGAAAGATCTGTGATTCCGGCTGATCAGCCGATCTGACCCTGATCAGGCATCTTTCAGGTAAACGCATAAGTTCACTGACACTTCCTACTTCTAATCTCACACTTCACGCATCAGGTCCCTCTAGTAATGTCCATCAAAATTTATAATAAATTACCAGACTCAATAAAAAATTTAACAATAGAAAAGTCCTTTGTTATGCAAATTAAGAAAATACTCAATAACAAAAATTACCACTCTGTGCAAGAATATTTAGAAGATAAGCTTAAATAGTTATATAAGTAACAAGAAAGATGTTAAATAATACTTACAAAAACGTGCAATATTTGAAACCTAGTTAAAATAAACATAATGATACTACATATATTATAAGATATGAATACAGCATAATATTATAGATTTACATTACATACATACAGTATAAGAGTTTAATATAATTTATATATTTAAATAAAATTAGCTGTCTAATAAAAAAATATTATTCAAATTATTCTTGTAGATGAAAGTGTAAGGTGACTCCTCCCCTCTCTTATCTATGCCGTGCCCGACAGGGTCCATAATTGTACTGTACTATGTTATTACCACCTTTTGTAACATTATGGAGAGCAATAAAGAATATGAATATGAATATGATCTCATCTTTGTTTTCCGACAGTGCGATTGTGGTCAAGCGTTAGCTTATAATCTTCTAAGAACTTTACTTATGAGAAGACTATTCATGTTCCTATAAAGAAGACAACGCAACGTGGGCAGCGCAGGACGTAGACAGTGGGAAATCTTAGTAAGTGATCACTTACTATTGTAAGTCGACTGCCTCGGTGGCCCAGGGGTTAGTGGGTCGCACTTTAAAGCGACGGCTGCGCTTGGGGTCCCGGGTCCGATCCCCGGGTCGGCCCATGATTTTTTAGAATAGAATTCATTTATTTCAACCATAGGTCATATTGAGGATAAGATAATATTAATAAACAAGATTAATTTCATAATTACATTACACAATTGTCAAAAATTAAAATACAATTAAATTAGGATGTGAAATTACAATTTTAAATTAATTTATCGAATATATTACAATTACAATTAGAATCGTGAGATATGTACTGCCTACTGTTTTATTATTTTAATAATTTGCTCATTAGTCAGTACATTAACCATCGACACATGGTTGATGTACTGACAGTCAAACCTAAGCGCGAACATTTGCAGGATGATGTTGTGGCTGCCCCGGACCCTGCTCACTAAGGATGCACATCGCCGTAGGTTCGTGTAAAAACAGTCTACACGCCACTTTTACCTGAGTGTTTCTGTTAAGAAATTTTCAGTGGCAGCCCGAAGTCTGGAAAGCATGTTAAGCCGTTGGTCCTGCGCCTGATCCCTCTTCGGTCGTGTCACAGTGGTGTCCCAGCGTAAAATGAGGGTAAGAGAATAGAGAGTGCATTTGTGTCTGCGCAAACACTTGTGCACTATGTCCTGCGTCGATGGAAAATCTCTGAGATAGGCCGCCATGACTGAAATATCGGTTTGGAGGACATTATGTTTACGGAGTGACTAAGTGGAGTAATGATTTGCGCATGATGGCTGGCGTTATCTAGATGTGAGGAATCGAGTATCGATGAATGACACACTCGCTCTTGTCCATCAATGAAAAAAAATATGTATCCCAGATAACATGTACCAGCAAACCTTAGTGGTCAGGGGGCATCAATGTCCATCAATCAAACTCAATGGTTAGACCACTCAGAAAAGTTACAAACACCAATGAAAATAGAAAAAAAAACATATCTTTACAACCAACATACATGGGGGTTCAATTATTACAATAAAGTTTACACCAACTATTATATTATAACCATTGACATAAACGAAACATTCGATATAGCTACCATACAAAATTCAAATGAAATGCATACAAAATACTTGTTTGTGACATCACATCTCAGTAGCCATTTGTATGGAGCGTTTTGGGTTTGCCCAAAATAATGTGATTTTAAAGTTGTGATATCTCAGGTAGTTTAAATGAACATCAAGTAATTCTTTCAACGATGTTTCTATCATTGAGAGGTCTTTTGATTACAAAAAAGAAAAGTTAAATACCGTATTGGCGCGCCCCTTGGCCACAGACTTTCTGGCACACTAGCATAGGTTACCTAGGAGTCTTTTTATACATTTTCATTTCACCTTACGCAGCGCAACGCGGATATGAGACTTCTCTATTTTAATATTGCATTATGTCACGATTTTCCCGAATCAACTTTATCTATGAACCTTTGGCCGGCGGCCCGCAAAGTTTCCTCGGCGGAATGATTCGGGTTTACAAAGTTTTATTACTGCTATTACCTAGTGTTATCAGGGGAATTGGCATCATAGAACGCTTTATGAATGCAAAGGAGAATATTTCATTTGTACGTTAAGCTCTTGTTTGACTCAATGAATTTTGCATTAGTTTTTAAACGACTTTGACCTAGCTGAAAGTTTAAAATACGACGTCTTTCACTTTGTTCGGTCTAGTGTAAAGAAAAAAAAATCTTTATTCAATTATGGTCCTTACAGAACACTCACGAATGTCAAAATAGATACACATATTATCATCTACCGCTGATTCGGAATGTCAATTTCCACTAAGACGACATTACTTAATTTGTAATTAATGTATGACATTTAGAAGAAAATTCCTTTAGTAGTCTACTCATGGACTGGATTTTGATAATTTTAATAACAATTTTGCTAATTTTTAATAACAAATAGTATAAGTAAGTATGTATATATTTTTGAGGTCGCCGTGATGATGCCGTGTGGTCCCCGGCAGAGTAGAATAGGCCACCGTCACTCTTACCGAGGTGTCGTAAAAGGCGACTAAGGTAAAGCTGCTGACATGATCATCAGCACCCAGAGACGGAAAACTCTGCATTTATATCAAAACCCTCGCCAACCCGTCTGCTAAGCGTGGTGAGTATGGCAATTACCCCTCATGTGATTGAGGGAGGCCCGTGCCCCAGCAGTGGGGACTTAAATGGGCTGACGATGATGTTGATGATGATATTTTTGAGTAGCAAATTATTAGTTATTGTTAAAGTTAAAGTGATTACTTTTAAAATATATATTAGTATTATAATTGGGACATGAATACCCTGTAAACAAGAAATCTCAAAAATCACGAATACCTTTTTCCGGTATCTACAATACATAATTAAGAGATTTTTAAATAAAATTCCATAATTCGTCACAGTTAATTTAAATCAAATGTCGGCACAACTGGTCCAAACAAGCCACCTATTTAATACAGGAAAACTCGAAAAATACTTTTTCACAATTCTTAATGTATAATGTTATTTATTTGGAGAGCTTACAGACGAGGCACAGATACTGTCTGATAATAATAATAATGTCCTGCAAACCGATATTTCGGTCATGGCTGCCAATATTAGAGATCGGCCATCGACGCAGGACATATTATAGTGCACAAGTGTTTGCGCAGACACAAATGCACTCTCTATTCCCTTACCCTCATATTTCGACGGGACACCACTATGAAACGACCGAACAGGGATCAGGCGCAGGACCAACGGCTTAACGTGCTTTCCGGGGCACGGGGGTACAAGACCGCCAACTTCCAGACTCCGGGCTGAGACACTAAGAATTTATCAACAGAAAACTCAGGTACAAATTTTGCCCCGACCTGGTGATTGTACCCGGGACCCCAAGCGCAGCGGTCACTTTAAAGTGCGGCGCAGTGCTCACTGAGCCAACTAGGCAGTCAGGATAATAATGATGATGGTGATGATGATGATGATATCATTCAATACTGTTCTCGTTGGTGGTCCCTGGCATACTGTCGCTCGTGTGTAAGCTCTCTATGTTCGCTTAACCAAAATATTTTGAGACCTCGTATTTCTCTAAGGAGCGTTGACGAGTGTATTTATCGTTAATATAATTTCATTTTTATGAGGGGTGGATTCGCCACTTGTTAGGAACTTCCCCTTTAGAAAACTAAGGGTCTTGATTTTAAATTAGATGTAATTAAAATAATATCCAATTCTTGTTGTTCACTAGTTTGTTTTGATGACTTTGCTCTTGGACCAGCAGATCTTTTTTCTATTACCCTTTTATCTAATATGTTAGGGGCCATTTTTATGGGACCCGTCGACCCTAAGGGATCTTTTGTACCTCCCCTATCCTTTGCACTCAGAAAAGATGAATTTCGGATTGAAGTGCCTGTAGTCTCCTGGTTTAGGATAAAGCGTTACCTAGAAGACACATTCTGCCTCTGGCAAGTGAGTTGCATTCACATAAAAGATGCTCTAAGGTTTCTGTCTCCTCCTTGCATGCTCTGCAGTCTCTATTTGATGTTATTTTCCTCTTTATCAGCATTTTGTTTCCTCTATTGCCCGTGGTCCACCTGCTTAGATCACCTAGGCTGGACTATGGGAAATATATTTTGTTTGCATAATGCCCTGTTAACGCTCCTATGAGCATCCTTGTCTGTTGTGTATTGCCTCCAAGAAGATGTTTTTCCCCTATTGCCTTACATATTGGTTCCATAGAAATATTCATCATCTTTTATTGAACCTGATAAATAGTCGATCTCTTACTCATTCTTTCATTTCACTATCTATATCTAGGTATTTACATTATCCTGTCCATCCACATGTGAATATTAAGAGTAATAATTCTAATACCGATTCGGATGAGGCACCGCGGTGGCCAATCTACGCGATCAACCACATAAGCAGGATATATTGTAGTGCACAAGTGTGTGCGCAAATACAAATGCACTCTCTTTTCCCTCACCATCATTATATTTCGAAGTGACCACAGTGTACACGATAGGAAATAGATCGAACGTAGGATCAATGGCTAAACGTGCTTTCTGATGCACGGGGGTAAAAGACCCAACTTTCAGACTTCGGGAAAATTTTGACCCGACCCGGGAATCGAAACCGGGACCCCGAACGCAGTCAAAGCTTTAAATTGTGTTCCACTGGCTATTGCGCCATACCAGGGGTTTTCTTTCTTGTAAGAGATACTTACCATTCAAATAAAAAATATAAATGTATATGTTTATGTAAGTGTAGGTACCCTGTTCTTCGGCCCTGCAAATCTCACGAGAGCCTATTGGCTCTCGGTCCCTTTCCATTCTTCTCTAAGATGAATAGGTATCTGGTCTGACGCGGAGCATTTATCAGATTTGCACGTGGCTTTGACGCAGGCAGTGTTTAATGCCTTTTAAATTAGTTAAAAAATAAATGGCTTATGGAAAGCCTTTGTAGAAACTGTATCTAACTTAAAAAAAATAGTTTGGCGGGCTGATGATGATGATACCATACAATATAAAGTAAAAGTTCTTAGGTAGATACAGTAATAACAGTATGGGCCCTAACATATAGGTCCAACAATATGCGCCTAAAATTGTTATTAAGGGTAGGTCACACTTGCGACGCCAATCGATTTTAATTATTAGCTACTTAACCGGATCTATTTTAAACAATTTCGGGGTTACAATCTCTCGGCAAACACTTACACTATTTGTTAAATAACCATGCACAAATGTTTAGTCCAACGCGTACGCGAAAAATTGATTCACGCCAAAAGCGGCCACTTTTGGCTTGAATATTTTTTCTCTAATATACACATTCCTTTTCTTGTCCATTCTCGTCACTCCACACATTCATCTTAACATTCTCATATCTATCGCATGCAATCGTTTTTCATTCGTCTTCTTAACGGTATTGTATGGTATGCAATAAATATTTTTTTATAACAATAATAATAATAATTCTCACAACATCTCATACGTTGACCTGATTCCGTACTAAGTAGCTTAAGTACTTGTGTTACAGATATCAGACAACAGAGGGACACAAATATATACTTAAATACATATATTACACCCAGACACCGAACAAACACAAGTATTCATCGCACCAGTGTTTGTCCAGGGTGGGGATCGAACACACGACCTTTGGCGTAAGAGGCAGGGTCACTACCAATTGCGCCATCCGGTCATTCATAATTAATAATTTATATTGCTAACTACGTAATGTAGTTTGCAATATAAATTGTTGTAAGCCCTTTGCATTGAATGTCTTCAGAATTGATATTTTTTACATTATATTCTTTATTCTTATATATGTATTTAAATATTGGACAGTTTACATAATATGTAGGTTGTTACATTTATCATACTAACAACATTGACTGACCGGATAGCGCAATTGGTAGTGACCCTGCCTCTTACGCCATAGGCCGTGGGTTCGATCCCCACCATGGACAAACATTCGTGCGATGAACACTTGTGTTTGTTCAGTATCTGGGTGTAATATTATGTATTTAAGTATATATTTAGTGTTCCTCTGTTGTCTGATGCTGTAACACAAGTGATTAAGCTACTTAGTACGGAATCAGGTCAATGTATGAGATGTTGTGAGAATTATTGTATTACCTATAGTAAGTACATAGACTTACAGTAACACAAACAGATCCAAGTTTAATTATTATAGACATAAAATAATAAAAATATATTTTTTTTAACTTAGGTTTCACGAGGCAGGAGTTCTGCTCCTGCCTCCTGTCCAGACTGCAGATACAATAGAAAATCAATTGTTTTTGACTTTTAAAAGGACATTTGGGTAGAAATACTTTAGTGTCAAATTATTGTTACTGAATTATTGATATCATCACGAAACTTAGTAAGTAATTGTCAATTTACTTTCGTAAATACATCATTTTCGAGCCACGCTTCGGCATGAATGGGCCGGCTCGACCGGAGTGATACCACGGCCTCACAGAAAACCGGCATGAAGCAGCACTGTGCTGTGTTTCGCTGCGTGAGTTTACCGGAGGCCCAATCCGGGGGAAAGTGGAGTTTAAAGGTTGGCAGCGCACTTTGTGACTCCACAGGTGTCGCGGGTATCCATGGGCCTCGACAATCGCTTACCTTCAGGTGCTCGTCTGCCACATATCACATAAAAATTCAATAAAAATCATCAAATTGATCAGCGTAGTAAGTAAGTTAAGTCAAATAATAATAAAATGATTTATTCTATATCACACGTAACTACACTAGAAAACAGCATTTATTCTATAGCTATTAACCGCTAGTACAATATAAATCCATCCGGCAGAATAAAACACCGTAACAATTAAACTTACGATCACCGAAGCTAAACCCGTTCCTTGAAAACATTTAGCATTGCCAAAAAGGCAGTAACTGCACATTGTCAAAGTCAAGAAGCAGCACAAAAACACATGAACAACAATAGTCCACAAGAACATGAAAAATGTAGATTCATCTTCAGCTATGATACCGTACAAAAGACAACCGCTTCCAAAAAAGATTTGTATGACGATCACACATAATAATAAAAGGTAAATCAAAAGGTCTTCCTTATTAGCATAAACGACTCTATAGTCGCCATAGTTGACTAAGACGGAGATGAGGAATGATACTCCTAGGATTCCATAGCATATGCCTAAAATGGCAACAAGATACGCGCCAACCTTTAGAGGAATGCATTGCAGGAAAACCTCTATTGTGACGCAGTCATCCCAACGTCGGTTTCTATCAAGCCAGGCCTCTGTACACATTTTTTGATGTTTGAAAATAACTTACTTTACTTACGCCTTCATATTTTTAGCCTTAATTTTTATTAATTGGTAAGTTATGTTATGAGAAAAAAGTTTTTTAAGTACATTTGTGCCATTAAGTAACGTTGTGTTTTGCTGTCATTTGAATATTTTTGGCATTTTCTTGGCGTATCTTCTTCTTAGTTTATGGTTGTGTTATGGTTCATGGTTTTCGGCCGTAGACACTAATACAAATAGATTATATTCTCTGTGATAGACGGGCTCAAAGGTGACCACGCGATAGTGACCTCCATAGTACTCCACTTCATTTTAAACCGTGGCAGAGCCACGCTTCGGCATGAATGGGCCGGCTCGACCGGAGTTATACAAAGGCCTCACAGAAAACCAGCTTGAAGCAGCACTTAGCTGTGATTCGCTGCGTGAGTGAGGGTATCGGAAGCCTAATCCGGGAGAAAGGGGGTTTTAAATTTTGGCAGCGCACTTGTGACTCCACTCATGCAATTGCTTACCATCAGGCGATCCGTCTGCTCATCTGCCACCTATCACAAAGAAATCTCCAGTACACAGTGAAAAAATCTCTCTCTCTCTCTGTGCTGTCGCCCTCTCATGACTAAGGATCATGGTCATCAGTGGATGTGGATGGTTTGCAGCTTGCTGAAAAAATAGATAAAATACTATGTATGTAAATGATTCCCAGGAAAACCAGGTTGGCGACTAACATCATTAGCGAGACTAAAGTGCATCGACTTCGCAGGCTCAGTCACCTTGACGGAATGGGAGAATATCGTGCAGTAAAGAGAGCGTACGTGGGACGTCCTAATGGGTGAAGGCCAGTCGGCCGTCCAGGATACCGCTGGAAAGATAAGGTCGATACGGATTTGCGCGGACTCTTGGTGGATGGCTGGCAGGAAGTGCCGCAAGACCGACCGAGATGGAGGCTCTCATTATCGGAGGCCAAGACTCACAGTTCAGCCAAATGATATTACAAGAAAAAAAAAACAAGATAGAAACACTTTGATCCCTTTAACTAAGATTAGAGGTGGCTAAAACACAGTGCGTGCGGCTGTCCCTGCGGCTGTTCGGTCGTGTCACGCTGATGTCCCATCGGAATACGAGTGTAAGGGAATAGAGAGTGCACTTTTGTTTGCTCACACACTTGACCACTATAATATATCCTTCGTACGTGGCTGATCGTTACAATCGGCCGCCGTGGCCGTGATCGGTTGGAGGATATTATTATATTACTCACTAGTAACCCACCATTTCTTAGTTCCCCATTACACCAATAGATGGCGCTAGGTGTCGATTGCACAACATAGGCCTTATAACAAAATCTGCAGGTTCTGTCGCAAGGACGAGGAAACAATTATCCACGTCCTCGGCGAGAGCATAGCGCTGCATCGCTGCAGAAGCCGGCACCTGGGAGCACACATGATCTCGGCAGACGAGATCAAAAGCTCCCCCATCAGCTCCATTCTCGGGTTTATCCTGGAACTAAAGCTAAATGAGGTGCTGTAATAGGTTATGGGGCTGCCACGATAGATCATCTACTTACTGGTCGCAGTGGCTATGAGACGCAAGGGTGAGCCTTGCGTCTCATAGCCACTGCGACCAGTTCCAGACCATTACTATCAAATAATAAAAAAAAAAATTGCTGTTGATTTCATGGCGCAAGCGTTGTGTTTCCGGATTAACTATAAGCGTTGCCGCTGTCTGCAGGATTTACTTCTTTATAAATAGTATAGATAAGTATAGATATAGATTAATGCTGGGTATAGTCTTATAATACCCCAATAACTTAAAAAACAAAAGATCCAGTCTTAACGACTTCCAAAAGACATTTGGAATGGCAGCTCATTTGATTATTAAGTTTATTCCCGTATTGTTAACTTTCACAACACCTGCCATATCAAGGTAAACTTTCCAGTGATGAATCCCTCAACTTTTACTGCTGAATTCAAATAAAATTTATTACGAGAGGAACTCCTCCCAAAGTTACTAATTCGGAAAAGTTTTATGTGAATCGAATAGGACTTCTTTGCTTAAAAACGTTCAATGCCAATAAAATTGTAATGGGGGCTATTATGAAAGCGATAAAACTAAGGGAACATAAGATTTTTATAGTTTTGTAGCAAATAACTGTTTACATAGTTTGTAAAAAAGAAAGAAAACAGAAAGAAAAATATTTATTGACCGTCAAAACATTCACAGCACAGAGAGCAATATGATAGAACAAAGAACAAGTTTACAGTATTATAAGGACGAACCAATAGGCACACATGACACGACATGGATAATATCCTTCAACCGATTACGGCTACGGTGGCCAATCTCAACGATCCTCCTTCCCCACGACAACGCCTCGCCGCACACCGCCAAGCAAACACTCGAGTATTTGGCGACGTCAGACGTAGAATTACTGGGTCACCCGCCATATAGTCCCAGACCTCACACCCTGAGATTTTATTTATTTCCAAAAATAAAAGAAAAACTAAAAGGAAAACGTTTCACGGACGCAGAAGAAGCAGTGGCTGAGTATCAAAGGCCGTCGAAGAGACCCCTAAAGAAGAGTGGGCCAAGTGCTTTTCTCAGTGGTTTCATCGAATGCAGCGATGTATTGATGTGAAGGGACACTATTTTGAAAAGATATAATAAAAGTAACAACTTGCTAAATTGTTCAGTTTTTGTTTTTCTAAGAACTTTCAGTGTCACCCTCGTGTACAAGAATAGGTGTGTGTGTGTGGTCAATCAGGTCCTAACCTCAGCATTTGCTGCTACGGCATTATCTGCGATGCCGCACCGGCGCTGGTAATCTGGTGGTTGACTGCCTCGGTGGTGCAGTGGTTAGTGGGTCGCACTTTAAAGCGACGGCTGCGCAAGAGGTCCCGGATACTGATCTATCAAAGAAAGGGCCTAAACAATAATGGTTAGGAACTTTTTTTTTTCACATGGCTTCCTTTATAGGGGAGCACTAAGAAAGGTTTTTTGTAAAAACATCCCCTAAAAATTTTCGACGAAAAACTAAAATTCGTAAAACAAATGTTTATAATATTTGGTAGAAGACGTGGTTGTTACCCAACACCACTGCAGATACCTACACTGTCATCTTCTTGATATTTTCATATTAATAATTATTTTAGTCTCATAATAGAGAGTAAAAATGGTTACACTGGCGACAACACTCAACATTAGTCCAAATTAATTTTATTTTAACAGCAACACTGACGTTTTGACGAGTTTAAATAGTTCGCACTATTTAAACTACGTAACAGCTCGGACATTCATTCGATCGTCGATTTCCGTAGAGAGCGGTAGTGCTGTTCTGCTAGTCAGAGAACTACTAGGATATTTGCATGATTCGTAGTATCTTCTACTTAGTTTGTGGTCGCATGTATGTATAAGTGTACTCAGTGTAATTGTGAGGAGCAGTGTAATAATTAAATACGTTCGTACCGAATAAAACAATTTAATTTTGGAGCCCGCAACATGGTAAAATAGATGTAAGGCCTACAATGCGACCAGTAGATGATCTATTGTGGCAGCCCCGTAACCTATTACAGCACCTCACGTAGCTCCTAGTTCCAGGCATAAACCCGAGAATGGAGCTGATGGGGGAGCTCTTGATCTCGTCTGCTGAGATCATGTGTGCTCCCAGTTGCCGGCTTCTGCAGCGGTGCAGCGCTATGCACTTCGCCGAGGACGTAGGATAATCGTTTTCTCGTCCTCGCGACAGAATCTGCAGATTTTGGTATCCGAAAGGCCCATGTTGTGCAGGTGCTTGTTTAATTTGCAGTGGCCTGTGAGGGTCCGAGTGAGTAACATGTAACATGTCCTCTACTCAGTTTTATTATTTCTACAGCTCGTCACTGATCGAACGCCTGTATCAACGCCTTAGACTGTTCTAGTCTAGGTAGTCTTTTCCAAAATTCAGTGCTTTGCTTATGCTCCCATTCTTTTAACTCGAACCTGACCTATGCAGGCTGGAACTAGGCCTACCTTTACACCCTGTATAAACATCGTATCAAACTAGTAAAACTCCACCTTACTTTCACCACCTCTTTTAGCTAGTAATCAATTTCTCTTTTCAACAAAGAACTATGTTTACTACTCAACAAGCTGATATAATCTATTGTTACTGGGCAGTGGCGCTACCAACAGATGTTTTTCTTTAAATAACATTTTTAGTTCCCCCTTTGTAGGGTTCCGTAGCCAAATGGTAAAAAACGGAACCCTTATATATTCGTCATGTCTGTCCGTCTGTGTGTTCGTCCGTATGTCACAGCCACTTTTCTCTGAAACCATACTATTAAAACTTGGTAAATAGATGTATTTTGTTAACCGCTTTACGATTTTTACATAAAAATTGGAAAAAATAAAATATTAGGGAGGGGTGGGGGTCTCCATACTTGAAACTGACACTCAAACTTTTTTTTCATATAAACTATACGTGTGGGGTATCTATTGATAGGTCTTTAAAAATGATGTTGTAGTTTTTAACATCATTTTTTTCTAAACACAATACTTTGCTCAAGAGACGCTCCCAAAGTGTTAAATTGTGTCCCCCCCCCCCCCCCCTACCTTCTATAATAAATGAATTATAAAACTAAAAAAAATAAATGATGTATATAATCATGAAAATGAACAACGAAAATTGGTTTGGACTAGATCTACTAAGTAGTTTTTTTTAATACGTTATAAACGGTAAACCGCAATTTACTTTCCATATATCTTACTTGCTGCTAAGGAACCCTTTATGGGCGAGTCTGACATTGTGACATGAATGGTATATGCAAAGTATGTTTAAAAATTCCCAAACCTTTTTTAATTTGCTTGTCTTTATCAATTTTTTGTATTCATTTCATTACAATCCATAAGAATTAACGCCTAATAAAAATTAAATTAGCGCCCTGTTGGTCTGTTTCGAAGTATGTTTCGAATTTTTCGAACAATGCTCGGGTTTGTGATCACCAATCTGCATTAGGCAAGCGTGGTGATTAAACCTAATCCTATCATAGTAGCGATAACTTGATTTCTATGATAGAGGCCTCTGCCCTGCAGTGGGACAGTATGTAGGCTGATAATTTACTTTACTTTACATAAATATTAGTTAGTGGAACCACAGAACCGTAACCCAACAAAATACTTGAAAGGACAAATTAGCACATCAGTTTATGTAATTAAAAACAGCTTGTTTTCCGTTGTTGAAGCGATCAAACCACTCTGCTCCGCCAGAATTATTAATGGCTACATTTGCAGTTCATAAACTCCATAAAGCATGCCAAAGGCCGCTTAAAATCCTGCAATGTTGCCAGCGTAATCTAAACAAAAGTGACTCAAATATATATTTTTTAAATTGTTTTTTTCCGTATGTATTCGATCAACTGATTTATTTAGATACTAATATTTATGATTATTACAGAGCGGATGGATCACCTGATGGTAATCATTTTTGTCATCCTGACACGATCGCGACCACCCATTACCCGCAACATCAGTTGAGCCACAAGTGCGGTGCCAAACCTTTAATCTACCCTTAGCCGAGAGCCCGCTTGGCGAAAACGAACGAAATTAATTAATAATAAAATAGTAAAGAATATTTCACAAGATCACATACATCGATCTGGCTCCGAGATAGGTAGCTCAAGCGCCTGTGTTATGGATATCAAAATCAACAGCGGAATTACAAATACATATAATACTTTTCTTTTGTAAATACATACTTATAATACATAGAAAAAACCAGACCAATACAAACAGACATGTTCATGTACAGAAATATTTGTACTGTGCGGGGAGCGAACCCGCTACCCTTGCACCCGAGGGAGCGTTCACTACGTAGTAGACCGTCAGGGTAATCGATCACCGCCGCCCATGGATACCCGCTACACCAGTGGAGTCACAAGTGCTACCAACCATTCTTATTTCGAAACTAAGTACTAAGTACGACCATTGTGTATCTTAACTGGCAACATTGCTTTGTTCGCGTATTTTTTACCGTCCATTCCGGGTTGCGTTCAAATTCAAATTCAAATTCAATTCAATTTCAAATTCTTTTCAACTTTTTTGAATTTGAATTTTTAATTTGAATTATTTTGGAACAAATAAAGCTTCGAAACTAAGTACTAAGTACGACCATTGTGTATCTTAACTGGCAACATTGCTTTGTTCGCGTATTTTATACCGTCCATTCCGGGTCGCGTTCAAATCCCGCAGATGGAATGCTGCAATTAGTTCCTGCGTAATTTCTGATTCGCAAACCATTGTCGACGCGGCGATCGACCACCAACGGCCTAATGTGTACGTGCAACCGGTACTACCTAGTACTACGTATTAGATATGCTCTTTGTTTTTAGTAGGTACATTTTTTGCGCTTAGTTGTCATGCTTGTTATACAGACCGGTAAACAGCAGGCTCACCAAGGTGGGTAGGGGTGTTTGCGGTTTGCGCTGGCCGGTGTTTGGCAAGCGCCAATCCGGAGTGAAACTAATAAATGCTTTGCCAAGCGTGGGGATGTCTGTTTGTGTTCAGTGTTTGCTGTTTGTGGCAAGCATTTATTTATATTTTATTTTAAAAAAAAACATACAGCCTGATTCACAAAATAGTCAACTTTTTTTTTTACATTATAGCGTACAAACGAGCAGATGACACACCTGATCTAAAGTGATCACCGCCGCCCATGGACATCTGCAACACCTGAGGTATCACATATGCGTTGCCGGCTCTTAAGAAAGGAGTACACCACAGTTTTACTGTGCGTGGTAGGAAATGACGTGAGAAACGCACTGTCAACTGTAGTCAACTTAATAGGTAACTATCTGCCAATTGAAATGATTTTCGCATATAAAATATTGGATGCTTGTTCTTAAGTTAAACACCACTATAATTACCTAATTATACTAGACTACACTTGAGATGAGTATTAGTTTACGTTTACATGCCCATCGAACCAGTAACCAGATATCCGTTTCCTAGCGCTAATCAAACTCGAATTAAACAGGTCAAGCTCGAATCGGTCGGCCAATAGGTTAAAAGCGTTAGCAGACCTAGCATTCTTAATGAGTTCTTTCTATAATTAGTGGCACTGTGCGGAATACTAAGGACTGTAGGTCGTCTTATTTGTATTGGCATGAGCGGTGTATCGAAAAAAAAAACGAATGGTCGGCAATACTTATCCAAATCCTCTAGGAGTCGCTGGCGTGCATAGGCTGCGGTGTCTAGGCAAATTAAATGAAAGTCACTCTTCAAATTCACTAAAGTATGGAAAAGTACTCTAGCTCTTTTTTTTATATGAGAGGTGGCAGACGAGCAGACGGATCACCTGATGGTAAGCAATTCCGCCGCCCATGGACACCCGCAACACCAGTGGAGTCACAAGTGTGCTAAGTGTGCTGCCAACCTTTTCCCCTCCCTGCCAAATTTTCACTTCACATTTCGTTAAAATATTGTCGATTCGGTAAGTAGGTTTAATTCGGTACCTATGTTTAATTCGGAAAACGCCTCGTGCTGTATCTAGTGCATCCGATGTGCCTGATCCGGATAGCTGCATATCAATTAATGCACCGAACATTCGTGGATGCTAATCAGACCACGATTTTAGTTCGTGCGTATACCAGACAATGGAGGATTGAAATTACGCGGGAACTAATTGCGGCGTTTCATCTGCCTGATTCGTGGACTGTACTACATTTTTATGTATACTTATTGGCATAGCTAGGGATTTTTCTAGGGGAGGCCAGGGTATCACTTGGTACAAAGGGGTTCCCCGGTGGCTTGTTGTGCTGCTACGGAAGAATTTTCGGCGGCTTGTCGTGATGCTACGGAGGAGTTCCCGGTGGCGGTTTTGACGTTTGAATAAAAAAAATCATACATTTAAAAAAAAAACGAATGAAGACTGCTTTACAACATTGTTTTAGTTAACAAACATCATCATCATCATCATCAGCCTATTTAAGTCCCCACTGCTGGGGCACGGGCCTCCCTCAAACACATGAGGGGTAATTGCCATTCTCACCACGCCGCCATACTCACACCGCCGTGTGGTCCCCGGCAGACTAGAATAGGCCACCCTCACTCTTACCGAGGTGTCGTAAAAGGCGACTAAGGTAAAGCTGCTGCCATGATCATCAGCGCCCAGAGAAGGAAAACTCTGTATTAATATCAAAACCCTCGCCAACCCGTCTGCCAAGCGTGGTGAGTATGGCAATTACCCCTCAGTTAACAAACATTTAAGAACAAGTCCCTAAATGATTGCATAAAAACTTTGAATTTTGAAAATCAGACAATAGCCCTGCTTTAAGGAGGTTAGATTAGCATTTTAGCATACGCGCGTAAAAGCTGGCTTTTAGAAGCGCGTGTAGGCGCATATAGACGCACCTTTTGGCACATGCTCGTCTTTTGCGAGAGTTGGCGCGCCTCTAAGCTTGTACAATCATGAACCGTTATAATGTAATATAAAGTGGACTCCTTTTTAAGCACCTAGACTCTCTTTCGGTGCTTTGTGCGATTTGCCGGCTATAGAAGTGAACCTAACTCCGTACAGAAGCGCAGAAGTTTCCTGGGAACATCAAAGGATTCGCGGAACGACCTCACGGTTTCGAGGATTTTAGCTCATCGGGTGGCCACAGCATCGCATTCCAGGATTACGTGTGTGACGCTCTCCTCGGCGACAAAGCATCCCCTGTATTAGGGGCTGTCAGTTGCGCCTGTTACGAATAAGTGTTTATTTAAGGGGAAATGGCCCGTGATTATCGCTATCTTTATTTTGAGGTTATTGCTATCACAAGCAGTAACCTCAAAATAAAGATAGGACACGAGTTACGAGTTGGAACTCGTGTTGTAAACCTCACGGTTTACAACTTGTTTTGCTAATCGCAGGTTTGTTGTTAGCATTGCCAACCGCGAACCGTTGTAATCCATATTGATACTGACTCGTCACTACCGGTTCGAGTGAACACGCCGAAATATGCACGTATACGCGCGTCCAGTTTTTTGAAGCGCGCAATGTAGCGAACGTGTAAGCCCGTATGCTATAACGTAATACGCTCATCTAAAATCCCCCTTAATAACTACGAATATGCAAACTTCTGTCACTAAAGTTCCAGAGAAAACACGCTGTAATAAAGGCAGGAAAAAACTCCCGTTCATTGGCTCTATTCAGTTTTACCCACTTTCCGTAACAACTAACAATTGGTGTTCCGTTTCAGCTCGATGTACTCGGTAGAACAATGCTATACGAACTGAGAATCGGTTCTACAGCTCAGAAAAACAGTGAAGTAATCGAATAGGTTCGTCTGAGTTTCAACTTTGACAGTCAGTTAGAGACAGATCTATGCAATCTGGGATTTAACACGAAATTAACAGACCTGACGTTCCACGTATATGCAGTCATGCAAAGGCACCATCAGGAAAGCCGCACGCTTGTGTACCAAAGAAGTTGATGAAACAATTAAATGGCGGTACCAAAATGAATGGAGACACCTATCTAAGTTCGAATTTTGAACAAAAAACTACAGATCAAAGTTTTTCAGTAAGATGCGTATCTATGTATTTATTTGAAGTAACAGAATTTATATAATCCTTATTTAAAAGCAGAAAAAGCCGGAACGCAATACTTATACGGTGAAATACACATAAAACAAAAATATGCGCGTTAAAAGAGAGAAATCTTGTAACGGTGCCGTTTTCCTCCAGTATCCATGGATGGTTGGACCTCCATGATGGAAACTCCGTTCTTATTCATACGTAACCTACTGGCCACTCATAATCAAATTTTAAATTGTAACAGAATCCAATCTTCATTGTTTGTCTAAGCTATACATATAGTTATCTGTGCCTAAGATTCAGTCCAAAAAATACAGCTGAGCCGCACAAAGCTCCGTAATAGAAAACTAGAACACAGCTCCTGACTGAACAGTGAAATGTATAATTAATTAATGTGCTATTGGTAAATAAATAAAAAGTACCCGTCAACCACACGGGTTTCCTTTTTAAGTATCAAATTATTGAAATGAACAATAATTGGACATCTATGTTTTATTGAAACAACGCATCGTATTGAATCGCTGCAACCTTAATCAAACAGCATTGACAAAGAAATGAAATTAAAAGATTGTTTGAGTCGTGAAATTGGGTCTCAACACGACTCAATTCCACTAATTGACGAAGAGGAAGGACCTTAGGGTTTAATGGGTTCTCGTTTATTTACTTATTTTTTCATTTGCGTGGTGAACTTGCTGGGCCCAGTGGCATTCCCCTGCGAAAAAAAGATGTTATGCTGTCTCTTACTTTATATTGCGTTCTGTTACTAAAAAAAAAGCCGTAAAATACATTTCCGATGTGGTTTTGTATTGTTGCGTAGTTTGAAAGTATTTATATTGAATTCATCACGAGTTCCACTGTATGTCACAATCGTCAAATTCCTTTGATATCGGGAAATTCATATTTTTATAAAACATTTTGAAGTTATTGGCATTGTTAGGTGTGTTTTAATTTATGAATGAATCGAAGTAGACCCACCCGTAAACATTTTACGGTTCTAAAATTACATTAAGTTTTGTATGTACTTAAAATTGATGAAGAAATATTATTTTCGATAATCAAAGAAGTTGTTCCCTTCAGAAACGCCTCAGGACTCGGCACGATCAAAAGTAGCAGCAAACATTAGCTTTGACTTTAGGTTTGACTTGAACAATAGGGGAAAACGTTTCACAGAATTACAAATATATTCATGTATTTTACGTCTCAAAAAACTTTTACACAGCAACTTTTGTACGGAACCTTCGAAGAAAGTTTTGATTACCGACCGCAAATATTTGGGGTTCGGCATCAGAGAAGGTTCGTCACTTAAATACAATGAACTTAAATAAACAGTAACGCACCGGCTTATTTTGTAGAATTACCAATACAATACGCGCGAATCTAATGGAAAAATCTGAGAGTTCGAGTGACGTTGTGCATATATCGCCTAGTAGCGCGTCAATCTATTTTTATGTTCCGCTAACATCATCATCATCATCATCATCAGCCCATTTAAGTCCTCACTGCTGGGGTTCGGGCCTCCCTCAATCACATGAGGGGTAATTGCCATACTCACCACGCTTGGCAGACGGGTTGGCGAGGGTTTTGATATAAATGCAGAGTTTTCCTTCCAAGGAATACAGCATGCTGTATTCCCCCTTGAAAACCTCGGAGTGTTTGCGGGAGGAAATTCCTGTGGAACAATACTGTGCAAGACCATTTGGGTTCCAATGTGTGAGGGTAGACACTCTGAAGACGGCGGCGCCGGCGGCCTACCACATTCTACGCCCACTACAGGTCGATTTAAAGATTGGCAGCGCACTTTTGACTCCAATGGTAGTACGGGTGTCAATGTGCGGCGGCAATCACTTACCACTAGGTGATCCGACTGCTCGTCTGCTACCTATCACATAAAAAATAACTCCAGTACATAAAATTCGTGAAAAGGGGGACCAATTAGACGAAAAAAAAAGGTATTTGCATGAGTGTGCAGCGTCGAATGGAGTGAAGTCACATGGAGCCAGTGAGCATTTTCGCCCGTACATTGAAATGTCAATTTTTGATACCGTTAAAACATTTATTTGTGCATATTTTAACTTTTTTGGTTTTGGCATCTTTAAGTTATCCTTAAATGTTTAAGATAGACTTAAATAAATAAATAATGTAATTTCCCCATTGCAAAATTGGTACAGAACCTTGGTTCTACGAGTCCGACTCAGACTTAACAGGTTGTTTTATTACTTTACTGGCCAACTTTCATACTGTATTCTGATGATACGTGAGTGACGTAACAGCCGAACTTTGGATTGAATTATCTTGTGAACTAGGAAGCCTTACACCTCTTGTGTTTGGTTTGTTTAATTTGCAAGATCATTGGATGTAATAAGATTCGGCTTTTATCCATTCAGTCTTGAAAGGTTTCTAAGTTTAATTATTTATTTGGTTTTAGCTTTTCACTCTCAGTGGTGACCGTGATTTTTATGTGATAGATGGCAACGGACAAATCACCTGCAAAGCAATTTCCGCAGCCCAAAGATACCTACCAATCCGGTCCTTTTTCGACAAACGTGGACCATCGATTTATGTACCTATTTGTTTCACCCGTGCGTCACTAAAACCAACGCCATGGCCTACAGGTACTCCTGCCTCAAGCCAAGGCCTAAGCTGAGTGAGCTTCTTTCCAGTTCCAAAAATCACCAGTGCAATGCTACCTATATTATCATTTATTGCTACAAGAAAAATATGTTCCCCACTGGGAATAAAAAGCAGAAACAAAATACGTGTAAGAGAAATAAATAGGCCAGCTCGCCCGGAGCAAGGCTTTACCAGCGGAAAGTGACGCCTGCACTGTGTTTCTCCCGGTAAGTCCTCACTCACCGGGCACAGAGGCCCAATGCGTGACGCCCTAATGAAAAAAAAAATTACAAACCTACTTCAAGGAACAGTTTTCATTAATCAAAATACATAATTCTAAGGCCCAATCCGGGAGAAAATTTGTTTTAAAGATTGGCAGAGCACTTGTGACTCCACTGGTGTAGCGGGTGTCCATGATCGGTGGCAATCACTTACCATCAGGTGATCCGTCTACTCTTCTGCCACCTACCACATAAAAACATGTTTTGCATTAATTTTAAACATAATAAATAAGAAATTATATAACATACTCCTCGATGATGCCTCCTTGGAGGAAATGCTTTGATATTGCTTCCGTTGTAATTGCAACTTGGGCTCTTCCCTTGCTTACCATAAGGCTGAGGAGAGCCAATATACTGTACATCGACCGAAACCCAAAGTAAGATGGGTACCATAATAAATAAAGAATGGAATCATAACATACTGTACACCTAGATACTGAAAATTCATCACGCGAATATTTCATCAGTATGAAAATAAAACCTTCGTAGCTTGAATTTTTTTATCTGTTAGGTGGTGAGACAAGCAGACATATCGCCTGATGGCAAGCGATTGCCGTCGCCCATAGACATCCGCGACACCAGTGGAGTCACAAGTGCTCTGCCAACCTTTAAATCCGCTGCTAATCCGGGGGCAATACCCCGGGTTGGGAGCGGGTACACAGCACAGTGCTGCTTCACGCCGGTATTCTGTGAGGCCGTGGTATCACTGTGATCGAGCCAGCCCATGAGAAAGAAAAAAATATTATTTTGGACATCACAATACTATATACAAGTACGACATCAGTAACAAAAGAACAAACAAACAAAAAAAATAGATGCAGAAAAAAAACAAAGCAAAGGAAAAACAAAATAATAAGGGTACAAATAACCAAGCAGTGCATATATATTCTGTGCTGTGGCCTCCAACATAAATGGCCCTCACTCAGCCTATGTCATGGCCCTGAAAAAGGTCATGACGCTGATTCATGCCGAAGCAGAGCTCTCCCACGGTTTTACATTTATTCAGCCTCGTTCCTTTATCGATGCCTATCGGCCGAGAGCGTAAATGATCTCCAAAGTCACCGATATCACAATACACATCTTAAACGTAGATATGAAATTATAATAATGTGAGGTTTTTTTACCCTTCTCTGCCGTTTGACCCGGATCATCCCATCGATTCAGTCATGGCATGAGCTCAATTTTCGCGACCCGCATCACGTTTGGATAGTGCTGTTACGCAACGTGTACAATAATAGGGGAATTGTCTATTATTTGGGACAGCTTACAGATCATTTACATTAACAAACAAACCAAAAACAAAAAAATATTTATTTTATTGAAGTCCATACAGAGTATTTATGAACGTCAAATATTATGTAATCTAACGCTGATTCGGAATTTCAATTTCTACCAAGAAGAATCAGCAAGAAACTTAGTAGTTACTCTTTTTAATGAATATGGTGATTACAACTTTCATTTTCAATATATTGCAAAATATTTTTTTTTATATAATTATAGTGGGACAGCAGTTGCAATGCTGAAAATACTTCAAAGCCATTTAATTTGTATGTTCCTACCTTTTTAGTTTTGTTTTCGAATAGGGACATACATAGTTTATTTGCGAGGCCTAAACACTTGACAGGTATGTGGCTGGATTTCCTTTGAAATGAATATCCCAACACACACAAAAAAGCAATATGATTATGTTATCCTTTGTAGAATATTAATATTTTTCTTTTACGTGTTTTGTAGATAAAACATCCGCGTGAATAAATAATACCTAATGCAACACCAAATTTATAAAGCCTAAATTCAAACTTACAGATTAAATATAAATAATATTTAGTACCTAAATTTCGAACAGTGTACAAACTAAATAAGCGAGTACATAAATCAAACACTAAATTAAACGAAGTCAAGAGCTGAACACTAGCCATCAAGAGCCCTGCTAAATCGGGACGTCCCACGCAAATCGAGATCCCCCGCAACACCATATATAGCTGACATAATAAGCGGCTTCAGGCCTGAGATTTTCATTAGAACCTTTTTCGTCACTTACCATCCCAACAAACATTTATTGCCTGAATAAGTTTAGTATAAGAATTCAACTGCCTTGAAACAAGATGCCTTTTATTACAAACACTACTCTGAAACTGGCTTTAATCCTAAACTAGTAAGTTTGAGATTAAGTTTAGGACTTATTATAACGTTAGTTCTTAATTTTTTATTACAAATTCTCGACTACTATAGACCACTTAGTACCCCAGGATAGTGTCAGAATTGATCGAATCATTCAATCATTCGTTCAGTGACGTTTCGTTTTAAATAACCTTGTTTTGTTGTCTGAAGTAAAAATATCTTTGAAATGTTTTGGACAACAATAAATTATAAAATTGGATTAAGTCAGGTGTCCAAGTAATATGATTAGGAGTTGCTTCTATTTTTGGGACTAAATAAAAAAAAAACAAGTACTTTCTCATAATTAACTTACCGTAAAACGGAATGAACTTTCAAGTGAATAAACCGTTATTGTCACTAAATCGATATTTCGAGTTTATTATTTTAGTACTCATTTTAAACCAGGGGTACGGGTGGTTTAAAATTAGTATTATAGTTATAAATAAATAAAATAATAAATAAATATTTCACAAAATCACATACATTGATCTGACTCCGAGATAGGTAGCTCAAGCACCTGTGTTACGGATATCAGAATTAACAGTGGGATTACAACTATATACATATAATACTTTTCTTTTGTAAATACATACTTATAATACATAGGAAACACCCAGGCCAATACAAACAGATATGTTCATGCACACAAATGTTTGTACTGTGCGGGGATCGAACCCGCAACCCTTGCACCAGAGGCAGCGTTCACTACCACTGTTCCAAACGAGTCGTCAAGTTGATATACTAACTAACGTTAAACTTAGTTTTGTAAAAAAAATTATTGAAGTTCTTTAATTATTTCTAGTATTAATACCACTATAATTCTCTGATTTTATTTCGAGATATTTTTTTTGTTGTCAGCATAAAGTATGTGTTTGGAATGAGAAAAACATTGTTCAATATCATATTGATAGGCATTAAAAAGTAAGTCTTTATCTATTCTTATTGTTTTTGTATTCATTTCCTTATGATCCATAAAAATTAACGCCTAATAAAAAATAAATTTGCCCTGTTGGTCTGTTTCGAAGTTTTAGAACATAGCTCAGGTTTGTGATCACCAATCCGCATTAGGCAAGCGTGGTGATTAAGCCTAATCCCATCATAGTAGCGATGACTTGATTTCTATGATGGAGGTCTTTTGCCCTGCAGTGGGACAGTACATAGGCTGATACTTTACTTTACTTTACGGCACAGCTAAAAAGGAACAGTTGCAAGGCGGGGATCGCGGATAGGTATTGAAACAACGAATGCTGTAATAACACTAGGTTTATTGTATTAAACACATGACTATATAGGTTGTACATAGGTAGCTACTTATACACTACACGGTTATAATTTTAGCAGTCTATGTATCCTAAGTAAGTATGTAAATATGTTTGTATGTTCCAAGATTCTGCCTAACCAGGCGATTTTGGGATGAATGGGGTATCAATCGATTCCTTATACTATCATACCTTTCGATTAGAATAGAACCCAATAAACTATCATTGCGACTAATTCTACTGACGCTTTAATACTAATAGGAACGACCTAGGGCTAAATACACTGACCCATTTCACATCAGTGTACTAACCGTGTGTGCACTGTCGATGACTTTAATCACAACGCCATGCTTCGGCATGAATGGGCCGGCTCGACCGGAGTGATACCACGGCCTTACAGAAAACCGGCGTGAAGCAGCACTATGTTTGCTACGTGAGTACCAGACCGGGAATACTTAAGAATAAATTGCAAAAAAATGCTATAAAAATTACAACTATTAATTATATAATTATGTAATTGGGTTCTACCCGTGTAATTATATTAAATAAATAAAGAAATAAATAGTTATATATTTACATTTTCGTTTTTGTTATTTTATTCGTCAGATAAATTTATTAAGCTGACCAAATGTAAGTAATCATAATCATTTATTTGCATAAATACTTATAAGATATTAGGAACAGTTTAAAGTGTGCACAAGCTTTTCTATAATATGATAGCATGCAAAAACTATTTACCTATTGTACATTTTGGAACGTAATAAAATATTGAATTGAATTAAATTGAAATAATTATTGGTGTAATAACATCATATAACAACAACCATGGGAGTCTATTACAATAACATTATCTGTATCATCGTCGGCCCATTAAAGTCCCCACTGCTAGAGCACGGGCCTCCCTCAATCACATGAGGGGTAATTGCCATACTCACCACGCTTGGCAGACGGGTTGGCGAGGGTTTTGATATAAAAGCAGAGTTTTCCTTCTCTGGGTGCTGATGATCATACCAGCAGCTTTACCTTAGTCGCCTTTTACGACACCTCGGTAAGAGTGAGGGTGGCCTATTCTACTCTGCCGGGGACCACACGGCCATATATTATCTGTATATATATTTTTTAATAATCATTATTACTTTTTTAAACAAGCCATAAATAATGCTGATATAAGAATGCAAAACTATGCCATGTCAGTCAGAGACTCAAAAATTATAAAGAATCCTCCTGGTTTTGTTCTTCATACCGGGTGCCCACGATACAGGACTTTTCTAGTGTGGGACCTACTGTAATGCTCAATAACCCAGAGATTTTCTGAAAATAAAAACTATTTGTATTTTTACTTCATCTGTCCAAGCACTATTTTAGTCTGCCTTATAAGCTTGTCTCACAAAATTAATATTAATCCGGTTAAGGAATCCTTCTTTTGCCTCCCATATCACGACATCGTTTACCCAAGCGCTTATTTGTGCCCAAAGCGACATGTTATGTTAATAATATGGACGTTTCTTAGACCCAAGCCAAGTTAAATAGGGTGGAGCGACAGTTCTCGACTGATACAAATTGAGCCTTAATCCAACGATTGAGCGTGAACTATGGGTGTCGTTACTGGGATTCAAGCTCGTAATAGTCGTTCTTTGTCGCTAATGCCCCATAAAAGGACGCACTGTACTCTGCCGATACGGGACCAACAATTGAACCTTTCGCCACCGAAGAACAAAGGGTGAAACGCTTGTGGGTTCTGAATTTTTAATGGAGCGATCAGGTGCGAAAGATACAGGATTAGGGATTTAGTTTTAAGAGGCTTAAAATAAAAAGCCGTTGCAAATTCTACTTTACATTCAACACTTTAGCATCGTTAATAAACTGAATAACATTTACAAATTACAAACTGGGTCAACAGGGGCGTCTTTACCTATAGTGCAGGGGGTGCAGTGCACGGCCGGAAGTTAGAGGGCGCTGAGAGCCCCTTGCTTCACATAGAGCCTCCACTGTAACGATCCGCAAGGAGTGGGCGAGTACTAATCGTTCTCCTCGTCTTAGCGTGTGATTCCCAGTTACGTTACGTCCAATGCTGTTGCTTCGAAGCCCGAGGTACGCTTGGACAATGTTACAGGATTCAGGATATCTGATAATTACAATGAAGCGACTGCCCATAGGTACAGTCAGCAGCAATTATTTAGCGGCATCCAAGGCTGTCAAATAGTTAGGTACAGCCAGTTTTATTATTTCTACAACTCTTTTCTGATCGGACGCCTGTAACAACGCCTTGGACTGTTCTAGTCAAGGTAGTCTTTTCCAAAATTCAGTGGTTTGCTTATGCTCCCATTCTTTTAACTCGAACCTGACCATGCAGGCTGGAACGCCAATTATTGGTTCTGGTCCGATTAGTGGGCTCTCTGCTTCGGCCTTTGCTATCACGTCAGGGACTTCGTCGCCTCTGATATTGCAGTATCCCGTATGAAAGGCTCGTTCTTATCCACTTAGCTACGCTAGTAAAACACAGTTTGATAGTGAATTTTGAATACACCTGTCCACGCTGCAACGTTATCCCAAAAAGAGACAGAAAGTAATTTTCGGTACATGCTGTGTATATCCGATTTGGGTACATCAATATTTCGCTCCGTGAGAGCCTTTAGTAAACTCGATACGATCAATACAACATATATGTATTCGGGGGTTCTCTTCTTCCCTCAATTGAGCCGTTTTGAAATACAACATATAAAAGGGGAAAAGAGGTGACTTAACCTATTTATTTAAGGTGACGGCTAGGGCACACTAGCGACACTAATCGATTTTCATCATCAGCCCATTTAGTCCCCACTGCTGGGGCACAGGCCTCCCTCAATCACATGAGGGGTAATCTAATCGATTTTAATTGTTAGCTATTAAACCGGATCTATTTTAAACAATTTCAGGGTTACAACCTCTCGGCAAACACTAATTCTATTTATTTAATAACCATGCACAAATGCGCATTTGTGCGTGAAAAATTGATTCACGCTAAAAGTGGCCACTTTTGGCGGTAATCAATTTTTCGCGTACAATAATGGACCCAA
Source organism: Marasmia exigua (assembly GCA_019059595.1). Taxonomy (NCBI): domain Eukaryota; kingdom Metazoa; phylum Arthropoda; class Insecta; order Lepidoptera; family Crambidae; genus Marasmia; species Marasmia exigua. The sequence goes on along the minus strand of CM032476.1, from coordinate 5,755,720 downwards.
CATTTGTGCATGCTTATTTAATAAATAGTATAAGTGTTTTCCGAGAGGTTGTAATCCCCAAATTGTTTAAAATAGATCCGGTGTAGTAGCTAACAATTAAAAACGAATGGTGTCGCTACTTGGGCTACCCGTCGCCTTAAGTGACATTTAATCTAAAGCTCTTTTGTGAGCGAGCGGGGGAGGGGGATTGTTTGAAACACTTTTTTAAATTAGTGCTGTACATGGAATTAGATTAATTTGAGATTGGAACGCTTGAATGGAGAAGCGTGAAGCAGCGCCTGCAGTGATGGGTGAGGGTACCGGAAGCCTAATTCACTGAGATGGCGCGTTTTAAGTATTGGTATTGCACTCTGCCGTGTGGTCCCGGCAGAGTAGAATCGGCCACCCTCACTCTTACCGAGGTGTCGTAAAAGGCGACTAAGGTAAAGCTGCTGGCATGATCATCACCACCCAGAGAAGGAAAACTCTGCATTTATATCTAAACCCTCGCCAACCCGTCTGCCAAGCGTGGTGAGTATGGCAATTACCCCTCATGTGATTGAGGAGGCCCGTGCCCCAGCAGTGGGGACTTACATGGGCTGACGATGACGATGATTGCACTGGTGACTTCAGTGACGTGTGCTACATAACGCATAAAAAACTCTTGATAATGTCCGCAAGTGGAAGCTTATCGGGCGATGGAAGACCCTGGAACTATACTCGGAGTTCTTATGCAGAAAAAATCTACTTTTTGGCGTATAACACTCACTACCCAATACGCTATCGGACAGGTCACTTTATTATCACTGTGGTAATATTAAAAGACTCTTAGCCGGGTGAGAATTTCGCATTTTTATTTTGTAAACCGCTAGAGTGCCTTATTTAAAATTCATCACTAACAAATGGGTATTTTACCCTATTTTCTGCAGAGATACATAAGGGATATAGTTGCCGTTTAGAGTTTAGCAATCTGAGAAAGCAAGATTGCTTAACAGTTTATTGTATGGGAAAATAAACGAGCATAGAAAATATTTTTTAAAGATGAATACACTTTTAACGGAAAAATAGGGGAATGAAATACAAATACAATACAAAAATACAAAATTTCTGTATAAATTACTTCACACTTAAATTATTAGTATTTGAAGCCTCCTTTTAGGCATTAAATTGCCTGTGCCAGGAGACAACGCTCTGCATAACTGCTTAGTGTATAATGATAATGAATTAATACATCAATTATATCAATCAATTATTCATCTTGGACTATTTTTATAACATTTTTAATTATTTATTTATAACATGAATTTATTATAACACAATGAAGAGTTTTAAGTTGGGCAACGCTTGTAACCCCACGAGTGTTGCCACCTATTTGCGGTGGCATTCGCTTATTATCAGGTGATCCGTCAGCTCGTCGGTCATGTATAACATAAAAAAATAAATAAAGAATAAATAGTTTTATATATTTACATTTTCGTTTTTGTTATTTTATTCGTCAGATAAATTTATTAAGCTGACCAAAAATGTAAGTAATCATAATCATTTATTTGCATAAATACTTATAAGATATTAGGAACAGTTTAAAAGTGTGCACAAGCTTTTCTATAATATGATAGCATGCAAAAACTATTTACCTATTGTACATTTTGGAACGTAATAAAAATATTGAATTGAATTAAATTGAAATAATTATTGGTGTATAACATCATATAACAACAACCATGGGAGTCTATTACAATAACATTATCTGTATCATCGTCGGCCCATTAAAGTCCCCACTGCTAGAGCACGGGCCTCCCTCAATCACATGAGGGGTAATTGCCATACTCACCACGCTTGGCAGACGGGTTGGCGAGGGTTTTGATATAAAAGCAGAGTTTTCCTTCTCTGGGTGCTGATGATCATACCAGCAGCTTTACCTTAGTCGCCTTTTACGACACCTCGGTAAGAGTGAGGGTGGCCTATTCTACTCTGCCGGGGACCACACGGCCTATATATTATCTGTATATATATTTTTTTAATAATCATTATTACTTTTTTAAACAAGCCATAAATAATGCTGATATAAGAATGCAAAACTATGCCATGTCAGTCAGAGACTCAAAAATTATAAAGAATCCTCCTGGTTTTGTTTTTTATACCGGGTTCCCACGATACAGGACTTTTCTAGGGACCTACCGTAATGCTCAATAATCCACAGATTTTCTGAAAATAAATATTTTTACTTCATCTGTCCAAGCACTATTTTAGTCTGCCTTATAAGCTTGTCTCACAAAATGAATATTAATCCGGTTAAGGAATCCTTCTTTTGCCTCCCATATCACGACATCGTTTACCCAAGCGCTTATTTGTGCCCAAAGCGACATGTTATGTTAATAATATGGACGTTTCTTAGACCCAAGCCAAGTTAAATAGGGTGGAGCGACAGTTCTCGACTGATACAAATTGAGCCTTAATCCAACGATTGAGCGTGAACTATGGGTGTCGTTACTGGGATTCAAGCTCGTAATAGTCGTTCTTTGTCGCTAATGCCCCATAAAAGGACGCACTGTACTCTGCCGATACGGGACCAACAATTGAACCTTTCGCCACCGAAGAACAAAGGGTGAAACGCTTGTGGGTTCTGAATTTTTAATGGAGCGATCAGGTGCGAAAGATACAGGATTAGGGATTTAGTTTTAGAGGCTTAAAATAAAAAGCCGTTGCAAATTCTACTTTACATTCAACACTTTAGCATCGTTAATAAACTGAATAACATTTACAAATTACAAACTGGGTCAACAGGGGCGTCTTTACCTATAGTGCAGGGGGTGCAGTGCACGGCCGGAAGTTAGAGGGCGCCGAGAGCCCCTTGCTTCACATAGAGCCTCCACTGTAACGATCCACAAGGAGTGGGCGAGTACTGATCGTTCTCCTCGTCTTAGCGTGTGATTCCCAGTTACGTCCAATGCTGTTGCTTCGAAGCCCGAGGTACGCTTGGACAATGTTACAGGATTCAGGATATCTGATAATTACAATGAAGCGACTGCCCATAGGTACAGTCAGCAGCAATTATTTAGCGACATCCAAGGCTGTCAAATAGTTAGGTACAGCCAGTTTTATTATTTCTACAACTCTTTTCTGATCGGACGCCTGTAACAACGCCTTGGACTGTTCTAGTCAAGGTAGTCTTTTCCAAAATTCAGTGGTTTGCTTATGCTCCCATTCTTTTAACTCGAACCTGACCATGCAGGCTGGAACGCCAATTATTGGTTCTGGTCCGATTAGTGGGCTCTCTGCTTCGGCCTTTGCTATCACGTCAGGGACTTCGTCGCCTCTGATATTGCAGTATCCCGTATGAAAGGCTCGTTCTTATCCACTTAGCTACGCTAGTAAAACACAGTTTGATAGTGAATTTTGAATACACCTGTCCACGCTGCAACGTTATCCCAAAAAAGAGACAGAAAGTAATTTTCGGTACATGCTGTGTATATCCGATTTGGGTACATCAATATTTCGCTCCGTGAGAGCCTTTAGTAAACTCGATACGATCAATACAACATATATGTATTCGGGGGTTCTCTTCTTCCCTCAATTGAGCCGTTTTGAAATACAACATATAAAAGGGGAAAAGAGGTGACTTAACCTATTTATTTAAGGTGACGGCTAGGGCACACTAGCGACACTAATCGATTTTCATCATCAGCCCATTTTAGTCCCCACTGCTGGGGCACAGGCCTCCCTCAATCACATGAGGGGTAATCTAATCGATTTTAATTGTTAGCTATTAAACCGGATCTATTTTAAACAATTTCAGGGTTACAACCTCTCGGCAAACACTAATTCTATTTATTTAATAACCATGCACAAATGCGCATTTGTGCGTGAAAAATTTATTCACGCTAAAAGTGGCCACTTTTGGCGGTAATCAATTTTTCGCGTACAATAATGGACCCAACATTTGTGCATGCTTATTTAATAAATAGTATAAGTGTTTTCCGAGAGGTTGTAACCCCCAAATTGTTTAAAATAGATCCGGTGTAGTAGCTAACAATTAAAAACGAATGGTGTCGCTACTTGGGCTACCCGTCGCCTTAAGTGACATTTAATCTAAAGCTCTTTTGTGAGCGAGCGGGGGAGGGGGATTGTTTGAAACACTTTTTTAAATTAGTGCTGTACATGGAATTAGATTAATTTGAGATTGGAACGCTTGAATGGAGAAGCGTGAAGCAGCGCCTGCAGTGATGGGTGAGGGTACCGGAAGCCTAATTCACTGAGATGGCGCGTTTTTAAGTATTGGTATTGCACTCTGCCGGGACCACACGGCACACCACCGTGTGGTCCCGGCAGAGTAGAATCGGCCACCCTCACCTCTTACCGAGGTGTCGTAAAAGGCGACTAAGGTAAAGCTGCTGGCATGATCATCACCACCCAGAGAAGGAAAACTCTGCATTTATATCTAAAACCCTCGCCAACCCGTCTGCCAAGCGTGTGAGTATGGGCAATTGCCCCCTCATGTGATTGAGGAGGCCCGTGCCCCAGCAGTGGGGACTTACATGGGCTGACGATGACGATGATTGCACTGGTGACTTCAGTGACGTGTGCTACATAACGCATAAAAAACTCTTGATAATGTCCGCAAGTGGAAGCTTATCGGGCGATGGAAGACCCTGGAACTATACTCGGAGTTCTTATGCAGAAAAAATCTACTTTTTGGCGTATAACACTCACTACCCAATACGCTATCGGACAGGTCACTTTATTATCACTGTGGTAATATTAAAAGACTCTTAGCCGGGTGAGAATTTCGCATTTTTATTTTGTAAACCGCTAGAGTGCCTTATTTAAAATTCATCACTAACAAATGGGTATTTTACCCTATTTTTCTGCAGAGTACTAAAGGGGATATAGTTGCCGTTTAGAGTTTAGCATCTGAGAAAGCAAGATTGCTTAACAGTTTTTGTATGGGAAAATAAACGAGTATAGAAAATATTTTTTTAAAGATGAATACACTTTTAACGGAAAAATAGGGGAATGAAATACAAATACAATACAAAATACAAAATTTCTTTATTAATTACTTCACACTTAAATTATTAGTATTTGAAGCCTCCTTTTAGGCATTAAATTGCCTGTGCCAGGAGACAACGCTCTGCATAACTGCTTAGTGTATAATGATAATGAAGTAATACATCAATTATATCAATCAATTATTCATCTTGGACTATTTTTATAACATTTTTAATTATTTATTTATAACATGAATTATTTATAACACAATGAAGAGTTTTAAGTTGGGCAACGCTTGTAACCCCACGAGTGTTGCCACCTATTTGCGGTGGCATTCGCTTATTATCAGGTGATCCGTCAGCTCGTCGGTCATGTATAACATAAAAAAATAAATAAAGGATAGCAATAAAATAAGTATTAGTTGAAGTTTCAATACCAGGTTTTTTTTCCAAAGGAACACTGAGCATAACTCTGTACACAACACGCTTCTTATACGGGGTCATAATCAAAATCTATCATTTGGGTACTTCTTCATCATCATTTCACCCAATAAATCGCCACTGCTGGACATAGGCCTCTCCCAATGTTCTTGATTACTCACTTTTAATTAACAGTGTACAGTCAAATCTATGTAACTCACCGAAAACCGAAATGAAACGGCGCCAGCTTTGTGTTTTGCCGAATGATTGAGGGTACCGGCCCAATTATGGGCAGCAATATGCTGAGCGGGCGCCTATTTAGAAGTAATTAGTTATAAGTTTCATATCTTGTACTGTATTGTGACTGACTGACCGGATGGCGCAATTGGTAGTGACCCTGCCTCTTACGCCAAAGGTCGTGGGTTCGATTCCCACCCTGGACAAACATTCGTGCGATGAACACTTGTGTTTGTTCAGTGTCTGGGTGTACTATATGTATTTAAGTATATATTTGTGTTCCTCTGTTGTCTGATATCTGTAACACAAGTGCTTAAGCTACTTAGTACGGAATCAGGTCAACGTATGAGATGTTGTAAGAATTAATTGTATTTAACCGATCCTTTTTTTTTCTGCATGTTAGGCTTGTATCTTTATTTTGCCAAATAAATTATTACTTACTTACTATTGCGGGTATCTAACGGACGGTGGTAATCACTTACCATAAGGCGATTCATTTACTCATCTGCTACCTAGGTATCCACATTAGGACACATTATTTTAGGGGCATTCAATAAACAAGCGTTCTCTTTCTAAATGACTGGCAATGCATTAGCCATTCCTATAATACATCTCAAACGCCTCGTTGGTCTAGTGGCTTAAGTACCTAGATCTCGGGGTCCTGGGTTCGATTCCCGGGTCAAGCGTTTGTGATCACCAATCCGCATTTGGCAAGCGTGGTGATTTAGCCCTTAGACAATTTAACACGGGACGTGGTATAGCGCAGATTTAGTTTTAAAAAATTCTGCCAATATCAGCGGGGGGGAAGGGAAGTTTAGTGATGGTCTAGGATGAAGAAGTAATGAAATTGAAATGATGATTTTTGTTTACGAACCGAACATTGATGAATCACTTGCTCACAGTTATAATTTAATACCGCGGTAGCCTAGTGGTCTGGGCGGTCACCAAGATGGTGAAAGGGTTAAATTGTTGAAACAGTCATACAACCATTTAAGTACATTTAAGTTTCTGTAATGCCTATTTTTTTAAGTTGTCTATTTTGTGCAATAAAGTAAGTATATCTATACAGTGTTAGCTGTTTATTCTAGTAAAAATGTAATATGCATCTAAAGCTGTGCGTAGAAAATTAGCTAAATATTTTTTGTTTCAAAGAATGTACTCCTGCCTGTCACCATGTCAGTATCTGATGATGAAATCTTAGGGAAACCGAAGTGATTCTTCAATAACTAATAACAAATGAGCCGGGATCACTTTTACTGTTGTTTCTTGTATTTATTCTTCAATACTTCTCTCAATGATCAGTATCTTTTCAATGCATTTGCCATTCTGTCTCCTTTCTTTCAATTTCTATTTTACCTCCTTCTAATACAATTGATTAAATAGAAAAGCCCATCTGCTCTGGTGGTAACATAAAAACAGTCAAATAGTTTAATAGACATTAATTATTAATTATTTTTATCATTGTCACAACACTAACCAAGATCGTGAAAGATCGTGTCAACGTACCACGATACCGCTTATTGTCTCTTGGGGTTATTTCTGTCGCAAAATATGTAGATGAAAAATGTTTTTATTTTGTGAAATAACGTTTATTTTATTGAAAAAATACTTATATATAAGATAAGATAGATAAATTAGATTTTTCTAATCGTCGTTCGCAAGTAAAAACTGCATAACAACTACATATTTTACCGAGTTTTTTTCACTTCACTCACTTCGTGAAACACAGCGCAGACCAAGATTGGGCTCCAAATACACAGCGAGCATGTGGCGAGCACTCACCGCATAACAGTCATAGAGAACCCTAAAACGTTGGAACACAATGTATTTTATTTTATTTTTCCTTTTTGCAGTATTGTATTTATTTACAGATACTTGCTATGTATCCTATTTCAGCGTGGCCTTGAGTTTCAAATCCACATTCAGTAAAAGGCTCGTAAAGTATTTATTTGCTAGTAAAAATATCATAACAAAACCAACACCCTGGTCGCGTACATTTTCAGTGATGAAATTTCTGAGGCAGTGTTGTGATATTACATCGATATGTAGGTAATCTAGTTACTAGCGTGAATCTAATAAAGCCGCTGAAATTTCTTAGAAAAGAGGTACCTCCAGTGGCGCTCAGTTTGATATCGATAAAAGTAACTTCGGATTTGGCACACAGGCACGTAAAATGTGCACAGTGTATAACGTCATAGATTAAAAAGTTTTGATTAAAAAAAATCTGTAAAAAAAACCGCCTTCAAAAACCACGAACTAAAAAGTGTAAAATAATATTTCTAACACTTTATACACTTCAAATAACATTTTATAACGGTACACTCGAGAAAAGGTTATACCGAAGTCGTTTATATTTAATAAATATTTTGTACGCACCCTTATGTATAATACTAACAATACATAATAAGTCATTTTGTTACATACTAACCCTCTATAGGATTTTAATTGGTATGAAATAAATACATTTTAATTTGAATTAACATACCTATATTCGTCTTTATTTTATTTAAATGAGTATGTAGGCACTTCCTCTACTATGAAATGTCCTATGCCACGATTTCTACCAGACAACCTTCAATCTGGTAGAATCGCTTCCAGCGATAAGTCCGCCGAGACTGTACATTTAAGTTTCTGTAATGCCTAGTTTTTTCTTTTTTTTTGTGTGCAATAATGTATATCTATCTATCTACTTACATTATGTGCATATAATGTTACGGACTCGAAATTAATAGATTTAGATGTGACCAATATGCTTAGTTCTTAATGATAATTTGCACGATAAAATTATTAAAAACTCAAATAAACGAATTTAAAAAACCCCAACAATTTGGGTAGCATCATTATGGAGCCATAATGGATTTTAACGACTTTATTAACGGACCATGGGGCTATAATTGCTATTACGGTAAAAGGTTAAACCAGCTTATTGCAATTTAACTAAAATATTCCATATAAAGTGGGTGACATTGTATTATTTAATAATGCATACCTAAGTATTATGTCATGATTTACGGTGCCGAGACGTGGCCGTTCACGGCTGGACTAGTCCACCGGTTCAAAGTCGCTAAAAGAGCTATGGATAGGGCTATGCTCGGAGTATCTCTGAAGGACCGCATCAGAAATTATGTATTCCGACAGAGAACCAGAGTCACCGACATAGCCCACCGAATTAGCAAACTGAAGTGGCAGTAGGCTGGTCACATTAGCCGCAGAACTGACAGCTGTTGGAGCCGTAAAGTCCTTGAGTGGAGACCGCGACTCGGTAAGCGTAGTGTTGGACGTCCTGTGACAAGATGGGATGATGACATTCGAAGGCTGGCTGGTGTAAGCTGGATGAGAGTCGAAAATCGGGAGCAGTGGCGTGCATTAGGGGAGACCTATGTCCAGCTGTGGACGAGCGTGGGTTGCTGATGATGAAGTATTATGTTTTGTTTACTTTTTTTTTTAATTTGACGATGGCCGATCCGCATGAATGCCGATACACGATTAGACACTATTTTGGACTCGCTTAACATCATCACAGTGCCCCGTTTTTGGTGGCTTAGCCACCACCAGACATTGGAAGACGATCGATTCATGAAGAAAACAAAATAGAGCCAACCATAGTGGTCGGCCAACGGGGCAGGTCGCTGAATAGTTCTATCAGAATAATTTTAAAAATAAAATACATTTAATTACAAAAAAATATATACACGCAATAATTTCAAACACAACACATTTTGTAATTCTACTCTTTCCTCAAGATAATCACTTGGTGGGAGATAAATAATCAGACTCCCGAATGCTGATTTACGGTCCTAGCATACCCCGGGCAGTTTTGTAGGTAACTGTGAGTTGAGATGGGAAAAAATTAAATCTAGACGAGAGATAGATAGGTAAATTATTTATTTGTTATTTAAGTCTGATCTGTAATAACAAAGCCCAAATTAAATTACATTTCCTTAACCTCTGAGACCACACTTCCTCTCCCCATCTCTTCCTGTCCTTTAATTAAAATCATTCGCATACTTTCAGATCCATTGTTATTATTTGTAGTTGCAATATCCAATTATCTATATTTAATCAAACATTATGTAAGTAGTTTATGATATTTTATGCAGATATGTATTAGTATATTTATATTTTATTTATGTATTAATATTTTAACTTTGTATGTAAGTATATAAATATTAATATTGCACTGCCCTACACCTCCATCAAGTGTCCTTTACCCAAAGGTTGCCTGGAAGAGATTGCTCATAGTAATAAGGCCGCCTTCGTTGTACATATCCTGTAATACCTAGTATTAAGTTTTCTTACTATACTTTGAGTGCAATAAAAGTATATTCATTCATTCATTCATTCATTCATTCAGAGCAAATTTAGTTTATCGATGTTTCTCCTCGCCATTTATGTCACATCACAAGACAAGGTTAGTCGTGCATCAAATTGAATATTTTCATAAAAAGGCTTCTAGCGCACTGTTGTTTAGATCCCTTGTGTTTCCAAGGCCCATAATACGATAATGATATTTCTGGATATGGTTACCATGATCTACCCACCATAAATTTCACCATGTTTGTGGAACTTACTTGCTTTTTATTTCAATCTGGATGTTTGTTTCTTATGAACCGAGCAAGGTGTTAAGCCAATGCTTATTAAGTTACTTTTTTATGATTTAAGTGGCAAACGAGCCGACGGATCACCTGATGCTAAGCGATTACCGCCACACATGGACACCTGCATCACCAGTGCTGTCAGAAATGCGCTGCTTAACTTTTAACCGCCCTTCCCCTGTTTTTTTTTATCTTTTCCATTCGATATATTTCGAAGCCTTTGTCATTCCTTTGTTTATTTTTATTCTGTAGTTTGTCAGCTTTATTCCAGTAATTATATCCAGTTTTGTTATGTTTCACACATATTTTATTTACTTTTTCAAAAAAATCTATACATTTCGTCTTATTCTTTTTACCTTTCACTGGATTGGGCCTCTCTCATCACATTACGTCCGTCCGTCCGTCATGTTAGAGAAACAAAGTCAGCGATATTTTTAAGTAAATAACACACTTAAAAATTTCATCTCGTGTTCAGGCGGGACTCGAACCCACACCTTCCACCGTCCCGCCTGAACACGAGATGAAATTTTTAAGTGTGTTATTTACTTAAGAATAAATCGCATAAGATTGCTATAAAATACCAGCGATATTTTGTCCATGTTAAAACACGCTTTAGCTTGAATGGGCCGGCTTGTCTAGAGTGGTTAATACCACACGGTCTCACAGAAAAGTCAATCAATGAATCAGTCATAAGCGCCTGAACTATGCATGTGCGCTGTGTTTGCACTCTGTTTTCGTTGTACCCTCACTCACTCGCCTAAAGACAACGTATGCGCAGCTTTTCTGTGCGGCCGTGGTATCATTGCTGTCGAGCCATCCTGTTCATGTCGAAGCGTGGCCCACCCAGTCTCTAGTCAATGTTACCATATATTTAAAGATTGTCTGGGGATATAGAATATCTAGCTAGACTGCGAAGTCTGACACGAGTTAGGATTAGATTAGCCAATCAATGTGAAGCGACTAGTTGATTGCCGGTTTGCTGTGTACGACGAAACCCAGAAACATCGTTAAGTAATTAATTTGTTGAATCAGAAGGATAGCCACAAATTTGTATGAACCTGTGAGAGAGCCACGCCGATACAAACGGGCTCCGCTGCAGTGAAAATACCACGGCCTCACAGACCAGATTGAACGTGGGAGAGCCCCGCTTCGGCACGAATGGGCCGGCTCAACCGGAATGATACCACGGCCTCACAGAAAACTGGCGTGAAGCAGCACTGTGTTGCGTGAGTGAGGGTACCGGAGGCACAATCCGAGGGGTTAGGGGGTTTAAAAGTTGGCAGCGCACTTGTGACTCCATTGGTGTCGCGGGTGTCCATTGGCGGCGGCAATCGCTTACCATCAGGTGATCCGTTTGCTCATCTGCTACTTATCACATTAAAATATCAGAAAATTAGTCTGAATCATCGTTTGTGCCGTGTTCCGCGAGACAATGAGGGTACTGGAGGAAAGTCAAATAAATTTAATACCTACATAAATCTGAGAGATTTATGTAGGTATTAAATTTATTTGACTTATATAATATGATAATGTAAATTAAGAAATAATTAATACCTACCTAATTGAGTATCGTTATATTGTTACGTCGATCAAAGATCGGATGATTGACTTGTGAATATAAAGATGCGGGCTTTTGATCAAGTTATCGAGTTTCCTTTCTTTTAAGTCCTATATTTTATTACTGAAGGTCGCATAACCTTTAATGTTTTGGAGGAGGAGTTAACAAGCAGTTGGCTCTATTTCGTATACTCAGCTTGTCGAAGCATTTTGGTTATACTCCAAAAACAACTCAAAAAAATATTTATTTGCAAAGGCTTGTGTACGCACTTCTTCTTCTTCTTTGAGTGCCTCTTCAGTTCTGTAGGTTGGCCGTCAGCTTTCCAAAATCCTCTCTGTTCATTGCGAGATGGAACAGCCGTTCCACAGATACGATGCCAGTCCACTACCTTATATTACGCAGCCACAACTTTTCCTTCTTCCAACGCGTCACCTCCCCTCTATTCAGCACTAACATATCGCCAAACATTATTTTTTGAAACTATTTCATCATCAGCCTATCGCAGTCCACTGCTGGACGTAGGCCTCTCCAATTGTTCGCCACCGTGATCTATCCATGGCTTCTCGCATCCAGCTCTTGCCAGCCATCCTGCGCAGATCGTCCCTCCACCTAGCCAGAGGGCGCCCTACATTGCGTTTGCCAAGACGCGGTCTCCACTCTAGAACTCGTATACCCCATCGGTTGTCAGTTCTGCGGCTAATATGGCCAGCCCACTGCCACTTAAGCTTGCTAATCCGGTGAGTAAAAACTATTTATGAATTTAATTTACATGTAAGCACATAATATATATATATGCTGGTACATAAAATATACTAAGAAATAAGTAAATACAATGCCATTCTATCAACTTGGTTAACGCAACTTTGAGAAGGAGGCGAACAGAAGAATATGCTTGGGTTGAGCGGCGTTCGGGAAGCTGCGTCATATACTTGAGTCGTCTATCCCCCAGTTCCTTAAGACCAAGGTCTTTAACCAGTGCGTTTTACCAGTAATTACATATGGAGCCGAAACGTGGACACTGACTGCGGGGCTGATTCACAAGTTTAAAGTAGCTCAGCGGGCAATGGAGCGTGCCATACTTGGAGTCTCTCTGGCGGATAAAATTCGTAACGAGGTTATTCGTCAGAGAACTAAAGTCATGGACATTGCACGCAGGATCAGCACGCTGAAACAGAGATGGGCCGGCCATGTTTCTAGACGCACTGATAAAAGATGGAGTCGACACGTACTTATTTATTTATTTATTCATTTATTGATGTACAAAACAGGTTACAGGCAATAGGAATAACATGCTATATATTTATGACTTAGGAGCTAGATTGAAACCCAATTGATTGAAATCAAAAAAGCAGACAATATTTTACAGTGACTGTAAATTAATAATAATAATTTAGAAGTAAAATATACATATAAAAATAGATGTTAATGTGAGTGAGACATAGTGACACTTGTGATAACAGATGTATAGTTTCACTTTACATCATCTCAGACTGTTTCTAACTTCTCTCTTGAATCGAGATTGAGAGAAGCTAAAATATCTATGCTGTCAGCGCTACCACTGACGAGCTCATTATACTGACGTACTGGAGTGGAGTGGTCGCCACGTGGGGAAACGCAGTGTTGGACGCCCTGCGGCGCGATGGACTGACGATTTGAGAAAGATGGCTGGTGTGAGCTGAATGCAGGCCGCTCAAGACCGGGTTAGATGGCGCTCTATGGGGGAGGCCTACGAGGTTACAGTACACTTACAGTTTTGTAGCAAAATGTGCATAATTTTTCTAAAATATACATTAATTATACTAATAACACTAAATTCACACATTTGAATCCACTCTTCATCAATCCATCCTTCTTTTCGAATCCACGGAAGTCTATTGCGATGAGTAGAATCCTACTTAAAAACAGAAATCATTTGGTATCCATTAAAGGTTATATACATCACAACCCGTCTCAATTAGCTCAGGTGTTCCACAGGGCTCGTATTTGTAACTATAATAACTATTGGGAATACGGGAATAGAATGTTTGTAGATCGTTATGAAGGAAAACACTTCTCTTGTTGTCTTTGTCTTGGCGTGTAGTCCCGTTTGCTTCCAGGGAACCCTTAGGTAGACCACAGTGGGTAATAATAGTTCAATGGCAGACCATGATTTAGGAGGGGAGTCCGGTAATTAAAATGAAGCAACAGTCTGACCTTCGCAACACTTTAACAGAGGAATCAGACCAACTGAATCATGATTACACGTTTCAGAAACTAACGTGACGTGCAAGACGTGACGTAGACGTGCAAGTTCCCTCATGATGTTTTCCATCACCGCCGAGTAAATGGTAGAAATCGTTATGTAGTGAAACTCTTTTTGCAAATTGAGTAGGTATATATTATTTTTCTAAAAAGATATACCAGACATAAATTATATTAAAAATGGAAGAATTTTGAATTTATTATGTAGGTTTCCTTTATTTCAACGATACCTTTTACAGATTTTTCGTCGAGTTTTCTCTTAAGTCATCACAGACACTTATATTGGGAATTGGGATCACCTATACGCATTAGGCAAAGCGTGGTGATTAAGCCTAATCACATCGTAGTGGCGATGACCTGATATCTATGATGGAGACCTGCAGTGGGACAGTACTTATATAGGCTGATACTTTACTTACTTAAATAACTCTAGAATGTATTGGCCGGGTCCCGGCAGAAGGGGTAGACCTAAAAAACTGTGACTTGACATCATAAAGGATGACATGCCTGCCATATAAGACCCGTGCGAAGTGTAGGTGTCTAAGCAGGAAAGCGGACCCCGGACTCCGAAGCGACAGCTTAAGAGAAAACGCTAAAATGATGATGAACTCTAGAATTTAGGTATTAGTTACTAACATCGTTTTTAGTGTTGGGCCAATTGATAGATATGCTTCATGTCATGAGCTAATATAAAAAAATACCATTTGTTTATCTAATATGATTTAAATAAACTAGTAAACAAATGGTATCCAATGATTCGAATTTGAGTGGTATTATTTTATTATTTGTAAATAACCTAATTATTACTTATTTGTCTAAATCGGTGGGCTAAAGGAGACAAAAAAAATCACTCTGACAAATTGAAAAAATTCAATATAATCTTAACGAGAAGGGGAGACGAATCCCATATTATTATATTTTAAAATTGTGCAAATTTAATCTACGCAATCTTCAGCCAATTTTACTGAATTGAAATTACCTGAATTTTATATTAAGGTAGTCGAGGAATCTTGTAAATGCTGTTTGAACCTCCAGACGAAATAAAAAGAGTATTTCAATCTCTCCCTCAAATTTGTAGTGTTGAACCTGAATATTATGCTTTATTCGAGGTCCTAGGGTTCTTCTATCATGATTGGCTGAGGTGAATAAAATATGGAAAGAAAAAACTCTACGGAAAAAGACGCCTTCAAAAACGACGAGCTAAAAAGTGTAAATTAACACTTTATACACTTCAAATAACATTTTAATTTAAATAAAAGATATTATTTTACACTATTTAGTTCGTAGTTTTTGTTTATACGCAAAAGATTTTTTTTCAAGCTTTTTAGTGTCTCATTTTTTGGCAGCCCGAGTATCATCATCATCATCATCATATCGAGTAAATACGAGTCGAATTATGAACCTCCTTATTTTTTTGAAGTCGGTTCAAAATAGCACAAAAGTATACCAAACTGACTCCTCCTAACTAAAGTCTGGCTACTGGTATCAGCACAAAGACTCTGTACTGATTCTCCTACTGTTAGGAGAAATGTAGAAAAGTACATAGGAACATAAGGTAACCACATAGTTACATGTGCAGGATGTAAGGACTACGAGATTTCCCTTGTAGGACTACATTAATGGGACAAAGTCCTGGGACCACGAGAAAACAGGGGAAAGCCGAGGATAGGGAAGAATGAAAAGACCTTGTCACCGCCTCGGTAAAGGCATTTCAAGAAAGGATCGACCTTCAGCAATGAAGCAAACAAACACAAGACGATTTACTAGTGGCCCGCCCACACTTCGTTTCGGGACTTCCGTAGTATCTTTATTTTGGGAACATCTGTGATAGGGACAAATCGCGTTTGGGGACTTTATTTTGCACAGTGACATGAAGCTATTTTCCAGGTAACTCACGATGTTTTCTAGCTAATGGTAGAAATACGCACATAGATTTGAAAAATCCAGAGGTGCATGCTTGGATACGAACCCGGTACCCCCACATGGAAGACGCGTTCTGAATCACTGAGCTACCATCGCTCTGAACAGTAAGTACCTACTAAAGTGTTGTTTGCGGGCGGAGTCGGGGATGATGATGAAAACGACCTGTTGAGAATTTACAGAGGATTTATTTTTAGAACCATTGGAGTCGTTGCGTCGTAGTTTTAGAGAGAGAATAGAAAAAATATGGCGCGGGGGCACGCAGGCTCCGTGCTGTTTAATTTGTGCGACATCTAGCGGCTGTCCGAGGAACTGGCTACACAGAGTTATTATCGACAATTTTGTAATACTACTAGCCAGTTCCACGCAAAGACGCTAGATAGCGCTGAGTAATTAAAGTATGTGTACATATATGATATTGTCTAAATAACAAGTGTTTTCCTTTTTTTGCGGCCGGTACAGCCTTTACCTTGTCTAATAGAGGGATGATAATAAAACTACCAAATAATTGTATCAAAACGTTTATTAAAAAACATAAATAGTACAAAATTTCGATAAATAACGGCCAATTAAAATAAACTAACGATAACCTATATCTAAATGATACATTATATTTTCTAGCTCACTCATTCAAGCAAATAAAAATGTAAAAATACGACTCGGAAAGGCTTCTAAAAAACAAATAGGTACATAATCAAATTTCACATCTTCATTACACAACGAAACCTGTAACAAGTAACAATGAGAGTTTTATTGTTAAGCAAAACAATTTCGACAGAGCTATACGAGAATCCTTACAAAGGCATTGTTTTGAATATAATACCGTGTAAAGTTAACATTTTTGCTGAGCGACCATAAAGGTTATAGTGGGTATTTTTCGACGGATTGTCTTAGCGAGATCTTACCCCGGGGCGCGCTAGTGACGAGAACTGCTTGTAACTTCACTAGTCATTGAATCGTGTGAGTTATTTACCGTAGGCGCGTGTGATGCTCTGTGGCCGGACCAAAGTTTACTACTCAGATATTGTAGTTTGAAATATAAAGATACTTTCTAGTACTTCAATAGATAACTTTTAATTAACAATTTATATGGTCCAACCGTGAAGCAGTGCTCCCTGGCCACGCCACTATAGAATAAAAAAAAGAATAATGAACTAATAAGAAATCAATATAAATTAGTTGTTAGTTTTATTTAGGATACAAAAATATTTTTGTTTAAACTTAGTTAAATAAGGCCTTCTTTTTTACATTTCTGCCTAAAATATAGGTTAAACCTAGTTCAGGTAAAATATAAGAATGTTAATTTAGTATCATCATCAGCAACCCACACTCGTCCACTGCTGGACATAGGTCTCCCCTAATGCACGCCACTGCTCCCGATTTTCGGCCACTCTCATCCAACCCACACCAGCCAGCCTTCGAATGTCATCATCCCATCTTGTCGCAGGGCGTCCTACACTACGCTTACCGAGTCGCGGTCTCCACTCAAGGACTTTACGGCTCCAACGGCTGTCAGTTCTGCGGCTAATCTGACCAGCCCACTGCCACTTCAGTTTACCTAACTTCACTGCTAATTTAGTATACCTGAGTAAGTTTTAAATTTAAATTTTAAATTGTACTAATAAATTATCATATTTTTTAATATAAAAAATCTCTACCCACCGAGTACCACGCCTATGACAAGTATGGTCTAATAAACCTCATTAGTTAAGAAGTCATTCTTCGTAGTCGTAGGGTGTAATCCAGCTGGGGAGTATACTCTGTAGCAGTTCAATTTCGCTACAAATAATATTAACTATCCATTATATCAATTTTAATAGTAGTACTTTTACTCTACTAATTGTTGATACTCTTTTCCCTCAAAAAACTATGTTTTAATTTTGGTTAATTATTATTTAAAATATCGGGCACGGCTAGCTTACTTTTAGCAAATATAACGAAATATGCTTTATTTTTTAACGAAATATGTTTTTTTTTTTTTTTTTTTTTTGCATCTGCCAAGCTACTGAACGGACGTGTGTTCTTGTGTCTCCGATTACTAGTGAATATTTTTACAAATTATAACCATCGTGAGAAGACTTCGCCCCTGCAGCGCGTCGTCTGCCAAGCCCCCGGCGAAGTCCTCATCATCGTCGGGAATATTGAAACGGGCCCCTCGGCGGATTCGAACCACGGACAAGGCCGCGTAAGTGTCGACGCTCAAACCATTGCACCAAGGACACTGGGAGCGCTGCGGCCGAAATTAGTCACCGGGTGCTTCGAGGAGAGTGACGTCAGCAAGAACATCGCACTAACTTACTCCCGAGGTATATATAACACACTCTTGAGCCACTATTGAAATGTCCAAAATCAGTGCCCAATTAACGTCGACTTCAGTCAGAGGAGTAAACGCCTGCGCAGGATGTCGCCGCAATATTCTTACAACGCGATATCTACGCTGCAGTAAATGTACACAGTACTGGGACCTGGATTGTGCAGGCGCTACCGAAGTAGCAGCAAACACGACATCGTGGATCTGCCCAGAGTGTGTCTGTAAGCAACGGAAGAGAGGCGACAATACTGAAACGCCCGTAAGGTTCTCGCACGACAGCTTCCTCAACGTCAACATGCATAGACAAGACGGTAGGAACAGAGTGGGCCTCCTCGATGAATCTGTGATGTCTTTAGATGCCAGCCATGTGCAAGATGAAGACGCTACGCTGAACCGTGACGTATCCTATCTGTCACAAGAACCTACGAAGCCGCAGACAACATCGGTCGAACCCATAGCCCAGGCCATACTAGGTGAGCTGCGTCTCTTCAGGGAGGAGGTGCGTGAAGAGCTGCGGGCCACGCGTGCGCAGATCGAGGCGCTCAATGAAGGGATGCTACAGCTGACGGATAGAGTGACAAGGTGTGAGGCTCACTTCACAGGTGTGGACGAGAAGGTAAAAGCCTTGGATGTCCAGGTATCCCGGGACCACAAAGTCGTCCTGAAGCGTCTCGATGAGATAGAACAGAGGCTGCAGACCGTAGGGAGTCAGTCGGAAGCCGCTCTGGGTACCGGGCCGACCGCCGTTGCAGAGCTAGAGCGTACCGTATCGCAACTCCGAATCGAGCTAAACGACAGGGATCAAGACGCGTTGCTCGCGGACCTGGAGATTGGTCACCTGCCGGAGGTAAAGGGCGAGAGTGCCCTCCAAAGTGTCACCGTACTGGCTCGGCGACTGGGCATCGCCCTGGATGAGCGCGACGTTGTGTTTGCTGAGCGCGTGGGTGCAACGACCGAAGGCGGGCGGCCGCGCCGCGTGGTGGTGCGCCTGGCGCGAAGGCTCCTGCGTGACGAGCTGTTGCAGGCTGCGCGCGTGCGCCGCGACGCCGTCACCGAGGGCGGCGGCCGCGTCTTCGTCAACGAGCGCCTGACTCGGCCGAACCGTCAGCTGTTCCAGTTGGTGCGCGAGCGGTGCCGCAGGCTGCAGTGGCGTTACGCGTGGACCAAGCGTGGCCGGATCTTTGCTCGCAAGAGTGACGGTGCACAGGTGTGTGTAACAGTAAAGCACTCACCTGATCTAGGCAATCATGCTATGATCATGGCTCAATTTAAACTTAAAAAAAATAAACCGCTGCCGCGCTTGGTAACATACAGACCACTAAAAGACATAGTCCTAAATCTACTTGAACAGGATCTGCAAAACATAGCATGGCAAAACTTTGAAAATATGGGCTGTGTTAATGACATGGTCGTAGCTTTTACAAATTGTATCAAGGGCCTGTTTGACCTGCATGCTCCGTTGAAAACACGTAAAGTCAAAAGTCTTCCTCACCCATGGATAACAGACACTATCAAAGACATGATTCGAATTAGGGACGGTTATCACACAAAATATAAACGACACAGAACCAGCACCTTTCGTGATAGTTACAAGGACATGAAAAAACTAGTGTTACAGTCTATTGAACGGGAAAAAACAGGTTTCTTCTCTCGACACATAAATAACAATTTGAATAATTCAAAGAAGCTATGGAACAACCTTAAGAATACACTTTTACCAGATAAAAGAAAATCAGTAGACCTCCCACCTATATTTAATGACCCTGACAAAATTAACTCGCACTTTCTGGATGTACCCGGCGAACACAATGTTTCGATCTCAAAATTGACTTATTTTGCACATCACAGGCACGACTATCAGGCCTCTTTTAAATTGCACACGGTCAGTAGCGACGTGATTTTGCGTATAATAAGAAAATTAAAGAGTAATGCTCAGGGGAATGACGGCATATCACTTGAAATGCTACAACTAACACTACCTTACTCGCTAGATGCAATCACAACTATGGTAAACCGATCAATTGTAGACGGTGTGTTTCCCGAGGACTGGAAGGTCGCAATTGTAAAGCCACTGCCAAAAAATAGTCAACCTGCCACAGTACAGGAGCTCCGGCCCATAAGTATTCTGCCGTGTTTGTCAAAGATTTTAGAGAGAGTTGTATGCGACCAACTTACTAAATATCTTTATGAGCAGGACATACTTCCACAGTATCAGTCAGGATTTCGAAGAGGCTACGGTACGGCCACCGCACTCGCTGACGTAGTTGATAACCTCCTTGCTGCCCAGGACCAGAAAAAAATATCTATCATGCTGCTGCTTGATTTCTCTAGGGCATTTGACTCAATTAGCGTTCCACTTCTGCTCTCCAAATTGTCCTACTACGGCATGGATGTTGACTCAGTACGATGGTTCAACAGCTATCTATCTAATAGGCGACAGTATGTGGAGCTAAGACACACAAACGGCACTACAATCAGATCAAAACAGCAGTCCGTCGATCGCGGTGTCCCGCAGGGATCTATTCTTGGACCAATCTTATACATATTGTACAGTGCTGACATAATATCATGCATCAGTAATTGTCACTATCACTTGTATGCGGACGACCTGCAGTTATACTTCCCATTTGCTCCTGATGATCATGTTGGTGCTGTGTCTAGAGTCAATGAGGATCTAAAAAAGATCTATGATTGGTCTTCTTCTAATTGTCTTGTCCTGAATCCTGGAAAATCTAAATTTATCTTAATTGGTACACCTAAATGCCTATTTAAACTTAATCATGTTAACCTGAATGTTGGAGTACACGGGCACATGATTGAGCGAGTGGATACTGTTAAAAGCCTGGGTCTTATAATTGACAGTCACCTCAGGTTCGAAAAACACATTGCGGAGTGTGCAAGAAATTGTTTTTACAGATTAAAACTGCTGTATAGATTAAGGCCATATCTATGTGAACAATTAAAAATAACACTCTGCGAATGTTTGGTGCTCAGTAAGTTCAATTATTGTGACACAGTTTACGGACCATGCTTACTGGCCAGAACGTCCAAACTCATACAGAGAGTTCAGAACGCATGTGCTCGTTACTGTTTTGCAATCCCTCCTAGGTCGCATGTCACACCCTTTCTTAACGCTGCAAACATACTAAAAATGGAAGCACGCAGACGGATGCATCTTGCCACTATGCTATTCGGTGTTCTGGCCACTGCAAAACCAAAATACCTATATGACAAGCTAGAGTGGGCTTTTGATAATAGCAGGTTTTTGAAAAGGACATGCACTAACATTTTCTCCACCTTAAAGCACCGCACCGTGGCGTTTCGCGGCTCTTTCAGGTTCGCCGCATCACGTTGCTGGAACGATCTGCCACCGCCATTGCGCGCTCTGGAATATAAGTCAACGTTCAAGATACATCTAAGGAAATATTTGCTCTCTGTACAACAGACTAAAATCGGGGAAGAAAACACTTACCTGCGGTGTTTGAACAGCGCCCACTCCTCTAGTTGATGCTCGTTGCTCAGTGACTCGGTGAATGTGAATATGAATAAGCTAAAATAAATGTTTGTTGTTGCCTGTGCCATATTGTAGCCACTTAAATTGAAATTTTTATTTCTTTTTATTTGTTTCTTTATTTTTTTTTGTTGTTAACTTTTTACTTCATCGTTCGGATACTTGACAGATGCATTCCTTAACACTATTATATGGTACTAATTGAGTTGCGGGTCTGCTTCCTGCTGATATTGTCAGTTTGGAACTGGTGCGCGGCTCCTAAAGTGGGTCCCGCTGAAAATCAGCGCCCTGGCCGGCCAGATCAGGAAGACCAGGGTAATATGCTGACCGGGCGCCTATTTGGCGGTAATGAGTTATAAGTTTCATATCTTGTACTGTATTGTATTTATCCGATCCTTTTATTTTGCATGTTAAGCTTGTATCTTTATTTTGCCAAATAAATTATTACTTTACTTTACTTTACTTTACTTTACTATTTCTTTATTCAATACACATTTTTTTTTAATTTTTTCTGTCCGCAGGGACGAGGTGGGATATTTTAAACATTTGGTAGTAATATAACAGCGTATTGTTTTCCGACTGGTATTCGACTCTAGTCTACCTATATCAAGAAGACTTAACTAAACGTTGAGTCAAGACGCATTACCCGCCTGGGGCACACATACCTCCTCAAAGGAAAACATGTGCATGCTTTGTAACCCCGCTTTACCCTTAGGCATGTTAAGATCACGAACATAGAAGACATGGAAAGTCAATGTTGCTAAAGTAGCCTAAAGCGTGAGTTAGTCAGAACACTGCCGCCCTTTTTACATAGTTCAAAATGTTACTAATAGTCCATTCAGTATCTGAAGGTGAATAGGACAGTCCAATATTAAATTGTAAAAATCATTAGCATTATTGAGTTCTTATTCTTCCAAAATAACAAGTTTTTACGTTTTCTCAATTAATTTGAACAAGAACTTAAAATAGTTATTATCAATAAAATGTGTATAAAATATCTTATGAATTGCACAATGCGCTAATTGGAATTCTTGCTCATAGATATTGACACTAACGATCGCAATAAATCAGTAATCGGTATGGCGGCCATCTTATTATCGAATCACGATTATTGACTCGTGCAAAGCATGGACATGCATAGACTAATAATAATAAATCTCACAACATCTCATACGTGGATCTGATTCCGGACTAAGTAGCTTAAGCACTTGTGTTACAGATATCAGACAACAGAGGAACACAAATATATACTTAAATACATATATTACACCCAGACACCGAACAAACACAAGTGTTCATCGCACGAATGTTTGTCCAGGGTGGGGATCGAACCCACGACCTTTGGCGTGAGAGGCAGGGTCAGTACCAATGTGTCTCACGTTGGGTACCGACCCTTTTCTTTTTCTTTGTAAAACATGTTTCAGAGAAATGTTCTGCTTAAGTGCCATTTAGTGCCTAACTAAAAAAATATGTACCTTTTACCGTTTTAAGATTAAAATTGTTTGTTCGTGATCGGTAGGCAACGACCTCGCTACGTACCGACCCCCATAAATAGAGTTTGTTTGCCGAAACAGACTTATACAATAAAATGTACTTTATATAAGCTATTTAGTGCCTAGTCAACATCTATTGTAACTATTGAAACTTCCATACAATTTAAAACTGTAATTGGTCCGTACGGAATGTACTCGCGCCATACCGACCACCGGTAAAAAAGAGTTTGTTTCTTACAAAAGGTTTGGTCAGTAAAAAGTACTTTGTATAAGCTATGTAGTGCCTAGTCTACATCTATTGTAACTTTTGAAACTTCCAAATAATTTAGAATTGTAATTGGTTCGTACGGAATGTACTCGCGCCATACCGACCCCCATAAATAGAGTTTGTTTGCCGAAACAGACTTATACAATAAAATGTACTTTATATAAGCTATTTAGTGCCTAGTCAACATCTATTGTAACTATTGAAACTTCCATATAATTTAAAACTGTAATTGGTCCGTACGGAATGTACTCGCGCCATACCGACCACCGGTAAAAAAGAGTTTGTTTCTTACAAAAGGTTTGGTCAATAAAAAGTTAATTTTGTATAAGCTATGTAGTGCCTAGTCTACATCTATTGTAACTTTTGAAACTTCCAATAATTTAGAATTGTAATTGGTTCGTACGGATGTACTCGCGCCATACCGACCCCCATAAATAGAGTTTGTTTGCCGAAACAGACTTATACAATAAAATGTACTTTATATAAGCTATTTAGTGCCTAGTCAACATCTATTGTAACTATTGAAACTTCCATATAATTTAAAACTGTAATTGGTCCGTACGGAATGTACTCGCGCCATACCGAACCACCGGTAAAAAAGAGTTTTGTTTCTTACAAAAGGTTTGGTCAATAAAAAGTACTTTGTATAAGCTATGTAGTGCCTAGTCTACATCTATTGTAACTTTTGAAACTTCCAAATAATTTAGAATTGTAATTGGTTCGTACGGAATGTACTCGCGCCATACCGAACACCGATAAAGAAGGGTTTGTTTCTCATAATGAGCGAGGTCGTTGCCTACCGACCACGAACAAACAATTTTAATCTTAAAACGGTAAAAGGTACATATTTTTTTAGTTAGGCACTAAATGGCACTTAATCAGAACATTTCTCTGAAACATGTTTTACAAAGAAAAAGAAAAGGGTCGGTACCCAACGTGAGACACGTACCAATTGCGCCATCCGGTCAGTCAATTTGCATTAGTGACCAAGAACTAGTAATATTTTTTAGAGACGAAGGTGGTTCCGATACGTCAAGCGAGAGTTGTTATTTTTCAGATGACTTATTCAGCTCAAAGATAACAAATACATATTATTTAATTATTTGTGATTTATTGCGTGTGTGCCACAAATAATATTTACATATTGTATACTTTATCAAGTTAGTTCAACTTCATAGATAAAATGTTGATTAAAATAAAAAATCAAATAAAAAAAGTCGATTAGATTTCCAAAGAAAATATTCTCGATTCTTAAAAATATCGGTTAGGTTTAAAAAGGAGCGTCTCACTTTTAACGTCAAAATAGAACTGTCCTATTCGCCTTCACATACTAAATGGATACTCAATTTAGTATGTGAAGGCGTAACAAAACAAATGCAAGCGTGAGTTAGTCAGAACACAGTCGCCCTTTTTAGTTTAAAATGGTATTAGCAGAAGGTGTAACAAAAAAAAATGTCAAAGTATTTTGTGTGAAAGTGTCACGTCGCCCACACCACAGCTGAAGCGGGCTGGAGTCAAGGCAGAGGCACATAAGGTACCTAAGGTTTCTTCATAAATAAATAGCGTGCGCTTACAGTCTCGGCACGGGCTTGTTGGTACAGAAACTCCATGAGGCAGCGGCGGCGCGTGGGCAAGTAGGAATTCAAGTGTACCTACCCGCGCCACGACTCCGTCGCCATTTTGGAATTTCGTTACGTTCGTATCGTCCGCACCTTTATTCTAAATAAAGACCTACGCTACGCTGCGACGCCTCCCCAACTGTCGTATGGACGACGCGCCTTACAGAGACAAAACAAAAGAAAAATTGGTACTTTCAATGTTTCACACTGGCTGTGGTTTCTCGTCCTTATTTTTTTTTGCGTCCTTATTCTGTTTTTCGTCCTTATTGTCTTTTTCATCCTTATTGTTTTTTGCGTCCTTATTGTCTTTTTCGTCCTTATTGTCTTTTTCGTCCTTTTGGTGGTTTTCGTCCTTATGTTTTTCGCTTTTATGGTGTTTATCATCCTTATGGTGATCTTTGTGGTGCTTGCGGTCCTTTGCGGTCACTAAGTCCACTTTACCACACATACAACTGCACATCAATGCTGTCACGACACCGCCTTGGTCCAACGGTTCTGACATCAATAAGGTTTTGAAGTTACCTATCAATATTAGGTCTCGAAGAAAACACACTGAAAACAAAGAGTTAAATTTTATTTAATAATTGTGAAAAAAAGTAATAATAATATACTTCAACTGATCACGGCTACGGCAACCAAACTCAATTATAGGCGAAGTAGGCAGGATATAATAAGTTCCCAGGTGTGTACGCAAACACAAGTGCACTATCTTTTCCTTACCCTCATATTCCGATAGGACACCAGCGTGACACGACTGGAATGTCCAACTTCCAAACTCCGGGCTGACACTAAGAGATTTCCACCGAAATCTAAGGCACAAATTTTTGGCCCGACCCAGGATCGAACCAGGGACCTCATACGCAGCCGTCGCTTTAAAATACGACTAACCACTCTGCCGTCCGCTAACTAAAAGGTCGATAAGCCACTATGCCACCAAGGCAGTCATTATAGTCCATTCAGTATCTGAAGGTGAATAGGACAGTTCCATTTTGACATTAAAAGTGAGACGCTCCTTTCAAACCAAACCTATATTTTTAAGAATCGAGAATATTTTCCTCAGAAATGAAATCTTGTGACTCCAATGGGTGGTCGCAGATGCCCATGGGCGTCGGCAATCGCCTCCCATCCGATGATCCGTCTGCTCGTCTGCCACCATAACACATAAAAAAAATTCAACATTTTATCTATGAATTTGAGCTATCTGAATATGGAAAAAATATGTAAATATTGTTAGTGGTACACACGCAATAAATCACAAATAATTAACTAGATCATATTATTGTATCTTATTCATCAGAAAAATAACATCTTCGTCACCAAAATTAATTACTAGTTCTTGGTCCATAATGAAATCTGCGGACATATTTTGCACGAGACAATAATTGTGATTCGATGGTAAGATGGTCACCATACCGATAACTGAATTATTGCGATTGTTTGTGTCAATCAAAATGAGCAAAAATTCCGATTCGTGCATAATGATTCATAAGATATTTTTTACAAATTTTATTGGTAACAACTATTTTAAGTTCTTGTTCGGATTAATTGAGAAAGTTCAATACTTGTTATTTTGGAAGAATAAGAACACAAAAATGTTAAAAATATTAAATTAAATATTTTTATTTGCAAGAAAGATGTATGCATTCACTTTCATATACTGAATGGACTATAGTTGTTAATGTCCAAAAATGCCACTACAAATCTACAAAACGTTGTTTTAATCCAACCTCTTTATAATTACACAAACAAAAAAAAAAACAATACAGCACTGTTGATGAAAACACACATGACACACATCCCCACACACATAAGTCCTAACACACGCGTGCACATACACACACACAAACAGACAAATACACATACCACACATACAGAAGAAATTTTATTTTAAATAATTTAAGAATAGAGAATTTATATAGGTATATATAAAGCACAATGTTGACCTTGTTTTTTTATTAATACGAGGCATTGACAATTTTTATTTACTATTTATTTATTTATTTATTATGACGTCTATAAGCTGTCATCGTGTCACCGTGACGAACGGTTAGAGAAGATCAATTTAAAAATATACGAGTCGAATTGACAACATCCTCCATTTTTTGAAGTCGGTTAAAAACTGATGTGTTTTCTCACCGCCAAGCTAATGGTAATAATTGAACTAGGTAGGTTAGTACCTACCTTAGTTCAATTATTACCATTAGCATTAACAATCTACCACAAATTTCAAAAAATTATGGAAGCGACAAAATTATAATGACCTGATTAAATAGACGTCACCACTATATACCTGGACTGGTGATTTTATGTGTTGTATGCTAAATATTTGGTACTAAGGATATCTTTCACGATAGACTTAACCAAATGTTTCTTAGATAAATTATATCGTTAGAATGACTGTATCGTTTGACAAAATATAGAAGCCATTTTTTCGCGTGCAATACAAGCACAATCCAAATAATTTTTAAATGAACTTTAATTTTTGTTTTAAAAAATAAAGTGATGTTTCTCAAGAGCCTTTATTCATAATTAAATTCAATGTTTGTTGTTATGCAGAAACATACTCATGGGGATATGTGGTGTACCAATTTTATTTCGTATTATTTACAAGTGATACATTTGCAAAATAGCTAATCAGGAATGTGGGAATTATTTTCCCACTATCTCCATCAATGCAGATTCCCAATGTAGGTACATCCCAGTTGGATGTACCTACGAGCGTCCTATAAATGTGCCTATGACAGTACAATGACTTATAAAAATAAGAAACATTGAAAAATACTTACGGACACTACTAATAATCAAGACAGCAAAACAGAAAAGTAATTTTTTGGAGTCCGATGAATATTCTGGAACTACGATATTAGTTATCCTAAGGATTGTATGAAGCACAATATTCGAAATCCCCCCAACCACCACTGCAAGTTCTATAATAAACACCACCTTCAGTAACATTTCAACGATGGTGAACACGATCAGATTTTCCTGGCAAGAAAAAAAAATATATATGCCAGAATCCACTTTTTTATATACTTATATTAAATGGGTTTGCACTTGACCTCTCTCTGATGGAAAGTGACAATAAGGTTTAAGACGTAGCGTGCTTACCCAGATGAAGCCTATTCACTCTCGACTTGAAGACACCCAAATTGTAGCCTCTTAGAATGTGTTATAGAGGCCACCGCGGCGCTCTTAAGGTGACGGGTAGTGGACGCCAATCGATTTTAATTTTTAGTATTTATTAAATAACCATGCACTAAATTTGGGTCTGTTTTTGTACACGAAAAAGTGGCCGCTTTTAGCGTCAATCAATTTTTGCGTACGCGTTGGACCCAACAGGTTGTAACTTCAAATTGTTTAAAATAGATCCGGTTTAGTGGCTAAAAATTAAAATCGATTGGCGTCGCTAGTGTGCCCTTTCCGTCACCTTAAGGCGAGACGCTAACAGTAGATTTGTGTTAATTGTGGCGATTATAAGACACTAATTAAAAAAAAAAGTACAACGATGAATCCATAGAAGAAAGTGCTTAGATTTTTTTGAAATGTACTATTATCATCGTAAAAGTAAACATGGTAAAATGGTTATTTAATAAATTAGAGAGGCCTACGTCCAGCAGTGGACTACGACAGGCTGATGATGATGATGATGAAAAGTAAACATAATTCATATTATTGCCGAAAGTGGCCACTTTTAGCAATTCATCATCATCATCATCATCAGCCCATTTAAGTCCCCACTGCTGGGGCACGGGCCTCCCTCAATCACATGAGGGGTAATTGCCATACTCACCACGCTTGGCAGACGGGTTGGCGAGGGTTTTGATATAAATGCCGAGTTTTCCTTCTCTGGGTGCTGATGATCATGCCAGCAGCTTTACCTAAGTCGCCTTTTACGACACCTCGGTAAGAGTGAGGGTGGCCTATTCTAATCTGCCGGGGACCACATGGCTTTTAGCAATTAAAGGTAAATTTTACGGTTATAATTTTGTCTCAAAAATTCTTAATACTTTCCTTTATGGATTCACCGTTTTACTTTTGTTTTAATGTAAAAGAGGAGTTTAAAGGTTGGCAGCGCACTCGTGACTCCACTGGTGTTCCATGGGCGGCGGCAATCGCATACCATCAAGTGATCCGCCTGCTCATCTGCCACATATGTCATAAAAAATTAACGGCGAAGTAGGCAGGATATAATAAGTTCCCAGGTGTGTACGCAAACACAAGTGCACTATCTTTTCCTTACCCTCATATTCCGATAGGACACCAGCGTGACACGACTGGAATGTCCAACTTCCAAACTCCGGGCTGACACTAAGAGATTTCCACCGAAATCTAAGGCACAAATTTTTGGCCCGACCCAGGATCGAACCAGGGACCTCATACGCAGCCGTCGCTTTAAAATACGACTAACCACTCTGCCGTCCGCTAACTAAAAGGTCGATAAGCCACTATGCCACCAAGGCAGTCATTATAGTCCATTCAGTATCTGAAGGTGAATAGGACAGTTCCATTTTGACATTAAAAGTGAGACGCTCCTTTCAAACCAAACCTATATTTTTAAGAATCGAGAATATTTTCCTCAGAAATGAAATCTTGTGACTCCAATGGGTGGTCGCAGATGCCCATGGGCGTCGGCAATCGCCTCCCATCCGATGATCCGTCTGCTCGTCTGCCACCATAACACATAAAAAAAATTCAACATTTTATCTATGAATTTGAGCTATCTGAATATGGAAAAAATATGTAAATATTGTTAGTGGTACACACGCAATAAATCACAAATAATTAACTAGATCATATTATTGTATCTTATTCATCAGAAAAATAACATCTTCGTCACCAAAATTAATTACTAGTTCTTGGTCCATAATGAAATCTGCGGACATATTTTGCACGAGACAATAATTGTGATTCGATGGTAAGATGGTCACCATACCGATAACTGAATTATTGCGATTGTTTGTGTCAATCAAAATGAGCAAAAATTCCGATTCGTGCATTATGATTCATAAGATATTTTTACAAATTTTATTGGTAACAACTATTTTAAGTTCTTGTTCGGATTAATTGAGAAAGTTCAATACTTGTTATTTTGGAAGAATAAGAACACAAAAATGTTAAAAATATTAAATTAAATATTTTTATTTGCAAGAAAGATGTATGCATTCACTTTCATATACTGAATGGACTATAGTTGTTATTGTCCAAAAATGCCACTACAAATCTACAAAACGTTGTTTTAATCCAACCTCTTTATAATTACACAAACAAAAAAAAAACAATACAGCACTGTTGATGAAAACACACATGACACACATCCCCACACACATAAGTCCTAACACACGCGTGCACATACACACACACAAACAGACAAATACACATACCACACATACAGAAGAAATTTTATTTTAAATAATTTAAGAATAGAGAATTTATATAGGTATATATAAAGCACAATGTTGACCTTGTTTTTTTATTAATACGAGGCATTGACAATTTTTATTTACTATTTATTTATTTATTTATTATGACGTCTATAAGCTGTCATCGTGTCACCGTGACGAACGGTTAGAAAAGATCAATTTAAAAATATACGAGTCGAATTGACAACATCCTCCATTTTTTGAAGTCGGTTAAAAACTGATGTGTTTTCTCACCGCCAAGCTAATGGTAATAATTGAACTAGGTAGGTTAGTACCTACCTAGTTCAATTATTACCATTAGCATTAACAATCTACCACAAATTTCAAAAAATTATGGAAGCGACAAAATTATAATGACCTGATTAAATAGACGTCACCACTATATACCTGGACTGGTGATTTTATGTGTTGTATGCTAAATATTTGGTACTAAGGATATCTTTCACGATAGACTTAACCAAATGTTTCTTAGATAAATTATATCGTTAGAATGACTGTATCGTTTGACAAAATATAGAAGCCATTTTTTCGCGTGCAATACAAGCACAATCCAAATAATTTTTAAATGAACTTTAATTTTTGTTTTAAAAAATAAAGTGATGTTTCTCAAGAGCCTTTATTCATAATTAAATTCAATGTTTGTTGTTATGCAGAAACATACTCATGGGGATATGTGGTGTACCAATTTTATTTCGTATTATTTACAAGTGATACATTTGCAAAATAGCTAATCAGGAATGTGGGAATTATTTTCCCACTATCTCCATCAATGCAGATTCCCAATGTAGGTACATCCCAGTTGGATGTACCTACGAGCGTCCTATAAATGTGCCTATGACAGTACAATGACTTATAAAAATAAGAAACATTGAAAAATACTTACGGACACTACTAATAATCAAGACAGCAAAACAGAAAAGTAATTTTTTGGAGTCCGATGAATATTCTGGAACTACGATATTAGTTATCCTAAGGATTGTATGAAGCACAATATTCGAAATCCCCCCAACCACCACTGCAAGTTCTATAATAAACACCACCTTCAGTAACATTTCAACGATGGTGAACACGATCAGATTTTCCTGGCAAGAAAAAAAAATATATATGCCAGAATCCACTTTTTTATATACTTATATTAAATGGGTTTGCACTTGACCTCTCTCTGATGGAAAGTGACAATAAGGTTTAAGACGTAGCGTGCTTACCCAGATGAAGCCTATTCACTCTCGACTTGAAGACACCCAAATTGTAGCCTCTTAGAATGTGTTATAGAGGCCACCGCGGCGCTCTTAAGGTGACGGGTAGTGGACGCCAATCGATTTTAATTTTTAGTATTTATTAAATAACCATGCACTAAATTTGGGTCTGTTTTTGTACACGAAAAAGTGGCCGCTTTTAGCGTCAATCAATTTTTGCGTACGCGTTGGACCCAACAGGTTGTAACTTCAAATTGTTTAAAATAGATCCGGTTTAGTGGCTAAAAATTAAAATCGATTGGCGTCGCTAGTGTGCCCTTTCCGTCACCTTAAGGCGAGACGCTAACAGTAGATTTGTGTTAATTGTGGCGATTATAAGACACTAATTAAAAAAAAAGTACAACGATGAATCCATAGAAGAAAGTGCTTAGATTTTTTTGAAATGTACTATTATCATCGTAAAAGTAAACATGGTAAAATGGTTATTTAATAAATTAGAGAGGCCTACGTCCAGCAGTGGACTACGACAGGCTGATGATGATGATGATGAAAAGTAAACATAATTCATATTATTGCCGAAAGTGGCCACTTTTAGCAATTCATCATCATCATCATCATCAGCCCATTTAAGTCCCCACTGCTGGGGCACGGGCCTCCCTCAATCACATGAGGGGTAATTGCCATACTCACCACGCTTGGCAGACGGGTTGGCGAGGGTTTTGATATAAATGCCGAGTTTTCCTTCTCTGGGTGCTGATGATCATGCCAGCAGCTTTACCTAAGTCGCCTTTTACGACACCTCGGTAAGAGTGAGGGTGGCCTATTCTAATCTGCCGGGGACCACATGGCTTTTAGCAATTAAAGGTAAATTTTACGGTTATAATTTTGTCTCAAAAATTCTTAATACTTTCCTTTATGGATTCACCGTTTTACTTTTGTTTTAATGTAAAAGAGGAGTTTAAAGGTTGGCAGCGCACTCGTGACTCCACTGGTGTTCCATGGGCGGCGGCAATCGCATACCATCAAGTGATCCGCCTGCTCATCTGCCACATATGTCATAAAAAAAAGTCTCATAATCTCCACAATTAAAACAAATATACTGGCGGCGCTAGTTTCCCTGAAAAAGAGGAGACCACGGTTCGTTCCTATTTGTGTCATAGAAGAAACTATGAAAATTAAAATATGGATTTAAATGGAATGAACTATTGGTGCCTGCGATATTCCAAGTAAATAATGTGTTCCCTTATCAAAGGCCGGCGGTGAATTTGGTGACTCCTCTGGCGCTGCAGGTTTCCATTGGCAGCGTTAATCGCTTACCATCAAGTGATCTGTCTGCTCGTCTACCCACTACTTCATAAAACATCATCCCTATGACATATACACTCATGTCTTAGTCTCCAATTTAAGAAATCAAAGTACAACCTGTGCGGATAAAGAATGGGATCAGAAATAGCGGCGCATCTATTCACTTCTCACTCGCACACTATTGGCGTCTATACTCGCACTCGTGGGTCCATTTCTGATCCCATTCCTTATAACAGGTTGTAAACACATTTTGACAGGCTCATACAGGGTGTATCTGTGAACATTTACATCCCTTTAACCACGTGTTCTACCAACCATTCTGAACAACATTTGTTCAACGACTTTTTGAAATTCACCGAAATTTTTTTCGTCTCCCCAGACAATATGCCGAAGTCACGTGACCGACTGACTTAGTATGAAAAGTTGAATTTTTTTCATGCAAATTTATAAAAGTGATAGAACAAATGTTGTTCACAATGGTTAGTAGAACACGTGGTTAAAGGGATGTTAATGTTTACAGATACACCATGTATACATTGACAGCATTAAATAAAATTAAATAGTAAAGGTGTTGCCTATTGAAAACTTTGACTATTTGCATTTCTAAAATGACAAGTATATTAGTGTATCTGATATGAGGCTATGATTATCCCGCCCTTGTCGTGTTGTGTTGCCTACATTGTGCCGTCCTTTTTATTTGTTTTAGATGCTGGGCGATACTAATCAAATCAAATAAAATAATTTATTCACTATTAACAGGGTGGTAACATAAATAAGGTGTGTCAGAAAATATTCTCGTACTTAGCCTATTTATTCAGTCTTATTTTAAGACATGCGAATAGTTAAACATAGTGATTAATAACTTTAGAAATAGGTATAAACTACCAGTTTAAACTAACGTCAAATTGTTTACAATACTCATCATACCTTTGGAATTTTAGGCATCGATTACAGTTAGGATTTTTATTATTATAAGTAAAAAACTCTTTAACTGAATGAAACGATGGTTAACACAGAAGACCTCAAAATGTATCGATTTTTAGTTCTCATTAGCTGAATTAAACGACTGTTGACACAGAAGACCTCAAAATGGATCGATTTTTAGTTCTCATTAACTGAATAAAACAACTGTTGACACAAAATAACTCAAAGTGGATCGATTCTTAGTTCTCATCAACTGAATAAAACGACTGTTGACACAGAAGACCTCAAAATTTACTGATTTTCGTTGTTAGTTTTGTGATCTCTTTTCTACCGATCAAAATATTTTAAGCTGCGTGTCTATTTAAACATAAGACATTGGCGGAATCATTGCAGATGATCAAGTCCACAAAAAAATATGAGAAAGTAATCATTATGTAGTTGATATTTTACTAAAGCAATCTTTAGCAATTTATTCTTAAGTAAATAACACACTTAAAAATTTCATCTCGTGTTCAGGCGGGACTCCACAATCTACAGCTCATGTCGAATCAAGCACTAACAAATTTCGTCGGCTTAGTAACGCGTTCAGTGGTCTAATTTGTAGAACATCCACCCGGATTCGAAGGCTGGCTGGTGTGGGCTGGATAAGAGTGGCCGAAAATCGGAAGCAGTGGCGTGCAATAGGGGAGACCTATGTCCAGCAGTGGACGAGTGTGGGTTGCTGATGATGTGGCTTTGGGTCCCGCCTGAACACGAGATGAAATCTTTAAGTGTGTTATTTACTAAAGTTATCATTATTTATACAGCCAATAAAGTTACAAATGGACACTATATAAAATACCTGCACCAAAAAGCCCAACAACATGCGCGCGGAATGTTCGCTCGCATAGATAATTAAAATGTTTACTTTTCGTCGATATAGCGCCATTCTTTACGTAAATACATGTGCCGTGCAGGGGTGGCATCCAAAGAATACTATCCCCTGTCCCATTTCCTGCCCTTGGCTGTCGTAAGGCGCAACTATAGGATTACCAGCAGACCATATGCTGTTCAGGGGGAAGACATTTTGTCGACCGGTAGCTGTTACCACCACACAGTCGCGTAAAACCATCAAGCCATCAGGGTGAGGATGGTAGACTCAATGGGTACTTTGTTAGTTTTTTTGTGCCTGTCAGCCTCATATTTGGATTTCACGGCTGCTTACCATTAGGCGTAGTGAGGTCATCCTGATTGGCCTATCTATAAAAAAAAATTGTTCGTCAAAAACTTCTGAATGTTAAAGTGATTTTGAGGATTTGGCTCCACCGAACATTTTAGAAAGAGTATCGATAGTTAAATAGTAAGTTAATGAGATTACGATAAATGCTACGCTATGCGAGTTACTTTATTCAGGTAAACTTATTAGGTAAATAACACACTTCAAAATTACATCTCGTGTTCAGGCGGGTTGCAAAAGATTGCTGTAAAAAAATATCAACTATTTATTAGGGTTTCCCTATGATTTCTTACTTTGAAGATTATTAACGTGAGTGTAGATAAAGTAGTGTATGAGACTGCGCATAATGCTATTGAAAAACTCGCCAAGGTTTTTAAAAATCTTGCTCTTATTTTAATAATCATTATGGGACAATTATTAAAGAGAATCGTGGCAGCACTTGGACATCTGCTATAAAAAAGTACTCACTGTTATCGCCCCCATTATAATAAGTAATGTATATACTGACTGAACGACTATCATTACTATCATAAGTATCAGCACACCCTGACCCAAGAGGCCGTAATTTGTTAATTTTGTTTCATCGAATCCAGTGTGAGCTAGATATAACGAAAGCGCAATAATTATCTGAAACAAACAAACATGATGAGTGGCGTAGCAGGGGTGAAACCGGAGCGGGGGTATCACGCACCGGGAGCCAAGAGTCCGCACCACCAAAGAAGGCATATGAAAAGCTCGCTTGAATCATCATCATTTCAGCCAATAGACGTCCACTGCTGGACATAGGACTCCCCCAATGTTCTCCACATAGATCGGTCCAGTGCCGCCCGCATCCAATGGATTCCCGCAATCTTCACCAGATCGTCGATCCACCTTGTGGACTTGAATCGCTTGAATTGCGCTTGAATCGCCATGATATAAATATAAATTCATTATTAAATGAAAGTATTTATTTTCATTTAATAATAAATTTATATTATTAATCCATTTCACGCTTTTCAAAAAAGGGTGACATGATGTACAGGAATATAATTGCAACTTCATTCACGAATGCAATAAACGTATTTGATTTTGACTTGACATCAACATTAAATTGAGCTTTATGCTTATAGACAGAAGGAATTTAAAATGTTAGTTCCGTGTTTTTTTCGCGGGACATCTATCGTGGTGCGGACCTAAGGACCCGCGGTGTGCTAATCAACTATTATTACCTATACTTTGTAAAAGCCTATCTAGTCGTTATAGTTTTTCTTTTAAATTCATTAAAGTCTAAAGTGCGAATGGGAAGAGATCCAAACCCATCTGTTTATTGGATGAAAAGTATATAACATCAA
The DNA here is from genome assembly GCA_019059595.1 of Marasmia exigua. NCBI lineage: Eukaryota > Metazoa > Arthropoda > Insecta > Lepidoptera > Crambidae > Marasmia > Marasmia exigua. The sequence goes on along the minus strand of CM032476.1, from coordinate 5,719,185 downwards.
ATCTAATCACCATGATCTTAGAGTTTTGTACCGGTTTCGTCCGGAGTCCGCTTTCCTACTGCATCTCCTCTACTCCGCACGGTCTAAAGCATCCAAAGTGTTCATGTTTGTTGGCATGCATGTCATCCCTTTCGTCAAACCACACCTTTTAGGTCGACCCCTCACCTTATGCCAGGGCCCGGCGGTGGTGGCATGGCCAGACATATTTTTCCCATTTTTTTTTTTTTTTTGTATGTGACTGTACGGTCAGAATCAAAAGTAGCTGAACATTTTAGAACTTTGTCACACTAACCATTGCGCAGTTTTAATAAGTGTTTGACTTACTCAAGCTGCGCAAAACTTAGTGTGACAAAGTTCCATAATGTTCAGCTACTTTTGATTCTGACTGTACTAGCGTAGGAGACTTTCCTGCAGTGACATGGAGGCCAACTGGCCTACTTTAGACTGGTTCTAGCATTAGCATCTTTTATGACGTCATGTGACAGTTCATTGATAAGAGTAGGCACCAGCCATCTCCTTTCACGTTTCAAGTATCAGCCTATAAACTGTCCCACTGCAGGGCTAAGGCCTCCATTATAGAAATTAATTCATCGCTACTATGATGGGATTAGGCTTAATCACCACGCTTGCCGAGCAATGTTCGAAAAATTCGAAACATACTTTTTCGCTCGACCCAGGATTGAACCCAGATCACGGCCCAGTACTTAAACCACTAGACCAACAGGGCGTTTCCGTTTACCGTAACGATTTTTAATTTTGGGAATAATTAATTTCATCTTAATGTTATCCTCTCATGTAGTTTATCTGCTACGTCACGGACATGAAGGCCACGCATGCCTTAGTTTCTCAAGCGATTTTCCGCGTAACCACACAGACTGTCAAGATTAGATTAATATTTTTATAAAAATGTGACTGGACGTTACTGTCTTATCGAAAGGTTTAGTTTTTATAAAATATCAATGTTGTCAATATCTCCAAATGATTCCATAGAAGACTGCAAAACAATAATAACTACCCCAGAGAACTCTTGACCGAACAGAACTCCAGTTCTGTATAACTCGCTTAAAAAATCTCATAATCAAGAGTATTTTCATTCACCGTCACTTGACAATGGGAGAGCCACGCTTCGGCATGAATGGGCCGGCTCGACCGGAGTGTCACCACGGCCTCATAGAAAACCGGCGTGAAGCAGCACTGTACTGTGTTTCGCTGCGTGAGTGAGGGTACCGGAGGCCCAATCCAGGGGGAGGGGAGTAAAGGTAAAGTAAGTAAATGTGATTCCACTGGTGTTGCGGGTGTCCATGGGCGGCGGAAACCGCTTACCATCAGGTATCCGTCTGCTCGTCTGCCACCTATGTCATAAAAAAAAATCAGTCCAGAAAATTACATCAAAACTATGGCAACCAGAAATGTGTCACCCTAGCGTGTCATTCCAAGTTGTGTCCAAGGCCATCGTTGGGGTTCGCTTGGACCATGATCCAGGATATGGAAAGTCAGGTAATTACAATGAAGTGATTGCCGTCTGACCTTCGCGATACAAAACGTGCAGGTCACCTCACTGTGATTCCCTCACCGATCAGCTAATGATTGAAAAATTTTGAGTTGCATGCTCGAATTGGAAACTTCGACTTATCGTTCAGACGACACACGTTCATAATCACAGCGAATCTCTAAGATTACAAATACAAGGAAATAAAATCACTTACTAAATTATAAATACGTGTGATACAAATAGTTATTTTTAATACTTTCTTGTACCATTGCAGGTCATCTGGTTGGACTGGAAAATGCGGAGGTATTGGATCAAATTCTTTATGCTTTGCATGATGGGGTTTTGTTGAATGACCCTTGTCTTTTGTTTTCGGTTCTGTTTGCTCCCCGACGTGGCTTACTGAGGTTGTTGCAAGATTCCCTTTAGAACTGAACTGTTTTTCTTCCTTCGACATCACACTACCAATAAATATAATATTCCGAAGTGTGGTCTTAGTACGCTATTAGTTATTTACATCAAATAATCAAGATTAAAAATATAATCTTCTCTGCTTTATTTATAATAGCACAAGTTTGGGACCACTTATTTTCTTTGATGACGAAATACTTAAGTTTGAATGTTGATTTGACGTGATTTGACAGAATGACAAGAATATTTTTTCGGATTGATTTTTTAAAAATGTGAGAGTCCGCGCCACGAAAAAAGTCCCACCGTAAAACACGGAACTAAAATATGAGATTCCTTGTGTCTGTGAGCATATAAAAAATAAGTTTAAAACTAAAACCCGACTAAAATTCGAAACAATTTTTCGGTTCCTTACTCAAAGTCCCTTAGAGGGCGCTTTAGTCAATTTAACGTGCCGTCATGTCGCCTATAACGAGAAGACAATCAAGACGCTTCTAACGACACCTCATTTGTTCACAAATGATAACTAGTTTAGAAGTTATGAGGGGACAGATGAACAACCATACATACAGGTCAAAATCATAACCCTCCTTTTTGCCTCGCCGTAGTCGGGTAAAAATAATGCTCATATTTGAATGTTGATGGCGAATCGCTTTTGTGGCGTGGAATCTAGCTATTTGATAAAGGCAACTAAGACAAAAAAATTACGTAAATTAGAAGAGATTTTATTATTTATTCACAACTTTTATCACTGTTTTATGTACAGTCGACTGAATTAAATCATAATCCAACTTAAGATGATTTTTGTATTGTCGTTCTACACAAGTAGGATAAAATTCGCTTAAATATAAATTTCCAGCAATAACGAAGCAAATAATATCATTTTATTATAATTATTTCAAGGCTATACACATACTGGCCGAATTTAAGAAAAAAGTTATTATGTCAATTGCCAAGCAATGCCTTATTGCAGACTTCACTTGAAAATGAAAAAAAAATAAGACGCAATATAATAGTTGCTTCTGTACCCTTAAAGGATGTATGTATGCTATCAGAGAGTTGAGTATCACTAAAATACTCCGATTGCCCTTCAATAGGATCAGTTGTGTCATTTAAAGTTGAAAGGGGAAAAAAGGCTTTTTTATCAGGTACACTGAAAGTAATGAAAAAATGGAGAGGGCTATGCTCGGTGTCTTCTTGCATGATCGTATCAGAAAATGATGAGATCCGTAGGAGAACTAAGGTCACAGACTAGCCCAAAGGATTGCATGCCTCAAGTGGCAATGGCCAGGCCACATAGCGATGAGAACAGACGGCGGTTGGGGCGGAAAGGTCCTTGAGTTGAGACCATGTTCAGGAAGTCGCAGTCCCCCCACAAGGTGGACTGATGATGAAACCCCACAGCAAGGACTGGACCGTACCGCTAATCACGCTCGAAGCTTCACCCCTATCTGGCGCAATACAGCCCTTTAACGCTGTACGACCTACTAGGATACCCGGTAATATCGTCCCCCGCGGATTCGTATGCTGAGCAAGCCACTCCCCAGCAGCTCACGTACTCCAAAATCCCGTTTAGTCGCCTCTTACGACATGCCGGGGAATCGTAGTATTTTTAAACGCCCCTAGCCACAGGGAGTAGGTCCGGGGAATCCCCAACCTTCAAAATAACTGGAGTAAAACAACTCATGACACAGTGAGGTGGCAATATTAATCTCTGACGTTGAAAGCCAAATCTTACCTCGGTTGATGTGATATTAGAAGAAGTGAGTAAATAGGTATATTATAATGCTTCGACCATTGTTTTATACAGGCTCCCCAGCAGGCTTTGGGTTAGCTACCGCCAATTTTATTTTCCCACATTGCAAGTGAAAAACAAAGCTCTTGCGACTAGACTTTTTTGCAATGGGTCTGACGTCAGCGCAGACATGTAAGTACCAAGTAAAGCTGTTTCTCGAAATACGCCAACTGTAAAAAAGAAAGTTGCAATTAAATGAAATAAAAAAGTCAACATAAGAAATCGGCCGTGTATAGGCCACCCTCTTACCGAGGTGTCGTAAAAGGCGACTAAGGTAAAGCTGCTGGCATGATCATCAGCACCCAGAGAAGGAAAACTCTGCATTTATATCAAAACCCTCGCCAATCCGTCTGCCAAGCGTGGTGAGCATGGCAATTACCCCTCATGTGATTGATCGAGGTCCATGCCCCAGCAGTGGGGGCTTAAATGGGCTGATGATGATGATGATGATGAACATAAGAAACATTGTCCTGCTCCCAAAAGTATTTACTACACTCTGATTTTTAATTATGCGAACTAAATTGACAGATGCAAACGTCACTTTCCCATACACTTTGCATCTGTCAAGAGTAGCAATAATTTATGGGAATGATACAATGACACCTGTCAGTTTAGTTCACATAATTAAAAATCATAGTTTACATAAACCCAAATCCAACAAAAATTATTAGTTGCACATTCCTGCACTACAATATCAAAATTGTAGGTAACATTCCTATCAATGCAGGAATCGTTCCCGCACAAAATAAAAAGATGTTTTATTTTTCTTACAATCGTGTTTCTTTTCTGGATAATGCCAGTAGAGTTTTTTTCTGAATATGTATGGCTACTACTAGCAAATCTTCTTGTTTCTCTTTTGGTCAAATAAATATCAAAATATGAACGTAGGCAAACTTAAAAGAATTACCAGATTCTCCGCTATTTTACTGCACGGCACACTATGGACCACCCATGGTTTGCCCTATGTACCTAGACATGCTACATATATGGCAACCTCGAATCAGAATACGAGTACCTTTCTTGCCGCGATAGTCAAGTGCTATAAAGAGCTGGATATGGATCGTTGGCAGCTCAGTGGATAACGCGCCATCCATAAATGGGTTCGTGGTTTGAATCCCATCACGCACGCTCGGCGGTGAGGGAAAACATCGTGAAGAAACCTGCACTTCTCGTATACGTCGTTTCTCAAAATTGTACCAATTACATGCTAATGTGAGAACCACACCCCTGGGATGCCTTTCCACCAGAGATATGCTACGGTGCGTTGCTATGGATGCGCGTATAATATCCACCAATCATGTTCAATGGTCCGCATAGCATTTGTGTAGTTGTGGAAACGGTTTAAATGAAGCTAAAAGATCTTAAAAGCAATGTTTTGAGCGCGCTTCCAAAAAAAGAAAATCAAAATCGGTTGATCCGCACACACGCACACCTCAAACTTATAACACCCCGTCGTTTTTCGTCGTCGTGCAAACTCTAATCTGAAAGATAGCGTCACACTTCATGTGTTAGTATAAGAATATCATTTTATTTAAAAAAAACCGCCTTCAAAAACCACTACCTAAAAAGTGTAAAATGACATTTTTAATACTTCATATACTTTAAATAACATTTTATAACAGTACACTCGAGAAAAGGTGTTACCGAAGTCGGCGCCCAATACTATCTTATACTATCTATACTGTCTTGTAACATTGTATTCCCAGAGAGCTACAGTTTGGATGTCTATAAGTCGAGAGTGAATAGGCTTCTTCTGAGTAAGCACGCTACATCTTAGACCTTATTATCACAATTCATCAGGTGAGATGAGGTCAAGTGCAAACCCATTTAATAAATAAAAAAAAATCTTGTAATACTTCATTCAATGGACAACATTTCAAAATTGCTAAGCTCTGAAACAAAAAATACCAATTCTTTGTTTACTTTTCCGCTGCTGAAATATATATTTATTCATTTTTTATATTGCTTATTTACTGAGAAAAAAATTAAAAACTAAAAAACGTAAGATGACGTCATCGGACGGCAGAATGTAAAATATTTCTTTGCTTAGCACATTAAAGTTTTAAATTTACGTAATGCCAAACCCATGACATGTAGCTGTAAAAAAAAAGACAACTTGTCAACGTTGAATGTATGAATGACGTTGACAATGTTGACACTAGTATTATTTACCTTTGACAGTAGTACCTTTTTTTTATTAAAACAATGATAAGCAAAGGAATATCGCTGTATTCAGCCGTCCGATGACGTCATTTGGCGCTTACGTCTGTTTAGAATATAAAGAATTTCAATGATTAATTTATGCATGAAAATGGCCAAATTTTGAAAAAAGAAAAAATATGGGTCTGTTCATTTTATGTCTATTTTCATATGAAAAAACAATATGGACATGTTAAAAATATGAAATGTTGTCCATTATTCAACAGGGATTAGGCCGACTTCAATAACAACTTTTCTCGAGTGTACTGTTATAAAATGTAATTTAAAGTGTTGGAAGTGTTAAAAGTGTTATTTGACAATTTTCAGTTAGTGGTTTTTGAAGGTGGTTTTTTTTTCGTAGTAATTTATTTTTCATGCTTTTTAGGACAGGTATTGTAGGTGACCATGAGGGGCGGTAATCCATCTACTCGTATACCCATAATCACATAAAAACAATACTTACAAATACAATAGACAAGAAGACATAAAAAATATATGATGAGAATGGTATCGATAATGCTGTATTCCTCGTACCATGGTGGATGGGAGAAAATTGAAGGTCTTCTTAATATAGGATATATAGTTTTACGATACGAAACATACGTTAGCCCAGAAACCGTCAATGCTAGTTCTAAGACGAACTTAACCCTTACTAAGGTTTCCGCAGCAATCAAATAGAGCAGGTTCACCTGAAGAAAGAAACAACGCCGTTAATATTTATTAATAATAGTAAATTCTAAGGTCAAGCACCCGTGTTACGAATATCAGAATCAACAGAGAAATTACAATTTTTTTTTATGCTAGAGGCGACAAACGAGCAAGCGTGTCAACTGATGAAAAGTAATCAACGCCACCCATGAACATCCGCGAAATCAATCGCAATTGTGTTGCCGGCCTCTTTACAAAAGAGAACACTCTTCTCTTCATCATCATCATCATTTCAGCCAATAGACGTCTACGGCTGGACACCTCCCCCAATGTTCTCCACACAGATCGGTCCTGTGCCGCCTGCATCCAATGGACTCCCGCTACCTTCACCAGATCGTCGGTCTACCTTGTGGTGGGCTAGCCACGGCTGCGACTTCCTGTACGTGGCCTCCACTCGATGACCTTTACGCCCCAACGGCCGACTGTTCTCTTCGCTATGTGCCATGCCCATTGCCGCTTGAGGCATGCAATTCTTTGGGCTATGTCTGTGACCTTAGTTCTCCTGTGGATCTCATCATTTCTGGTACGATCACGCAAGGAAACTCCGAGCATAGCCCTCTCCATTGCTCTCTGGGTGACATTGAGCCAGCACATAGTAAGCGGCCATGTCTCGGTTCCGTAAGTCATCACTGGCCACACACACGCATTGAAGACTTTCGTCTTGAGACACTGCGGTAGTTGGGCCGAAAATATGCTGCGTAGCTTCCCGAACGCTTCCCAGCCGAGTTGGATGCGTCGATCGACCTCCTTCTGGAAGTACCAAGCTGGACTTTTTGTCCGAGGTAGATGTACTCGTCCACAACTTCCAGTGTAGAGATCAGCACTTGGTCCAACCCCATTCAAAAACAAATAAAATACCTTATAAACTATCCGAAAACCTTTGGGCCGATTTTTTTTATTTACTTATAACGTAAGCAACCACATGGAAGTACTCCCATGCCTAGGCAGCACTAGGACCAAATCTCATACAAAGACTGGCAATGTACTTTCATCTGGCCTGACCTGAATATCGATTATGGGCATGGAAAAATATAACTTAGTTATCTTTTGTATTTTTGCCCTGTAAAAAAATAATTACAAATATACGTAAGTACTTACTTTTAATGTCCCCAAAAAAATTAATATGATGTAAGATAAATATACAAACATCATTAATATTGAAAGTGTGAATACACCATATGATAATTTCTGAAATTGGGCTTTATCATTCATGGCCCATGCCATTAAACCCAAAGTTACTCCGTAAATAACCTGAAATAAATAAACATAAAAGCATCAGTACCTACGTAACACAGCAAGCCTAGGCGCGATGATAGCTCAGTGGATAGGACCTTCCATATGGGGAGAAGGTCGTGGTTCAAATCCGAGCATTCACCTCTGGATTTTTTTAATCTATGTGCATATGTCTACGATTAGCTCGGCAGTGAGGAAAAACATCGTGAGGAAACTTGAAAATCTCGAATAGTTTCTTAAAATTGTGGATACCTACCATATTTGATTCTAAACGTGTAACTGTGATCCAGTTTCTCTGGTTTCCCTGTCTAAGGGTTGCTAAGGTCGATTGCAGACGGCAGTTGTTTCGATGAAATAGGCTTGTGTACTGTCAGAGATTGGCAGATTTTTTGAATAGTTTTGAGAAATAACGGTAAAAAGGAGCTATGTACAAAATTTCAGCTTGAAACCTTATGTATTATTTTTGTTTTGAGCCCTCAAAAGTAAAGATAGGCAAGTAAATTTTAAGTCTTAAATTTACGAAATATTTATATAGCAATCGATATCTTATTCAATTGATAGCAACTTTTGTTAAGAAACCATTTTCATAAACGCACTATTTCATATAGCTATCCTAACAAAGCTATATCGCGATGCGCACAAAGCCAAGAGGGCTGACGTCACGCCTCGCGTCGCTGTTTGTATGGAGCGTTTTGGACAAGTCTATTTTAAGTGATTATCAAATTATCCTATCTCTGATACCACCTTCTCCTTTCTACCACCGGACATTGCGGAAGGCGACAGGAATCCATTCTTAGACTGTGGAAGTTCCACCAGTTCTTCTTTCTTGGTACGAACTGCTAAGGAATGGAACAACTTGCCGGCTTCTGTATTCCCAAAGAGTTACAATTTGGGGGTCTTTAAGGGCCGATTTCACCGTTGAAATTGAACGCGATCAATTCACTTGAACTCGGTCTACGCGCTAAACTGAGTTCCGTTCCTTTGTTTTCGCTCGCATTGATCGAGTTTAAGCGTTGATCGCTTTCAATTTCGACGGTGAAAACGGTCCTTAGTCGAGAGTAAATAGGCTTCATCTGGGTAAGCACGCTACACTTTCCATCAGGTGAGATGAGGTCAAGTGCAAACCCATTGATTATAAAAAAAAAATCGCTAAGAGTTTCCAAGCTAACAAATCCATTCTTTCACCGATGTTTTCACTTTTGAGGGGTTCTTATATTACCAACAAGAGAAAAAATCGGACACAAGCCTATTGCTAGATTCCCGAATCCTAAATCATGGTCCAAGAATACAAAAGCTACAACTTTGGGTGCAACTGGGAATTACACGCTTATATGAGGCCAACACCTCTAGGATGCCTTTCCACCAGAGATGTAACGTTACGTTGCTATGGATGTGCTTACTACCCACCAATCATAATCAATGGTCCACATAGCATAGCCGTTGTGGAAACAGTATAAATGTAGCTATACTATACAGGATGTATCTGTGAACATTTACATCCCTTTAACCACGTGTTCTACCAACCATTCTGAACAACATTTGTCCAACGACTTTTCAAAATTCATCGAAAATTCCCCATACAAAATGATGAAGTCATGTGACCGACTTTGTTTGAAAAGTAGATTTTTTTTCAAAAAGTTGAAATTTTTTGCGAATTTCCAAAAGTGATAGAACAAATTTTGTTCATAATGGTTAGTAGAACACGTGGTTAAAGGGATGTAAATGTTCACATTTATTCTCGACTGCATTATGTATGTACGTAAGAACTTGCACACTTTTCCAAAAAAGTCCGATAGTCATAGTCTTAACACCAGAAATAAGCATAGGCTTGCCGTCCCGTTCTTCAGACTTCATAAAATCGGTAATTCGTTTGTTGGCTTAAGTATTAAGATATTTAATAAGCTACCACAAAATGTCATTAACCTATCACTGGATAAGTTTAAGTCTCATATTAAAACCTGCCTAATGAAGAAAGGTTACTATAGTAACCTTTCTTCATTAGGCAGGTTTTAGTGTACAAGACTATTTAAATGATAAGGATTCTTGGTCAAGTTAATATTTTGAGTTGTTATTCATAGTAGTCTATTAACTTTCATAATTGTATTTTTTTTCTCGATCGAAACTCTGTAACATCATCAATATTTGATAAGAGTATCTACTGAGTTTCTTGCTGGTGTCTTCTCAGCAGAAATCGACATTCCGAACCAGCGGTAGATATTATGTACCTATTTTGATATTCATAAGTGTTCTGTGTGGACCTAAATTGAATAAAGAATTTTTTATCTTTTATCACAGCCTGTATAGCTATACGTTTGAATGGAAAGCAGCGTGCCCTGGATGCGTTCTTTAAAAAATTTGCTCAATAAAATTGATATTGAATCAAATGCGTTTCACATAAAGATCATTAATGACAAATTTGTATACAATGATGTCTGCACTATACTCACCAGATGCAAAACACAGGAAAGATAAAGCCCCCTTCTCACAACTCGCTTGTACCAGTTCACGTCTTTCTGTTCAACTGGAAAGCTTGTAATCAGTGTTGGATGCCAGTTGGTGAAGTCTTGTTTTGGTGGTTTAGGTGGTTTTGGTGGTTTTGGTTCTTTTGGCTCTTTTTTGTTTCGTGCAGGCGCAGGTTTATTATTTTTGCCTGTCGCAGGTCGCTTTGTTACATTGGCTGCTTGTACCCAGAAATTGGAGTCATAAGACTGAGTAGGATTCGCTTTAGAATTTCCTCGCAATGCATCCAATACAGGCCTCATCACTTGAGAATTGAAAAACTTCGAGACCCGATGCAGTAGTTGCTTTGGTTCATTTACAGGGTATATATCAGATAGTTCAGTATCACTAGAAGTTGAAGAATTCCCTTCAATAGGATCAGATGTTTCATCATCAGGTTTAGATTGCCACAGTTCATAGGGTATAAGCTTGTTTCTATCAGGCATACTGAAAAAATGTTTACTAAAATGCTTCTAAAACATTTTAATTCCAGTTTTATTTGACGTTTCTTGTCAATATTTTTGTCACAGAGGTCATAATAATAACTTTTATACATACGTAAGCTTCTTTTCAGATATGTCAAAAGAGTTTTAATATCCTTACTAGAAAAATAATTTTGCCATATAGGATATTGCTGTTTTTATTTAATTTAATTTATAATTCTTTAAACATTTTTTAACAAACAAAGTGTGCCGAAACATATATTAATTTTAACTAAAAGCATGTTACATGAACTACCTACAATAGACGGTTCTTCTTACAAATGTGGTAGATAGTACGAAAAATGGAAACAATATAATCAAAACTGACGACTGACTGATGAGTGGTAGTGAACGCTGCCTCTGATACAAGGGTTGCGGGTTCGATCCCCGCACAGTACAAACATTTGTGTGCATGAACATGTCTGTTTGAATTGGTCTAGGTGTTTTCCATGTATTATAAGTATGTATTTACAAAAGAAAAGTATTATATGTATATATTTGTAATCCCACTGTTGATTCTGATATCCGTAACACAGGTGCTTGAGCTACCTATGTCGGAGTCAGATCAATGTATGTGATGTTGTGAAATAATTATTTATTTCAAAAAAAAAAAAGGAAAAAAACTACTTGTGTACAAGACAAAAATATTTTAAGGAATTTAAACCAAAAAAAGTTTAAGCAAAATACATCTATTCATCAAACCCCAGGAAATGCATATCTTTCCTCATTGTATGAGGGAAGACCTGCACATCCGACAGTCCAGCAAACATAAATTTTAGTAAGTAATGTATAAACATGTACACATTTATACATATATATATATATATATATATATATATATGTGGGAGAAAGTTTATTTTGTTGTGTTTATTTTTTACGTTTTCGTTAATTTTACTCTGTGTAATAGCAACATTAAAAAAAGAAAAGTCAGTCTGTCAAACGATGAAAAAAGTGTAAGAGGCTTATTAGATTTATTAAAGCTTTAAACGTTAATTCGACCATTCCTTTCTTCAAACGATCCCATATATATATATATATACACCCCCACACATCCATACACATAGATACATATTATATAAATAATCTTAGCTTTATATATCATAGAATGATATAGTCGTACATGATATGCCTAACTCACACCTGTGAGTTAGGCATATCATGTGTTTATAACCTTATAAAAATCAAGTCACATTTCAATATTTACTAAGATAAGTTTTAAAAATTGATCTTTTATACAAAGCAAGGAGCAATTAAAGAGATCGCAATTCAGAAATTCTTTATTGCATAAGTTAATCGATCGGGAAAGAAAACAATTATGTGTATATTTTTTTCGAAGAGTAGTAGTAGTAGTAGGGGGCGAGCTGGGAGGCGGAATTTGCTTTAGATGTTTATTTTAGGTAATAAAGAAGGACAATCGTATTTATTATTTAGAATTTTATCTTAAGTTATTATGTCAAAGTATTTACGACGATCAAAGAGACTTAAGAGTTTATACTCAAAGGGGGAGTCAGTGTAGGACTTATTATAACACATGCAACGATAGTTTATTATCTTAATAAAAGTTTTCTGGACCTTTTCTATTCTTGTAATGGTCACCCCGCCCAATTCGACTCGACCTGCTTGCCTCGCCGGCCTCGTACTTTTTCCTAACTCCTTAGTCTATACTCTAACTCGCTACTCCCTACGCGAAAAGTTGCCTGCTGTCGCGTGTAGAATCGAAGGGATGGAGGTCTACCACTACGGCTCAAATACTGGATCTATAATAATTATGAATTACTATCTAATGCCTACATCAAACCCTAGTATTATAAGCCTGCCGCAAGGAAAACTTAACCCGAGTTTTCCATATAAAAATTGTGATCGTCTAGAATTAAAATTTCGTTTTTGTTAATTACCTTTCTACTCGTTACTTTAGGCCGTATTTTGTTGAAATAGAAATAAAAGCTGAGATATTAATACCAAATGAGAATTTTACGCAGCCCGTTCTAACAAGAATATCATATGACAGTCAGTGCTTTAAACTAACTTTTATTGCTTAGTGGAATAGTTTTAAACAAATAAGAAGTTTGTCCGACCACGGCCACTCAAGTCTAGTCTTGTCATAAGTCAAGATTTAAATAATAACTGATCCCCCAGTTATAGATATAGCGCAAATAATTTACAAAGAGCTCTTTGTTATCCCCTGTGCAGGTACTTTATGTTTTGATTTGTACGTACAATTTGTTATATCAATGAGATATTGTTTTATAAATTATATATCCATGGATTAAAATGGAGTTGAGTGAACTCAACTTAGTACCCTGGCACTGTTTTGTGTTTTCCCCTTTTGTAATATTTCGTCGACGAATTAGGTGCGGAATGAAATTCGGCACTCTTGCGCTCTTGATAAGTTTATGTATATGATACTGTGTTTGTCGACCCGAGTCGTAGTACTTGACAAAGTCCAACAGCTCTGATATACCTAAGCGACGGGCTCCAGCCTACTAAAAAAATGGAAGTCCTCCAAGTCAATTTAAATTAATAAAATGCTGGCGCATATCATTAATTCAATATAACTCTTGCAAAAGCCACTTATTCTCTAGAATATTTAAATGTATTTGATAATAGCTCCACCACTGCGAAGTTATTATTAGATAAATACCGTTGCCGCGATATCCCTCTACTAATAACAACGACCCTTTGCCTCTGCTTCTCTAGAATCGGTCTAGATCCACGTACACAGCTATTATCACGTTAACACACAAATCTTAACACTGGCAACTAATTCCAAATGAATTAGGCTTAAACTTTATCACAAATAAAACGCGCTTTTATAAACTTTTACACAATAACTATCACTTCGCTTCACTACACGAATAATCACTAATTTGCCTTAACGTAATGTTTTACGCGACCTAAGTGTGTGTGTACCTATAGCTGCTAAGCCCTAGTGTTCTGTACCTGGTCTCAAAGTTTCCACCACGAATCTTTGAGGTGTGTGTGAATGTGGCAAAATTAACCTACTCCTAACGCCCTAGCTGGCGAGAAACCGGGCCTACAGGTTAGGAAGGTTTCTCACAATAGGAAATGTAAGGAAAGGAAGGTGTTTGGTCGCCCCCGAAAGAAGAATTCCACAAAGCTTTTGCTGAGAGTCTGGCGGGAAAACCAGAACCCTATTCTAGGTCCACTTCGACGGTCCCAAAGCTCCGTGAAACTCGTTTCGGCGCTGCGGTACTTGTTAGCTATTCTGTTCAACCACTGTTCCTCCTTGGCTTAGAAAGACAAGGTAATTCTGAAACCAATTAGCAACCGCAGTATCCCAAACTAGCTTAGAGCCCAGTACAAAACTCTATTAGGCCCGAATGCCTTTAAGCTCGGTATGCGAACCGATATCTCACAATTAACCACAAAGAATCTTACAAAGATCAAAAATCACTCAGACACTGAACTTTTCCTATAACACAAGTTCGAAGAACAATGTCTCTCGTGAGCATGACCGTGCAGCAAGACGCCTTGTGACCAACTGTCCCGTTTGTCCCTCGGAACTACATTATATAATTACGCAAAGTGCATTTTGACGCTAAGGTGCCAAAAAAAACCCCACGCCTCGCAAGGGCCGACGCTTTGCTTATCGCTTTGCACGTGTTCAAATCGTTTCACACAAAAGAATAGAAAAGGACAGACTTCTCCCAAACTTTAAACTTTTTACAGTTCCTTTGCCAAGCAAAATTGACCAATATCTAAACGTTATAACTCCTTTGTTTTATTTAGGAACTGAGTATATATCTAGAGGTGAATAAGCTGTGAAGCCTTTGTCTTTCTTGCGAGATACGATTCGTACACTCAACTTATCATTTAAACGCATGGCAACTTATTCTACAATTATATCTAATTGCATTCGCAGTTTATAAGCGTCTTAATTAAGTACTCTTAATAGGAGGATCGACCATTAGTCTTTTGACCAGACCTTGTTCCGTACTACATGGATATATCTTTAGAGCTGATTTATTGTTTTAAACTTCCACAATAATTGATTAATACATATTTAAAAGGTTGAGCTATCTTCATTCCACGAGATCGCTCTAGATGGTTTACCTTGTAAACAAACATCCATTTTTTTCTGTCAATCGCTTTCTAATTCTGCGAAGACCCTGCTCTTTTGTCTTTTAAGTTGCACACGTGCAAGGCCACTTACGGTTCCTTGTGCCTTATGCAAGTTTTAAAGCATTTTTAGTTTTTTCTACAATTCAATATTTTGTTTTGCGTGTTGATTTTTAGAATTATGTCTTTTAATAAAATATAAGGGGCTTTTTGATATGTTTACTGGTGGTTTGCACCACCACATTCTATCATGGATTTTAAAGAATGGAGACCAAACTATACAACCATAACAAAGAATAGATCTTAAAAAATATTTATTGGATAAAGGATAGGGTGAAAAAAACGTGGACTCTGTAGGAAAACTATATTAAATCTTAAATTTATCAGATTTTTATTTATTTATTTTTTATAAAATTGCATTCTGAGTTTTTTTTAATTTTGCTTGTATTGCCCGAAAACCGAAATCCAAAAAATTTTTTTTGGATTTTTCTCGGTTGTCCATTTTATTCCATAATAAATGCAGTCATTATTAAAGGTAAAATTTGGCTACCGCTCTTCTGTCACGTAAGATATTTCCCTGTTCAAAGTAAGATATCCATAATACCAAATATTTAGGGTACAACAAAGAAGAAGGGTACCTCACACTAGTGACGCCAATTGCTTGGCGGGGGTTTCACCTAACAAGAAGCCGGCCAAAGGTATACCAACTAAGCCCCAGCAGTTTTCCCTTATCGCCCTTAAGTGGGGAGGAGTCACTGGTTCAAAAGGGCGAACTCTGGCACTGACCTCCGTGCTAGCCTCTTGGGATTGATCTGTTCCTTATTTATAACATTAAAATAATACTTACAAATACAACAGATAAGCAGACATATGAAAAACATGATGAGTAAGGTACTCGAATCCATAGGGTAGTATTCCTGGTGCATTTGATGACCCGTTTGGAACAGTGGTAGTGAACGCAGCCTTTGGTCCAGGGGTGGCGGGTTCGATCCCCGCACAGTACAAACATTTGTGTGTATGAACATGTCTGTTTTTATTGGTCTGGGTGTTTGTAAGTATTATAAGTATGTATTTACAAAAGAAAAGTATTATATGTATATATTTGTAATTCCGCTGTTGATTCTGATATTCGTAACACAGGTGCTTGAGCTACCTATCTCGGAGTCAGATCAATGTATGTGATGTTGTGAAAGATTTTATTATTTATTTATTTATTGCATAATTTAGTCTTATTTTAGTCGTATATATAACTTTTCAAAACGAAACATACGTTATTCCTGAAACTGTAACTGCTAATAATTCTAAGACGAACTTAACCTTAGTAAAGGTTTCTGCAGCAATCAAATAGAGCAGATCCACCTGAATAAAGAAAACATTAACTTTAACTGGATATTTCACAACATATCGTACATTAACTCGAATCCAAGATATGTAGCTCAAGCAACCGTGTTATTTAAAAAAATTAAATTCAATGAAATTGTATTAAATGAAACTGTATAAAGTAGTCCGTGGCACTCACTCAGCTGGCCCTACTGAAAATTAGCGTCATTACCTTTTTCAGGGTCATGACATAAGCTGAGTGGGGGCCATTTATGTTGGAGGTTACAACACACAATATATTATTTGTACTGCCTGGTTATTTGTACTCATTATTTTGTTTTTCCTTTGTTTTGTTTTTTTTTCTGTATCTATTTTTTTTGTTTGTTTGTTCTTTTGTAACTAATGTTGTACTCGTATATAGTGTGGTGATGTCCAAAATAATAAATTTCTTTCTATAAAAGTAATACAATACTTACAATATTTACTCTGAAGTTTTACGTGTAGGTTCTTTTTTCTCTGGTTCTGGCTCGTCTTTTTCTTTGGTTGAATCTGGTGGTGGGTTTGGTGGAGGGGGGGGAGGGTTCATCATCGTATGCAATTTGTCATGATGACAACTTAACATTAAAACCTTCACGACACTATATTTATCAATTTTGCCTGTTAATATTAACGTCTTGAAGCTGCTTACAATTACTAGGTCTTGAAAGAAAAAAACTGAAAACAAAGATCAATTTAACATAATAAAACTGACGAATTTCAAAAGTCCAAACATGGCGTTTTGTAACCCTCATCTTAGAGCCGATTTTTATATCTGTAGTTAAACTGAACTAACGGTTTAAAAAAGTAACTAATGGTCAAATATCGCCAAAATGTGTTTTTTGAACAATAGTTAGCTTAACCAATAATTCTCACAACATCTCATAGGTTGACCTGATTCCGTACTAAGTAGCTTGAGCACTTGTTCTACAGATATCAGATAACAGAGGAACACAAATATATACTTAAATACATATATTACACTCAGACACTGAACAAACACAAGTGTTCATCGCACGAATGTTTGTCCAGGGTGGGGATCGAACCCACTACCTTTGGCGTAAGAGGCAGGGTGACTACCAATTGCGCCATCCGGTCAGTCAATACCAATAGTTATATTACTAGGAATTACGTCACTTTGATAATTGGTTAGAGAGTGAACTATAGTTAATTTAACTAAAAGGTAACTACGGATCGAAAAATCGGCCCTTACGGCCGCACTCAGAGACGTCAAATTAACATTAATTGGCACTTAAGAAAAAATATTGACCCTTATTTCAATACGTATAAAGACTCTCCATTATTAAGCAAAGTGAACATTTAGCGTAATTGATGTCTCTGAGTGTAGCAGTTAGAGTGTGATTCTCGGACCATGATCCAGGACTCTGGAAGTCTGGTAACTACAATGAAGCTACTGCTGTCTGACCTTCGCAACCCTTAGACAGAGGAACCAGACCAACTGGATCACGGTTACATATAAAGAAACATTATTTCAAATATTGTAGGTATCCACAATGTTAAGAAACTATCCGAGACGTGCAGGTTTCCTCACGATGTTTTTCTTCATGGCCAAGCTAATGTTAGATGGCGTTCTGTAACCGTGAGCTCAAAATATACGGGGTGTATGTAGGATGTTCTACTGACCATTCCAAACATCATTTTGTCAAAGACTATCGGATTCGCATACTTATTACTTTACTTTGACTGACCGGATGGCGCAATTGGTAGTGACCCTGTCTCTTACGCCAAAGGTTGTGGGTTCGATCCCCACCCTGGACAAACATTCGTGCGATGAACACTTGTGTTTGTTCAGTGTCTGGGTGTAATATATGTATTTAAGTATATATTTTTGTTCCTCTGTTGTCTGATATCTGTAATACAAGTGCTTAAGCTACTTAGTACGGAATCAGGTCAACGTATGATATGTTGTGAGAATTATTTATTTATTATTTATTTATTTATGAAAATTTCAACTCTAAATTCAAAGACACGTGACATGGTTATTTTGTATTGAAAGTCAAAAAAATATCGGGTTTCCAAAAATCATAAAACAAATATTGTTAAGAGCCGATTCGACCAATCTTATTCCGATATTAAATCTATGGAATAACGCAGTCGTTCTATAGAAATCTGACGTTATACCAACGATACATCCACGAATAATGATTGGTCGAATGCTTAATAGAACGCGTGGTAAAAGGATGTAAATGTTTAGCGATCCACGCTAATTAAAAAGTCGCTAAGCCATAGGGAGTCGCTGTGACTTAGCGGCATTTTTTTGTCGCTAAATCACTGCTTGAGTAATACACACAGAATAAAGAAATTTCGGGGTAACATTCTCTCGGCAAACACTGGTAATATTTATTAAATAACCATGAACAAATGTTTAGTCCGTTTATGGACACGAAAAATTGATTCACGATTCAATTAGTAATCCAAAATTCGAGTGCAAAAGCTTAACAAACAGTAAAATATAAGTTTTAAATAAATAGTATAGGTGTTTGCCGAGAGATTATTACCCCGAAATTGTTTAAAATATATCCGGTTTAGTAGCTAAAAATTAAAATCGATTGGTGTCGCTAGTGTGCCCTACCCGTCACCTTAACTTAAGTTAACTTAAGGGTTACAACCTCTCGGCAAACACTTATACTATTTATTGAATAACCATGCACAAATGTTGGGTCCGTTTTTTTTTGAATTGATTAACGCCATATTTACTTAAGGCAGTTTCCCTTCATGACTAAATGTTTTTTTCCACCCTGTATATTTCCTTTGACGTTTTATGAATATTTACTCTGGCCACACTATAAATAAAACCATTTTATAAAGTTATGACCCGTATATTAATTGCACCAGTATATGTAGTACTGGCGGGAAATATTTTAAATTATACGATACACTCGTAATAGATCCACAAAACAGTAAGGTACAAACATTAATTAATTTTATTGAAAACTAGTGACCCGCCTTAACTTCGTTTCATTATATTAGTTCGACTTAATACCAATAGATGACGATAGGTGTCGATTACATTGCGCAATCGTTTCGTGTTTTCGGATTACATATAGCTCGTATATTGAAAAAAAACATAACAAAATTATTAATCTAAATCGATATTAACTTATATTGTGTTATAATATGATAAAATGCGTTTTAGTCAAACATAAGTCCGTTTTGCCACATAGGGTCTTTCAAACTAGTGTTGCGTAGCTATCGATAGTACTATCGATAGAATTGCAATTGGTCAAGACTATCGATATTATCGATGATAAAATTTGATCAATACTATTGATAACGTCAAAACTATCGATTGTTTAATGTCCCATATTATCCATAGGATCGATAGTATTGCGTTTCCTAACAAAATTAATTAAAAACTATCGATAGTATCAATAGTTTTGTACTATCGATAGTCAGTTTGTATGTTTCGATAGTATTGCTGCCTAATTAAATGTGTACGATACTATCGATAGTATCAGTCATTTAACAATAGATAGTATCGATAGTATTAGCGTTATCAATAGTATTGATCTAATTTTTCTATCGAAAGTATCGATTCTATTGCAAACAAGCAATACTATCGGTAGACTGTCGATACTATTGATTTTACTTCTACTATCGATAGACTATCGATAAGCAACACTTTTCTTATAAATTCAAACGAAGCGTGAAGAAGGATCTCGCGGGTCAATATGGCAGTCCCAACAGAGGTGATGCCTGACATTGCTTCCGTTGTAATCGAAACGTGGGATCTTCTCTTGCTTACCATCAGGCTGAGGAGAGCCAATATAATGTGTTACTATGAAAAAAAAAACACTACTTCA
Source organism: Marasmia exigua (assembly GCA_019059595.1). NCBI lineage: Eukaryota > Metazoa > Arthropoda > Insecta > Lepidoptera > Crambidae > Marasmia > Marasmia exigua. Next base: position 5,699,112 of record CM032476.1, on the reverse strand, counting down.
AACGAAGCGTGCAAACACATGTCATACAAAGTGGATTTATAGATAAGATTGATCATAATGACTCGCCTCCACGGATCAGACACCGGTCTCCTGTCACGCTGTAGGTATAGCTAAAGTTGAAACCCGGCAGCAAGAATAATTAAGTAAATCATGAGATTAGTTTCTGTAACTTTCTGTTTTTAGGTGGAAACTTTGATAAAAAACTTACAAGTAGTAAAGAAGATCAAAGTTATAAAATATGCAATGAAAAACTGATCCAGTCCATCATAAGCCGACTTTCTTTTAACCCAAGTATTCCATGGGAAATTCCATAGGTTCGATATACTCGTTTCAAGCTCAAACATGGTTTTAATCTTCAGTAATAATTCTGCCGCAGTTAATTGGGTCACATTTTCCTGGATAAAAAAAGTTAAATATACCTACTTGGCTAGAAGATAAGCGAAATGTATGACTGACAAAACCTGTGATAGGACACAATCCTGTGATAAAGGAACAAAACAAGGCTACCGTGGGAGAGCCACGCTTCGGCATGAATTGGCCGGCTCGACCGGAGTGATACCACGGCCTCACAGAAGACCGGTGTGAAGCAGCACTGTGCTGTGTTTCGTTGCGTGAGTGAGGGACCGGAGGCACCGGAGGCCCAGTACAGGGTAAAGGGGGTTTAAGGGTTGGCAGCGCACTTGTGACTCCACAGGTCTCGCGTGTGTCCATGGGAGGCGGCAACGACTTACCATCAGGTGATCCATCTGCTCGTCTGCCACCTATCACATAAAAAAAAACAATCCTGTTACACACAACTATAAATAGAATAAGTATAAATTTGTTATATTAAATTCATACAACATCTTATATATCGAACTGATAGCATAAACACTAAACTTGTGTTATGGATCAGATATCCAATCCAATAGAGTATCGGACTTACATTTACTTTCATACATAATATTTTTAAACACCGTCATTTTTCAAGTTCAGTTTCAAGAGAAGAGCTTACTTTTTAAAAAATGCCGGCAACACAGTTGCGAATAGTTTTTTAGATTTTTCGCGTTGCATTATAACTATAATGTATCAATACGGGGATTAACACGATATTTATTATGTGAAACAACCTTGTGTACTCACATATTTGGCTCGACGTTTCGGCTACGTTACAGCAGCCGTAATCCCCGTATTGATACATTATAACACAGTTGCGATCTTTCTAATTTCGCGGATATTCATGGCCAGCGATGATTACTTTCCAACAGGTGACTCGCTTGCTCGTTTATCGCCTCTAGCATAAAAAAAATCGTTACATCCCGAAAACCTCATAATTGATATCGTGAATAAAGACGTTAGATCAACATAATAAGTAAAAAAAAATCATGCTGTTCCATACATTACTGCCGGGTGGATATTCTGTTGTGTATAGAACAGCTGATTTTTTTTTGCTTATATTATTCTTCTTACATGCTAATTGAACTTTATTGGTTGGACTAAAATTGTCGGTAGAGCACGTGGTTGAAGGGATGTACATGTTCACATATCATCATCATCAGCCCATTTAAGTCCCCACTGCTGGGGCACGGACCTCCCTCAATCACATGAGGGGTAATTGCCATACTCACTACGCTTGGCAGACGGGTTGGCGAGGGTTTTGATATGCAGAGTTTTCCTTCTCTGGGTGCTGATGATCATGCCAGCAGCTTTGCCGTTCTTTATGTTCACAGATACACCCTTTTTTTCGATGGCCCAGGAGAAATCCGCCTGTGGGTTATGTCGGACTCTCCTCTGGTGACGGCTTCTCCGTTTTTTTTTTTAATGTAATAGGTAGGCAGACGAACAGACGGATCACCTGATAGTAAGCTATTGCCGTCGCCCATGGACACCCGCGACACCAGTGGAGTCACAAGTGCACTGCTAACCTTTAAACCCCCCCTTTCCCCCGGATTGGGGCTCCGGTACCCTCACTCACGCAGCGAAACACAGCACAGTGCTACTTCACACCGGTTTTCTGTGAGGCCGTGGTATCACTCCGCTCGAGCCGGCCCATTCATTCCGAAGCTTGGCTCTCCCACGGTCTCTTACCGAGAAGCCGGCCAGGGGTATACCGGTTAAAACTCCTGGGACTCTCCCTCATCTGTTCATGAGTGGGTGAGTGTTATGGGACCATAGCTCGGAACCTGGCACCACGACACCCCCCGTATCGGGGGGAGGGATGGGGACATGGGGATCACAGATACATCCTGTATAGGGTTTGCAACCAGTGTGTGAGACCGAAGTAGTTTAGAAGATTAAAAAATAAATTAGAGAAGAACTTACCCTTAGCGTCCCAATAATTAAAATAAACGTATAAATTACTTGAAGAGTTGACGTCATCGCCCAAGACATTGATGGACCAATACCCATTTTTTGATACTTATTGTTTTTTATTGATGAGAAAACAGTAAATAAAGTTACTATGATCATAATCTGAAATAAAAAAAATCTAAATTCAGTATTCACATATCGACCAGTACCAAACTGATTAATTTTGTAACGAAGTACGAATACGATATCGAGCGATGGTATCTCAGATGGCTCAGTGGATAAGAACGCGCCTTCTATGCTCATGGAGATCGTGGTTCAAATCCGGGCATGCACCTCTAGATTTCCTTAAATTTATGTGCATATTTCTAACAGCTCGGCAGTGAGGGAAAACATCGTAAGGAATCCTGCTCGTTTCTGATAGTTTCTGAAACGTGTAGGTACGTTACCATGATTCAGTTGGCCTGGTTCCCCTGTTAAAGGGTTGCGAAGATCAGACGGCAGTCGCTACATTAAAATTAACAGACTCGCCAAATCCTGAACCATGGTTCAAGGGGACCCTGGGCTCTAAAGCGTTAGCTTCGAATGGAACCGAGAAATGCTAAGATGATGAAGAAAGTACGAATACGATAGAGCCCGAGGAAGCACTCTACTCGTTAAATCTTTCAACCAGTAGGCACTTGAAATATTCACAAAATACTCAGTTGTAATCTATGGTGCCGTATCCGCTCCGAAACCCAGCCTGTTCCGGTGGTTGGAATTCGTCGAGTCTCCACGCAAGACGGTTTGTGATCACTTTTGAAAACAGCTGATAGACGTGTGATAGATCACATCCACACAGTGCGGCAGATTATACAGAATACAGAAGAGTATAATCAGACCCTGTGTCTAGCATTTGTGGATTATGAGAAGGCCTTTGACTCGGTTGAAATCTGGTCTCTTCTGGAGTCCCTGCGGCGATGCCAAGTCGATTGCCGATATATCCAGGTGATGAGATGTCTCTATGATGCCGCCACTATGTCCGTCCAAGTACAGAATCAGCAAACAAATCCTATATCATTGCATAGAGGAGTGATACAAGGGGACGTCATCTCCCCGAAATTGTTCACAAATGCAATGGAGGATATGTTCAAGACGCTGAACTGGAAGAGACGTGGCATCAACATCAATGGTGAATACATCTCTCACCTGCGACTTGCAGACGACATCGTCATAATGGCAGAAACGCTGCAGGACCTACAACAGATGCTGAATGACCTGGCTGACTCTTCTAAATGCATCGGCCTACGGATGAACTTGGACTTGGTAATGTAGGGCGCCCTCTGGCTAGGTGGGGGGACGATCTGCGCAGGATGGCTGGCAAGAGCTGGATGCGAGAAGCCATGGATAGATCACAGTGGCAAATAATTGGAGAGGCCTACGTCCAGCAGTGGACTGCGATAGGCTGATGATGATGATGATGATGACTCAGTTGTAATTTTGCTTTAATAATAAAAAGTGAAAGTAAAATAAACTAAATATATGTAAGTGCGCTGTTTAAGTCAATATAAAAATGTTAGTGTAATTTAGTTCATTCGTGTTTCGTGAGATGGCGCTGTGCCAGATTACATCGCGCTATCGTTTCGTTTTTACTTACCTTTATAAGGTACGCGGTGTCAATTTAATCAATTTTTCGATACGAGTATTCAACCAAAAGTGGCATTTATTTAATTAATCGACTAGGAAGCGACCCTCATTTGTTCATGGGCTTTGGGCATGCAAAAACATTTTTTTTGCCTAATAGCCCTTTAAAAAAATATTGTATATTTAATTTAATAATAAACAAAAAATCAATGGTACGGAACCCTTCGTGCGAGAGCTAAACTCGCACTCGCATCCGTTTAGCGAGTCAATAAATTAATAACCTGCCCGATCCCTCTCCGGCCATGTCACACTGGTGTCCCATCGGAATACGAGGGCAAGGGAATAGAGAGTAGCACTTGTGTTTGCGCATACACTTGAACACTATAATATATCCTGCGTAAGCTGATCATTGACCTTAGCTGCAATCGGTTGGAGGATAATATTATTCAATTAATAACCGATTTGGTATTAAATGGAACTCACAACTTTTTATGATTAAATAACTAAATTGCGAGACTTGCAATTATTGACAAGTAACTTATAGTGTTTATGTGATTATTAATTTATGGCGGGTATGTATGAAGAAATAATTTCTTAAGACAACGATAAGACTTAAGCCTTGTTTGGTATAGTGGTTCAAGTACCGGGTCGCGATCTCGGGGCCCTGGGTTCGATACCCGAGTCGAGCAAAAAGGATGTTTGGAATTTTTCGAACACAGCTCGAGTTTGTGATCACTAATCCGCATTTGGCAAGCGTAGTGATTAAGCCTAATCCCATAATAGTAGCGATGATTTTTTTTATGAAGGTGGCCTTTGCCCTATAGTGGGACAGTATAGGCGGATATTTGACTTTTAGTTTATAAGCCAAAAGGCAAAACACTCACTCAGCGCCATCTATTAGTACAGTTTGGAACTTATACATAAATCAAACCGGCCTTAACAAAATAATGTCCCGAAACGAAGGCGGGACACTTGTAAGGTAACAACACAAATATACTCACAGTGTATACTATACATTCCATAAAGATTGTTCTTTCAAGAGTTCGCTTATACCATTCCAGATCGTCCTTCTTACGTGGAACAGTCGGCATTATTGGTATGATGGTGTCGCTAGGTACTTTTTTGGCCTTTTCTTTGACTTGCTTTCCTTTGGCCGCTGGAGCTCCCTTATCTTTGGGCGAAGCAGCTGCTTTTCCCTTGTCTTTGGGTGGAGCAGCTGCTTGTCCCTTGTCTTTGGGTAGAGTAGCTGCTTGTTCCTTTTCTTGGGGTGCTGCAGCTGGTTGTTCTTTTTGTGGAGCTTTAACATTGGCTGCCGCAACTATTATCTCTGGAAGTGCTGAAACTCTAGGCACTATTGTATTGGATGTTGCACCGGGAGAACTAGTCGTGTCAGGAAGAGCTTGTAGTTCCATGACATCTTTTTTTAGAAATTCGGAAATATTGACCTTAGTGTGAAATTTTTGCACTTTTTCTTTGACATTTTCAGATGCTAATTTAGAATCGGACTGTTTTTGTACCGGAATGGGATTTTCTGCATCTGATATTTTCAGAGTTTTACCAAGAGTTGGTATTTGTGATTTGATAGGATTCCTTTTTGTAATAACTTTGGGCTTTTCCGTTTTTGGTACTGTTTTGACACTTTGTTCCTTTGCTTTAGTCGCTGATGTTTCATTGTCTGTGAGTCTTGAAGTAGCTGGGCTTTTTTCTTGTAGTGATACATCTGGTTTTCTTCTCTTTAGTGATGTCACCTTGACACCTGCAACTATTACCTCTGTAAGTGTTGGTTTAGGCACAATTGGATTGGGTAATATAGCTGGAGTGGATGTAGTATTAGTAACATTTTGTAGTTCCACGACATCCTTTGTTTGAATATTTGAAATTTTTTCACTGGATTTTAATTGTTGCACAGTGAGATAATGAAAATTTACATCATCAGAGGCTAATTCAGAATCGGATTGTGATCGTTGCTTTTGTAATGAAATAGGGTTTTCAGCATCAGATTGTTGCGAAGTTTCACCAAGTGTTGGAAGTTGCGATTTGCTAGAATTTGTATTTGTATCAACTTTAGACTTGATACCTTTTGAAAATGGTTTAAAAGGCATACTGATACAATATTGACGTAATAAAAATGTTTTGGGCTGACGTTTGATTAGAAAACACTTGTATTGTCAGTCATTGATTAATCCTCAAAAACAAGACTATTGGCTTCTTTTTAGTTGAAATAAGAAAAAAGTTTTTTACTGAAATTACTGAAATGCTCTATGAAATGCTAGATAACCATGGAACTAGAAAATGTATGCAATCTACATAGACATGCAAACTGCATGTCTATGTAGATTTTGATTCTCTTCTAAAAGATGTGGATTACACCATCTATGGTTGCTTGACCTTCTACATGAATTTAATGCCTTGTATCCATAGAGTACAGTAATACAGTCCAATCACAGTTATTTGGCATGTGGCAAAAGTCGGAACTAATGCTGTTTTGACATTTTCGCATAGAAAAAAGTTGTACGACGTTTTCTAGTTATAGAATATGGGTTGTATCATAAGGTATCATAAGGTAAGGTAATAATAATTAATTTGTATTAACTATAAATGTATAGGTTGTAAACTATTTTAGAGTAGAACATGAGTAGACCTCGCCTTTAGATTTATAGATTTGGCCCTTAGGGACCAATATAATCTAACCATAGAATAATAACAAGACTAGAAACCTAGTCTGCGCCCGCAATTTGAAGCAACTCAATTGGAGCCGTACGGCTCCCAAACGCCCGGACCACTCCGCAGTCGTCCATGTCAATGCCTGTCAAACGCATCTCGCGAAAATTAATTTACTATGACGATTTGTGCGGTAAAATGTTGTCACAATTATTCGGACAAGCATAAGAAGTGTAATAACATCACTTTTCATATAAAAGCCTTCAATATTTCATAGTATGTTGTGTTTTATAAGCTAAAAATACAAACGATTTATTAAAACGCTCAGTGTTCCCAGATAATCAAAAAAAATATTTTTCCCCATTTCAACTTTATTGTAAGATTTGATTGCTCAGACTGATTAATTTAATCAGTTGCTACTGATTTTTACAGTGTGAAGCAGTGTCTCTACTGTGTTTTGCTGCGTGAGTGTGGGTACCGGAAGTTTTGTTAAAAAATAAATATGCAAGAATTTATTCATTTAATAATAATTTCAAGATTTATGTAGGTTGATGTGTTTCTGACAGTGCAATACATGGATCCACATTTTACTCGAATTGAAACTACTAGGCAGCTCTTTATTTATTTCTTTCTTATTCATTATTGTATGGTTAAGGCATCACATATATCAAAACATAACTTACTAACTAATATTATAATCACAGTTAGGCAGATACTTGTAAGCGTTGTTCTAGGTACAATTTAAACAGTAGTTACTACAATAACCACTTCCCATGCTTTAGGGAAATATGTTGTGACTGGAAACATTAATTAGGATTTTTATGTTGATACTACGTACATAGTACCAACTTGAAAAACCAAATTTGTGCTTCAAATTTGAGGTGACAGCAGTATGGAAACTATCCTTCTAGTCTTGTTATTATTCTATGAATCTAACAATATTGTTGAAATAACATTCAAAATCAATTACTAATTACAAATTCAAGTAACTCTACAAAAGTTAAACCAAATTAAACTTAAGCAGTTTATTGATAAAGTCTTAATCGTACAATCAAGAAGGCGAAGCAAAAATTTATTAAGGCTGGTTTACATAGTAAGAGCTACTGTACGAGTCAAAATAAGTGGACACAGAAAGTCGGCGCTAGCTGACATTGATGTCGGAGTGTCTGTGATAGTTATAGCAGTATACCGTATCGTGTCTCTCTCGCACGTATATTTCTTTCATTCACGCCAAAACTCGCAGAGGTCACTGTTAGCTCTCATGAATGTGCTTAGCCTATTTAACTTGCAATGTGGGCAGCCGGCTTTCATTTTAACATGTTTGTACGTCATTTATTTGTATCTCGTGGGGATTGGACAGTAGCTCGCATTCGAGTTACTTCAATGTTTTTTGTTTTATCTCGTCTACTTGCCCTGAAACTCGCATGAAACCAGCTCGGCCGTCCCTCGCACGATTCATCCTAGAAAGCTATGGACTCACCCTAGATAAATACCTGTCATAGCAAATTTTAGGATGAGTCGGCGGTGTACTCTTCCACGGAAGCAAAATGGTGAGCCGCAGGGCATCCTATCGTAGGAAATGATGAAGCGCTGGTGGACCCCCCGTGCCACTGTAGCAATGACGAAATGACCCTTTATATTCTCCTCTAGGAAAAATCCCTAGCTACGTCAGTAGAACCGAGCTACTAGCGTAACAATTTGACAAGCCGAGCAGCTGTCTACAGCTAGGCAGCAGCTTGCACTTTGTAAAGCAACCATTAAGACCGCAGACCATGCACTCGGTTCCCAGTTGAGCTGAACTACTAGCGTACAAATTGACAAGCCGAGCAACGTTCTAGAGCTAGGCAGCAGCTCGCACTGTGTAAACCAGCCATTAAGACCGCAGACTATGCACTCGGTTATCAGTTGATATGAGCTACTAGCATACAAGTGGACAAGCCGAGCAGTTGTCTACAGCTAGGCAGCAGCTTGCACTGTGTGAACCAGCCATTAAGACCGCAGATTGTGTACTCGGTTGCCAGCTAAGCCAAGCTCATAGCGTACAAGTTGACAAACCGAGTAGCTGTCCACAGCTAATCAGTAGCTCGCACAGTGTAAACCAGTCATTAAGACCACAGATTGTGCACTCGGTTCCCAGTGGAGCCGAGCTAGTAGCGTATTAATTGACAAGCCGAGCAGCGTTCTAGAGCTAGGCAGCAGCTTGCACTTTGTAAACCAACCATTAGGATCGCAGACTGTGCACTCGGTGCCCAGTTGAGCCGAGCTACTAGCGTACAAATTAACAAGCCGAGCAGCGTTCTAGAGCTAGGCAACAGCTCACATTGTATAAACCAGCCATTAAGACCGCAGACTGCGCACTCGGTTCCCAGTGGAGCCAAGCTATTAGCGTACAAATTGACAAGCCGAGCAGCGTTCTAGAGCTAGGCAGCAACTTGCACTGTGTAAATCAGCTATTAAGACTGCAGACTGTGCACTCAGTTGCCAGCTAAGCTGAGCCCATAGCGTACAAGTGACAAGCCGAGTAGCTGTCAGTAGGTCACACTGTGTAAACCAGCCATTAAGACCGCAGACTGTGCACTCGGTAGCCAGTTGAACGATGCAAATCCAGACCAATAATTGCTAAAGTTTAGCGCTGATGCTGAGTGGAACTTCAGTTGCGCTTTATTTTTATGCTTCAGAGTTATAAAATTTCCAGTTTTCATAGATAACTAGCAATCGCCCGCGGAGTTGCCCGCGTTGTATTCCTTTTTGTTTATCCCACAGGAACCTGAGTAAAAATTCTTATATCTTTCTCTCCTTCCTATCCTAGTCCTTTTCCTGATCTAAACCACCAATTTTTAGCCAAATTAGTTCAGTGGTTATTTATTTATAAAGGTAGGTAACTGAAATGACTTTCTTTTTTATACAGGGCGTCCCAAGACTCGAAGGTGAAGTACCTTAAATCCTTAAGTTAGCATTTTTTACTTAAAGGAAACTTAAGTTTATTAAAAAAAAAAGTGAATTATAAGTTTTTTTGTGCTGTACAATTATTATTTTTACTCTGCTTATATAACTATATTACAGTCTACTTGCGATTACATTTCTTAGTTAGGGCATAAACTCGTCTGTCAAGAAAGATATCCCTTGTACCGAATATTTAGCATAGGCAGCTACTTTTGGTGCTGTCGATATCTTATACGAAAGACAAGTGTAAGATCTATTGTTTCTTTGATTAATTTTATTTTTAATACTGAATGTATCCATTGGTGGAATAAAATAGACATTTTCCATTTTATTCCCATATGAAGAAGATGTACCCTAAATATTCGAGTACGAAGGATATTTTTCACGACAGACGAGTGTAGTACTTATAGTTACCTAATTACCGAAATGTTATCCTTAATAATGTTAGTAGATTTTCAAGAATCAAACAAAATACACTTGCGATATTAATTAAAAATTTGTGAGTACCCTTTTGAACTTATCTCATAATATATTTTTTCGCCTGTTTGCTTGAAATTCGCCCGCACTGCGCAAACCTATTTTAAATTTACAAACTTTGGTATCGTTTTATCGATATAAATAAACTATGGATGCGGTTACAACATCGGTTTATTAAAAATTAATAAACCATCAACCCGTAAGGGTTCGACAGTTCAGTAGACGCGATTATTTTTACATGTTTCCACTCGCTCGCACCGTGAAAAGGTTTTCGGGTACGTATAATTTGTTTCATCGCACACAATATTTTGTGAAAGTAGTAATAAGGGTATTTTTGTGTAACACTACAATATTGGGCCCTTTATGGATTAGTGGTGACGCCAACAGATTGTTTTAGTGACAATCTATAAAAATCTGTTCTCGTGTGTTGAGAACAAAAAGACACGGACCATTCAGTGCGAAGAGGTTCACCAGGAACCTCTTCGCACTGAATGGTCCGCGGCAAGATCCTTCGTGGTCATTGGCCCCGTGTTCCGTTCCGACATTCCGGGCGTCGAACCTCTCTGATTAACAGAAGCCTAATCCAGGGGAGAGCCCCACACTACCCGGCCGACTCCCAGCGGCCGGGTGTGCATAAGACGTCGACTCCTATCAGTAATTAAAAGTTAGCTACACAGCCGACCTTCTTCTTCTATTTCTGACTGTCTTAATATTCCCGGTATTGCGGATTTGGATGCCGGGAATATTACGCTACGATGATTAGGATGAATTTTGACTGTAGGAAAGCGACGCTTCGGCATAAATGGGCCGGCTCGACCGGAATGATACCACGGCCAAACCGGCGTGAAGCAGCACTGCGTTGATTCTTTGCGTGAGTGAGGGTACCGGACGCCAAAACCGAAAGGTTTGCAGCACACTTGTGACTCTACTGGTGTTGCGGGTGTCTATGGACGGCGGCAATCGCTTACCATTAGATAATCCGTCTGCTCGTCTACCACATATCACATAAACAAAACTAACACAGCAATTTCTCACAGTCAAAACTACAAAACTTTGGTTTGAATGTGCTTATCGCCATATTGACTTAGTGCCTTGCACATTGCACAAGTCCAAAGGCTAACTTTTTCCACATAAATAATAGTTCACTCCTAACAGCTAGTACGAGTATGCGTTTGAAATATCACGTATAGTTGAAAATGTTCCGATAACACTAAGATCGATGAAAATGTCCGGTGCACTTCACCACAGAGTTTGAGCTGGCTAGAAATGGAGACTTAATTTTTTTTAAGTATTTTTAATAACTATTAAGTTAGCTACTATTTTAGTATTTAGCAATGTTATAAGACAGCACTTTCCATAAAGGGGGTCGTATAGTTCGTATCTATCTACGTTCTACCATTACGCAACTATTATTGACATTTATTTAAACTCATCTTTTCATTCAAAGGGGTCAGAAGTAAGGTAAAAATAGATGAATGTGGGCGTGAGCTTTACTCTGCTGACACCCACACAAACAAAGCATTTATATGTCATACGTACAAGCAGACTTTGCCGTTTTGACGTAGTTTCGAGCGCCTCAATTGTGTTGCGCGCACACGGTTTTTAGGCGTTTTAAGTCAAACATCTAAGCCAACAGAATGTGTTTTATGCATCCCCTTATAAATAAAGCTGATAATCTTATGAGTGACTTATAGCAATAGCAAGTCAATGATTTTAGAGTTCGAGTGATTAGTTTGCTTTAAGGGAAACCTGCGGGTTTTATTTCTCCAACCCACTCTGCACTGCAGCCAGTAGTGTATGAGTGAGGCAGTTCTCTTCCCGATGGTACTTGCGCTGCAGCCAGCAGTGTGGGTACCACTCGGGGAGTTTAGTTGGTGGGCCGTGGGAGCGGCCCTGGTTACAAAGGACCGGTGCGTTGGAAAAGGGGCTGTGCAGGGGAGGCCCTACACTACCCGGCCGACTCCCAGCGACCGCTTGTTGTAAGGCGGCGCCGACAACCGGCGCCGACGTCAGCTCGTATCAGTGAGCCAGCGGCATTTCCAACAGGTAAACAAAAAAAGTTTGCTTTATCGTAGGCAGGTGAATCTCCAAACTTTGACCGGTGTCTTCGCGTCTGATTTCCATGAGCTCAAAAATATTGTTCAAATTAGAAGTTTATATTGAAATCAGAAGAAGTTTAAATTGAAAGAAGTATAGATAGATGTCTTTATGTGTTCTTATATCAATGTAAAATTCTTATTTGACCAATATTTTTGAGCCCATGGAAATCAGACGCGACCAAACCGGAAGGTCAAATTTTGGTGAATCACCCAGGCTTCTTTTTAACTCCACTGTTCAGTGTGAAGCTAAGAACAAGTTCTAAAATAAAAAAAAAAGATACTGACGACAATTTCCAGGATAAAACAGTAAGTATCGTTTTTTTCGTCTGTCCGTCTATCAAAACCCTTTTCAAACATTGAAAATCAAAATTAAAATCAAAGAAAAACCTGTATAAAGAAATCTCTTTAGTTTAGTCAGAGTTTACTCCACAAATGTTATTAAAACGAAATATAAAATATTAGAAAAACGAATACACCTGCCATGCAACAACAATAAATTATTTTAAAAAATATATGTACCATCCATTTATTTCAAGCTCGAAACACAACTGCTAGTCACCGATGCAAAAAATATTGAATTCCTATTGGATTGAGAACTTTTATACCTTTTTTATATGTGCTGAAATATTGCGTAGCAATCGGCGAATAAAATAATAAAAGAACTGAAAGTTTCCGTTGAATTAAAATCAGGTGACGTCCTGTAGTTAGACCACCTAACCGATGATCCGACGATATTGTATCGGTAGCAAGGAAGCAATGAGTAATGCTGGCAGCCGACAGACAGCAGTGGCCTGATAAAGAAGTCAGCAGTGTGGGCTGATATGAGGATGAGGAATTTTTATTTTAACGTTTTTATGATTTGAAATTCTATCTTTTTTTAATTCTATGGACTTAAAAGTGAGACCTGAGTCTGGTGACCATTAGCTTTGCAATGAGTAAGCTACGTCCACTTCCGATAACTATATGATATAGGTATAATAAAAGCTTTTGTGAGTTAGTTGAGCTTAAATTGATCAACCAAGGGAAACTTATTTAGAGAGAATATTTTGAATGAAACAAGGATGTTCAGAAGCTCTGTTATGGTTAAGGGGTGGGGCACACTAGTGACGCCGATCGATTTAAATTTTTAGCTTCTAAACCGGATCTATTTTAAACAATTTCGGGATTACAACCTCTAGGCAAACACTTAATACTATTTATTAAATAACCATGCACAGACGTTGGGTCCGTTCTTGTATGCGAAAAATTTATTCACGCCAAAAGTGACCGCTTTTGGCGGTAATCAATATTTAAAAAAAAACGGACCCAAAGTTTGTGCATAGTTATTTAATAAAAAGTATAAGTGTTTGCCGAGAGGTTGTAACCCCGAAATTGTTTCAAATAGATCTGGTTTAGCTAAAAATCGATTGGCGTCGCTAGTGTGCCCTAACCGTCACATTAAAGAAGCTTAAACTAACGGAAGGAGTGGAACGGTTTTGCTGCAGGAGTATTTCCCAACGGCTACGACTTAGGGAACATCAAAAGAGCGAACTTTTTTTTAAAAAGTCTGGCAATACATTAGCGATATCTCTGACTTCGCGGATGTTCATGGGTGGCATTGATTACTTTTCAACAGGTGACCCGCTTGCTTATTTTTCATCTCTTAGATTAAAAAAAAACTATCAGATATTCTGACCAGATTATAAAAGTACCTGTAAGGATAACCGATTCCAGTATAAAAGTTTCGAATTGCAGACCTTATATCGAACAAGGGTGTAGTCGAAACGAAAATAACTAAGATTTATGTTTGTATATATTTTTTTAATTTACTTGTAATTACCGCGTGTAAGCAGCGCCTTCGCTGTAATTCGCTAAATGACTGAAAGTACCGGAAAGAATTGAGGTATGTTTTATTTATGTGTTAGGTGGTAGACGAGCAGACTGATCACCTGATGGTAAGCGATTGCCGCCGCACATGAACACCCGCGACACCAGTGGAGTCTTAAGTGCGCTGCCAATCTTTAATCCCCCCTTTCCCACGGATTGGGCCTCCGGTACCTTCACTCACGCAGCAAAACACAACACAGCGCTGCTTCATGCCGGTTTTCAGTAAGGCCGTGGTATGACTCCGGTCGAGCCGACTCATTCATGCCGAAGCGTGGCTCTCCCACGATAGAATCAGGTGATACTTCTAGACCAAAGACCCTTTGGCCTCACTGAGGTGTTTTTATTGGTATTATGGGTGATTCCAGAATATCAAAGATCCAGTCGGTCGAGTCGTTCATGAGTTTATAAATGGTGTGTAAATAAATAGATGATAGATCACATTATTTATGAGCTGAAAGATCACCTGTTAATAACCGATTTTGACAAATAATTTCAATTAAAGATTAAGGCAAACCTTTGAATAGGTACAATTGTTTTCAGGTAACATTATTTAACGCCGTGTGGTCCCCGGCAGAGTAGAATAGGCCACCCTCGCTCTTACCGAGGTGTCGTAAAAGGCGACTAAGGTAAAGCTGCTGGCATGATCATCAGCACCCAGAGAAGGAAAACTCTGCATTTATATCAAAACCCTCGCCAACCCGTCGGCCAAGCGTAGTGAGTATGGCAATTACCCCTCAAGTGATTGAGGGAGGCCCGTGCCCCAGCAGTGAGGACTTAAATAGGCTGACGATGATGAACATTATTTACTAAATTCACAAATAGAAATAGTCATAAGACCGTTGCTTCAAACTAAACTAGATCCAATTAACATATAAGGACTTCTAGTCACTAAACCAGTAAAGTGTGAACTGAACCGTAACCAGCCAATCTCCCTATACATTCTGGCACCACAGTGTAGTGAATATAAAACGAATGAGTAGGTAAGTATGTTTTACGCACGAGTTAAACTTACCATGGGCACAGCTATGGGCGAGCTCGGCACTCAACTCGCGCACGAACTATATACTCGCTAATACTCGCGTCTGCCTCGTTGGCTCAGTGGGTAGAGCGAGCGACGGCTACGCTTGTGGTCCAGGGTTCGAAAATTTGTACCTGACTTTTTCTGTTAAGGTGACGGGTAGGGCACACTAGCGACGCCAATCGATTTTGATTTTTAGCTACTAAACCGGATCTATTTTAAACAATTTCGGGGTCACAACCTTACACCTTACCGACAAACACTTATACTATTTATTAAATAACCATGCACAAAAGTTGGGTCCGTTTTTATACGCGAAAAATTGGTTCACGCTTAAAGTGGCCGCTTTTGGCGGTAATCAATTTTTCGCGTACAAAAACGAACCCGTTACCACAAGGAAGTTGGCTTGGCGGTCTTGTACCCACATGCCTTGGAAAGTACGTTAAGCCATTGGTCCTACGCTTTATCTATCTTCGGTTATGCGTCTCACACTGTGTCCCACAGAAATATGAGGCTAAGGAAACAGAAAGTGAACTTGTGTCTGCGCAAACAGTTATGCACTATAAATGTCCTGCGTCAATGAATGATCGCTTATATTGGTCGCCATAACCGAGATATTGGTTTGGAGGACATTAATAGATACTCGCAAAACTGATGCTATGTATTTTTCTACATTGGAATTGTATACAGTGTATGGCTTGAAACCACATCAAAACAATTTCATTAATACTTGTTTTTGCCCTCCACTACGTTCGCGTAGAAGTTGAAAATAGTTCTAAGTGGATTTTTATTGCTGTTTTGTTGCTGTTACAGGAGTTTATTGTATCATATTTTTATATATAAAGTAAGTAAATTTCAATGTTTGAATAAATATAAACACAACAGTATAGGTGAATAAGTAAAGGGTACCTGCCACACATGGTCAGTTTTTTTCTAAATCTGTGGCATCCCTTATTTATTCGTGTCATTCTAGAGATGTCACTATCCGAAGCAGTTCTATAGCACATTCAATAATCCACCGTCGACATCTGAATCAGAGATGTTAAAAACACAGACTGCACCCTAACCTGACTGAGCCCTTTCAATGAAAGCTATACTTGATAAACCGTGCGAAGCCGTTACCCGAAGTACTGGGGTGACATGCTGGGCGACTTTCTTTCTCTACCGCACCCGTTCAGAGATGCATTAAAGCTACGTCAGGGCCGGTTGGATCTCTTTCACACTTTGTGACGTTTTTTCGGAAAATGGCACAATCTTGTAAAGTGCGTTTTTTATACCTAGTTATTAGAGTAATGCCACAGGTTTAGAAAAGAACGGACATGTGTGGCAATGTGTAAGTGCCTAGCCTAGATCTGTGTTGATTTATTATCAGAAAAGAAGTCTTTAGTATTTTTATTTGGAGAAATGTGAATCAAAATTATTGACAAGAAAGAGGAAAGTAGGTAGCGATCCTAGATATTGATGCGGGGCGAATTATTTCTTTTTCTTCGAAATCAAAGCGCTTATATCGTATGCCACAAACTTTTTTCTTTTTATAAAGTTATTATTGACGACGGATGGACGTCGACTACGCGGCTGGCCCAAAAAAAGATGGTGTGACGATTTCAATACATATGTCCAAGAATAGCAAGTAAAGGCATTGGATAGGTAGAAATAGAGAGACTTGGGGGAGGTCTTTACCCAGCAGTGGGACTCTGTAAACTAAATTTAAAAAAAAAAGTTATTAATATATTTGTATTTTTAAACAAGAAGATAATACGTTTTATTTTAATCAAAATGTGACTTTTCATTTATGGATAATAGTAGTATTAGCCACAAATGAAAACTACGATTTACATTGTATTCGATCGATTATTTGGGGAACATTACTAGATCTTAAAAGAAAATGGGTTGACACATACAACATTTTACCAACTTTCAATTCTCTAGAAAAGTATTTTTTTATAAGTTTATAAATAAGTTAAACAGAGAAAGTAATACGTGAAATTATATTGTTTGTCTTTAAAGAAATTGTGCTGTTTTAACATAGAAAAATTGATAAATTGAATGGTCGTTGTAACAAGGTTACGGTTACGGTTACGGTTGTCGGATTTTGCTGAAGTGTCAAATGTGGCCTTTTATTTTGGCCCAATTATAGACGTCAAACATGTTTGCATGCCTAAATTACAGTCCGATCGCGGTTATTTGCCAAGTGGCAAAAGTTGGAACTAATGCTGTTTTGACATTTCCCCTTAGGAAATACGTTTTACATCGCCTTCTTGTCAATGTCACTGCCTTCTGATCGTGGTTGCACTGTATCTTTATACTGTGCCAGTAACGTCGGAATTCGGCAAAGGAATGCAAAATACTTGCGGGGCGAACAATTAACTGGCAAGTTAGAACTCGGTGTTAAACTTTAATTAACCTTTGCTTTCTTGAGTGTTGATTCACTTTCCACCTGCTTCTTCACTTTTCATTCAGCTGAGGTAGGGAGGGGACATGCGTCATGTGATATTTGTACAAAGTTGCAGTGTAACATTTAACCGGCAAGTTGCAACTTGCTGGCAAACTTTAATAAACCTTTGCTTTCTTTCGTGTTGATTCATTTTCCACCCTGCTTCTTCAGTTTTCACTTGGCTGCAATAGGGATGAGACTGGCATCATGTGATATTTGTAAAAAGTTACAATGTAACGATTAACTGAAGGGCGGCCATTCTAAGTATAGACTTAACGTGACTTATAGGGGAAAGCTTTCATCCGTGTTGATGGACTTTTCACCTCCTTCTTCACTTAGCTGCGATAGGGGTGAGACAGGCTTAATGTGCTATTTGTAAAAAAATACAGTGTAACAGTTAACTGGCAAATTAGAGCTTGCGGTTAAACATTTATTAACCTTTGTTTTCTTGCGTGTTGATTCACTTTTCACTCAGCAGAGGTAGGGAGGGGACATGCGTCATGTAATATCTGTACAATGTTACAGTGTAACCATTAAATGCCAAGTTAGAACTCGAAATGAAATAAAAAAAATTGGTGCTGATTTCTACAATAATGAAGTGGTTTAAGGCGGTGACACACAAGTAGATGGATCATCTAATGGTAATTACCTGCAACACTATTGGAGTGACAAGTGCACTGCTGATCTATAAACTTGTATGGGTAGTACAAATCAGAAAATGGAAAAAGCAAAATATTATAACAATTTTCCGTGTAGAGTGTGTACACGAATACAACATAATATTATAGATTTACATTACATACATTCAGTATTAGAGTTTAATATAATTTATATATTTAAATAAAATTAGCTGTCTAGTAAAAAAATATTATTTAAATTATTCTTGTAGATGAAAGTGTAAGGTGACTCCTCCCCTCTCTTATCTATGCCGTGCCCGACAGGGTCCATAATTGTACTGTACTATGTTATTACCACCTTTTGTAACATTATGGAGAGCAATAAAGAATATGAATATGAATATGAATATGAATACTTTTTTATCCACTGAGATTTCATTACTCCGAGATTGTAGGGCAATACTACCTACAGTATATCTAATAGTTGTTACTTAGGTTTGAATAGCCATACTCTAAAGTATCCATTTCTGTCAATGTTTTGTTTTTTCTTCATCGTACCGTGACACACATTAAATGTGCCAATGTCAAGTGACTTGAAAGACGTTTTTTCCTTTGATTTGGCCAGCGATTTGAATTGATTTATTTGTCCAATACTCTCTCACTTGTCAAAATTAATTTGATTCAGTATATGTTGAAAAAATACTAATTGTGGTATCTCAACGTGTAGCTGTTTGTTTTATCTGCGTTCTTAATAATGTGACAAAATCACGCGATATCAAATCAGTATAACGTAACTGTCACATCTCTTTGGCAGTCACTTATTCGATTTCATTCTCCAAAGTTATGTATGACGACTGTTCGTAAAGTTACCATGCGCTACTTGCTGTAATGTTCCCTTTTAAGATTTTCAATTGAAATAAGATCCATTATTTTGTCAGCATTAAGAGATAAGAGATAGTAGGAACTTAATTTCACGGATTACTGTGACACGATTTCTTACAAGGCCTAAACACGTTGGTCCTTACGTAAATATTATGTTGGCAAAATTTATTGTATAGGTATTAAACGTTCTATATAGATAGCAATTGAGAATTAACTTATTTTATGATACGGTGACGCAAGGAGCACTCTCCATTGCTCTTTGGGTGACTTTGAGCCTCCTTAATCGGCACATTGTGAGCGGCCATATCTCGGTTCCGTATGTCATCACTGGCAAAACACGCATTGAAGACTTTCGTCGTGAGACACTGCGGTAGATGGGCCGAAAATATGCTGCGTACCTTTCTGGACGCTGCCCAGCCGAGTTGCATTTGTCGATCGACTTCTTTCTGGAAGTTGGACTTACCAAGCTGGACTTTTTATCCGAGGTAAATGTACTCGTCCACAACTTCCAGTGTAGAGCTTCCAACCTTTACAAGAGTGGGTACGACTTGGGAATTCGACATAATTTTCGTCTTGCCCATGTTCATTTTCAGACCCACTTGTTGGGAGACTCTACTGAGGTCGTCAAGCAAAGTGGCTAAGTCTTAACCATGACTACGATATCATCTGCGAAATCTGCGAAATGATGAGATCTGCAGGAGAACAATGGTCACAGACATAGCCCAAAGGATTGCATGCCTCAAATGGCAATGGGCAGGGCACATAGCGAGGAGAACAGACGGCCGTTGGGGCAGAAAGGTCCTCGAGTGGAGGCCACATGCAGGAAGTCGCAGCCGTGGCAGGCCTCCCACAAGGTGGACCGACGATTTGGTGAAGGTCGCGGGAATCCATTGCACTGTAACCAGACTAACCTTTGAATAGAAAGCACTGGGGTAACGTGCTGGACAACGTTCTTTCTCTATAAAGAGATGCATTATAGCTATATAGACGACCCGTTTGGAACAGTGGTAGTGAACGCTTCCTCTGGTGCAAGGGTTGCGGGTTCGATCCCGACACAGTACAAAAATTTGTATGCATGAACATATCTGTTTGTATTAGTCTGGGTGTTATCTATGTATTATAAGTATGTATTTACAAAAGAAAAGTATTATATGTATATATTTGTAATCCCACTGTTGATTCTGATATCCGTAACACAGGTGCTTGAGCTACCTATCTCGGAGTCAGATCAATGTACTATCCGTGCGGATAAAGAATGGGATTAGAAATGGCGGCGCGTAGAGCCGGTACCGTCAGCATAAACGGTTTAAAAACTTATAATTGAAAATCGGTATAAAATATCGTTACCGTTGAAACTGTTTTTTTTTTAATAAATAAATAAATCTTATTAATTAAAATACTATTTATGTACGAGTGTATTTCATAGGTTTTATTATTTTGAAGTCTTTTTGACTGTATATAAAAATCGCCCGTGGTACATACATAGCCAATGAGTACCTAACGTACCTTTCCTATGGTAAAATAATTTTTGAAATCGGTCCAGTAGATCCTGAGTTCATCGCGTTCAAACAAACTCTTCAGCTTTATAAAATTAGTATTAAATATAGATTGCGTTAGAACGGTTTATGATTTATACAGTTGTAATTTAATTACATTGCAAATTTTTCTTCTCCTCAAAGTACTTGATGACATTGTACACGATTTGACGCGCATCGCTTTGCAGTACTTTCCCGCGTTTATGCTCCATTGTAAACTATTTCTTAAAACACTACCTATACTAAATAAATAACTAACAAAACAATTATTTAAGATACAAATTAACAATAAACTAACTAATTAACTAACAAATGACAAAATAACGAAAGGTTCAAAAACACGGAAAAACTGAGAACGCGTCTAGCTCACAAAATTGCGAAACCGGACTGATGCGACAGGGAAGGGAACGCAGAATTTTTTTTTTGCAGTCAGTACCCACGAGTGCGAGTATAGACGCAAATAGTGTGCGAGCGAGAAGTGAATAGATGCGCCGCCATTTCTGATCCCATTCTTTATCCGCACAGGTTGTGAAATATTTATTCATTTATTTATGTATAGCAACCGATTTCTTATAATGTGATGGACAGCAAATGAAATCTTTTTTACAAAAAAATTCAACCGCCAAAAAACTGAAGCTGAAATAATAACGATTACAACGCAATTTTTAAACTTATTCTAGTATACACCGATATTATTTTATCGTTAACATCTTGAAAACAAATAAGAGAAAAAAAAACAGCTGTTCCATAAATCCACCCGGCGATAATGTATGGAACAGCAAATGTTTTTTTTGCTTATTTTTTTAAATAACATGCAAAATGATGTTTATTCACGATATTTACATACGACAAAGTTTCTGGTTGACCACTTTTAGACCTTATTTCAATACTTTATGGTCAAAAAGTGGTCTACCGGGAACTTTGTCGGTGTTGTACAGTCAACTCCAAAAATAAGTATACACTTTAGGACCTTGTCACAATACTTACCTATAAGAAAGTAGAGGTTTACTTTCTTATATCATATATTGTGACAAGGTCCTAAAGTGTATACATATTTTTGGAGTTAACTGTACCTATTATGAAGTTTTCGAGATGTTTTGTAAATGATAAAAAATAACTGTGTTTATAATTAATAATTCTCAAATTACTTTAAGAATCCATTACCATTTTGAATTATTTGAACAAAAAAACATAGCATCTCATTGAGAACTTTCTTACTGGTTTTTTCATCGGTTTAAAAAACACTTGGAAAGGCACGCATGTACGAGTATTAATCTGCATTAAGACGAAAACCGCCCTTAACATTTCCGAACCAACTGGGGCGCCCTATGTTCCCACTTTTCGAATTGCAGGCCTTCTCAGCGAGAAAAACCAACCCGAAATAACATTCGGTTTGACATTTCAACCAATTTTGCTGAGCTGATGGTATTACATGATGTTCTTTTGAAAGTACGATCGCGAGCACAAAGCGCCAGTCACGTATAAACTAATTAACATAGCGAATTGTCACAGAAGACTTTTGTATTCATTTTCACACTTCATTCGTGGGTTTTACACCGTTTGTAATCCTGTGATATATTTTGGTCGTTAATGTCCAGAGAACAAAGATTTTAAAATATTATAGGTAATCGATTGAAATGGTCAGTAAACCATAGAGTGCAGCTACACTCCCCGGTGTGTCGCTTTCCATACTTGTAATACACTACTGATATCTTCTGCAATAGTACTCACACTAAAATAAGTTCATTATGTTACTAACACATTTTATATGGATTGAAGATATGAAATAAATGAATATTTAATATAATTTAATTTAACGATGATTGAAAATAATCGTACCTTATTTTTATTTGTTATGTATGTATGTTAGACTATAAGGTATTTATAATATGGGCCAATGAAATATTTTTAAATGTATCTTGTTGCCTGAAATAAACTAATTATTAATATTAATATTAATTAAACATATGTTCCTCATGACTAAAGTCTTAGGAACTTTTTTTCACGCGTTAAGAATTCTGGCTTTGTTTCATTCATTTGTGAGTTTGTACTGAATACTTAAACTCGTACTGAGTAATGTTATCTCTTATTCTAGCCATTCCCCATTATTTGCGTCCCCTCGTTCTGCAGCGCCAGGACCGTCTGTCCTGGGTTGTCAAAATGGTCGCTCAGACCAGCTTTAAGTCCTTGGATTTACAGTTTATCACCAGGTGGCTAGTGGGCGTCCTCTTTTTCTTTTAACCCGTCAACCGGTGGACCCGCAAAAAAAATGGCTGCTAACGATAAGTATTTAAGACCCCCCCCCCCCCCCCCCTCTTTGTTTTGACTAGAAACCCAGAAGCTAGTGTTAATCGCTACGTATCAGTAATATCTGGCTGACTGATAAGTACCAGGCGACACTTGTCCTTATCTTTGAAAGAGATCGTTTGAACACATTAAGTATAAATTGTAAGACCTTCAAATCTCGCTTTCATTGCACTATCACACACCATTCGACAAAATGGGCTTACTCAATGCGAGACCTGGACCGACCACGAGATTCTTGCCCCTTCAGCTTGCTGAGAGAACGCCATTCTCTCCAACAAGTCCCAAAGCACAAGAACACATCGCAAGTCTCGCATTTAGTATGCACCAGTTTGGAAATATTCTGCAGATAGCAAGCTTTACAACGTTTTCGAGCGTTTCTACCAGGACCGTAGAAGGGCTCGTGCACAACATCCCGCTTGAGCCTCATTACTTCCCCTAGTTGCTGTCTAATCGCTGGTGGACTGTGGTGGTGCTCATCCACCAGAGATTTAGCTAGCTCATAGCGGAATCCACGATGCGTTAAAGCGTGCATGCTGTGGCGCCTCAACGAGCTGGTGTACAATGGCGGGTGTACAACTGCCAGGTGTACAAACATTTTTTTGGCGCGACGCGATACATGTACACCCTGGTGTACACAAACTCTATGGTCTCAGAGTTCGGTCTGTATTTCCGGTCCGAATCGTGCTATCAACATTTTTGCTGCATACAATTCATCCTTAGTTCATAGGGAACCTTTTTTTTATAGACTACAATCGAAACAAGTATTAATTGGAAAAAAAAAATTTCACGTCGCCATCTTCTGTCAAAGTGAATTCTGACGCGAGTGTTGTGTTTTGTTGTGATGATTTCTCGGCGCAAACGGTGAGTATTCCTATAAGATTATTAGTTAAAATTACTGAGAAAATAATGAAGAACCTATTATAAGTATTAGTTTCTGCCAAATTGTTTCGAAAGTTAGTGAAAAAGCCGAGAAACTTTTTCAACCAGGAAAACAATAGTAGGTTGTGCCTCACATTCGGTCAGATTTTGTTGTGAAATATGTTGCGACTGATAAGAAATGCATAAAACTTTTCTAGTTCTATTATCTAGCTATCGGGAAATCATAGTTTTTAGTGTAAATTGACTGTTTTCTAACATAAAAGTCGAATGAAACGAAAACAAATCGCTTCCATAGTCAGCCATTTTCAGAAATTGCACAAGTGAAAGTAAGAGTACCGTTAGCACAAAGATTTTCGTTTTTTCCTTTTGTAATCCAATATTATACGGTTGAAAAAGAAACTCCATATTTTTGTCAGAAACAATGAAAACTTAAAATTAATGTTAATAATTTGCAAAACACATATGATGGATAATAATTGTGTGACACATTGGGGTACAAAAATTGTATGCGAATCTGGAGTATGAAAACGCTCTCAATCACTTTTTTTCTTCTAAGTGGCGACTTCTGTGGCTGTGTGCCCAAGTGCGAAAAGAACCGGGTTCGATTCCTGGTTCCGTGTAAATTTTAGTGTGATTCTTTGGCGAATTTATTTACTGTGACTGTATTTTTTTCTTTTATTATTATTAGATGCTCGATTAACGACCCTGGCAATACGGCAAAATAATTTCAGCACAGACAATTTTCTTGTTTCGTACTTTTTTTGGTAGTCGGGTTTTAGTTTATGCATATGCAGCGAAACTTTGTCTTCCTGCCAAGGCCAAGGCCCCAAGCAATATGGGGACCCCAAAAATAGTAGCCTATTTTACTATTTTCCCTTTCCCCCGGATTTGGGCATCCGGTTCTGTGAATCCGCCGAGTCTACTCTGGTCGAGCCGGCACATTCATGCCGAAACTTGGATCTCCCACGGTAAGTAAGTAAGTAATAAATACGTCTCGGTCGGAAGCCAAGACTTATTATGTGTCGCTGAGCCATCGCAGTCAGTCGCACCGCGCCTTGTAAATCCTTATTCATTCCTCATTTCGAATGTACCATCGACCTATTTGCAATTCTGCAATCATTGTTGCTTTTGTCACTCGGTTTTTGTTTCGTTGAAGAGTTGAATGGTATAATTAACGGCGCGGGCCGGATTCTGTGACGGCAATGAATTTCCACGTGTTCCTTTGTGCATTTGGAATTTTCCATTTTGCATTTTTTAACTGCAGTCGAGCCCTTGGGAAATGAGACTGGGGGTATTTTTCACGCGAGTTTGAACGTGTTAACTGGTGAACGTTTGTTTCATACTGTTCGTGGTATTGAACCGTTTATGCAAACAGCCGCCATCGATACATTTTAGTTGTTTTATTTCTGAAGCCCTGTTAGTACTGGCATATTATGAAAGCTATTTTTATGTGGTAGGTGGCAGATGAGCAGATTGGCGCCGCCCATGGATGATTGCAACAGTGTTGCCTCCAGCCTCTAACGTCCTATCTCATTCGTCAAAACAGCGCAGACGCTGCATTGCGGCGGTTTCCTGTGAGGCCGTGGTGTCAATCAGGTCCCTCCAACCCATTTACACTTAAGCGTGAATTTCGCCTACGGTAATTTAAGCTAAAACTACTATCTGGTATCTGCTAATGGTTCTATCTGCTTTACAATGAAACAGAATTTACGACCAAATCTTTATCCTTGTCCCTTTAACTCACGCGGCGCTCTTTTATTTGGATGCAAAACAGTCGCTATGGGACGTTTCGTTCTAGGCACTCGCGAATCCGGTTAATTGTGCCTGTTCAATTTTTAGAGCAAGGTGACATTTTGTTGATTTCAAATATTTTTTAATGGTTTCACTTTTATATAGACGTAAATGTTTTTTTTTGTTTTTTTCTCTATTAAGACCCATAATGGACTGTATTCCTGACCTCCGCCAAACTTTAACAGGCGAATCAAACCAACTGAATTAGTAACACGTTTTAGAAACTTATCTAACACGTGCTGGTTTAATAAAGAATATCTGCCTATGAATTAGTAACACGTTTTAGAAACTTATCTAACACGTGCTGGTTTAATAAAGAATATCTGCCTATCTATTTATATTCCTACCCTATGTTAACTTACCTCTGAACACAAGCTTACTTATTTGTAGACCAAAGCAATTATTTTTTATTCCGGCGTGGGAGGAAAAAATACGAGTATGTCTACCCATCTTGAACGCACTTAGCGTGTACATTTCAAATGCTCATTTTAGGGTTCCGTAGCCAAATGGTAAAAAACGGAACCCTTATAGATTCATCATGTCTGTCTGTCTGTCCATCCGTTCGTCCGTCCGTATGTCACATCCATTATTTTCCAAAACTAGAAGAACTATAAAATTGAATCCTGGTAAATCGATATATTAACCACATACACAAAAATAGAAAAAAAAATGTTTATAAATTAGCACTGAAACTTTAAAATATTATTTCATCAAATCCATAGATATGGTGTATCTATAGATAGGTCTTCAAAAATGATGTTGTGGTTCCTAATAAATTTTTTTCTAAACTTAATACTTTGGGCAAGAGACGCACCCAAAGTGGTAAAATGTGTGTCCCACCTTCTAACTTCAATACTGAAAAAATATATGATATATATTACCATAATAACTTACAAAGAAAATTAGTTTGAATTAGATCTAGTAAGTATATTTTATAAGTTATAAACTGTAAACCGCAATTTACCTTCCATATATCTACGGAACCTTTCATGGGCGAGGTCGACTCGCACTTGCACTTGGTCGGTTTTTAATTGTAGGTGGCAGACGAGCAGACGGGAATACCTGATTGTAAGCGATTACCTCCCTCCCCTCCCAACACCAGTGGAGTCACAAGCGCGCAGCCATTCATTGAAGTCAGCCGGTGCTTAGATTTATATGAGGAAGCAGTGTATTCAACCTTTGACTCTATACTCTATCTTTAAGAATGTCTTTTATTTTTCAATTTCAATTAACTTTCCACACGTAGGCACATTGTCTTGACACCTTCATTAGTCTAGCGATAACTCACTCTCCCTTTCGTTCAGTCAACATTCCATCTTGCTCGCCCATAATTCACAGTATTCATTCGCCATTCTCCTCATCATGCCTGACATCCCCACAATATTAACGCCAAGATGGATAGACTTCAGTCTACAAACTAAGAAGAAGATACTACGTAACTTTAGTCAAAAGCGTTTTGCGAGAAAAAATGGAATGACGTGGCCGCGATATTTACCTCGCCGGCAAGTCATACGTACGAGTGGACTCCGCCATTTTGGCGTTGTTTAAAGCATAGACATGCACCCTTACAGACCGAGCCCGTTCGTAGAACACCATACTTGAAAAACCTCGCGAAGCCGTTACTACTGGGACGACGTGCTGGGTGAGGTTCTTTCTTTACTGCACCCGTATAGAGATGCATTAAAGCTGCGTCATGGTCGGTTAGGTCTCCTTCATACATTGTGGCTTTTTTTGTGTCAATGGCACATTCTGATAAAGCGCTCGTTTTCTAAATAGTTTTTTAGATTTTCGCGTTGCATTAAAATTATTATAACTCCGCCGTGTGGTCCCCGGTAGTGTAGAATAGGCCACCCTCACTCATACCGAAGTGTCGTAAAAGACGACTAAGGTAAAGCTGTTGGCATGATCATCAGCACCCAGAGAAGGAAAACTCTGCATTAATATCAAAACCCTCGCCAACCCGTCTGCCAAGCATGGTGAGTATGGCAATTACCCCTCATGTGATTGAGGGAGGCCCGTGCCCCAGCAGTGGGGACTTAAATGGGCTGATGATGATGATGATTATAACTATAATGTATCAAGACGGGAATGAACACGATATTTATTATGTGAAACAACATTGTGTACTCGCATATTTGGCTCGACGTTTGTGAGTACACAATGTCGTTTCACATAATAAATATCGTGTTAATTCCCGTCTTGATACATTATCGCTCGTTTTCTAGTTCCATGGTTTAAAGTGCCTCGTATATATACTGCGCACAAACGATTTCTAGGCGTTATAATTCTTTGAGTCAGTACGGGTACAAAGGTCTTGATATCACGCTATTGTGTGTCGAGTGTTCAGGCTTGGGACTTACCTAATATTCTTTAAGCCTGCGATTATTGTGTGAAAGTGGTGTACAGTAGGTGTCCGTAGGAATATTGATATAATGGTAAACATAAGCGTTATTAATATTGGGTGAGGGTAACTGTGGTTTTTAATGGACACACGGGCGAGGTGCGAGTGCACATTACTTTTAAAAGGTTTGAATTTTTTGGATATAGCAATTTTTTGCAATTAATTCTTAAGTAAATAATGCACTTAAAACTTTTGCAGGTACATACATATATTGATGAAACTATCGTTGGCTCACTGCAAGTCAAAAAGCACTTACAAAATCCGTCGACATACCAAGGACTCCGTAGCTTAGTCGGTAAAGTAGTTGCTTGGTTAGCAAAAGATCATGGGTTCATGTTCCACCCGAAGACTGTCAAAAAAATAATTAAACGCATTGTTTACTTAAGGTTATACTTAACTTGATTGTTATCACTTTGGGAAGTCTGGTCTTTACGACACTGGGATCCTAGTGTGAAGCTCAGTGATATTATTCGCAGAAAGTACTTTTCTATAACAGAACAACATTTACTGCGACACTAAAATTGATTTTGCGCAAAGTATTAAGTTTAGAAAAAAAATAATTAGAAACCACAACATCATTTTTAAGGACCTATAAATACATATCCCACACGTATGGGTTTGATGAAAAAAATAATATTTTTTTCTATTTTTGTGTAAAAATCGTACTGCGGTTAACAAAATACAACTTGGTAAATAGATGTATTTAGTTCTAATAGTTTCGGAAAAAAGTGGCTGTAACACACGGACGGACGGACAGACAGACAGACTTGAGGAATCTACGTGGGTTCCGTTTATTGCCATTCGGCTACGGAACCCTAAAAAGGGAAAATATCATAATTAACCGCATCATGACCGCGACGTAATAATCAGCCCCTTCCCCCGAAGTTTGTGAAGGTGAATGTTACTAAACTTGCTAAATATTAACAGTAACCCCCATCTGAGCCCGTCTTAGTTTTACTAATGCAGCTTTGCCCTTTGACGTTGAGATAAGTAGGGGGTGTTTCAGGAGCCGGGCACATGCCTTTTAGATCTTGCTTAAATAAAGAATGGGCTTGTTTTCAGTCTCATTCTAGCTAGCTAGTCATTTCCGAAACAGAATTATGTCTTTTATAGAGTGAATGAATGAACGAATGAATGAAAACTTTATTTGGCACAATACAAAACAAGGAAACTTAATAAGAATCATAACCTAGACATAAATCATAAACGGAAAGTAGGACAACATTTTCCCTGTATGCGCAGTGTCGTAAAAGACGACTAAGGTAAAGCTGTTGGCATGATCATCAGCACCCAGAGAAGGAAAACTCTGCATTAATATCAAAACCCTCGCCAACCCGTCTGCCAAGCATGGTGAGTATGGCAATTACCCCTCATGTGATTGAGGGAGGCCCGTGCCCCAGCAGTGGGGACTTAAATGGGCTGATGATGATGATGATTATAACTATAATGTATCAAGACGGGAATGAACACGATATTTATTATGTGAAACAACATTGTGTACTCGCATATTTGGCTCGACGTTTGTGAGTACACAATGTCGTTTCACATAATAAATATCGTGTTAATTCCCGTCTTGATACATTATCGCTCGTTTTCTAGTTCCATGGTTTAAAGTGCCTCGTATATATACTGCGCACAAACGATTTCTAGGCGTTATAATTCTTTGAGTCAGTACGGGTACAAAGGTCTTGATATCACGCTATTGTGTGTCGAGTGTTCAGGCTTGGGACTTACCTAATATTCTTTAAGCCTGCGATTATTGTGTGAAAGTGGTGTACAGTAGGTGTCCGTAGGAATATTGATATAATGGTAAACATAAGCGTTATTAATATTGGGTGAGGGTAACTGTGGTTTTTAATGGACACACGGGCGAGGTGCGAGTGCACATTACTTTTAAAAGGTTTGAATTTTTTGGATATAGCAATTTTTTTGCAATTAATTCTTAAGTAAATAATGCACTTAAAACTTTTGCAGGTACATACATATATTGATGAAACTATCGTTGGCTCACTGCAAGTCAAAAAGCACTTACAAAATCCGTCGACATACCAAGGACTCCGTAGCTTAGTCGGTAAAGTAGTTGCTTGGTTAGCAAAAGATCATGGGTTCATGTTCCACCCGAAGACTGTCAAAAAAATAATTAAACGCATTGTTTACTTAAGGTTATACTTAACTTGATTGTTATCACTTAATGGGAAGTCTGGTCTTTACGACACTGGGATCCTAGTGTGAAGCTCAGTGATATTATTCGCAGAAAGTACTTTTCTATAACAGAACAACATTTACTGCGACACTAAAATTGATTTTGCGCAAAGTATTAAGTTTAGAAAAAAAAAATTAGAAACCACAACATCATTTTTAAGGACCTATAAAAACATACCCCAGACGTATGGGATTGATGAAAAATATTATTTTTTTCTATTTTTGTGTAAAAATCGTACTGCGGTTAACAAAATACAACTTGGTAAATAGATGTATTTAGTTCTGATAGTTTCGGAAAAAGTGGCTGTAACACACGGACGGACGGACAGACAGACAGACATGAGGAATCTACGTGGGTTCCGTTTATTGCCATTTGGCTACGGAACCCTAAAAGGGGAAAATATCATAATTAACCGCATCATGACTGCGACGCACACCGCGACGTAATAATCAGCCCCTTCCCCAGAAGTTTGTGAAGTCGAATGTTACTAAACTTGCTAAATATTAACAGTAACCCCCATCTGAGCCCGTCTTAGTTTTACTAATGCAGCTTTGCCCTTTGACGTTGAGATAAGTAGGGGGTGTTTCAGGAGCCGGGCACATGCCTTTTAGATCTTGCTTAAATAAAGAATGGGCTTGTTTTCAGTCTCATTCTAGCTAGCTAGTCATTTCCGAAACAGAATTATGTCTTTTATAGAGTGAATGAATGAACGAATGAATGAAAACTTTATTTGGCACAATACAAAACAAGGAAACTTAATAAGAATCATAACCTAGACATAAATCATAAACGGAAAGTAGGACAACATTTTCCCTGTATGCGCCAAACAGCTGGCGGCCGCTCAGCAATAGTCGGTGCTGATACAAGAGACCAACCCCAACGCTGGTTTTCAGCGACTACCATAAGATTATTGCGCATTTATAGGTGTCGTAAAAGGCGACTAAGGTAAAGCTGCTGGCATGATCATCAGCACCCAGAGAAGGAAAACTCTGCATTTATATCAAAACTCTCGCCAACACGTCTGCCAAGCGTGGTGAGTATGGCAATATTATGTGATTGAGGTAGGCCCGTGCCCCAGCAGTGGGGACTTAAATGGGCTGACGATGATGATGATGATGATGATTGCGCATCTGTTCCATATCTATGCAACCGTCGCATATAGAGCGAGTATGAGTACTGAAAGTGGTTTAGATAGTGAAAACTATCGTACTACACGGGTAAGTCTACTATACGAGTGAGCCTGCCGAGTAGCTGCACTATACTCGCACTGTTGATGATGTCACTATAAACAACTCGCACGAGCAAGCAGGAAAGTAACTCGCTAGACAAACCTAGTAACTGTCTACTGGCTAGGCAGCGACTCGCCAGTAAACCAGTCTTTACCACTTGCAAAGATTTGCGGCACACGGTGGAGTATTTCATTCTTCTTAGTGACACTTAAGTGGTTCCAAATGGTCAGTATGTTTAAAGGAAAATTACTATAACAGATACTTCAGGGGTGTCATATTTTATTCATAACTAATTAATTAAATAGGTTTTTTACCGTCTGAGGTGAGACCTTGCATTTACTACCTTAATAAATATCTAAGTCTCTATCAATGAAGTCCTGATAAATAATAATAATAATAATTTTCTTCACAATATTGTAACAATAGTTTTCTCTACAATATTGTTACAATGTAATTAAGTAACTTAAGCTAAAAAGTAATAATATGGTTATTAGTTTCAATATATCGGGAGACTGAAGCCTTAACAAAGCGGGAGAGCTTGTATTTCAGGACAACAGGGCTCCCCCCCTCCCCCCTCCAATGAAAGAAAGAAAGAATAATGACTATCTAATCTATAATTTATAGTAGAGTATGCAGGAGAAGTAAAAGATCATAAGATCATAATAATAGTGACACCGTCACATGTTTTTGGTATTTGGAGTAATGTGTTAGAGATGTTAAACTATTGTTTCTATACATATCAAATACAAACAAAAACATATTTTATATTGGAAGGCGGTCATCGCTGTAGTATATATTGTGATGTTTCAATGTCATCAGAATTCCGTAACGATCCAGCATATACGTTTACAAGTTCCCAAAGGCGTCACGTTATAGTTCACAAGCTAATCAGACATGGCTGCATGTTGCAACGGAATCTATCGAACTTCAGCATAGCGTAATCAAAGTTTCCAAGTGCCGCCACGCGCGGGACATCGGCTGAAGGGCTCACTCCGAGATTAAGCGCTATGCAAGCGACGAGATCGGCTTATACCAAAACATAACTAGCTACTCTATAAGTACAGACAGTAATAATATTGGCTTACAAGTTATTGTAAGCCAATCGCGCGGTCTTCTGCCATCTACTTTCCCATAAGACTGTTAAGTCTTCTATGGGAAAGTAGATGGCAGAAGACCGCGCGTAACGCACGCGTTGGACTGATCATACCAAGTCTGCCGCTGGGGACTCAGTCAACGATTGCAGTAGGATGACTTCGAGCAGGCAATGGTGGCGGAACCTAGTCAAACGCATTCCAACTGCCTCACCCAGGCTAATACGAGTACATGACGATCATCATCACCACTCTGCCAAGGGTGTACCGGAAAAATATCGATAAGTAAAACAAAGAAGTAGAAGACTTTAACAGTAAGAGCGACGGTAGATGTAAGATCAGGGAATCAAGAATGTGCGACTTCCGTAAGAGAAGTCACCTTCGGATTTTTTAAATTTATGCACTTATGCATATTTTTACCATTTCACTCGACGGTGAGAGAAAACATCTCGAGGAAACCTGCATGTTTCGGATAGGTACTCAATTATTGCGAGAAATATTATTTATTCAATCCGAGTTAGTCTGATCCCCTATTTAAGAGTAATGAAAGTCAGACAGTAGTCTAAAACTATCCAAAACGTACAGGTTTTCTCAAGACGTTTTTCCTCACCGCCAAAATTTACCGAGTTAATTTAACCTGAATCAGACATCTGGACACCTTCCTCACCGCCAAAATTATTTGGTCACCGAGTTAATGTAACCTCAATCAAACAGACGCTTTCCATCTGGTGAAGAAACCAGGTGGAAAGCATCGGTGCGGTCTTAAATGTTTTGAATTTGCCTAACATCATACCGAAATATTATGGATCAATGAAAAACCACAACTTACAGGTATGACCCAAATATTCCTTTGAAGGACTAAAATGAAAACAAAATTTGAATACTTACCTTATTTATTTCAAAGCAATGTCCAAAACATTACCCAGTGTAGGTATAACTTTTCCAAGGAGAGTGGAATAAGTATTTTCCGTCATTCATATTCTACTTTGTAAGAAAATTGCGACAAGTTGTTTCGGAAAGTTTCGGACTCATTTGCCCTTAGAAACATTTTCTCTAAATGAGTTCGTGAAAGGCCAAAAGGTTCCGTAAGAACCAAGTACCTTTACAAATTCCCAGTAACGAGACATACTTTAATGTATCGACAAAAGCCGCTCTGTTGACATTGTAAAAACACATCAGGATAGAATATAGAATCTGTAAAAAAAATCAAATCATATTGTACCTAACTGGTGAGAAATATTGAAGGACATAAATCAGTATTTTTTTTTTAATATATAGAAGAGGGTCCAGATCCATCTAGTTATTCACAGATACAAAATCAGCTCTACCAAAGCGGAAACCACAACGTCTTTTTTAATGTCCTAGGGGAAACCATTATAACTGTCAGGTTATCACATGTGGGCATAGACATGCACTGTAACTAGAGTAACCTTTTCATAGAAAGCACTGGGGTAACGTGCTGGACGACGTGCTGGACGACAGGTCCCGCCAGAATACCAGCGCTGCTGCGGCAATGCAGATATTGTAGTAGCAACTAATGCTGAGGTCGGGACCTGATTGACCACACACTATTCACATCTCTTTGTCCCTCTTCTGTGTAAAATTTGTTGTTTTAAACCGTGTACCAACTGTATATGGTTTTTTCCTGTGTATTGTGATGGTCAATAAATGTATTTTCTCTTCTTTCTTTCTTTCGCTATATAGAGATGCATTATAGCTACCGATTTCTTATAACATGGACAACAAATGAAATCTTTTTCACACACATCAGGATACTAGAATCTGTAAAAAAAATCAAAACATATTATACCTAACTGGTAAGAAATATTGATGGACATAAATCAGTATTTTTATTTTTTTTGTCTCTAAACTGTATCAAACACATATTGCAAAAGTACTGAAACTAAAAATCTAAGGTTTAGAGTTTTAACATAAAAAATCAAAAGCACCTGTTGTTTTAAAGTATAATCTACTGGCCAATAGGCTACCGGAGTCGTAATTTACAAAATTAATATTTTGGGCACTGTCTTGATTAAACAAGCACCTGTTGATATCCTAAGCAGCCGTGGGAGGGAGCTGTGTGGCTTCCGGCAGAGTAGAATAGGCCACCCTCACTCTTACCGAGGTGTCATAAAAGGCGACTAAGGTAAAGCTGCTGGCATGATCATCAGCACCCAGAGAAGGAAAACTCTGCATTTATATCAAAACCCTCACCAACCCGTCTGCCAAGCTTGGTGAGTATGGCAATTACCCCTCATGTGATTGAGGGAGGCCCGTGCCCCAGCAGTAGGGACTTAAATGGGCTGATGATGATGATGATGTTGATATCCCATAACTTTAAAATTGAAGTAAAAGTAAAGAAGGCCGAATTCAACCAAATTTTATCCGCGGATAAATCTATGGTATAACGTCACATGTGAATAGAATGACAGCGCTATTCCATATCGGAATAAGATTGGTCGAATCGGTCCTAAGAAACATACGGTGAAATATTAAAAAAAATCTTCTAACTAAGCAATTTTTCAACAATTAACTGATCACTTTGTATGAGAAGGTGATTTTCTTTTTTTTATATTATGTTTCTCAGAAAATCGCTGATATTATTTAAAAAAAAATGTCAAGATCGATCGCGCCGGATGCAAGGCGCATGAGACTGGCCACTCCAGAGTGGCAGGGTGGGGTAGATTTTTTTTATGTAATAGGTGGCAGACGAGCAGTCGGATCGCCTGATCGCAAGCGATTGCCGCTGCCCATAGACACCTGCGACACCAGTGGAGTCATAAGTACGCTACCAACACTTTCTCCCGGATTGGGCCTTTGGTACCCTTACTCACGCAGCAAAACACAGTGCTGCTTCACCCTGGTCTTCTGTGAGGCCGTGGTATCACTCCGGTCGAGTCGGCCCATTCATAGCGTAGCGTGGCTCTCCCACCATAAGAGAAAGGAAAGTCCTTTTGAGAAGTTCAGCATTGTATATACAGCTAAACGACATGTTACTCCAATCCATCAAACTTCATCAATCAATACTGTGTAGTATTTGGAATTAAGGTGAGAATCGATTGGGAGTATTTGACAGATTGTATAATTTTGACGCATGACGATGATAAAGCGGTTGTTTGCCGCCAGTTTTCGTCTATATTCGTCATGTAATACAATGAAACCTGGTTAATTGGGATTTCAAGGGACCAAGGATTTTGGACTATTTATAGAGGATTTTAATTTTATTTGATTTTTTTATGTGATTAGTGGCAGACGAGCAGACGGATCACCTGATGGTAAGCGATTGACGCCGCCCATGGACACCCGCGACACCAGTGGAGTCACAAGTGCGCTGCCAACCTTTAAACCCCCTATCCCCCGGATTGGACCTCCGGTACCATCACCCACGCAGCGAAACACAGCGCTTCACGCCGGTGAGGACGTGGTATTACTCCGATTGAGCCGGCCCATTCATGCCGAAGCGTGGACTCCATGGACTTTTGAAGATCCGATTAGGTAAAACATATTGAAAGTCGAATTGGCCAAGTCGTTTAAAGATACTAGCGCATTTTTATGAAATGTAAGTAGAATTCAGTGATTTATTAAAACTGGAGCAATTACATTTCCACGTTCTATTTAACTTTCATTTCACCACTATGCGTGCAAGACTTATGTACTATGAACATACATATATAATCAATAATTTCAAATTTCAACCGGAGTAATACCACGTCCTCACAGAAAACCGGCGTGAAGCAGTGCATGCGCTGTGTTTCGCTGCATGAGTGAGGGTACCGGAGGCCCAATCCAGGGTAAGGGGGGTTAAAAGGTAAGCAACGCACTTGTGACACCACTGGTGTTGCAGGCGTCCATGGGCGGCGGTAATCGCTTACCATCAGGTGATCCGTCTGCTCGTCTGCCACCTATATCATAAAAAAAAAACATTTAATGCGCGAACGTACATTACAATCGACTCCAAAAATATTTATATTTTCCATATAAGTATTAGAAATCAAAAAGCTAGCTACGACAAGGTACCAAAGTGTACATATACATCATTTCCGAGTCAACCGTAGTATCGCAAGACTTACAGCGACACTGGTGTCGCAGGTGTCCATGAGTGGCGACAATCGCTCACCATCAGGTGATCTGTCCGCTCGTCTGCCAACTATTACATAAAAAAAACTGTCCCGTATCGAACGAGAATATATCGTATACAAACAAAAAATGACGAAGCACGTGTGAAGAGGTCTATAGTCCATTCATTATCTGAAGGTGAATAAGACAGTTCAAACGTTTCGTATCATGCATCCATCTTTCTACAAATAAAAATATGAAGTTGTAAAAATCATTGACTTTTTTGTGTTCTCATTCTCCCAAAGTACCAAGTCTTAATCTTTCTCAATTCATCTGAACAAGAACATAAAATAGCTATTACCAATATAATTTGTAAAAAATATCTTTTAAATTGCATAATACGCTAATCGGAATTTGTGGTCATGGGGATTGACAAACAATCGCAATAAATCAGTAACCGGTATGGCGGCCATCTTACCATCGAATCACGATTGCTGTCTCGTGCCATATATGCCTAGATTGCATTAGGGACCAAGAACTAATTTCTTTTGGTGAGGAAGGTGGTTCCGACACGTCAAGCGAGTGTTGTTATTTTTCAGGTGAATAAGATGCATAATTATTTAACTATTTTTGATTTATTGCATGTGTATCACTAAGAATATTTACACATTGTAGTACACATCCAGATATGTTGATTAAAATTAAAAATCAATTAAATAGAAATTCGATTAAATTTCTAAAGATAATATTATCGATTCTTAAAATATCGGTTAGGTTTAAAAAAAACATCTCACTTTTAATTTCAAAAAGCAACATTCAGACGAATTGAGAACCTCCTCCTTTCTGAATTTGGTTTGAAAAAGGACTGTCCTATTCACTTTCAGGTACTGAATGGATTATAGGATAAAGATTCAGGCACAAATTATGTCTCCTTGTAGGCCCTTAAGATGTGTCATAATAACACATGCGCAAAACCTGTAACAAAAATTTAAGCGCATGAGATTTTACATTTGATGATAAACATGTGTAAAAATTGTTTTTTTGGCCTAAAATTAGCAGAAGGATGACAACATCCTTCTGTTATTTTTAACCGTACAAACGGTTAGCCAAAATAGATTTGTCATACTACAATGCTCTATGTAAATGTCCGACAAGGGCCAAAAGAGCCTTGTTCCATTGGAACGTTCCATTGGATGTTGCTTTGTCTCCGTAATTCAAAATGTTACGATTTCCAAACCCGTCCCCAAATACCAATTTTGTCCTTTCTGTGATCCCGTGACCCTGTTGCGTAAGGGTTGAAACAAATTCAAACATTTACGTACGTACACTATAATATCGGATATTTTATTCCGACTATCCAATTTATTTTTAATCAATAAGTTCGGAAAACACCGTAAATTTGTCTTACAAATCTCACTAGCCGATTTGTGTATATGTCATCAGAAGCAGGTTCAAATCGAATAAAAATTTTGCTGGCCATCAATTCGACAGTATGTCTTTTTATCAATGCATTTAAGATTAAGTGAGTTACAAAAAATAGTTTAGATCTGTTATAATATAATTCAGTCTCAGTTATAATATAATTTACCAGTTCTAGTCGGCACATTTTATAAATCCCTACTAATATTGTAAATGTAAAAGTACTTTACCATAGGAGAGCCTTCGGCATGAATAGGCCGGCTCGACCGGAGTGATACCCCGGCCACACAAAAAACTGGAGGCGTGAAGCAGCACTATGCAGCAGAGATCCGGGGGAAAGGGGGGTTTAAAGGTTGGCAGCGAACTTGTGACTTCACTGGTGTTGCGGGTGTCTATGGGCGCTGGCGATCGCTTACCATCAGGCGATCCGTCTAATCGTCTGCCACTTATCACATAAAAAAATGATGTCTGTCTGTTTGTTTGTCCGTCTTTAACAGCAATACGGAGCGACGGATCGACGCGATTTTTAGTAGAGATAGTTGAATAACATAGGCTACATTTTGTCTCTTTCTAATGCGAGCGAAGCCGCGTGAAAAATCTAGTAAAACTATATATAAATATAAAAAAAAAACCTTTATTTCAGTACTTTTTTACAGATTTTTCGTCGAGTTTTCCCTTTAAGGTGACGGGTACACTAGCGACTCCAATAGATTTTAATTTTTAGCTACTAAACCGGATCTATTTTAACAAACTAAACAATTCCGGGGTAACAACTTCTCGGCAAACACATATACTATTTATTAAATAAACATGCACACATATTGGGTCCATTTTTGTTTGCGAAAAATTAATCCAAAATTCGAACGTGTTTGGCGAGAGGTTGTAACCACGATTTTGTTTAAAAAAGATCCGGTTTAGTAGCTAAAAATTAAAATCGATTGGCGTCGCTAGTGTGCCCTACCCGTCACCTTAACTAGTCTTGTATTGGGAATAACCCGCTTCTCACCTTACGGCCAGCTAGACTATAGGTACTATTTTAACTATACAATTGAACATATCATTTTGGCAACGTCTAATGAATCTGCCAACCCTGGTAACTCCATAGCGTAGTTAGTCCTGAAGGGCGGATATTGATAGACATGACCCTATCTGATCCGTAATCCCGTCTCATCAGATCGGCCGGTCTTATTTAGTTCAGCAATGGACAAGTAATCTTTATAACTTAAGCCTGAGAAACTGTACTAAATGTAAGTGTTGACCGTGGGAAAGCCACGCTTCGGCATGAATGGAATGTTCGACAGGAGTGATACCACGGCCTCACAGAAAACCGGCGTGAAGCAGCACTGTGCTGTGTTTCTCTGTGTGAGTGAGGGTACTGGAGGCCCAATCCTGGGGAAAGGGGGGCTTAAAGGTTGGCAACGCACTTCTGACTCCACTGGTGTCACGGGTGTCTGTGGGGAGCGGCAATCGCTTACTATCTGTTGATCCGTCTGCTCTTCTGCCAAAACATTAATTTACCTCATATAAGAATTACAGTGATAGGATACGTAACATTAAATAGATATTG
Organism: Marasmia exigua; assembly: GCA_019059595.1. Taxonomy (NCBI): domain Eukaryota; kingdom Metazoa; phylum Arthropoda; class Insecta; order Lepidoptera; family Crambidae; genus Marasmia; species Marasmia exigua. The sequence goes on along the minus strand of CM032476.1, from coordinate 5,659,728 downwards.
CACAGTAATAATGTCCTCCAAACCGACATTTTTTTTTTTTGGATTACCGGGAGAAATGCATTACGCAGACCCTGCCGCCGGGGGGCGACAGGGTACTGTGGGAGTCACCCTCCGGGCCGCTTCTTCTAACAAGAAGCGACCTGAGGGCATACCCACTAAAACTCCCGGGGCTCAACCACCCGTGGGTATAGAATGGGGTCACGGGAACTATACGTGGCTATTCCCCGCAACCCCACTCCCCCACAGGCCCCTACACGGGGTGTGCGGCCACGCCCCTCCTCAGGCTAGGAGGAGGGGGGTTGGGGACAGCCGGAAGAGCTGAGCCGTCCCCAACGAGCGGTGGAGGTGCCAATGGCAGTGCTGGCACAGGGACCCCCGTCCCTGTTGCCGGCTGGCCACCTCCACGGTGAGGACGAAGAGTTCTCCGCCGAACTCGTCCTCTCCTTGCTCAAAGCGGGCCTGCGAGGGGGTTAGTCTCGCGCTCCCACTCCGCTGCCTCCTTCTGCGCCACCACTTCTTCGCAGAAGTGGGCGAAAGCCGATCACGCTCTCTCATCATCCAGCATAGCTGCAACTATGCTGGACAAAGAGAGGTCATGTCCGACCTCCGCGACCAGTGCGGACCGCTGTTGGTCGAAGGACGGGCACACCATCAACGTGTGGTGCGCCGAGTCCTCCGCAGCGCCGCACTGGTGGCACGAAGGAGTGTCCTCCCGCTGAATACGGTGCAGGTAGTTACCGAAGCAACCATGCCCGGTAAGTACCTGCACCATCCGGAAGGACAAAAACCCATGTGGGCGCTCGAGCCACAGGTCCAAGACCGAGGCGAGCGCCGCGAGCGTGGGACGGCCATACCTCTCCACCAGGAGAGAGGCCGTCCATGAAACTGACATTTCGGTCATGGCGGCCAATCTCAGCGATCAGCCATCGAATTATTGTGCACTAGTAATTGCGCAGACACAAGTGCACTCTCTATTCCCGTACCCTTTTATTTCGATGGGAAACTAGTGTGACACGACCGAAGAGGGATTAGGCGCAGGACCAACGGCTTAACGTGCTTTCCAAGGCACGGGGGCACAAGACCGCCAACTTCCAGATTCCGAGCTTACACTGAGAATTTCTTAACAGAAAAACTCAGGTACAAATTTTGGCCTGACCCGAGGATTGAACCCAGGATCCTAAACGCAGCCGTCGCTTTAAAGTGCGACCCATTAACTATTGCTCCACCGAAGCAGTCAGTGCACAGTAATACGTAGAAAGGTACTAGTCAAACAAGAACAAATAAAATAAGTTAACACATGAACTAGTGACTATGGAGGAAAAATAGGAACAAAGTGAAGTGATCAACAAGGTCCAAGCTCAGCATGTGCTGCAGCGGTTTGGAGCCGCTGCCGCGCTGGTTTTCAGTTTGGACCTTGAGTGGCGTAATCAATTTTGAATGTGACTATTATAACAAAGAATGTGACGTAATACCAAAGAATAATAAAATAATAATAATAATTCTCACAACATCTCATACGTTAACCTGATTCCGTACTAAGTAGCTTAAGTACTTGTGTTACAGATATCAGACAACAGAGGAACACAAATATATACTTAAATACATATATTACACCCAGACACCGAACAAACACAGTGTTCATCGCACGAATGTTTGTCCAGGGTGGGGATCGAACCCACGACCTTTGGCGTAAGAGGTCACTACCAATTGCGCCATCCGGTCAGTCAAAATAACAAGGATAGAAAGAAACGATAGGTATCTGATTACATAAAATATTTGGAAATAAATTTATAACAGTAAATATAATATTATTAGCAGACCGCGCCGAGTGTGTAACGAGAACGGGATGTGACCGGTCCTATGTTGGTGCCGTCCGCTGTTTTATTAAAATAACATTTAATATTTAGCATTTGCGATATAGACATTGCAAGAAAGACGGTTAAAGTCACGTTCATAACCTACGCCTAAACTGAATAAAATAATAATAATAAGTCACTTTTAATAATTTCAGATCAATAGAAGACCGATGGATGCTTAGTGGATTTAAAGTACGTCAACTGTACAAGGAGCAATGACTTACGAATGTATGTAAATATTTCTTTACCATAAGCTCAGTGGCGTCACTTCTTTACTGTCTCAACTATCTTGAAAAAAAGAAAAAAGAGAACACCTAAGAAGCATCAAAGGATATCGGAAAGATGAGACTGAAAATTATTTGCGCGTATGTGATTCAATAACTAGATTAGACCAAGAGGCTCTTGTTATAGATCGGCAGCAATGACTTCGGGTCTGGTCTTACTACGTAATTAGTTAGTAGGCTCAGCGGTGAGGAACTATCCAGCAGGTTTCCTCAAAATATGAACAGTGAGATGTTATTGAAATGATAATTCTAATTGATATCAACCATGATAAGTTGGTCTGGTTTCACCGATCAGGGGTTGCGAAGGTCAGACGGCAGTTATTTCATTGTAATTGTATATTTACCAAATATAAAATTAAAGTTCAAGCGTACTCCAAGCTCTGAAAGAACGTAACTACATACGATGCATGACTTTGTATCCAACTCAGAATGAAGTCAGTTTTATACGCATACCGTCAGATACCAAGCTTATAGTAAATTATCTCAGGATAATGTTGAGCATTCACATGAATGATAAGGGTACGAGGATGTACACCGTGGACGGACAAAGCTAAATTAGCATTTTCGAGTAAGCAAGGGTAAAGCAAATCAAACCCAAAACTCTTGGGGATTACCAACATCAGTCGAAAGACTGATGTCCACTGTTAAACAAAAATCTCTCATTGCTCTTTTTTAAAACCACATCGGTGGCAAACAAACGTGCGGCTCACTTGACGGTAAGCGACTACGCTTGCAACTACAGAGGAATTGCTTACGCGATGATGAACCCTTTAAATATCTCAACACTTCCTTTTTGACTTTCAGTATCAGGTCTCAGGTGCACTGCATCCAGCAAAGTACCGTGACTCTTATCTGGTTGTCTGTCCATCCTTTGTGTCGGTACTTTACGCTGCTTATTATCCTCCTCTTTGTGTCAATTGACCTTAATGCTTAGGGTCGTGACCCTTACGTATCATCATCATTTAGCCAATAGACGTCCACTGCTGGACATAGGCCTCCCCCAATGTTCTCCACACAGATCCGTCCTGTGCCGCCCGTATCCAATGGATTTCCGCAACCTTCACCAGATCGTCGATCCACTTTGTGGGGGGCCTGCCACGGCTGCGACTCTGTACGTGGCCTCCACTCCAGGACCTTTCCGCCCCAACGGCAGTCTGCTCTCCTCGCTTTGGGCTATGTCTGTGACCTTAGTTCTCCTGCGGATCTCATAATTTCTGATACGTTTACGCAGAGAAACTCCGACGTATCACTTTCTACAGACTTATCTTTCTCCAGCTTATCCTATCTTTAGCAGAGTGGACGGCGTCGCAGTCTCAAGTGTTTAGCATTGTGTTGATTTGGTATATCTAACGTGAGTATGTGCTTTTAACTTATAGTCTACTGCTTATTATACATTATTGCCTTGGTCTGACTGCATCGGCTACCTAGTGGTTAGTGAGTCGCACGTTAAAGTTATGGCTGTGCGAGAGGCCCGGGTCAGGCCAAAAATTTGCACCAAAGCTTACAGTAAGAAATTCTTAGTGTCAACCCGGAGTCTGGAAGTTGGCACCCCCGTGCGTTGGTACTGCGCTCGATCCTTCTCCGGTCGTGTCGCACTGGTGTCCCGATGAATATGAAGGAATGGGAATGGAGAGTGCACTTTTATTTGCGCACATATTTGAGCACTATAAATATCCTGCGTACGTGGCTGGTCCTTGAGATTGGCCGCCGTAGCCGTAATCGGTTGGAGGATATTATTGTCTCCACTTCTTCGGTCATCGATTCTTCGTGCTAGTACCCTACCCTCTACAACCGAAACCTACTTGTTTTCTGAGATCTTTATAGAGATAACAGCCCTATCGCTAAAATTCTATTGTATTAGGATTGTCATCTAATGGAGCGATGGAGTTGTGATTTCATGATATATCAACGACCAATCACAATTCTGGCACAGTATTCATTTATTATGAACTTTTTGGTTATATCAATATTTTGTAATTTATTTAGTTGCCGTGCGGTCCCCGGCAAAGTATAATAGGCCACCCTCACTCTTACCGAGGTGTCATAAAAGGCGACTAAGGTAAAGCTGCTGGCATGATCATCAGCACCCAGAGAAGGAAAACTCAGCTTTTATATCTAAACTCTCGCCAACCCGTCTGCCAAGCGTGGTGAGTATGGCAATAACCCCTCATGTGATTGAGGGAGGCTCGTGCCTCAGTAGTGGGAACTTAAGCAAAAATCACTTACAAAATTCGTCGACATACCAAGGTCTCCGGTAGCTTAGTCAGTAAAGTCCCACGATTATTAAAGTAGGTATTTACCTACTTTCTCTCATTTACCGTTAAAACTAAGTGCAACAATTCAGAATAGCGATTAGGTCCAAGCTAGGCATAGTTGTCGTTTAAAGCAGTAGTGAAAGCTTGTTAGACGCAGGCACTAACACTAAGTTTGGAGCAGCTGCGTAATACTGAGAGTATAATTCATACGAACAGTTATAATTAGCACGCAACAAACTGATTTTGCATAAGCCGTGTAACTGACTCGGGATTGGGGTAGCTAGGGGGTTTGTTGTTTGTTATTGAGCTCGGACAAAATTGAACGAATAAATCGTCATGTCATCGTTTAGTCCTGGTTGCACCTCAAGCTGTCGCTTCGAAGTTTTTTGCTGCAATTCCTCCATTCTACCTGTGGGAGAGCAACGCTTCGGCATGAATAGGCCGGCTCGACCAGAGTGATAACATGGCCTCAAAGAAACCCGGCGTGAAGCAGCACTTTCGCTGCGTGAGTGAGGGTACCGGAGGTCTAATCCGTGGGAAAAGGGGGTTTAAGGGGTCCATGGGCGGTGGCACTCGCTTACAATCAGGTGACCCGTCTGCTCGTCTGCCACTTATCACATTAAAGCAAACCACGCATAGTCAAAATTAAAAAATGCTTATGCCAAACTAGCAGTTTCGCTCATGTTTGCCATTATGTAACCTAATTACATTGCATCCCTTCAACCATCTCCATTAAAAAATCACGTCATTTCGTCACCTCGTTTTGCCATGACAGACCGACAAACATACATACACATACACTTTATCATTTAGGTATAGTATTAGTATGGATTGCAATGTTCCAGACAACTTACACCGAAAGGTAACAAAAATGCGAGCATCTAACAGCCTACTGGAATCTGTTCGAAAATCTTTCTAAATTTACTAGACTGAAAAACTGAAAACTTTTCAGTTGTTGGCAGCGCATTTCTGACTCCACTGGCGTCGCTGGTGTCCATGGGCGGTGGCAATCGCCGGTGATCCGTTGGCTCGTCTGCCACCTATCACATAAAAAAACTATCCTTATCAAAGTAAAAATCACTATTTTTACTAACTTACGAGTATGAGCAAGGTTTTTGCTAATATTATATTTTCTTTTTTTGTGTTTGTGCCAAGTACACGAGTATTATGTAACCTGTATGTTTGTTCTGTGATGTTATGTCTATAATAATAAATGCTCTTTTTTTCTATTTGTCGACCTGGCTTTTACACAGCGAGCGATAGAGCGTGCTATGCTCGGAGTTTCTCAGGCGAGTAATATTCGAACGATGTTATTCGCTAAAAAGCTGACAATCTTGACAGGTATTATTGGTGAAGTGGTCTTGACCTTAGGAAAAGATTCTGGCGATAGGACCAAAACACTCCGCGTGGGCTGATGCAATTCAAAGGTTTTCAATTAGTTTCTAATTTATTTTTTTTATATGAGAAGTGGCAGACGAGCAGACGAATCACCTGATGGTAAGCAATTCCGCCGCCCATGAACACCCGTAACCAGTGGAGTCACAAGTGCGCTGCCAACCTTTTCCCCTTCCCCCCATTGGGCCTCCGGTAACTTCACTCACACGGCGAAACACAGCGCAGGCGCTGCTTCACGCCGGTTAATGTGCTAATGGTTTTTAGTGACCAAATTTGGTGTTTATTTGAACAGTGTAGTGCCGCGAAGTGATCCTAATAATAAGAATCATTAAATTGTATCATTTTTTATTGTGTCGAGTGAGTTGTGACGTGACAACTTGCTTGGACCGTAATGCGGTTAACAAAATGCATCTATTTACCAAGTTTCAATAGTACAGTCCTTATAGTTTTGAAAAAAAAATGACATGACATACGGACGAACGGACAGACAGACAGACATGACAAATCTATAAGGGTTCCGTTTTTTGCCATTTGGCTACGATACCCAAAAATATTTGTACAACCCGTAAAGGACTTTTAAATTTGTTTGTGCCCATTTTATTTATCCATTTCATTACGTGAAGCATCCTCAAACAGTATCAATATTCTGGAAAACCCTGAAGTGTGGCACCCCTTCTCGGGATTAAACATGTTCCGAATATTTGCCAGGTGACGAGGCAGGTTGAAAGTATGATTGCATAATGTGGCAGACGTTAATTTGATTTCGTAAACCTGTTTTAATTAACACGGTAACATCTTTTGTCTTTAATATATATATATATATATACAATGAATAACTCATAGCATACCTGCGTGTGTTTCGCTAAGTGAGTGAGGTCTGGGGTCGACTTAATTTAGCTATAGCCTCCCTCAGCATTCTATACCGCATCTATCATGGGGAGTGCTCTGAGGAACTGTTTGATCTACTCCCAGCTGCTGAATTCTTACATCAAACCACACGCAAGCGATTGTCATTCCATCCTCATCATCTCGATGGATGGCGGTCGAATACTGTGCGTTTTTCGCGGAACTTTCTACCACGTACCTCAGTTTCTGTGGAACAGTTTACCTATGGGAGTATTTCCCGACGACTACGACTTAGGGACCTTCAAGAGAAGAGTTTACTCCTTTTTAAAAAGGCCACAGCGATCTCTCTGATTTCACGGATGTTAATAGGCGGCGATGATAGCTTTCCATCAAAAAGGTTACCAGAGTCCTAGTCGGGGGGAAGAGGGGTTTCAAACGTTGATAGCGCACATGTTACTCCATTGGCGGCGGCAACCGCATACCATCAGCTGATCAGACTGCTCGTTTACCACCTATCACATGAAAATGACAGCTAGGAATACAATTCTTTTCAGTCTTGAAATACTTACTATTAGCTCTGGAATAACTCAGCAATGAGTAATAAATAATAATAATAAATAATATTTCACAACATCACATACATTGATCTGACTCCGAGATAGATCAAGCACCTGTATTACGGATATCAGAATCAATACAAATATATACATGTAATATTTTTCTCTTGTAAATACATACTTATAATACATAGAAACACCCAGACCAATACAAACAGACATGTTCATGCACACAAATGTTTGTACTGTGCGGGGATCGAACCCGCAACCCTTGGACCAAAGGCAAATGAGTATGGCAACTGTGAGTTATACTTTTTATAATGTCAATGGGAGAGTTATTGCCTCTGGTACTAGGGTCGCATGTTCGATACCCGCACATTACGAACATTCGTGTGTATGAATGTGTCTCTTTTAAATTAGTCTGGATGTTTTCTATGTATTAATACGTATGTATTTATAAAATAAAAGCATTAAATGTATATATTTGTAATTCCACTGTTGATTCTGATATCAGGTAACACAGGTGCTTGAGCTACCTATTTCTGAATTCTCGGAGTCACGTCGATATGTGTGATATTGTGAAATATTACATTATCTATGCTATTTTTAAAGAGGTAAATCCTATAGACAGCGGCAACGCTTATAGGTAATCCGAAACCACGAAATAATTGCGCGATGCATTCGATACCTGGTGACATCTATTGGTATAAAGTGGAACTGGAAGTAAAAAAGAAAGAAAATAAGTGAATCTTACCTACTCGGTCTTAAAGTCGTTTTATAGGCACGGCAATGGTAATTGTGGTTAAATAATAGAATAGTTTATGATTTGATTAATTCCATCTTCTAATCTAAATAATTTGCGCGACCACAACGAGTTGCTGTAATCATCATTGCAACTCACGGTCGGGGAATCAGCCGCATAACCACTTTCAAACGAAAATCGCTTGCACGCATGACCCAAAAATGGCTTCATTTTAAACAAAAAACTAAGCAAGCTGCAAGCGATTTTTGCCCTTCAGGTGGTCATGCGCCAAATACCTCGTTAGTACATAGATACAAGTTTCAGTTTGCTACTTGTTAGGACTGCTGACCTTCAGAGGACTTTTGGCAGTGACTGAATGTGGAGAGTTTGATATAGAAACGTAAAGAGAGTGTTGTGTTTACGCAAATACTAAACTACGTACGTGGCTGATCGTGGAGATCGGGCACTGTAGCCAAATCGCAGGTCGGTATTATTCCCTTATCAAACTAAGAACATGACAATTTTTTCTTTAACTATTTAGTTATCTACCTAGAATCAGTCCTATAAAGTAGTTTAAAGTATCGACCTATAATAAATACTCTCCCACTGCAGGGCGAAGACCTTCATCATAGACATCGCTACTATGCTGGGATTAGGTTTAATCCCCATGCTCGCTAAATGCTGATTCGTGATCACTCGAACTATATTAAAAAAAACGAAACATACCTAATTTTTGCTGGACTGGGAATCGAACCTAGGACCCCCGAGATCACGGCGCGGTACTTAAACCACTAAAATAAACCAACAGGGCGTCTAATATTAGAAATTATTTTTTTTATAAGCCCATTTTCAAGTAGCTAGAATATTATATTCTACCAGTTCTAATATTATAACATAATACTCAACTATTTAGTTAAAGTATTGTGTTCATTAATTTAATTAATTAATTGAATTCATTATGGAATTTAATTCATTAATTAAATTAATGATAATTATAAACCATTATCATCATAATATATTGTTTTAAACTTTCACGGTCACTAACATTAGAATATGTCTGCCAGTAACAACTTACCTGCAAAAACTTCAGTTACTCCATGACCATCCGCTTGTAACAACGTCGAAATATTGTTAACTCAAAAAAAGGTACATGGTAGAAATCTCATATATAACTATTTCAACATTATCATAATAAGTAAAATGAAACAAGATTATCTTTACAATTTAATTTTATAAACTATTTACAAACAGATGGCTTTGACTATTATCTAATTACTAAACATAATGCAACACGCGACGGTTTCACCCAGCTCACTTTCGATCGATCGTTTTGGTCCAACAACTCGGGCGCTGACACATTTATATGTACAGTCGCGGTTTGAAATGGTTCGTCGGTTTTCTATTCACGGCTTGTTGTTACAGTAGCGGTTTGATAGTAAAATGAGGATTTATTTTCTTTTTAGTAGAAGTAAGTATTTTAGAAACTTTTCACAAGTTAAAGGTCAATAAAAATCAACTGTAATATATAGGTGACGTTTTATCTTCCAGGTATTAAGGGTCTTTAACAGTAACATGATAATATCTGATAGTTAATAAGTAATCTTTCCTATGCGAATTTAAACTGTTGGTACATATCACTAAGCATATTTTAGTGTAATTTTAAAATATCGCGTCAGTTGTGAAGTATTAGCAAGTCGGTACTTATAACTTATATTTGTTAGTATAGTAAAAGTAATTTAAGATTATTATATTGGTTATTATCACAGACAATGAAGTAAGAAAAGCTATCACCGAATCCAAAATATTTTGTTTTCTTTACAAACAATTAAGATGATGAACCATTTCACACCGTGACATATAATAATTTTATACCTCAATTTCACAGAAATCATTTTACGATACATTCGAAGAGAGCTTAAATGATTTCAAGATTTATTTTTACCATGACTTGATTAGAACTACGATTTGCACCAAAAAACAATTAAATGAAGTGGCCTATTATGCTTTAATGAATAAAATTGGGGTTTCCGAATCAAGTATGACATTCATCAATATTGTCATTATCAAATTACACATTTGCTTACATGGAAAATTTTCCATGATTAGCCAATACTACTGGATAAACTCATTTGACCCTAATAATTGGTGATCCAAAATTTTGATAATGACTTTGAAATTATTAAAAACAAGACTAGATCAATAAATATTACTTCCATCGCCCCTTAAAAAAATCAAGGTACATTGACAGGTACGAACATTTGTGGATCTCCTAATTTTGGTTCAAAGCGAATATTTACTTTAGTATCACCGTCGCCTACTTCTAAGAAACTATTCCAGTCCAACATCCAGTAAAACCCGTTTTTTCTTGGAGGAGGTAGTTCAGAGTCCCCTGGCTCTTCCGGTGCTGCTCCTCCGAAGGATTCTTCTAAGTCAGCAATTGATGCTCCAGTATCAGCAGCTGCCGAATCTCCCGTAGGAGATTCGTCTGATTTATCACTTGTACTAGCCTCTGAACTATTCTCATTCTTTGGACTCTCAGTACTTGTATTATTTGATTCAGTCTGTCGTTTGTTTTGCTCACTTTCAAGTGTTGCTCTGACATCATCTAATGGATTTAAGCCTTGTTTTAAAGGTATGACTTTTATCGCATCATAGTCTATAGGTTCATAATTAGTTTTCTTCACTGGCAGATCTAAAGGAAGGACTGTCTTTTTTGTTTCAGATTGTGAAGTTTCCAACTCAAATGGAAATTCAGGACGAAGAGGCTCAAACAAAAAGTTTGCTGGTGGTTTTTGATCACGGAGTATTGTTTTGTGTTCAGAGTCAGAAGAGATCAAGTCGTATGTAAGAAGTATGTTTTCTGGTAGCTGGACTGTTCCATCTACGATTTTGGCTGGCGGCAATGGCTTGAATCCTTCTAATGGTAGCAAGAAATTGTCTTGCCCTGGTTTACCTTTTAAACCATGCGCATTTAGGAATGCTTGCAATTCAGCTGGGAAATCAGTCTTTTGGTTGATCTATTGATTTATCAGATTTTTTGTTGTCTAGAGTTTTGTGAAGTTTTTCTAATGTTTTCAGCAAAGGACTAGGAGTAGTAGTGATCTCAGATGCAGGAACTACTTTTACGCGAGGTGGTCGCGTATACAGTTCTTGTAAGGAAGATCCATCTCTTGGCGTGTATGGAAGGACCACAACCACCGATGAACCGCTTGATTTGGTAGTGCTTGGCGGTTTTTCAGTAGTTTTAGTAACTGATAACGATAGAAGCTCTTTGTCATCTGATGTTATTTTTTCTTTGATATGAGGAAGTTGCGTTATTGGATTGATTTCGTTGTCTTCTATTCTGTAAGGCTTTGGGGCAATAGTAGTAGTTTTTGTTTCTCTAGAATCTTCTGTGGATGAGGATTTACTCTTCGCGTCTTCAGCTCTAATGTCATTTAGAAGCTGTATTATTTCTTCTCTGGAAAGTCTTGGTAGGCCTTCATTTGCTTGCAGTATGTTTTGGACTTGCGCGACAGTTTTTTCAACATCTACTGCAGCAGAGGCTGCGAATACCAATGCTGCAACCACACAGCACCAAAGCAGCTTCATTATCTGAAATGAAAAAAAAATACGTTGATGAATGACCGAAAACGTGGCTGGCTTCTTACAAAACTTCATAAAATATTACTCTCGTCAGAGTGTTGGTAATTAGAATTAAATTATTTTCAATATTATGTGTGTACTCAAGCATAAAGCCTATATTCTGCAAGTTTTTTTTTGAAGCAACATACGACGGTACTATTTCGAACAAGTGGGTGAAATACTCTTAGGTTTATACACCTGGAAATTGAAGGCTTGAAGGAATTGTTACTTTAGCCCTACAATTACAGATATCAAATATCAAATCATTTATTGCAAGTCACATTAAATAATAAAAGATGTTTAGTGTAAAGCGAGTATACTTGTGACGCCCTGTAAAGGGCATGGCATTAATATTTAGGTACAATAACAATTACAATTATTTATTTGTAGGATGGTCAAGTAACGGCGTATATTGGAGATTTTAATTTTGCATTGTGTAATATATTTTATTGCTATTTTTCATTTTCTATGTAATCATTATAATATTCATTTAGATTGTAATATAATATTTTAATAACATTTCTTTTAGTCTTTTTAGAAAAAGTTTAATGCACGGCAGACGATTGTAAATTTTATTGCAGTACAATATGGACGATTTTTAAACATTTCCAGACGACTTCGTGGAGTTTTAAATTTATTTTTGTTTAAAGTTCTAGGGATCCGCTGGCTAGTATATAATATTATGCTAGGATATTAATATTTATTTCCAGCTTATGTTGAAATTCATGCTTCTTTCAAAGAAGTTTTTATTAGTGTAAGTCTGTATAAGGACCAAAACTATTAAATCCATTTGCAGTACAGTAAGCGTAAATATATTTATATTTTCGAGCGCTAATATCAGTGCAGCAAGGTTCATAGTCGCACAGATAAATTTTTGCACGTGACGGTTTAGTACGTGACCAACTCCACAATACAGTGAAATAAACTCGTATGACTATTTTCAGTTAACTGTATAGTAACAGAAGTTCACAAAATAAAATCTGTCTGAGTATTTTAAGCACATACGTACTTTTTAACGTTTATCGATAGCGAGCATAAATAGACAAAAACGATTTTTTTTGTCCACACAAAATATGCCATTTTTGTTCCCATGAACCCCCCTTAAATATTTTATCTTTAAAATAAAAATACAAATAAGTATTATGTGAATTATGCTGTTATTGCTAATATAAAGCAAAAAATGGCAAAAGAATCGTGTTTATTGTATGGGAGTCTCCCTGAAATGTTAATTTGATTTAGTATTTAGTATTTGTTATTGTAGGGGAAATAAAAGAATATCATTTTTGAAAATTTTAACTGCCTAGCTTTAGCAGTTCTTGAGATACACCCTGGAGGCCGTCGTCGACTTTTTTTTTGTATTTAGTATTTGTTGCTATAGCGGCAACGAAAAAACTTGTGAAAATTTCATTTGTCTGCCTGTGGCAGTTCTTGAGATACAGCCTGGAGATAGACAACCGGAGACAAACAGACAGACGGACATCGAAGTCGCAGTAATAGGGTCCCGTTTTCAACCCTTTGGGTACGGAACCTTAAAAATAAAATCTCACCGTACCTGAAAAACTTGTTGGGGACATTTTGCTAGTAAAATCAAATATTTTTCCCAAGGAACATACCTTTAACAGTAAAATCCCTTTCCCATACTTAATTTATCAGTTTGAATCAACTATTTCTTTTCATTAGTTTAAAATATGCCCTCGAGAAGTTTTTCGGATACCTATTCAAAAATTCACGATGTATAGTTTTAATCACGTACTGAAACCTCTTGAAATAAATAATAAACATTATCATCTTTTATGCCTAAGTGAAGTTATAAAATAAACATTTTCGTCGAGGTGAACTCTTATTTCTACCCGTGAAAAAGTACCGAAAGGTAGATGCATAAAAAACAATTACTTTATAATACCTTCAGTGAAACCAAGTGGTCCAATATTATGTAGATACATATTTAAGAACACCAACTAAAGAGAACACATCAAAAAAAACGTCTTTTTGGCGACCAACGCTATTGGTTATAATTAATTTGACAATTTGCCTGCGGTGACTCCTTAGCGACGTAATTAGAAAAAAGATAATTCTTTATTCACGTTACATCCATACAGAACACTTATGAATGTAAAAATAGGTTTGTACATATTTTTAAAGATTTGTATCTAATTTTAAGTGACATTCCAAACCAGTGCTAGATTTGTATCTAGCGCTGGTTTGCAATGTCGCTTTCTATCAATGATATTAAGTAAATTTATTTCACCATAAAACAAGAAATGTAAACAAATTAAATTCTTAAAATACATTATCTACCGCTTGAGCTCCATACGAGTTTGAGTAACATGACTTGGTTCTACGCTTACACTCCAAAATCCGTAACACAAATCTCCAAACGGATCTACCTCACTGCAACTCACCAAACTGTAATAGTACTTTCTACGTCAGTTGGCAGACACGCATTAATATTCTGATGGCCGCCACACGTGATGCAACAAGGTCTTCCCATGCTCAAATTGTACCACTTATGCTAATGTCCGGCTTGAGATGAAATCTGGGCTCTTTTTGAGGTTTATGTTCTGGAAGTTTTTTTTTTGCCGTGATGGTCCCGGCAGAGTAGAATAGGCCACCCTCACTTCTTACCGAGGTGTCGGTAAAAGGCGACTAAGGTAAAGCTGCCTGACATGATCATCAGCACCCAGAGAAGGAAAACTCTGCATTTATATCAAAACCCTCGCCAACCCGTCTGCCAAGCATGGTGAGTATGGCAATTATCCCTCATGTGATTGAGGGAGGCCCGTGCCCCAGCAGTGGGGAGTTAAATGGGCTGACGATGATGATGATGATGAAGTTTTTTTTTATGATGGCAGACGAGCAGACGGACCACCTAATTCTAAGTAATCGTCGCCGACCATGGACAGCCGCGAAACCACAAATGCACTGCTAACCTTTAAACCCCCCTTTCCACCGGACTGGGCCCCTCACTCGCAGCGAAACTCAGCACAGTGCAGCTTCACGCCGGTTTTGAGTGAGACCGTGTTATCACTCCGGTCGAGCCAGCCCAAGCATGCCAAAGCGTGGCCCTCCCACGGTTAAAGTACGGTACGGTAGTTGGGTTTCGTAAAGCTGTAGGTACCGATGTTTTATTTGACCACCTAGCACTGCTTAGATTTTTGTGGTCCCGTTAGAGGTCCGGGATCGATTCCCAGGTTTGGTCAAGTAGTTAAAATTCTCAGCGTTAGCCTCTCTATCATTCTCAGAGTTTGCTAGTATTGAGTTTGCACATGACAACTATATGCTATTTTTAACTTAATATCAAACACGATTGGTTCAATAAGTATCAATTCAGATTTGACATACAAGTATTGTAGGAACCAGAAGAGTGTAAATAAATATGTCACAACATCACATACATTGATCTGACTCCGAGGTAGGTAGCTCAAGCACCTATGTTACGGATATCAGAACCAACAGCGGAATTAAAAATATATACATATAAATACTTTTCTTACGTCTGAAGGTTTTGTCAGGATTAAAAGATAAAAAAACTTTTGATCACATGCACGGACACACACACACACACGCATTTTTTTACAATTTGTAAGCAAAACCCATTTTCTTTCTGGAAATCGTAGAATCAACCTCCACAGGACAGTAATTGACTAGTGTGGGGGTCAGTTTCGTGTATTTATGTTCGTGTAGTTTAGTTTTCGTGTAGTTTGGGTATTTATTATTAAAAAAAAAGAAAAACATTTTTATTTTGTAAATACATAGAAAACATCCAGACCAATACAAACAGACATGTTTATGCACACCATACGTGCTGTGCGGGGATTGAACCCACAACCCTTGGACCATCGTCAAAGGCAGCGTTCACTACCACTGTTCCAAACGGATCATCATAAAATAGGATGATGTAGGAATTATGTTTCTACAGTAACAATGCAACTACAATCAGAAGGCACTATCAGTGACATAAACAGGAGGGCGTAGTACGATATTCCTATTTTGGGAAAATATCAAAACCACTGACACTTGTAAAGGAAACAGCATTAATTCCAATTTTTGCGACGTTCCAAATAGGATGACTGTACTTGTATATTTATGTCAGCGCCTCAGATATACAAATTCCTTTTCAACAACATTTATTTTTTGAGATTGAAGTGGAAAAGCTGTTTAAGGTGACGCGTAGGGCACACTAGCGACGCCAACCGATTAAAAAGTATTAGCTACTAAACCGGATATGTTTTAAACAATTTCGGGGTTACAACCTCTCGGCAAATACTTATACTATTTATTAAATAACCATGCACAAATGTTGGGCCCGTTTTTCGCGTACGCGTTGGACCCAACATTTGTGCATGGTTATTTAATAAATAGTTTGAGTGTTTGCCGAGAGGTTGTAACCCTGAAATTGTTTAAAATATATCCGGTTTAGTAGCCTAAAAATTAAAATCGATTGGCGTCGCTAGTGTGGCCTACCTGTCACCTTAATTTTTTTTGTCTGTTATTCAAGGTTCTTGTTTGTATGATGGCGAAAGAGATAATGGCTCGTATGATGTTAAGCAATGAACTTTACCCTTTTTAGTTACGCTAACGTCTAGTAGATTTTTTGAAGACCCGTTTGGATCAGTGGTAGTGAACGCTGCCTCTGGTGCAAGGGTTGCGGGTTCAATCCCCGCAGTACAAAATATTGTTTTTTTTTCTATTGAACTGTAGGCTAACGCATGACCACAATCTCACCTGATGGAAAGTGACGATGAGGCCTAGGATGTGACGAGTTTGCCTAGAAGATGCATGTGTGTGATACTTGTGTATATGAAAGTGTCTGTTTGTGTTGGTCTGGGTTTTTTCTCTGTATATAAAGTATGTATTTACAAAAAAAAGTTTTAAGTGTATATATTTGTAATCCCGCTGTTGGTCCTGATATCCGTAATACAGGTGCTTGAGCTACCTATTTCGGAGTCAGAACAATGTATGTAATTTTATGATTTTTTTTATACGATGTCTTTTTAGTGAGCAGCAAGTTGCTATTATTTTTGTCAACTAACGTACAATATACAGTCGGCTGCAAACATAAATATATCTACGCCCTTTATTAACAATGCTATACATTCGTGTCAAACTTTATCATCGTTTTATTTAATTTTTAAATGTGGGAGAGCCACGCTTAGGCATGAATGGGCCGGCTCGACCGGAGTGATACCACTGCCTCACAGAAGATCGGCGTGAAGCAGCGCCTGCGCTGAGTTTCGCCGTGTGACTGAGGTTACTGGAGGTCCAATCGGGGGGAAGGGGAAAAGGTTGGCAGCGCGTGTGACTCCACTGGTATTGCGGGTGTCCATGGGCGGCGGAATTGCTTACCATCAGGTGATCCGTCTGCTCGTCTGCCACCTCTCATATAAAAAAATATCCAAAGTCATCATCATAATATCCAAGCTCTGATACATCTTAGTTCAAGTGAATCTTGAATGGCACTAAAAGGCGCACACTAAGTTTTTTGTCTACAACAACAAGTATTTTTGAACAAAGTGTGCAAGTAAATAAACCAAACGATAAATCCCAGAAGATAAATGATCAGGCATCATATTATATTGCCGAGGCGTTATCGTAATCTGCTATTTCCATACGAAAACAATGGAATAGAAAAGCAGTTTTCTCTAAGATTTGTAGGTGTGATTTTGTAGAAGATTTGTAGTAAGCACTCCTTGGTATCTTAAAATAATAGTTTACTTAGACTGAGTAACACCAGATTATAGTTAAGGATTTTGTTCAACATCATCATCATCGTCAGCCCATTTACTGCACTGCTGCGGCACGGGCCTCCCTCAATCACATGAGGGGTAACTGCCACACTCACCACGCTTGGCAGACGGGTTGGTGAGGGTTTAGATATAAATGCAGAGTTTTCCTTCTCTGGGTGCTGATGATCATGCCAGCAGTTTTACCTTAGTCGCCTTTTACGACACCTCGGTAAGAGTGAGGGTGCTTTGAACAAAGCATAGACATATTATGTAACTATAAATACTAATACATATTATGTATTAAGAATAAGAAATCATTTATTGACCACAACACATGTGTACATACAAAACGAAATATGGACAAAACATTATAAAGTTGCGGCCAACAAGGTTCAGCCTCAACATTTGCTACAATAACCGCTATGCAGCCGCTGGAGTGCTGATTTTTAGGCTGTACCTTTGAGCTACGCCTCATAATAAAACATGCAAACAAAATAAAACTGACAATGGATTTTAATAGAAAACGAAATGAAACAAAGTAAGATTAAAAAACGCATGCAGAACCAATAAAAAAATACAAAATGAAAATAGGTCGGTATTAAATAAAAAATAAAGAAACAAAAAAAAACGAAAAACAAATGCCTCTACAGACACAAGACTACGGAACCCTAAAAGTTTCACGTTCACGTTTTTATTGACACACCAGTGACGGTGGCGCCATCTGTATCACTGAAAACTTACTACCTTTAAAGAAAAAAAGGAATGTAAATAAAAAAAATACACAATTCACTTTTTCCTGAGGTTTTATGGAAGAGATCGCTATTAGCGATAAGACCGCCTACATTGTACTTAGTATAATACCATAGACTAAGATCTGTAAATTTTGTGCAATAAAGCGTATATATATAGTCAGAAAATATACTAATTACTATTAATAAATAATAAATCACATTTGTGTATGTACTTCGATCAAATTATATAGTTGTAACCATAACACAAGTGATGATACCTCAATTTATTATGATATCTAGAATTTGAACAATTTTAAAAATCCAAATGATTTTTAGATTGGGAATCGACTCTTTGAATTGATCTTTATGTCAATATCTTCAGAATTTTCTGTCTTGTTTTGAGTATATAAATATTTGTTTTCTGTCGAAAATGTTAAACCATCAATCTGTGGTTCCAAATTCATTACGGTTGTTTGATTAGTAAATTAATTGTAATTGAGAAATTTAGACACGGGACAGCTTTGAAGAAAGCTGTAGAATGCTATAGATAACAAAGAGCTGTCTATCTATTATTACATTTACTTGCTAAGTTTGATGTTAATAAAGTTAAGCATGGTGTTTGGCATTAGGTGAAAATAGACCTAGCCTTTTATGTAGATCTTCCCGGATTTTGTTATGGACATCGCAAAACTAATTTTGGCATTATCTAAATACTTTAAATGCAGATATTAAATTTTGACCAAACCTTTAAGAAATCAGCCTATAAACTGTCCCACAGCAGGGCAAAGGCCAAAATTCTATGATGCATAGAATTCATGTTATCGCTACTATGATGGGATTAGGCTTAATCACCACGCTTGCCAAATGCGGATTGGTGATCACAAACCCGAGTTATGTCCGAGAGTTTCGAAACATACTTTTCACTGGACCCGGGAATAGAACCCAGGACACCTAGATCATGGCCCGGTAACTAAACTATTAGACCAACAGGGCGTTCAAGAAATTCCCGATATCCCTAGAAAATCGGAAATTGAGCCAGACACATGGTCCAGGAAAAGATTAGAATTATTAAAAAAAAAAATACTTTTTTTTATTCAAAAATTAAATTGATTAAGGCAAGTTTTTTTTTCCATTATAGCGGACAAAAGAGCAGATGGCTCCTGATGGTAAGTGATTACCACCGCCCATGGACATCTGTGACACACGGGGCATCGCAGATGTGTTGCCGGCTCTTAAGGGAGGAATAAGCCGTTTTCTTAAAGATCACCAGGACGTATCTCTTCGGAAACACCATCGTTATAAAATTGATTAATCGATATTAATTTACGAAACAAACATTCAGAAAGTTGTAACCAACATCGGAACTCAGGATCTCCTAAAAGTTAATAACATAGAAACTTTTCGTGACGCAACAAAAATTTTAATAATCAATAAAATAAATTATGTACGAGTATGTGAATAGAAAAAAATATGTCAGAATTCACATAACCATAGAGAAGTAAAAGCATTAATAGCAAAATGTAATCGTCACGTGAATAAAAATATTAATTTCCCCAAGCGAAAACCCAACAATAAAAATAATTTTACTTTTCTGAATACTTGTCACGTGTAGTAACATAATAATAGTGTTTCCATGAAAAGCCCGGGAACGGAAGTAACAGCTAAAAGGAATGTATTCCGAGCCATTCATGAATGTATTCTTAACAACGCTTCGTTCGAAATCACCGGTGTATTCATACCTGCCTTAAGAAATGTATGGGACAACCTCTGCGTATACTTGTAATAACGTTTCATATAAATCCACGTGAAATTTCACTAAGTTGTTTTGCTATTTTGTGAATGTGCATTCATTTTCAATAAATACTACTATTTCTACTACTTTTAAGTACTATACTAATACTACTATTGACGACCGATTTAGATCAGTAGTAGTGGACGTTGCCTTTGGTCGGATTACAGATACGATCTCTGCACAGTACAAATACTTGCGTGCATAAACGTGTCTGTTTATATGGTCTGGATGTTTTCTGTATAATAGCGTATGTATTTATAAAAGAAAAGTGCTATTTTTTTAAGTTTTAATTTCTGATTCTGCTGTTGATTCTGATATCCGTTACGGTGGTGGTGCAACCTATTTCAGAGTCATATCAATGTTGCGATGTTGAGAAAATTATTATTTTCCACATTTTGTATATAACTACAATTTCTCTGATTCATAAATATTTGTGTGAAATATAAATTCATACATTTAATTGTTTTAATATGAATATACATCGCGTGACGAAGTAATTATTAACTATTATATGCAAAGATTCCTATCATTATAGCATTGAGCCTTAATTATGTAATGGAAGGTTAGAAAGATAATTACTAGACTGTCGCTGTACAAATTCTAGATTAGATTTTAAATTGACATAGGTAGGTGTGATATATTTTATTTGAATGTCATGACTTTGGGATGAAAAGGACACTTTTCTATTTTCTAATTACTCGATGGTCGCAAAGAAATTCTTAAAAGTTACGAGTAGAAATACTGCGCAAGAGGGAACATAAAGGAAATATTAAAGAAAAAATACGTAAATAGCTCTATAATACACGTACAATGTTCGATAATAGCTCAGTAGATAAGAATGTGTCTTTCGTACGGGGGGGCCGTGGCTTTTCTTATTTGTTTAATTTAAACCAGATACTCTATCATTTGATCCACAGATAGATCCGTGACTACAGATAGATCGAGTAGCATCCTTAAGCTTTATACGCCTATAAATAAGTCTGCAAGTGTCTCCAACTCCTTCACCCTATCTGCCATCAGGCTCTGGAACTCGCTACCTGATGACATCAAAAAGTCCTCCACCATATTTTCATTCAAGCGGTCAGTTCGTGACCATTTTCTCCGCTCACTAGAAATTTAACTTATCTTTTTTTCCCTTTTATTTTTCTATGACTGCTGTGGCAAGATGTATTGTGTCTGTTCCAACTCTTTAATACTTACAGTGTATGTTAGCCGGTATTCGTCGTTTTTTTTCTTTTTTTTATAAGTTAATTGTAGTGTACTACCTGTGCGGATAAAGCATGGGATCAGAAATGGCGGCGCATCTATTCCCTTCTCGCTCTCACACTATTTGCGTCTTTACTCGCACCCCACGAGTACGAGTATAGACGCAAATAGTGTGCGAGCGAGAAGTGAATAGATGCGCCGCCATTCTTTATCCGCACAGGTTGTAAGTAGGTTTATTGTATTATATAATTATGTATGTATATTTTAGTCATATTATATAAGTATTACTCACATGTATGTTTATGGATATATATTTATTTAGCTGTCATACATATTTCTGCATCGCCTAATGGTTGACTGGTAGAGAATGCTGTATAGCATTAAGTCCGCCAATTGTACTTTATTTTCTTGTGCAATAAAGAATAAATAAATAAATAGATCCGTGCCTTTGTTTGCTAGTTAATAAACTCGTTTTTAGTGTTATTTCATCGTTGAGAGTCGTGGTTCGAATCTGAGCATGCATCTCTATATTTTTGAAATATATGTGCAAATTTCAACCATTAGTTCGATTGTGAGGGACAATATTGTGAGAAGACTTGCAGTTTTGCAGTGCTTGGACAGTTTCTCAAAAACTGCGATATTTGAGGTAATGATTCTGAACGTGTAACCTTGATCCGGTTGACCTAGATACCCTGTTTATGGGTTGCGAAGGTCAGACGGCAGTCGTTTTATTAGATTAACCAAACGCCCGGAATCCTGGATCATAGTCCAAGGATAACTCGGGCTCTATACACGTACAACCGGTGGTGCAAATCCACTAAAGGACCTTCAGTACTCTGCGTGTCCAATTTAGTAACAAATTCCGGGGGCTATCGGGCCTACCCTGGCATTGCAGGGACTCGGGAATGTTCGTCTATACACAAACGGTTTTGAGGCCGCTCTGCGCAAATGACGACCGCTCTGTGGGAGCAAGTGCGGGACAGCTCTTCAGCCTCCTAAAGGTAATCGCGGTGAGAATGGACAGCCCGATCACCGCACAATGGAGGTGTACGCACGTCCGGTCCAATCCTAACTACAATGTTATAAAGGGAAGGTTGAGATTGGAACTGGATATTGTCAATAATAATTTTAAATTGTGTAAAGAACATGGTGTTTTGTTTATTCTTAATTATTTATTTTTTGCTCAATCAGAAATAAATATAACATATTTATTTTAATTGTTATTCGAAAATTTTAATTTTACACTAGAAAAATCTTTGGTTCGTGGGATTTTTATAGCCCCGAAAAGCAGCAAAATTTGTACGAAATAATAATAAAATAAAAATATGGCATTACAGAGGCTCTGAGCGGACTAAGATGAAAAAATAAATTCAAAACTCTCACTCTAAAGAGCTACAAAGTGGTTTTGTACGGAGCATTAAGCTTTAGCGTAAGCATAACCGCAGGCAAAAGCTAATATAGAATAGTAAAAGATGGACCTACGGGTACAGCAAGGTGCTCCTTTTTCCAAGAATTCCGTTGTTTTCCTTTTGAGCTTCGGAACCCTAATAAAAAGTTTAATAAGCTTGCTCATTTGTCACCTCTAGCCTAAAAAAAAGCGATGTGCCTAGAATCAATCAAATGCAATACATGTAGATACATCTTAGCGTGTAGTTACCATTTGAACTCTAAGCTGTGGCACCTGAGCCCGGGGTGAACTTAGACCACGATTAAGGATTTATGGTCTGATAATTACAATGAAGCGACTGCCTCTTAACAGGGGGACCAGACCAACTGAATCATGGTAACACCTTTTGGCAACTATCCGAAACATGCAGGTTTCCTCACGGTGTTTTCCCTCACCGCTGTGCTAATGGTAGAAACTCGCACATAGGTTTAAAAAATAGAGAGGTGCACGCTCGAATCTGAACTACGTCCATGGAAGGCGCGTTCTAAGCCCCTGAGCAACCATTGCTCAAAATCAAATGTAACAATCGAAATTAATCAAAATCAAAACAAATAATATGCCTATAATCTTCATGTATATTTAATAAAGCCTTCAAACTTGTAAATATTTTACTGCGATAATGCTTGCTTTAAAAATAAATCGAGAAAATAATGACACCGGTGGCATGAGGCAACGGAGCGTCAAGAGGGCCTTCGTACTGTGGCCCAATTGCATATTTTTAGGGGAATGTCCTGTATTTTGTCATTACGTAATGGTGTTGTAATCTACGATCAACAACACAAGCTGTAATTTAGTCACTTCAAGTTGTAGTAGAAATAACTTATTTTAATTTGATTTATTCTTAATCACAAACAAGCAGTTTTTTGCGTTATTTTGTATGATATAAGACTGTTGTTTTATAAGCAACTATTGGCATGCCTTTGAGTCACTTCATTTCGGGACATTGTTTTTTTCTGTACCAATAGATGGCTCTAGATGTCGATTATATCGCGTAAGTATTTCGCTTTTTCGGTTTACCTATAGCCGTTGTTGTCTCTAAAATTTTACTTCTTAATAAATAGTATAGAATGAATCCGTACATATTATATTATTACTTTATCATCAGTCTTTCAAAATTAATATCATGAAATTTTGTTGCTTTATTCATATCCTAAATTCACTTTAAACCCGAAACAACAGCTGTGTGAAACAAATAAATATACAATTTATAGGAAAGCCGCACCAGGTCATTATATAGATACTCCATTGCACTAAATACAGAACATTAAAATAAGGCATTACAGACATTTAGTGTACGATTTCGGCAGTCTTATTGCTAAAAGCGATAATAAGTACCTATATTTTCAAGAACCCTTAAATATTTATAAATAATCTACCAGAGCCGTTTTTGAAGCTAAATGTAAAGTCGAATTTCGTGTTACAACACGAAATATCGGGTGTCTGCACAAAGAGCTGAGTATGCCGACTAAATATAAATGTTTGGCAACAGAACATTAAGTGGATATTGTTGGCTTATCTTGCAGCTTAGTATTCTATATATTCATTTGGTTTTTGTTGAATTTTGTAATAAAATCTGTAAGTAGTTTTATGGATTCGTTTTCAAATAAGAGATCATGTAGCTTTGTTAAATTAATTCCAAAACAATTTTCATTTTAATTGTAGGTACTTGGGTATACACACCGACATTCACAATTGTTTTTCTTTCAGTTATTTACTTAACGCCCGTTGGTCCAGTGGTTTATGTACCGGGCCGTGAACTCAGGGTTGTCGGATCGATTCCTAGGTCTAGCAAAAGTAAGTATGTTTCCACTTTTTTTTTAAGATAGCTCAGATTTGTGATCACCAATCAGCATAACGCATGCGTCGTGATTAAGCCTTATGCCGTAATAGTAGCGATGACTTTATTTTTATAATGTAGGCCTTTACTCTGCAGTGTGATAGTATATAGGCTGATATTTTATTTTTTACTTTGTTATTTACTTGACATAGCTTTACATCAACAAACTATCCGCTTATTAAGTTCCCAATAAAAGAACAAAGGTTTAAGTGGACGTGAAAGCGTCAGTCTTACCTCTTCTGGTGGAAAACTTAAAAGAAAGCGCACACTATTATTTACCCAGCTTCCACAACTTTATAACGCACTGGTCTGGGTCGCATAAACATTTAGAATAAAATAAGTAATTTTACTAAAAAGTTTCCATAAGACTTGGTCACCCTACTTTCCTCACTCGCCCCGATGACTGACGACCGACACGCATCGAATCGATGACACGGGCCACTTCAGCCTAGAAGCGGGGGGAGGGGGAGGAGGAGGAGGGGGGGTTCAATAGAATCCTTCAATACTGGTGTTATCAATCACATATATTTTTTTTGTGAAATAGTGCGATTATACAGATGAAAGTGTCTGTTGTAACTGATTTGTAGAGAGGGAAGTTTTGTGAAGTGCCCGGGAAATGTATTTGATAAAAGATGTATGAACCTAGCAAAGGTTTGGAACGGATATTTACAAAACTGCTTGGTAACTGTGAGGATGAAATTCCAAATTGAACTAGACATTTCCTAAAAGTAGGTATCTCAATATCTAGGTGAAACCCCTAATTTGGCTAGACTTTAGTGTTTCGTCGGGTTATTAGACAAAGGCAAAGGTCAGATGGTAGTAAGAGGATCCTAAATAATGTCGTAATAAAGTCAATGTCAAAGGCTTTATTACATAAACAGAATAGAGAAACTCCTACTTGTAAAATACTACTAATTTATATAGACTATGATGGCATGAATAAAGAAATTATATAAGATCTGGGCAAAAATAATAAATAATTAAATATTTCACAAATTCACACACATTGATTTCTCTGACTCCGAGATAGGTAGCTCAAACACCTTTGTTACGAATATTAGAACCAAAAGCGGAATTACAAATATATACATATAATACTTTTTTGGTCAATGTATACTTATAACACATAGAAAACACCCAGACCAATACAAACGAACATGTTCATGCACACAAATGTTTGTACTGTGCGAGATCGAGCCCGCAACCCTTGCAAGGCAGCGTTCACTACCACTGATCCAAACGGGTCGTCTAAATAAGGCATATCTTGGGCAAATCTTTTGGGCGTCCACTCCCTCGCTAGCGAAATGTTCTAAATTTTAGAAACGTGTAGCAGGAGATTGGGTTCAAGCTTAATGAGAACGGGAGAGCCACACTTCGGCATGAATGGGCCTGCTCGACTGGAGTGATACCACGGTTTTACAGAAAATTGATGTGAAGCAGCACCGTCCTGTGTTTCGTCGAGTGAGTGAGTGAGGGTACCGAAGCGTGGAATGGGGTTTTTAAGGTTGACTTGGGTTTGCGCGCACATTTAAGCACTATAATCTATCCTGCGTACGTGCCTGATCTTTAAATTGGCCATCAAAGCCGAATATTGGTTGGAGGATATTATAATAGTTACTTGGTTGCGAGGCGTAGAAGTTCATGATAGCCTACCTAATTACCCCCAGATTACGTCACGCTTCAGAAATACATTTGTCAAACTTAACCGCGTAGGACCATAGCTCAGGACACTATTTATACATAAATTAGAATCATCATAATCATCTCAGCCAAAAAACGTCCACTGCTGGACATAGGCCTCTCTCAATGATCTCCACACAGATCGGTCCTGTGCCGCCCGCATCCAAGGGATTCCCACGACCTTCACCAGATCGTCGGTCCAGTTTGTGTGGGGCCTGCCACGGCTTTGACCTCATATACATATTTGATAATATGTACATTATACAGGGTGTAAAAAGACCCTTAACGAAGTCGGCGTCTACGCACTCAGACCATTAAAACAAGTCTTAGGACAAAAAAATATTGATTGGAAACGAAATTGTTTTTTGGTGTCAATTTAATCCTATAAACGGACAACGCAATGAACAGCGTACACCGGACCCCGCCGCACGCGCTCCTGATCTCAAACATCACGTTGCGGGCTGTACGTATTGAAACCATTTTCCCTAGAAATTACTTAAAATTTTGAACAAGTTTCTTTGGACAAAAGTTAGGTGATAATGTTTAAAATTTATTTACATCAAAATCTTGAAATTTTTATTTTGACTTTGACCTTCAATTACTTGGAAAGTATTGAGTTCCCAGGTATGGTCTAGAAGGAAAAAATGGTCCTGATGCTGAATGTACAATACAAAAATATGTTTCCTCAAAGTATATATATATATGTATTGTAGGTTAATCTATTTTGAGATAAGGTAAGTGGGCAAGATATTATTACATTATGTAGTGTACCAGCGCGTGATTATGTGACTTCCAACTTGCTCTTTATGACTTTAATGATCATTACCGTCCTGTATCAATGTTGAAAAGAATGTAGGTAGTATCTTGAACAATGACGAAAAGTCATCTTCAGATTTTTACGAGTACGTTGTATTTTACATAGGCACACAAATCAAAGTATACGAAACTCTCAGAATTCTTCATCAAATTCTCACCTTAATCTCAAACTCAAAATCAATTGAGTAATTTTGACAGACTAAAGTAACCTGATGTGTGGCTGTTGTAACAGGTTGTTTTTTTATTAGTTCACAAATTTTTACAACGTGTTCTAGTTATAATTACAAATAACTATTCCAATGGAACCTACAGTGAAATAAGAAATAATAACAGTCCAGATAAAACAAAATCTCAAAAAAAAAATCGCTTTACCATACACGTAATAGGTGATCAGAAGATTGCGGAAGTATAAGCACTTAACTTTAGATTTGCAGATAACCTTGCTTTAAACATGTTAGAAGGGTTAATCTAACCAAATTAACCTTGTACAAACATAAACTAATGATCCTATTTACAAATACATTTGAAATTGTTACATAATCTGTTTAAAATAGTACCTAATTTGGTTCATGACTTATAAGTATTTTAAAAATTTCATACGAAAATCTTTGTTATTTTATTTTTTAAAAAGGCATGCTCTTTCTAACATGTTGTAACATTCATCAAAATCACGTAATTGTTCATCAATATTCATAATGTATGATTAGAAAATGTTGTACAGGCTCTACAATAAAATCGTCCCAAAACAAATACGAAAACAAAAGAGACGTACAACCGTGAATTGAGGATAAAGACTTGGTCGTAAAGTTTCGTTGCAAGCCCTCAGGTTGTTGCCCTAGAAGTACCTGCCAACATTGACAGGTTCTATTAACTTTTACTAAACGTTCTGAAACAAGTTAGCGGGACCAGTTAGCTAACCAACAACATTTCCAACCACTCTCTATTTTCCATCCGCGACAGGCATTTATCATCTAAATGTACGCACAGAATCCATGCATGCATTCGAATAATTTTACTGATGAAAACAGCATTGTTCCAACGAACACGCAATATTACAAGTGTGACATAAAACCAGCGAGACTGCGCACCATTGAAAGTGAAAGGCACCGCCTCGAACCATGCGATGTACGATGAGGCACAACTATCAATTTGGACGATGCACAACGGTGTCAATGCCACAGTAGCGTGAGATGAGAAGCAGCAAAAACCAGCAATGGTAAGGGAATTAGTAGATGGGGACGCGACGGGCGGAGTTTAATAGTTTTAAGTGGAGGTCTTTTGGTTATTCAATGATCACGTAGCGTAGTCAACCGTGGAGGTATTAATATGTAGCTATGCAGATTTTGCGCATTCACAAGATTAAGTACACTTTTTGAATTTTTACATCGTGTCAGGGAATTTCCATCTTAAAAGTTGGGAGTTCGCAAATTACATAGCTTACGGAAATTTAAAAGAAGGAAACAGCAAAGCACAAAATATTGATAGATTTTTATCGTGAAAGTGACGACACATAAGTGAAACTAAATGATTTGGAAAAATATTTGCTATGCTAATGCTGCAATAAGAGAATATGAGTAAAGTCACTGATAATAAAATGGTACTTACTTTTTGTAGTTTGCTGTACTTTATCATCAGATATCAGATAATATAGCGCCTAAATGCTCAAACATCATTACCTTCAAATGTTTTGTATCTTTTTAAGATATTATGGCATTCAAAACGGTTTGGCTGCAAGAGTATATCCGGACGGGCATAAAAAAAAACATGTTTCACTTAAAAACATCTTTTGAATGTTTTGTTTTAAATTTGGGCGATCAGATTTAGATAGCGGTCTTCACAAGAATTTCCAAAATATAAATTAGAACTGCTGTTTGTGAATCCACAAGTCATTAATCGACGACCCGTTTGGAACAGTGGTAGTGACCCTTGCCTTTGGTCCAAGGGTTGCGGGTTCGATCCCCGCACTGTACAAACATTTTTTTGCATGAACATCTCTGTTTGTATTGGTCTGGATGTTTTATATGTATTATAAGTATTTATTTACAAAAGAAAAGTATTATATGTATATATTTGTAATCCCACTGTTGATTCTGATATCCGTAACACAGGTGCTTGAGCTACCTAACTCGGATACAAAAAATGTGTCAGCGACATGGTTGCGAAGAAAATCGCAAAAAGAAAAACAATAAAGGTATAAGACAATCCCACACTTATTTTGTATGTAAGTGGCAACTTACTTTATGCGCATACACAAAGCAGGGAAAATTAATTTATAAGTCATAAGTACTAACTATTACTCATGATTAGTTACTTCGCCCTGCGACAAGATGGGATGATGACATTCGAAGCCTGGCTGGTGTGAGCTGGATGAGAGTGGCCGAAAATCGGGAGCAGTGTCGTGCATTAGGGGAGACCTCTAACTATTACTCATGATTAGTTACTTCGCCCTGCGACAAGATGGGATGATGACATTCGAAGCCTGGCTGGTGTGAGCTGGATGAGAGTGGCCGAAAATCGGGAGCAGTGGAGATCTATGTCCAGCAGTGGACGAGTGTGGGTTGCTGATGATGAGTTACTTCGAAGGTGTAAGATCAGTTACGAGTAATTGATAAACTTTTTAATCTACTCACCGTTCAAGCAATTTATCAATGTTCAAAAGATACGATTTCTCAAAAGTCATCAAGTAATTATTCAAAATACTTAGTCCTTTAAAAGCAGTAAATATATTTATCGCTTACAATATCGATATATCGAGTAAAAATAAAATACATTTTATGAGCATAAAAAAAAATTACAATTGGTAATCATATAGTATCATTGACACACGATTATACTACCTAAAATTTTAAAATAATAATATGTCATTATAGAAAATGAATTGAGCTTTATTCATAAACGTTCGATAAGCCTTTGTTAGCTAAAACGGTGTTTCAGCGTAGTTTTGAAGTTTGCAAAATTAAATTTATATGAAAATTTGCGTGTCCGTCCGTATGTCACAGCCACTTATCTCCGAAACTATAAGAACTATACTATTGAAACTTGGTAAATAAATGTATTTTGTTAACCGCATTACGATTTTTAATCTCCATACTTGAAACTGGAATTAAAAAATTTTTTCTCATTAAACCTATTCGTGTGAAGTATCTATGGATAGGTCTTTAAAAATGATATTGAGGTTTTTTACATCATTTTTTTTCTAAACACAATACTTTGCGCAAGAGACGCTCCTAAATTGTTAAATTGTGTGTATTATAGAAGTTAGAGGGGGGCCTCTAACTTCTGAAAAAGTTTCTGAAACGTGTAACCATAATTCAGTTGGTCTGGTTCCCCTGTTAAAAAATGGTTGCGAAGGTCAGACGGCAGTCGCTTCATTGTAATTGCCAGACCCCCCCAATCCTGAATCATGTTCTAAACGTACCCTGGGCTCCAAAGCGACAGCTTTGGACGCAACCGGGAATTACACGCAAAAAAAATTACATATAGCTCATCCATCTCACTAAAAACGTAACTCTAGCTAGACACATCGTAATGATAACTGAACGTAACCCCATTCGTAACCGCAGAAACGGTCTTAATAATCGGACATTGCGCAATTCGATGCCCAATCTCATTCATGATACCTACCAGTTCTTACATTCTAAAACGGATGAAACGGCTAGATTACGGACGTTTGGTAAGCGAAAATTCTGAGGCACTCCATAATAAAGTCGAATATATGTATTTCAATACATTCGTTCATACCCTGATCCCTGATCGCAACGACACATGTCCTTTTTTTAAGAGGTTTGATAGGAGTTCTTGTTTGTCCGTCGGCACTGGCATGACTGTACTCCGGCATTGTTAATGTCTATGAGCGGCGGTTATCAATTACCATCAGATGGCTCATCTGTCTATTATTGGCAATAAAAAAAATACAAATGTCGGAATCGAGATCAATGTCAATTATTGTTGACAGGGTGCAGCGCGAGTCATACTTCATTACCGCTTTACTTTTTATTCTGTTGTTGGGTCTAATTATATTTTTTTATGATTATAGGAGTCAGACGAGCTGACGTATCACTTGATGGATAGTGATTACCGCCGCCTAAGGACACTTGAAACACCAAAGGAGTTAAAGTGCGCCGACAGCCTTTTAAAAAGGAGTAAGTTATTTTTTTAAAGTTTTGCAGTATTCCAATTCCAATAGGGTACACGACTAAGCTCAAGATTTTACAAAATATAAATATTTTATCAAAATATAGGTCAATATGTGCCAATGACAAAAATTCTCAATTAAAAATAAAACGTCTAGCCGGTGTTATGGTCATTCAAAGATTCATGGGCAAGTCCATTTTAAAAGTATGAAATTATTAAAAAATAATTATACCATTGAAGAACCCATACAATTTGCACCAATTATTATAATAGAACCATTGACATAAACGAAACATTTGATATAGCTACCATACAAAATACTTAAGTGTGACGTCACATCTAAGTAGCCATTTGTATGGAGCGTTTTGGGTTTTCCCAAAATAATGTGATTTTAAAGTTGTAATATCTCAGGTAGTTTAAATGAGAATCAAGTGATTCTTTCAACGATGTTTCTATCATTGAGAGGTCTTTTGATTGCAAAAATTTAAAAAAAATTGTCGTATACCGTATTCTCGTGCTCGTGACATTTATTATCATACAACATATATCACTAAAACATAGATAGATAGATAGATAGATACTCTTTATTGCACAACATACAAAACTTAAAAGCTAGGTATACAGAGATACAATGTACAATTTAGGCGGTCTTATCGCTGGGAGCGATCTCTACCAGACAACCTTCAGGTAAAGGACATTAGATAGAAGAGGGGAGGGTGGTGCAATCCTTTTGATTTTGAACATTGATTAAGTAAATTTCTTGTATAAATACATATATCTAGATAATAAATAAACACATAAAAACATAGTTTATTTATATGGTGGTCAGTTGATATCCGGCATGTTTTCAAAATATCACGAGCCCGGAAAATTGGGCTCTAGGTCGTATCGGTCCAGATATATCGTAGACGATAGTTCATTCCATAATTTTGTCGTACGAGGTAGAAAATTTCTTGAGAGATGCACAGTCGAAGACTGTCGGCTATATAAATGAGGGGTATATTAACGAGTGGAATGATGACGAAATGACGTCATAAATCAGACCGAACAATTCGTCAGAGCATTTCTCATTGTATAATTTATAATACATCCAGCCGATGTATAATACCACAACCATCTCTAGCAAGATCTAAGTTTTAAGTGGCCATTTTAAATCTTACAAGTGAAATTTTTTAAATCCTTTTTATTTTAATCGGTTTGATCAACTTTTTCATTGAACGAATGAGTGAATGAATATACTTTTTTTGCACTCATAATAAAGCATGAAAACTTAAGACTAGGTATTACAGGATATGTACAACGAAGGCGGCCTTATCACTATAAGCGATCTCTTCCAGGCATTTTTTTTATGTGATAGGTGGCAGATGAGCAGACGGATCGCCTGATGGTAAGCGATTGCCGCCGCCCCTCAGTTTATACACCCGCGACCAGTGGATACACAAGTGCGCTGCCAAACGAATTACCCCCCTTTCCCCCGGATTGAGAATCCCGTCCGAGTGAGGACTCACGCAGCGAAACACGGCACAGTGCTGCTTCACGCTGGTTTTCTTTGAGGCCGTGGTATCACTCCGGTCGAGCCAGCCCATTCATGCCGAAGCGTGGCTCTCCCACGGTCAAACGTAATGTCTTAATTTTATTACAATCAATAAAAAATCGGTGGCGGCGCCACTGTTAAGGCTCTTAACAATTAGGAATGAATAATGTTACTAAAGGCCGTGTGGTCCCCGGCAGAGGAGAATAGGCCACCCTCACTCTTACCGAGGTGTCGTAAAAGGCGACTAAGGTAAAGCTACTGGCATGATCATCAGCACCCAGAGAAGGAAAACTCTGCATTTGTATCTAAACCCTCGCCAACCCGTCTGCCAAGCGTGGTGAGTATGGCAATTACCCCTCATGTGACTGAGGGAGGCCCGTGCCCCAGCAGTGGGGACTTAAATGGGCTGATGATGATGATGATGATGATGAATGTTACTAAATTTGAGCTAGTTTACAAAATCTATACTATTTATAAAGAGGTAAATCGTACAGTCACCGGTAACGCTTATGGCTAATCTGAAAACACGAAACGCTTGCGAGATGTAATCGACACCTAGCGCCATCTATAGGTATATAGGTATTAAGTTGAACTAATGTTCCGACACGAATTGAGGGCGGGCCACTAGAACTACAATAAAGTACAAATAAAGTTAATAATACTTGAGAACACTGATACATAAACTCAAGGTCATGAAACAGATCCCACGGGGCGTAGGTAGACCACTTCGTGCAAGTGGCCCCGGTTTGTTAGGACATTGTATAGGCTCTTGAACAACCTAGAATAAAGATTATGATTCCGTACTTAGAAGACGAGGTCGGGCTTTATGGTTACAGTTATTTTAAGTAGCTGTTACTTTAAGTACTCGTCTAAGTGGTTTTTCTTATATGTTAGAAGATTTCGCAATAGTAGGTTCAGTCATCATTAAAGTGAAGTTCAAACCTACAGAATAATATGGGACTTGAGGTAAGGATTCGCCGTGTGGTCCCCGGCAGAGTAGAATAGGCCACCCTCCTCTTACCGAGGTGTCGTAAAAGGTGACTAAGGTAAAACTGCTGGCATGATCATCAGCACCCAGAGAAGGAAAACTCTGCATTTATATCAAAACCCTCGCCAACCCGTCTGCCAAGCGTGGTGAGTATGGCAATTACCCCTCATGTGATTAAGGGAGGCCCGTGCCCCAGCAGTGGGGACTTAAATGGGCTGATGATGATGAGATAAGGAAAACGGGATTTCAGGTTCTTTATTCATTTAATAGGGTATTTGACTAAGCTCGAGATTGTAGAAAATATAAATATTTTATCAAAATATAGGTGTGTGCCAATAGCAAAACTTCTCAATTAAAGATGTAACGTCTAGCCGGTAATATGGTCATTCAAAGATTCATGGGTAAGTCCATTTTAAAAGTATAAAATTATTAAAAAATATTTATACCATTGAATAACCCATACAATTTGCACCAACTATTATAGTAGAACCATTGACATAAACGAAACGTTTAATATAGCTACCATACAAAATTCAAAAGAAATGTATGCAAAATACTTACGTGTGACGTCACATCTTAGTAGCCATTTGAGCGGAGTGTTTTGAGTTTGTCAAAAATAATGTTTTTTTGAAGTTGTGATATCTCAGGTGGTTTAAATGAGAATCATGTAATTATTTCAACGATGTTTATATCATTGAGAGGTCTTTTGATTACAAAAATATTTAAAAAAATGTCAAATACCGTATTACAGAGCAAGCCTCTTTGCGTCTCTCGTCGTCTTGCATCCACAGTAAACTCAATCGTTCCCTCCGTTCACTCGTTCTCCGTTCGCTCGTTCTCCGTTCACTCGTTCTCCGTTCACTATTACTCCGTTCCATTCTACTCGTCTTCCATTCCGTTAAATATAAAGATTACATCGCCCTACACCTTCATCCAGTGTCCTTTACCCAAAGGTTGC